>CM062820.1:1502841793-1503519844 GCA_031772625.1 Pinus tabuliformis | reverse complement strand
AATCATTGAGGTCATGCAAGTAGTAGCTTGTAGATCAGGAGTTGCATCTCCTTCTAGTAGTTGTTGTTAAATATTTATGGGTTAAAGCTACTTTCAGTAGTATCTAATAAAATTAGGGGTTGTAGCTCCTTTCTATTGTAGCTGATAAATTAAGGAGTAGTTGCTTCTTGTTGGTTGTAGCCAAAGAACTTTGTAACAACAATTAGTAGCTTGCCTTGTGAATTAAATTTAAGGAAAAAATTGAAGAATTTGTGTGTTCTCATTGTGTTACTCATGATATTTGTTTCCATGGTCATATGAACTAATTGTTGGAAATTTTATTGGTGTCCTAGTATCATTGCAAGTAAAAGAAAGTTGTAAAATACCTACAATATTGATTTCCCCCCTCTCAGCATTGTTCCAGTTACTAAAAAATTGGTATCAAATAAAAATAGGCCACTTCAAATCAATTTAACAGTTGGAAGAAAGATCAAGGACCATGGAAAACTAGGAAGGAAGATTCACCAAACGACATCTATGTTAAATGGAATAAACTATGTGTTTGGGGAAATAAGGATGAAGACCTACATTCAATCACTTGGATATGATTTATGGGATGCAGTAGAAGAAGAATACGAAAAGAATCCAACAATGATTACTAAAGATTAGAAGATGGAGTTCACATGGAATGCTAAAGTTATGAATGCCATGCTTGCTAGCCTACCTAAATCATAACTAGTCAAGGTCATGGACTGCTCAACAACAAAAACTATTTGGGATAACATGAGTTGCTACTATGAAGGTGACAACAAGGTGAAACAAGCTAAAATTCAAGGTTTTAGAATGAAATTTGAGTCTTTAAAAATGTATGATGATGAAGATATTGAAAATTACATCCTAAGGGTTGATGAGGTTGTTAACGCCATAAGAGGCCCTGATGAGAAACTAGATGAGCTAGTAGTGGTTCAAAAGGTGTTGATATCTCTCCCTAAGAGATTTAATCCTAAGGTATAAACCATTGAGGAGATGGAAAAATTAAAGACATTTACTTTGGACCAACTATTTGGCGCACTTAATATTTATGAGATGAGGATTTTAAATGGAAAGTCTACAACACAAGAGTCAACCTTCAAAGTAGATAAGAAACCCAAGGAAGAACATGAAATTCATGTTGTGAATTAGATGAAGAATAAGCCAAGTTTATGAAGAAGATCAAGGGAGGCTTAGATAAGTATAAAGGTAAGTTACCTTTTAAATGCTTTAATTGTGGTAAAGTTGGTCACTATGCTTCCAAGTGTCCTGAAAAGAAGAAGAAGGAATATGACCCAAGAAAGAAGTTTATGAAAGTGAAAAAGGAAATAAAGAAGGCCAAGAAGAGAAATATCTATACCCAAGAAGCTAAGTCATCTAAAAGTGAAGGTAGCCAATCCTTTGGTGAGGACAAAGATGACGAAAGTCCAAAAGAATTTATGCTTATGGCTACAAAAAATTTATATCTAGAGGCTATTAATCATGATGGTGAGGAGGATGAAGTAGATTTAGAAGGTGAATTGGTTAGTTTGCTTGAAGAAATTGAAAGGATGAGAAAGAAAAATAAAATCCAAAAATAATTTCTTATCAAGCACAAAGTTGAAGCCATTGAACCTCTGCTCTTGCAAATTGAAGAAGACAAGAAGATTCAAGAAACTTTAAATCAACAACTTAGTGAGAAGAGTCAAGCATGTGAGAGGCTTGAAAGAGAAGTTGTTTTCCTAAGGAAAGAGCTATAAAAGGAAAAAAACTAAACTTAGATTTAATTATAAGTTTGGAAAGGGGACTGAAAATCTAAATGAGCTTCTAGAAGCACAAAGATTCCCCACTAATCAAACTGGTCTTGGATTTGAGGCTGAGTCTAGCTCAACAACATAGTCAAAGGAAGAGAAGTCAATTAACTTTGTACAAGAAGCTAAAATTGTTGACAATGCAACAAAAGAAGTGTCATCACAGTAGAAAAAAGAAAAAAGCAACACACATCCCAATAACCAATCAAATATCAATCAACAACAATGTAATAAGAGGGGAAATTTTGCTCTGCAAAAGAATAGTGTTGGAGGAGAAAATCGGAACATACAGAGAGTAGCCCAAAAAAGTATTAGAAATCAATTTTCTTCTAGGTATGTAGACATATTTATAGGCTATTGCTTTACATGGAAAAATTAAGGTATGTATACATATTTCCAGGCTATTGCTATAACTATCAAAATTTTGGCATAGAGAATTCGATTGCAAATTTAAGAATAAAAGGCATGATCCAGTTATTGAGAAAGGAAGCTAAGAGTTCAAAGTCTAGAAAGAAAAAGAAAGAAAAAAGTGATGAAATATTGTTTTATATGCTCAGAACAAAGGAATTCATTGGTATGTTGATGGTGGTTGTTCCAGCCACATGTCAAGAGACATGAGTAAGTTTTCGACATGGAAACCAATTGAGAAAGGTAATGCGACCTTTGATAATAATGCACTTGGTAAGATTTTTGGTAAAGGAGTTGTCAGTCAATCTAATGGAAATGGTAAAGCCAAGAATGTTTTATTTGTTGATGGGATGAAGCATAATCTATTTAGTGTGTCTTAGATGTGTGATCAAGGCTATAATGTGTTGTTTAAAGCTAAAAATTGTCAAATCAAGTCTGAGGCACTAAAGAAGTTGTAATTGAAGCTGTAACAACATACAACAATGTATATCTCCTAAAAGAGAAAATAAAGAGGTGTTTATTTTTGGAGATTGATGAGAGTTGGTTGTGGAATAGGAGGCTTGGAAATTTGAATTTTTATTAGATAGTCAAATTGGGCAAGAAGAATGTTGTCAAAGATCTTCCAAAGCTTTCAAAGCCTGTGAATACTACTTGCAAGTTTTTTTAGTTGGGTAAGCAAGTTCGAGTACCATTAAATTCCAAGGAGATCTCATCAACTAAGCCATTGCATTTATTACACATGGAATTATGTGGACCCTCAATAATGCAATCACCCATAGATAAATTGTATTTCATTCTTATCATTGACGATTTCAGTAGAATGATGTGGGTTTCATTTTAAGAGAAATTTAATAAGCCTTGAGAAGTTTAAGGACTTTAAAGCCATGGTTGAGAATGAGATTGAATTTAAAATCAACAGGATAAGGTCTGATAATGGAGGTGAGTTTACCTCAAAAGAGTTTGATTATTTTTTCAAGAAACGTGGCATCAAAAAGAAATTCATTATAGAAAAGAATCCACAATAGAATGGTGTAGTAGAAAGAACAAACATATTTTTTCAGCAGTTAGCCAAAGCCATGATGGGATAAAGAAATGTTCAAAATATATTCTGGGCTGAAGCTATTCACACATCAATAGTGATTTTGAACAAAACTCACTTTAGACCAAACAATGATAAGAATCCCTATGAGTTCTGGTATGATGGACCTGCAATAGCCAAACATTTCAGAGTATCTGGAAGCAAGTGCTATATCAAGAGGAAAGATGAAAAGCTTGGTATGTTTGATGCAAGGGATGATGAAGGTATGTTTCTTGGATATTCTCATAATAGAAAGGGATATAGATGTTACAATAAGAATATGAAGAGGATTGTTGATTGTATCGATGTCAAAGTGGATGAGTATATTGAATAAAAATTCAATTGGGCAGTAAATACTAGCTCCATTGAACTAGTCAACAATGATGAGAAGATCAATGAGCCACTTTCAGATGAAGACAATGAAAAATATCTCAGTCCTTAAGCCCAACTTCCTTCAAGGTATGTGCAAAAATACCATATGACTAAACAAATAGTTGGTGATTTAAACACATGTGTATAAAAAAAAAGAAGCTACTAAATCCCCCTACATGAGCGGATGTAGCTCTATTATCCATGGAGAAACCCAAGGATGATGCGCAGGTAAGTCAGGATGATAATTGGTTAATTGTTGTGCATGAAGAATTGGATTAGATTGAGAAAAATTAGACATGGGAGCTTGTTCCTAGACGTGCAAACAAGAATGTGATTGGCACGAAGTGGGTCTTCACAAATAATTTAAATGAGCATGGTAAAGTCGTAAGGAACAAAGCAAGATTAATCTACAAAGATATGCACAAATCGAAGGTCTAGACTTTGACGAAACATTTTCTCTCGTTTCTCGATTAGAGGCTATTAGATTTTTTTTGTTTTTTGTTTTTTGCATTTTCTTGTTTCAAGAAATTCAAGATATATTAGATGGATGTAAACTATGCTTATCTAAATGGAGAGTTGAGGGAAGAAGTTTACATAGAGAAACAAGATGGATTTAGTTATCATATTCACTTGATGATGTTTGTAGGCTAAAAATGCACTGTATGGTCTCAAGCAAGCACCAAGAACTTGGTATTCCAAGTAAGACAATTATTTGCTCAAGTGTGTTTTCAAAACAGGTGCAATTGATAGTAATTTGTATTTTATGGTTAATGAGTGAAAATTAATAGTGGTGGTTTTCTATGTTGATGATATTATTTTTTCCAATGATTCCAATTCACTAACATGCCAGTTTGCAGTTGATATGAAAGCCGAGTTTGAGATGTCTATACTTGGAGAGACTTTTTGTTTCCTTGGATTGCAAATTACACAGATTCCCAAATGGATTTTTATCTCACAAAGCAAGTATCTCAAGGAAATATTGAATAAATTTGGCATGGATGAGTGTTCTTTAGTGAGCACACCAATGGTTATAGGTTGCAAGCTTAGCAAGATTGATGAATCACCAGAAGTGAACCAGACTTTATATAGGTCTCTTATTGGCAACCTCTTTATTCTAGTCAAGTATCATTTCTTGAGAGCGCAAGTTGCAATTGATATTGTCAAGGTTGAGTATGTACTGCGAAAAGAGTAGGTAGTTTATTTATTCACCAAAACTCTCCCAAGATATCAATTTGAGTATTTAAGGTGGATATTGGGAGTTCTTACTCTTTCCTCCATCCATTAGATCTTCCTTAAAGAGGAAGAAAGGAAACCAACACATATTTAGCATATCAAGGTGCAACTGCCAAGTCCATAAGATCAACATGATAAGGGGAGATTAATGACAGGGGGAGCATGTTGGTATCTTGGCCATTGATGTTAAAGGGGGAGAAAGAAATTCAAACCACAAAGATAAAAGGTGGAGAAGTATTGGTGATAAAAGGAAAGAAGGAGAAGAAATTAAAAATAAGAAGAAGGGGAAGTACACCAACAAAAGTCTATCAAAACAACAACACATAAAGGAGCAACACCTTAGGGGCAGAAATAAGAGAAGACAAGGAGAAATAAGAAGTACACTTTGTTTTTTTATGGTTTTGTTTGAATGGTGTTTCCATCAATGCCAAAGGGGGAGAATGTTAGAAATGTGTTTTCATTGATTGCAAAGGTGAGGAGTATGAAGGAAAAAGTAGAATTGATTGCAACACACATTGGAGATTAGCTCAAAGTATGTAAAAGGAAAATATGGAGAAGGTGCAAAGACTTTAAATCATTTTTAAATAAATTATATAACTTCATGTACTTTTCAGACCCACTCATATGGATAGATATTTCCAGTGGTATATGCAAGTTCAAAAATGTCCTCCTAGATTGAAAGTTATAGTCAATCAAAGTCTGCACCCCCAAAATTCAAAGATTTCAGAGCTATCAATGGTAGAGGACCTTTGGCGCATGTTTTAGTTTGGCTTTTTACCAAATGTGGTAGAGTAAGTTGGTATAGATTCCATCCAAAGGACCAGAGAAACATTCTCTATACAGTAATGCAACAAAAGCATTTTTATTGGCTCACATGGAGCCCTATAACATGTAATCCTGACGGATTTACTCCAGGAAGAACCAAAGAAATGCATAAAAGGTGTGCCTGGGATGACACAAGCCTAGATGAAGGTGGATAACAAATAATAGTGGAAAGGTTTGGCACTAGAGGAGAGTATTACAACAAAAGTCCCACATGACAGCTCATGCTGATAAGTAGTAAACCAAAAGGTTATGAAAGGTCACGCACGAGTGAAGCTCGTGATGATGCAAGCCTGACCTAGGAAGAACGTGCCTAGAAGAGCTAAGGCATATGCACAAAAGAAGAAGCCCAGGATGATTAGGCATCAGGCTATCATGGTGAAGGAGAATAACATCAAATACCAATAAAGAGGAAGCTACTAACATGTAGTCAATAAGTGTAAAAGATTGAATCAAATGGTTTTGTGCTTATAAAATTTGTCAAAGAAAATCAATGCAGAACACGAAGGCCTGCCACCTTTTCTCTCTTCATTGACAGATACATTGCAGCTCTTGATTGACCCAAACAAACTCTTAGGTCCCTATACTACTAGTGTAGCCCCTTATTATTATTAGTGCAATCCCCTTATTGTATTATTGTGCCCATATAGTCCCCATGTTGTTATTATTGTGCCCCATAGAAGCTCACTATTGTTACTGTTGCGCCCCTACAATATTATTGTTATGTAGGCTCTGATTGTATTAGGACCCCTTAGACTCCTATATATAGAAATGAGGTCTTTTCATTTGTATCATCCAAGAATTGTTCATTTGTGTAATGTAAAGGAGGTTTCCCCCTCAAAGAGATTGATTTTGAAGTTGTTGATCTATATTTTCTATTTTTTTGTGAGTTGGTTTCATAACATTTGGTATCAGAGCTTTGGATTCTAGGGTTTCACTGCTCCAAACAGGCCATCGTGGAATTTTCAAAATAATTTTTTTTACAATGTTTTAGAAGCTAAAATTAAAACCCACTTGAGCCTAATTCTTGATAAACTTCGGGTTCGAATTTCAGATTTTGTCTTGCTATTTTTTTGGAGAGATGATCCAAAGAAGTTAGGGTTTTTGCAGGCTCCCGAATTACATCCCAAAAAGGTGACCTTGGGAAAATCGTCCTAACTTTCTCCCTGAGCATCAGATTGGAATTTCATAAGAAGTTAAAGAAAGAGGACAAACTGTAGTTTCCTTTGTATTGTTTTAAAGTCCGAAGGTGGAAACAGTGACACGTGGTACTTCATACAAGTTTGCTCTATAGGAAAAGTATATAATTAGGTCATCTCGGGAGATTGGGCATAAATCTTTCTTGGAGAATCCAATTTCGATAATACTAGTGGAGTTGGAAAGAGGACGCAGAGGGCTACCACATATAGTAATTTTAAGATCTTGGAGATCCAAAATTTTAGAGATACAATTGATTCAAGATCAAGCTCCTAAAAGAAAGAAAAAGAATGGATCGAATCAAGAAAATAGAAACAACTAGTAAGAAAAATTGGAGGGATGATTTGAAGAATGTGATCAAAGATATGATCAATAAGATAAATGGCATAGAAGAAAAATTGAATGGAAACATGGAATATTTGAAGAAAGACATGGAAGGGTTGAAGGAAGGTGGGACAAAGTCACTACAACAAAGGTTTCCTAATGCCAAAAAGGTAGTAGAGGAAACCCATGATGAGAACAAAAGAAATGTTAATCATGATTTCATAGACTCTAACATTGGATTGAAGACCCACCATATTCCAAATATCGATATGAGGAAATTTTATGGCAAGGATTCGGTAACTTGGAAACTACATATGAAGAAATATTTTGATCTAGATGATGTGCAACCGCCACAAAAGATACGTATTGCATCTTTATATTTAGAATTGAATTAGTTTGTATGGTATATAAGGATTTGTTCTCATAATCCACTTGTCACCGCTCAATTTTCATGGAGGAAATGATAGCACATTATGAGGATACAAAGAGCAACACTTTCTTTAGCCAATTGATAAATCTCAAACAAAAGGGTTCAATGGCAGAGCACATTGAGGAATTCCAAAAATTGAATATAAGGGTAAATGATATTCCAGAGAAGCATAGGGTTGAAGTCATCATAGGGAATTTAAATGATAACATCCAACATCAGGTTCGCCTTTGGGAACCTGATTCATTGCAGAAGGCATACAAGTTGAAAATAAAAATTGAAAGAAAAATTATGGCAACAACGAAGCCTACCACTCATAACTATAAAGATGGAAGTGTTGTTGCTCCTAGCCTTTCACCACCTACAAGGTTGACACCAAAAAAATTGGAAGAAAAAATAGCAAAAGGAATTTGTTACAATTGTGATAGAAAATACACTAAAGGTCATAAGTGTGCTAAGAATAAATTAATTTACGTACATGTGGAAGAGGAGTAAGAAAAGGAACAAGAAACGTCAAAAGAAGAGGATATACACCAGGAACCAATCCCATAGAAAGAAGAAATGAATATGAGCATATCTTGTAATGCATTGACATGAATTACCACTCCTCAAACTCTCAATATAGAAGGGCATATCAAGAAGAAAAAGGTAATAGCGTTGATTGATTCGGGTAGTACCCATAATTTTATTCATTGTAAGATAGCCAAGGAATTGAATTGCTTCCTATATCTAGCACCAGAGTGTCAAGTAATGGTTAAAAATGGAGGAACCATAAATTGTGCTGGAAAGTTCCATAATATCAAGCTATCCATGGGAGAATATTTAATGAATAGTTCAATGCTTTCCATTCCAATAGGTGGTGTTGATGTTGTACTAGGATTCCAATGGCTATAATTTTTAGGTACGATATCTTTTAATTTTCAAAATTTTTTCTTGAAATATTTTTGGGAAGGAAAGGAATTTGAATTAAGGGGTATCGCAAGGAAATTGAGAAAGATTATCAACTCTAACAACATGACAAAGCTTCTAAAGAAAAAATAACGGGGCGTAATTGGACAATTATGTTCACTAGAGGTTCCCACATCGAAATCACCTATTTCTCTAGATCTCCAAAAAGTTTTGGACAACCATTCCAAGGTATTTGAGACTCCCAAAGACCTCCCACCTATTTGTGATCATGATCATGCTATTCATTTGATTCCAGGAAGTGTCCCCCAAACGTTAGGCCTTATAGATATCCATATGCCCAAAAGAGTGAAATTTAACATATGGTTGCAAAAATGCTAGAGGTTGGTATAATTCAACCTAGTCAAAGTTCTTTCTTTGCTCCAGTGGTATTGGTACATAAGAAGGATGGATCATGTCACATGTGTCCGGATTATAGGGAGCTCAACAAGCTTACTATTAAAGATAAATTTCCCATTCTTGTCATTGATGACTTATTGGATGAATTACATGGAGCAATTTACATCACCAAGTTGGATCTTCATTCAAGATATCATCACATCAGAATGAAGACTGAAGAAATTCCAAAAAAAACATTTAGAAATCATGAGATTCATTATGAATTTTTGGTCATGCCTTTTGGCCTTACCAATGCACCTTCTACATTTCACGGTTTAATGAATTCCATTTCAGACCCTTCCTTAGAAAATTTGTGTTAGTATTTTTTGATGATATACTAATCTACAACAAGTCTTGGAAGGATCATGTACAACATGTTGACAGGGTGCTCAAACAATTGGAGGAGGTTTCAATGGATTTTATCACATGTTTATCCAAGTCTGAAGGAAAGAGAGCCATCATGGTGGTAGTTGATAGACTTACCAAGCATACACACTTTTGTACATTATCTCATCCATTTAAAGCCAGTATAGTTGCTACTGCATTTATGGGAACAATTCGAAACCTACATGGAATCCCTAGGACTATTGTAAGCGACATAGATCCCATTTTCATTGGAAATTTTTGGACAAAATTATTTTTTTGTCTGGGTACTCAGCTAGCTCATAGCTCATCTTATCATCCTCAATCTAATGGGAAAACTCAGATAGTGAACAAATGTTTGGAAGGATATATTTGTTGCTTTGTATCTGATAAACAGACACAGTGGGTCAAGTGGTTGTCTTTGGCTCAATGGTGGTATAACACTTTCTTCCATACTGCAACAAAAATGACCCCATTTATGGCACTTAATGGATATCATCCGCCGTCCATCACATCATCTTTAAAAGAAAATTCTAATGTTCAAGCAGTGAAAGATCACATCGAGCATCAACAACAAGTTCTCAAACTCTTAAAGGATAACCTCACTTTGGCGCATAATAGATAAAACAACAGGCATATCAACATCGTGGCAAAATAAGTTTTGATGTAGGTGACTGGGTATTTCTACGACTACAGCCATACAAACAAATGTCCCTCAAGTAAGCTAAGAAGGATAATAAATTATCACCAAAGTATTATGGTCCATACAAGGTGTTACAAAAGATTGGTACTATGACATACAAATTGGAGCTTCTTGCATCTTCCCGAGTGCACCCAGTTTTCCATGTTTCATGCTTAAAGAAGGTTATAGGTGAGAAGATCCCAGTTCAAACAATATTGCCAGAACTTGACGGGGAAGGAAAAATCATATTGGAACTTGAAGCAGTCACAGAAACAAGAAATTAATAGCTACGAAATCGATCAATTTTAGAGTATCTCATAAAGTGGAAGAACTTACCCGCTAAAAATTCCACATGGGAGGATGAGAGTTTGTTTTAGCGGCTCTAACACCCTACAAAATTTTGGCTTGCATCCAATTTCAGAGCCTCCTTTGAGAGTTTTACTTGATGATTGCACACACTCAGCTTCACTCTGTGAGGTTGTGTGAGTCTTCGCACCCACCTTGCATGATCATTCCACCAACATCTTTTGCATGTAGATGTCAAAGTCATGCTTGTGACCATGTTTTGGTCATACTCAAGGTCTTCGCTTCATGTGTACATGTTATGTTCGCTATGTAAACATCTGTCGCACTCACACACAGAGTCATATTCACTGTCACGCAAGAGTCATCACAGTCATCCAAGGATCAACCACAAGCGTCACTTTTTTCACTCACACCGTCATTCAGTCATGTTAGGTATATATGTCTAGATGGTTTGAGTCATCTCATTGTCAAGTCATGTAAGTGCGTGTTTGCAAGATCACGTATGCACCTTTCCACTCATTCACACACTTAGTCATTTTGCTAAAGTTCTGATGACCGGATTCCCCTCTGACATCTGGACCTTCACCTAGCCATCGACTTGATCGACAATTACCCAGAACAATGTAGAAGCACCAAGAAAGCCATTTCAAGTTGTGTTACCTGCAAGCTGATCAATCAAACTTCATGCTGGTCAACCAGAGAGTTTGACTCGACAGTCACCTCTGGACTGACTCCCCTAAAAAATTAAGCAGAGGCTGTAGACATTGCCCACTCTACTGACTGAGAAAATTTTGCAAATAGGCCTGACAGACACCCAGTGCCCATCGTTGTCTCCCTCAGAAAATTGCACAGTTTTTCCGGCAAGCCCTCAAGTTAGTCAACCAACTTCTCACTTGGAAAATTATGTAGTTTTCATGAGCAAGCCCTCTGCTTCTCAGCTTAGAAACTGCGTAGAGGTGATCAGCAGGTCACCTTCCCAGCATGAATGTATTTTTTCCCACTAGCATCTCCTAGCAGTCGACTGCAAATTCCTTCCAGGAATTGCGTAGTTTTTGCTGCCAAGCTCCAGCAATTAACTGCTAGTTCCCTCCAGGAATTGCATAGTGTTTGCTGCCAAGCTCCTGGCAACTAAATGTCAGTTCCCCTCAGGAATTGTGTAGTTTTTGTTGCCAGTGTCCCAGCAGCCAGCTGTCTATTCCCTGCAGGAATTGCACAGTTTTGGCTACCAAGCTCCCGCTGGCCACTCCTTGTAGAAATTGCGTAGATTTTGCGTGCCTAGCCTTCCTGCAGCACGAATTGATTTCAGGAAAATATACGAACACATTGAACATAGAAACATTGGAATAAATTATTAGTTCATGATTCGTAGCATTAGTTGGTGAAATTTTTTGTCAGAAATTGTGGGGGAATGAGTATGTAGATACAAAATATGTCGGGACAAAGTTTTTGTTGCTTAATGAATTTTGATAGTCAGGTTTGTACCATGGTCTTCAAAATTGTGTGTCAAGTTATTTTAAAATCAAATTTGGTTCAACCTTTTTCATACTTTGATATCAAATAAAATGAATCAACATAGACATAGTGGTGGGGACCAGCTCAACCACCAAATCAATTCGTGGTAGAGGTAGTTGAGCACATATGCGCATAACATTTATTTGTGATTGTCCTTGCACAATTTTCTATTTACAAATATTGTGGCGAATAAATACTTGAAATTGTGCAAAGCAAATACTTTCCTAAGCTCACAACTACACAAAGTCAACATTTTTCAACAATTTATTTTCTCAACTGCTAAAGTTCCTTCCTATATTTCTCTCCTACATATTTCTTTCTTTAGATAATCATCTAGGGATTTCTATTGGCTCTTTCAATGCGTGATGAACATAATAACTCCATCGAATGTTTCAAAATCCATTCTCTATTTTCTTTCTTAGTGATACAAAATAGATTGCGTAATCGAATAAGCTAATCTAATTGTCAATGGATTTTCTTTACAGTTAGTTAATTTTTCCAACAACAATAGATTCACTATGATGCCATGTCTTTGAAAACTTACCCTATTAACCTGAATTGCATGTGAACAAATAACCAATGCAATTTTCATATCTCATAATGTCCAAGAAAATAGTTTGTTTAAATATTTATCTAATTCAAAATGTGTTTACATAAAAATCATTTATAAGATTTACATAGAACAAAATAAAAACTGGTAATGGTATTGAAAAATTGCTCAAGAAACCAACATTTACAAGGAAATAAAACACAAGCAAAGAGGTGTACATCCTACACAACAATCTGCAGCTTCCACACGTGGTACTGGTACAACCTCATCCTCCAATTTAGGAAGAGAAAAACTCCTACCACTAGAAAATTAGTTCATGGTGAGCTATTAGGTCGTTAAGACGACAAAGAGTCTCTTCAGATATTCACCCTAGACAAAGTGCATATGGTTCAAATAGCCAATTCCAAAATTCTTGTAAATAGATAACACATTGAACAAGCTATAGACATGGAAAATGACAATGATATACCACCTTATTAGGTTACTTCTTGTTTAACAGAGAATAAAAAAATAATGGAGGAAATTGCAAAAGAGGCCATTCTTTTCGATGAACATCCTGTCACATTACAAAATGCAATATATGAAGAGGGAAAAAAAATAATTGAGAATTGAAAAAGTAAAAGTTTATAATGAAAAGGTTGTTGATCAAGAACAAACAAATATTGATCTATCTGGTGTTGGAGCCAAGAGATTCATGGTATTTCATCAATCTACCAATCACACACTTGCACAGTCTATTCACGAACAGGAAGTAGAAAATTTGATATTGAAAAAAAGAATAAAAGAATTAGAAGACACTTTAAATCTGGGTCCTCTGATAATGACTCCACTGGCAATACAAACACCACCATTGCCAATTTATGCTCCTATTACACCCCACATATCTAATAAAGATGCCAATCTCCTTAATGCACTGAAATAATATATCATCAATAGCATATGTTAAATATTTGCAAGAAAATTTCGATTTATGACATTCGCAACAAGAAATTAAGACATTTGTGGATTTGATTAATAGTAATCTTAAGCTATATAGGAAATTTGTTGAATATAATTTAGTTAATTTTAGACAGAGGCTTGAATTACTTTCTGATTTAGAGAAAGAAAACAAAGGACTTCCAAATACTAATCGAATAAAGTCACTCGATGCTGGATGGTTTGAGAGAATCAATACACTACAAAAAATCATCTCTAAATGTGATATTCTAAGAAATAGAAAAATTGATGCCTTTTGAAGGCATTAGACATTATACATGACCTAGACGATCCATACATTGTACACAATTTTGAATTAATTTCAAGAGACATGCTAAACATTGAATTGGAAACCCTAAAACAGTCAAAGATAATGGACTTTGATGACGTAATTGATTTTTAATGTAGAAAAATTACCAAATGGATAATACAATTTTTTGGAATCAATAACGAGAAATTTTTCTTGGATGCGTAGTTGCAAGAAGAGGCTAGAAAAATTGAAAAGGATATATTTCAATAAAAATGTCAAAATGGAGATTATAGTTGCTTCTGATAGAGAATCATTAAAACGATAGTGGAAAAATTTGTTGAAGAAATCATGAATCCAATAAACATCTAATAGATACATAGTCATGGTTGTTTTACATACTATAACTGTTCTCAAATCCTTCAAAAATTTATTTTCTATTTACTAATATTAGATCATTCAACTTTATTGATTATGTTATCATGAACTTAGCTAATTATTGTATACAAATTATTGTTTTTCATTGCATATGACTTTTTCATATTACGATTCATGGGAGCCCAATCCAAGTTCCCATTAGGACAAATGCATTTACTTTTATGATTTTCTATCAGGACTTGGTTTTATAGTTCTCACTATGTTTAACAATTTTGTTTTTAATAAATATATTTTAAATATAATAATATATATCTGAATTATAGATATTGTGATTAGCATTTGAATATGGATACAATTGTTGTTACTGAATCTCAATCTATATCAATTTTATGACAATGTTTTCTGTAATTTTTTAACATATGCTTTGAGCCATTGTATTATATCTAATGTTGTGTTATTGATTAAAATGAAATTGAAAATTCAACAACAGTTTTGGATCTCAAGCATACAATTTTGAAGAATACAATTCTAACACCATGTATGAATTGAATATATTTCATTTTGCAGAATATGGAAGTGCAAAGAAAGATTTCATTGTGCTTCTTCCGCATTTTGCACAATCAAAGTTTGGTCCCCTATACATGATGCTAATTTGAAATATCGTAAAAAAGTGAAAATGGAGAAAAATAGTACAAGATAAAAGCATTTTACATGGTCTTGAATCAATTAACAAAGAGAGATAGCCACAAACATTATTGTTGAGTATATTTCTAATCCTAATAATCTAAGTGCATTTAGTGTTTACAATTGTTTTAATTAAGAATCGTTTCAATTAAGGCACTGATAGGAAATTATAACTTTGCTAAGAGGAGTGTTTATGTTCGATTTATTTTGATTTGATTATTATTAAATTGTACAACTTTGTGTTTTTTTTGCTAGTTTTCTATGTACTCTATGATATGTAATGTTGTATAAAAGAAGGAATAAAAAAATATTGCATAAGATTGCATAAGACACTTCACTTAATATTGCATAAGATTGTGAATAAAAGCATCACCATTCCACTCCTAACAAGAAATAGCAAATGTAAAGTTGTCAATATCCTTGTGTCAATGTCTCATAAACAGTTCTCCATGAATACTTCCTCCTTAGAAAGACTTTCCACTCCACAACTTTCCGCATCTCCTTTGAATATGTTATTAGTATTAATTGATTATGCATATGCATTTAATGCATTAATTATGTTTCCATAAAACCAAAAAAGGTCTTACCACCCCATAACTTGCCCTGTCTCCTTCGAATATGCTATATCTAGTTGTTTTGCATATATCAATATAAAATTATACTAAGGATCCATGTAATCTTTAAGCACTTTGCACAATGTATCAATGTTATTTGTTTTGCATCTCTACACAATAATATAAGCACATTAATATAAGTCATAATATAATCTAAATTAAAAAATGACATTTTTTGAGCACTTTCTCTTGCTAAGATTCTCCTACAATGTTAAATTAGCCTCATTCAGAATGAAGAGGAAGAAAACTTTACTCAATATAGTCCCTACTCCCACACTTCCCATAGACCCTTTCTCCGTACAACAAAATAATAGTAATTACCTTGTAAGACAAATTTCACAAACATAATAGTAACAAATAATGCAAATGAAAAAAACACAAAATTACAAGCTAACATTATAATTTCAAAATTTATTTCAACATTGTCTATCGAGGCTGCAATTTCACTTAGATAAAGAATTTCTTGCAAGAAACCGACAAAAAAATTCTCAAAACGTTTGACTGTGGAAGTGTTTAAATCTTTCTTTTTTTAAATGACATAAATGGATTTAGCGCCATCAACAACCATTAGAGCACCCAAAATCCTAGACCTACAACTTTGTCAGTTCTAGCATCCTTAGACTCTTTAAACACTCTACTAATGTATCAACACTACTTGTTCCACACAATAATATAAGAAAAATAATATAGGTCATAATATGATCTTAATTTAAAATGTGATATTCTCGGAGCACTTCCTCTTGCACGTAAATTTCCCCTATAGTGTTAAATTAGCCTTATGCGGAATGTGGAGGAAAATAACTAGACTTAATATAGTACCTACTCATACACTTCATGCACACCCTTTCTTTGCACAATAAAATAACGTGCAACGCCTTCATTTATGCTATATAATTTTTAAGCACCCCCCACAATGTATCAACGTTACTTGTTCCACACCTCCACATACTAATATAAGAAAATTAATATAAGTCATAATATTATTTAATTTAAGACATGAAATTATCTAAGCACTTTCTCTTGCTAAGTAAATTTCTCCTATAATTTTAAATTACCCTTATGTAAAATGTAGAGGAAGAAAACTTGATATAGTCCTCTCTCCCACAGTTGCAACACACCCTTTCTCCCACAATTAAATTCAAAACTTGGAAGTGGAAAGAAGGTTGATGTTTTCTGGCTTAAACCAACCTACCTATCCAAATCCGAGGGGAACTTGCTTCTACTTTCTTTCTATGGATTGACTGTGTGATTGCATGCTCTCGAAAACTACATGCAATGAAAGAAAAGCATAGGATATGCAAAGAAAGGAGAAAGATTGTAGGGAGAAATTGTGTACACAGAACAAGTATATGTCGAGCTTAGAAAACTATTTTCTTCTAAAAAATTTGGATAAATTGATTATGTGTGTATTGAAAATTGTGTCCTCTTAATTGAAGCTATTTCTACATTTCATAATGTAATTAGATAATTCAGGGAATTTATGTGAAAATAGATTTCACTGTGGACAACATGGATACGCTTTCATTATGTAGAAATACCTCAATAAACCTTTCATTGTATGTAGAAGAACTTCATTGTAGAACTGTTGTGTAATATTTATCAGTATTTGCTTCATATGAATTTCGACACTTCACACAATGTATCAATCCACACAAGGAAGATTATATTTTTTCGAGCTTAGTATTCCTCTGTATATGCTTAATATGAATTTTTGAGCTCCACACAATGGATGAACTTGCACTTCCACATACATACCCTCCTAAAAAATAAACTGATGCATAATATTTCTCAGTATTTAAATTCCTAACTCTGCACAATGGACGAAATTTCATTTCTGCATACATTCCCCTATGCACAAATAAACAGATATATAATAGTTCTTAGTATGGTTTTCATTGTATGTAATACAAAAATGTGAATGTGTAAATCCACACCTCCACATTTCGTAGAATGTGTCAAAAAATCTTAACATTGCATTATAATTATAAGACACATTATTGAGCGGCCACATGTACGAAGTGCGAAGGTGTCGACAAGAGTTATGTGTCGAGATAAGCAAAGGCAGAGAAGTGCTTTGTATAATAAAAGTTTCAACTCTACTTTTGCATTGCACACAAAGAAAATGTTCATTGTGCTTTTGCATTGTGCATGAGAAAATTTGGGCCCTACTCTAATATTAAATGAATTATCATTTTAGTTCATAACTATTAAGTATGTTAAGTAAAATGTATGAATTTACACCTTATCATTTCATACAATGTATTAAAAAATATTGATATTCCATTATAATTCTAAGACATATTGTTGAGCAGTCACATGTATGGAGGTGGAAACAAGAGTTATGTGCAGAGATAAGCGAAAGTTGAGAAGCACGACGTATAATAAAAGTTTCGACTCCATTTCCACACTTTGCAAAAAGAAAATGTTCACTTCCCTTTTGCCTACGCACAATTAAAATGTTCATTTCCTCTCCTGATTCCATACTTCCCCGCTTATGCAGACACGTAAATAGTGAAAAACTATGGAAATCTAGGCATTTTCGAATAACGAGAAAATGCAAGCCCCACAAAAATAAAGATAGCCTTAAGCAAAGTGTAGAGGTGTCAATAATAGCTTATAAGAAAAAGCGGGGCAACACTTTGTACAGTAAAATTTTTGACTCAACTTCCACACTCTACACAAAGAAAATGTTCACTCCCCATTTTCACTATAGCCTTAGTATCTAATATCAAATGAAGTCTCCTTTTAAATACTAACTATGTTCAGTACAATGTATGAATCCGCACCTCCACATTATAAAAGTTTCTACTGCACTTCTGCAGTTTGCACAAAGAAAATGTTCACTTCCCTTCTGCAAAGTGGCCTTAGTATCTAATATCAAATGAAGTCTCCTCATAACTATTAACTATGTTTAGTACAATGTATGAATCCACACCTATTCATTTCATACAATATATCAAAAAGTCTTGGTACTCCATTTAATTCTAAGACGCATTGTTCGACGACCACATTTGCGAAGTGTAGAGGTGATGGCAAGGGTTATGTCCGAAGATAAGAAAAGGCAAAGAAGCTCTATGGACAATAAAAGTTTTGACTCCATTTCTACACTCCACACAAAGAAAACGTTCACTTCCCTTCTATAGTGCGTACAATTAAAATGTTTACTACCCCTCATCACTTCGCACTTCCCGCAATTATGAAAACACATAAATGGGCACATTTAAAATGTTTATTATTCCTTGACACTCTGCACATCCAACACTTAATAGAGCTCATTAATGATGAAAAATTATGGAAATGTAGGTATTCTTGAATAATGAGAAAATGCCAGCCCCACAAAAAAAACATGGCCTTTTATTTGAAATTGGAGGAAAACTTGATCGCCTTTTTACACGTTACAAGTTAAAAAAATGGGCCTTTAAAAGTAAAATAATTTTCACAACCTCTTCAAGGATGATGAGTTAATTTTTCACATGAACTTAAAAGAGAAACAAATTCACGTGCAACTCAAGATGATAAACATGAAGCGAATAAGCCAACATTTGATAATGGAGTTCACCCCTCCTGTGTTATGTCTCCAGGCCCTGCTCCATTGGCTAGGCCTGCTACATTGATTTCAACAACAAATGTGTACATCACAAATTGTTGACACAAGAGTGGCTTTTTTCTCCTACAAAGAAACATTCTCCTACAAAGAACCTCACTCAAAAACATAACTCTCTTCAGCAAGTCATGATTGTCAACAAAAAAGGACACTCTCACAAGAGGTCCTTGTTATCCACTTGAAATTCAAGCACAAAAACATACAACTCCAAAATAAGGTGTTAAAAAGAGCTTCTCTCAAGAGAACATTGAGAAAAGACTAAAAATAGTTGCTCTGCTGAAGTAACACTTGCTGTAGATGAAACTAGAAGGCTGGAAAACCTCTAACTAGGCTCTTTCCATTCTAAAAAATGCCTTCAATTTGCTGCACAACTCTCCCTGTCTCTAGCACTGAAGGATTTGATTCTGCAAAAGTTGCATCATACAATGCTTAAATCATAAAAATGAGGTTGCCATTGAGTCCATGACACTAAAAAACCCCCATTTCATTTTTCAACAATTTATTTTCTCAACTGCTAAAGTTCCTTCCTATCTTTCTCTCCTAGATATTTCTTTCTTTAGATAATCGTCTAGGGATTTCTATTGGCTCTTTCCATGCTTGATGAACATAATAACTCCATCGAATGTTTCAAAATCCATTCTCTATTTTCTTTCTTAGTGATACAAAATAGATTGCGTAATCAAATAAACTAATCTAATTGTCAATGGATTTTCTTTATAGTTAGTTAATTTGTCCAACAATAATAGATTCACTATGATGCCATGTCTTTGAAAACTTACCCTATTAACCTGAATTGCATGTGAACAAAGAACCAATGCAATTTTCGTATCTCATAATGTCCAAGAAAATAGTTTGTTTAAATCTTTATCTAATTCAAAATGTGTTTACATAACAAATCATTTATAAGATTTACATAGAACAAAAATAAAAAACTGGTAATGGGTACTGAAAAATTGCTCAAGAAACCAAGATTTACAAGGAGATAAAACACAAGCAAAGAGATGTAAATCCTACACAACAATCTACAGCTTCCACACCTGGTACTGGTGCAACCTCATCCTCCAATTTAGGAAAGAGAAAAACTCCTACCACTAGAAAATTGGTTCATGGTGAGCTATTATGTCGTTAATATGACAAAGAGTCTCTTCAGATATTCACCATAGTAGCCAAATACAAAATTCTTGTAAATAGATAACACATTGAACAAGCTATAGACATGGAAAATGACAATGATATACCACCTTATTAGGTTACTTCTTTTTTAACAGAGAATAAAAAAATAATGGAGGAAATTGCAGAAGAGGCCATTCTTTTTTATGAACATCTTGTCACATTACAAATTGCAATATATGAAGAGGGCAAAAAATTTTTGAGAATTGAAAAAGTAAAAGTTTATAATAAAAAGGTTGTTGATCAAGAACAAACAAATATTGATCTATCTGGTGTTGGAGCCAAGAGGCTCATGGTATTTCATCAATCTACTGATCACACACTTGCACAGTCTATTCATGAACAGGAAGTAGAAAATTTGATATTGAAAAAAGAATAAAAGAACTAGAAAACACTTTAAATCTGGGTCCTCTAATAATGACTCCATTGGAAATACAAACACCACCATTGCCAATTTATGCTCCTATTACACCACACATATCTAATAAATATTTCAATCTCCTTAATGCAATGAAATCATATATCATCAATGACATATGTTAAATATTAGCAAGAAACTTTCGATTTATGACATTTGCAACAAGAAATTAAGACATTTGTGGATTTGATTAATAGTAATCTTAAGCTATATATGAAATTTGTTTAATATAATTTAGTTAATTTTAGACATAGGCTTGAATTACTTTCTGATATAGAGAAAGAAAACAAAGGACTTCTAGATACTAATCGAATAAAGTAACTGGAAGTTGGATGGTCTGAGAGAATCAATACATTACAAAAAATCATCTCTAAATGTGATATCCTAAGAAATAGAAAAAGTGATGCCTTTTTGAAGGCATTATACATTATACATGACCTAGACAATCCACACATTGTACACAACTTTGAATTAATTTCAAGAGACATGCTAAACATTGAACTGGAAACCCTAAAACAGTCAAAGATAATGGACTTTGATGAAATAATTGATTTTTAATGTAGAAAAAATTACCTAATTGATAATAAATTTTGTTGGAATCAATAACGAGAACTTTTTCTTGGATGCGTAGTTGCAAGAAGAGGCTAGAAAAATTGAAAAGGATATATTTCAATAAAAATGTCAAAATGGAGATTATAGTTGCTTCTAACAGAGAATCATTAAAATGATGGTGGAAAAATTTGTTGAAGAAATCACGAATCCAATAAAATTCTAATAGATACATAGTCATGGTTGACACTTTTACATACTATAAGTGTTCTCAAATCCTTCAAAATTTTATTTTCTATTTACTAATATTAGATCATTCAAATTTATTGATTATGTTATCATGACCTTAGCTAATTACTGTATACAAATTATTATTTTTCATTGCATATGAATTTTTCATATTATGATTCATGGGAGCCCAATCCAAGTTCCCATTAGGACAAATGCATTTACTTTTATGATTTTCTATTAGGACTCGGTGTTACAGTTCTCACTATGTTCAACAATTTTGTTTTTAATAAATATGTTTTAAATATAATAATGTATATATCTGAATTATAGCTATTGTGATTAGCATTTGAATATGGATACAATTGTTGTTACTGAATCTCAATCTATATCAATTTTATGATAACGTTTTCTGTAATTTTTGAACATATGCTTTGAGCCATTGTGTTATATCTAATGTTGTGTTATTGATTAAAATGAAAATGAAAATTTGACAACAGTTTTGGATCTCAAGCATACAACTTTGAAGAATAAAATGCTAACACCATGTATTTTGAATTGAATGTATTTCATTTTGCAGAATATGGAAGTGCACAGAAATCTTTCATTGTGCTTCTTCCACATTTTGCACAATCAAAGTCTGGTCCCCTGTACATGATGCTATTTTGAAATATCATAAAAAAGTGAAATTGGAGAAAAATAGTACAAGAGAAAAGCATTTCACATGGTATTGAAGCAATTAACAAAGAGAGATAGCTACAAACATTATTGTTGAGTATCTTTCTAATCCTAATTATCTAGGTCCATTTAGTGTTTACAATTGTTTTAATTAAGGCATTGATAGGAAATTATAACTTTGCTAAGAGGTGTGTTTATGTTCGATTTATTTTGATTTGATTATTATTACATTGTACAACTTTGTGTTTTTTTGGCTAAATTTTCTATGTACTCTATGATATGTAATGTTGTATAAAAGAAGGAATAAAAAAAATTGCACAAGATTGCATAAGACACTTCACTTAATATTGCATAAGATTGTGAATAAAAGCACCACCATTCCACTCCTAACAAGCAATAGCAAATGTAAAGTTGTCAATATCCTTGTGTCAATGTCTCATGAATAGTTCTCCATGAGTACTTCCTCCTTTGAAAGACTTGCCACTCCACAACTTTCCCTATCTCCTTTGAATCTGTTATTAGTATTAATTAATTATGCATATGCATTTAATGAATTAATTATGTTTCCATAAAACCAAAAAAGGTCTTACCACCCCATAACTTGCCCTGTCTCCTTCAAATATGCTATATCTAGTTGTTTTGAATATATCAAACAAAATATAAAACTATACTAAGGATACATATAATCTTTAATCACTTTGCATAATGTATCAACGTTATTTGTTTCGCACTTCTACACAATAATATAAGCACATTAATATAAGTCGTAATATGATCTAAATTAAAAAATGACATTTTTTTAGCACTTTCTCTTGCTAAGATTCTCCTACAATGTTAAATTAGCCTCATGCGGAATGAAGAGTAAGAAAGCTTGACTCAATTTAGTCCCTAGTCCCACACTTCCCATAGACCCTTTCTCCGTACAACAAAATAATAGTAATTACCTTGTAAGACAAATTTCACAGACATAATAGTAACAAATAATGCAAATGAGAAAAGCACAAAATTACAAGCTAGCATTATAATTTCGAAAGTTGTTTCAACGATGTATATTGAGGCTGCAATTTCACTTAGACAATGAATTTCTTGCCAGAAACCGACGAAAAAATATTCAAAACATTTGATTGTGGGAGTGTTTATTTTTTTATTTTTTTAAATGGCATAAATGGATTTAGCGCCATCAACAATCATTGGGGCACCCAAAATCCTGGACCTACAACTTCATCAGTTCTAGCATCTTTAGTCTCTTTAAACACTCTACTAATATATCAACATTACTTGTTCCACACAATAATATAAGAAAACTAATATAAGTCATAATATGATCTTAATTTAAAATGTGATATTCTCGGAACACTTCCTCTTGCACGTAAATTTCCCCTATAGTGTTAAATTAGCCTTATGTGGAATGTGGAGGAAAATAACTAGACTTGATATAGTCCCTACTCATACACTTCATGCACACCCTTTCTTTGCACAATAAAATAACGTGCAACGCCTTCATTTATGCTATATAATTTTTAAGCACCCCCCACAATGTATCAATGTTACTTGTTCCACACCTCCACATAATAATATAATAAAATTAATATAATTCATAATATGATTTAATTTAAAACATGGAATTATCTAAGCACTTTCTCTTGCTAAGTAAATTTCTCCTATAATTTTAAATTACCCTTATGTAAAATGTAGAGGAAGAAAACTTGATATAGTCCTTTCTCCCACAGTGGCAACACACCCTTTCTCCCACAATTGAATTAAAAACTTGGAAGTGGAAAGAAGGTTGATGTTTTCTGGCTTAAACCAACCTAACTATCCAAATCCGAGGGGAACTTGCTTCTACTCTCTTTCTATGGATTGACTGTGTGATTGCATGCTCTTGAAAACAACATGTAATGAAAGAAAAACATATGATATGCAAAGAAAGGAGAAAGATTGTAGGGAGAAATTGTGTACAAATAACAAGCATGTGTTGAGGTTAGAAACCTATGTTCTTCTAAAAAATTTGGATAAGTTGATTATGTGAATATTGAAAACTGTGTGCTCTTAATTAAAGCTATTTCTACATTTCCTAGTGTAATTGGATAAATCAAGGAATTTATGTGAAAATGGATTTCATTGCGCACAACATGGATACGCTTTCATTATGCAGAAATATCTCAATAAACCTTTCACTGTATGTAGAAGAACTTCATTGTAGAACTGTTGTGTAATATTTCTCAGTATTTGCTTCATATGAATTTCGACACTTCGCATAATGTATCAATCCACACAAGGAAGATTGTAATTTTTCGAGCTTAGTATTCCTCTCTATATGCTTAATATGAGTTTTTGAACTCCACACAATGGACGAACTTGTACTTCCACATACATTCCCGTCCTAAAAAAAAACTGATGCATAATATTTCTCAGTATTTAAATTCCTAACTCCGCACAATGGACAAAATTGCACTTTTGCATACATTCCCCTATGCACAAATAAATGAATATATAATATTTCTCAGTATGGTTTTCATTGTATGGAATAAAAAAATGTGAATGTGTAAATCCACACCTCCACATTTTGTAGATTGTATAAAAAAATCTTAACATTCCATTATAATTATAAGACACATTGTTGAGCGGCCACATGTACGAAGTGCGAAGGTGTTGACAAGGGTTATGTGCCAAGATAAGCAAAGGCAAAGAAGCGTTTTGTATAATAAAAGTTTCAACTCTACTTTTTCATTGCACACAAAGAAAATGTTCACTGCCCTTCTACATTGTGCATGAGAAAATTTGGGCCCTACTCTAATATTAAATGAATTATCATTTTAGTTCATAACTATTAACTATGTTAAGTAAAATGTATGAATTTAAACCTTATCATTTCACACAATGTATTAAAAAATATTGATATTCCATTATAATTCTAAGACACATTGTTGAGTGGTCACATGTACCAAATATGGAGGTGGAAACAAGAGTTATGTGCAAATATAAGCGAAAGTTGAGAAATACTACGTACAATAAAAGTTTCGACTCCATTTCCACACTCTGCAAAAAGAAAATGTTCACTTCCCTTTTGCCTAAGAACAATTAAAATGTTCATTGCCCCTCCTGATTCCGTACTTCCCGTGCTTATGTAGAGACGTAAATAGTGAAAAACTGTGGAAACCTGGGAATTTTTGAATAACGAGAAAATGCAATCCCTACAGAAAGAAAGATAGCCTTAAGCAAAGTGTAGAGGTGTCAATAAGAGCTTATAAGAAGAAGTGGAGCAACACTTTGTACAATAAAAGTTTTGACTCAACTTGATCCAAGTCCGGGGGTGACACAGGACCCTTCCAAGACCTTTTACTTTCATGATGTGTTAAATTTCATTTTTAAAAGAGTATTAATGAATACATTTGCATGCTATAAAGAAGAGGAACATGTTAATCATCAACAACATAAAAATAAAAGACATCGATAACGGAGCTCATCCAGAGCGACTACGCTCGCCATGCCTCGATGTCAAGATGGTGTAGGCTGCTGCATTAAGTGCTGTCAATAGTGATGATGTACATAAGAGGTGATGTTGCTATCATACAAGGAAAATGTCCTCACACAAGAGTGGCTCCTAGAGAGGTTCCACTACAGGAACTCTCAGTCAAATGACTCCTATCAGTGTGACACAAATTTCATGCATGATGAGCATCTCGCCAATATGGCATAAAAGGGATCTCAAAGCAAACATGCATGGCGAAACATGAGTATCCCATAAACATACAACAATGGGATCTCAAAACAAAAAATGATGAATCATGACAAAAATTACATCACATAGGCGATTCCACATCACATCAAGCAGTAATCATAAAAATGAGTAAGAAAGAGGATCCCACATCAAACATTAAGCAAGGACATCTGCAACACAATGCATAAAGAAGAAGTACATGAACACAACATATACCTCACAACCAAGGGCCATCTAAAGAAGCGAATATCAAATTGCTGAAGCTGTTCGTGCCATCAATCTCACGACATCAATCGCATGACTGCTCGGACATGGACGCTGCCACCTACATTCCACTTAGAAAAATGACTGAAGAATACAATGAGAGAATGAGAAATCTGAATGCACCATCAGATTTGTGGCGTCGAATAGTGCAAAGTTGACTTTCCAAAATCTGAACTCTGAGAAGTTGAGAATCTGGAGCTCAAGGAATCTTTTAGATTCCCCTTAGATTCCTCAAAGATTCTGCTCCATTGGTGGAATGGAAATATGCAACTCCAAAGGAGAATTTGACTTCACCATTTTGATCCCTGCAGAAATCCATGAAAAACGACTGTAAACTTGACTATATTCCGACATGGAGAAAAATCACCTCCTCAGGAAAATCGCAAGAATCATGGTTCCGCTCCCTATTTTTGCAGCAATCTTGGTTCCACCCTCATACTGAAAATGACCAAAAATTTCATAACTTTGATGGAGAAACGAACAACTCCATTGCGTTTGTGGCATTGAGAAGTGATGAAACCATATAAAATTTGTGAAATTCTGACAAAATGAAATTTTACCCCTCCTGCAAAATGCTGCCTCGAACTGCATGCTAAGATTCTACCTCCTCTGTCTCGAAATTCGTGCTCGCTCCTGGTTCCTCCATCCTGGGTGCACTGGGAAAATGAAGGTTTATATTAAATTTTAGGGCTGAGTTTACAAGAAATTCGTTGGGCTGAGTTGGTTTAAAGATCCAATTATTATGGAGGAGGTCGGGTGGTCAAACCCCGCCTCCTCCTTTTTTTATACGTCAAATTTTTATTTAAAAAATAAAAAAACAGGGTCGGGATGGGCCCGCCTTGGGCAGCCCGCCCATCCCATCTCCTTCTGGCTCCATTGTTTTCTTAAGGCAGTGGTTGCATGTTTTGGGATTGGGTCTGTGCCCTAAGGGCCAGCCCACTCAAAACCTCCGTGCATATTATGGTGGTTCCATGGATGGGGCTCGGGGTAGTGGTCCGCCCCTTCATTAAATTATTGTTTTGATATGGTTTGGGGTGGCAGGGTTGGTGGCCCGCCACCCCCTTTTTTATTTTTTATTTTGTTATATTAAAACAATATGCCAATTTTGAAAAATCTGGGTTTTGACTGAAGGGGTCATTTTAATCAGGCCACAAATTCGCCCGGAATTTGGCCAGAGTTGGTCGGATTCCGTCCGCCGGAAAAGTCAAAATTGTGGCCTCCTTAAGCCTGCCCAGTCAGCAAAAGTCAACCCAACTTTGACTGCTTCTAACTTTTGCATATGGACTTGGTTTGACGAACTATTCACACCACCGCGATCACGATGACGAGATCTTCGACATGAATTTGGTTCGAGCATAATCCAAGCACTTTGTTTTTTTAGATTTCCTAAGTCCTCTGTCCTGTGTGTGTCTCTAGAGCCACTTGGATCAATCCTCCCCACTAAGGAGCATTTGGTCCTCCAAAAGCATGAAAAGTAATATGCAACTTCTCTGTACCTTTCCTACATCAGAAGTGTCCTGAAATGTCTCGCTTCCATCTCCTTCACCTTTGTTCTTCGGAGCCTTAAGCGATGAGCCGACACCTGCAACCTTTGCAACCTGTAGTACATTGTATTGAAAATTACATGCTTGACTTTTATGACCAACTAATGACCCAAATGTCCCACACTTGCCATGAGTTTATAACACATACTCGGTGGTCAAGTTTACATCAAGATGGATGCAAGACCTCAGCGATGAAAACAAGGCCAACCTATCATTGTTGCTTCAACAAGTGATGGAAAACACATCATCACTGCAACACATGATTTACAAACATGAGACCAAAAACTATTGTTTTGACAAGTGATGGAAACATAACATCACTTTCACAGTTTAACACGTGACACCAAATAAGATGAGACATCATTGTTGCTGAACAAGTGATGGCAAACACATCATCACTTTTACATTTTAAAATGCAACAAATGATTTGCAAAAGCATGACCATGAAGCATTGACATGTCTAGGAACCATTTTTCACTTATCAAGGTGAATGGGTCACCTCCTTGTGGTGGTTTTGCTTGTCGAACAACTGCTTCACTTGGTTCATACATTGATGCTTTGCCTTTAAGGCGCTGCTTTGGATGGAGCCTCCAACATGTGGCTCTTTGATGGCCACTTCTGTCGCAATTACTACAATAGGTTTTCCTCCTCCAAATTTTCTTAACTTGTTTGTTTACCTGCTGTTGAGAGGGTCTTTCACGCCTCATGCTTTTGTGTGCTGCCATTCTTTTCCAACACTTAGAAAATGTATGGTTATGTAATCCACAAAAGGTACATGTTTTTCGATGCCATGTTTTACATTCATTGTTAACAACATGATCATAATCGAAATGAACATTCGAATGTTGAGAGTGGTTATACCTTTCCTTGCTGTCTCTGGTGTAAGTATGGCGATGAGAGCTTGCCTCAGCTCTTTCCCTGCAATGGAAACTACCATGGGATGATGGGGATGTTTTCCCATCATTCTCTTTCCTCAACCATTTCGATGATGCCTCGGAAGAATTTGACACCTTCAAGCATTCTCCTTTAGTGTATCTCGAGCCTGCAAATTGAGGTCTCTGCACAACCTCCAATGGTTGAGTTATGCCTTGGTTATTAACACCAAGTTATTTTTCCTCCTTGTGCCTCGTCCTTGTAAGGAGCCTCATGTTTGTCCCTGTAATTGGGATCTCCACATCTCCAACAGAAATCATACTATGTGAAGATGAATCCGAAAGCAAATCGACATCCTTTACCTCCTCTGTCAATTTGGAAAGAATTGATGAATGCTACTCTTCATTTGTTGTTGGTGGTTCGCTAGATGTCTCAGCGCATTTCCCATCTTCCTTTCTGACATACCCAAGACCTGTTCGACACGGTAATTCCTCTACTTTGATGGGGTTAACAATGCCTTGGCCATTAATGCCCAAGCCTTTTCGTTCATACCCCATTTTCTTCAACAGTTTGGAGCCAATTCATGTGGTGTGATTTTAAAAAACAGCAAAATCATCATCAGGAAACATACATGAGTTCAGAGAACTACTTTTTACCTCACATGGGTCACGCTGCAGCTTTTCCAAGGCCTCGCCCTTTGCTTGTAGCTATCGTATAAAACTATGATTTTCCTATTTCTCTTCATGTAGACGCATCTTCAATTCAACATTCTCTGTTTGAAGATTCTGGTTGTTGTGCTTCAGTTCTTCTAGGGCCTCTTCTGTGGCTTGCAACTGAAGCTGTAATCGCTCCTTTTCCTCTGTCTCTTTCTGTAGAGTTTCATACATGATTTCCACTCTTTTGGAAATTTTGAGCATGGTCTCATACATCACTTTTTCATCCTCTATTGCTGCACGTTCCATTGTTCACGTTGCAACTCACATCAACACAAAGATTGCTCCGATACCACTTGATCTAGGTCTGGGTGTGATGAAGGACCCTTCCAAGACCTTTTACTTTCGTGATGTGTTAAATTTTAATTTTAAAAGAACATTAATGAATACATTTGCATGCTATAAAGAAGAGGAACATGTCAATCATCAGCAACATAAAAACAAAAGACGTTGATAACAGAGTTCATCCAGGAGGGACTATGTCTCCGAGCCCCAATGTCAAAATGGTGTAGGCCACTGAATTAAGTGTTGTCAATAGTGATGATGTACATAAGAGGTGATGTGGCTATCATACAATGAAAATTCCCTCACGCAGGAGTGGCTCCAAGAGAGGTTCCACTACAAGAAATCTCAGTCAAAAGACTCCTATCAATATGACACAAAACTCATGCACGATGAGCATCCTGCCAATATGGCATAAAAGGGATCTCAAAGAAAACATTCATGGCAACACATGAGTATCCCATCAACATACAATGAAGGGATCTCAAAACACAACATGATGAATCATGACAACAAGTACATCACACAGGCGATTCTGGGTCACATCAAGTAGGAATCATAAAAATGAGTAAGAAACAAGATCACACATCAAACATCAAGAAAGGACCTGTGCAACACAATGCATAAAGAAGAAGTACATGAACAAAACATATACCTCACAACCAAGGGCCATCTGAAGAAGTGGATGTCAAACTGCTGAAGCTGTTTGCACCATCAATCTCACGGCATCAATTGCATGACTTCTCACACATGGATGCTGCCACCTACATTCCACTTAGAAAAGTGTCTGAAGAATAGAATGAGAGAATGAGAAATATTAACACACCATCAGATTTGTGGTGTCGAATAGTGCAAAATCGGCTGTCCAAAATCTGAATTCTGATAAGTTAAGAATCTGAAGCTCAAGGAATCTTTTAGATTCCCCCTAGATTCCTCAAAGATTCTACTCCATGGGTGGACTGGAAATCTGCAAATCCAAAGGAGAATCTGACTTCACCATTGCGATCCCTATGGAAAACCATGAAAAATGACTGTAAACTTGACTGTATTCCGATATGGAGAAAAATCACCTTCTCAGGAAAATTGCAAGGATCATGGTTTCACTCCATGTTTTTGCAGCAATCATGGTTCCACCCACACACTGAAAATGGCCAAAAAATGTAGAATTATAATGGAGAAACGAACAAATTCATTACGTTCATGGCGTCGAGAAGTGCTAAAACCATATAAAATTTGTCAAATCTGACAAAATGAAATTTCGTCCCTCCTGCAAAATGCTGCCTTGAACTGCGTGCCAAGATTTTGCCTCCTCTGTCTCAAAATTTGTGCCCACTCCTTGTTCCTCCATCCTGGGTGCACTGGGAAAATGAAGGTTTATATTAAATTTTTAGGGCTGAGTTTACAAGAAATTTTTTGGGCTGAGTTGGTTTAAAGATTCGGTTATTATGGGGGAGGTCAGGCAGTGAAACCTCGCCTCCTTTTTTTATATGTCAATTTTTTATTTTTAAAAAAAATAGGGTCGGGCTGGGCCTGCCTTAGGCGGCCCGCCCACCCCATCTCCCACTGGCTCCATTGTTTTCTTAAGGCAGTGGTTGCATGTTTCGGGATTAGGTCCATGCCCCAGGGGCTAGCCCATTGTTATCGAGAAAACTAGTGTCCATTCAGAGCTGCTAGTCCCACTAAGATGGGTAGCTATCTTAGAAACAAATAGATTAAAGTCACTTGTGTTTTCCTTTATGAGAGATGGATGAGAGAGAAGCAGTGAGCACCAACCTCAGTCTTTCGCTAGTCTCCTTGCTTTTTTCCTCTCTCCTTTGATAGAGCTTTTGCCACTGCTTTCTCACTTGTCCTGCTTCAAAGAACACCTGTAGAGCCAAGGCAGCAAAATACCATCAAAGTATAGAGATCTATAACCATAAATAATGTTGGATCAGATGTACATTAACCATATAAATGCATACATAAACAAGATTCAGAGATTTACAAGTATATGGAGGAAAACTCAAATAACTTTATTGATAGAAGTAGTAGAAGAGAGGATTACAACCAAGCTGTCTGATCCAGCATCATCCTCCCAGCATGAAAGCCCTCTTTACCTCATACAAAGCAAGATCACCCAACAATGTCTTCAAAGAGAAACCAATAGCACTTCCTTGCAAATTACAAAATTCCAGCCTTTGGATCTCTTGGATTAGGGATCCATATATAGATGTTTTCAGGAGAGTGAATCAGCTTCTGGGATTTTGACTAGTGTCATTTCACTGATAGTTCTTGGTTCCACTTGGAGATTTCAGATCTCTTACTCATCCCTGGGTGAATTCAGAGATGCAAGTGTCATATGAGTAGTTTCTAGAAGATTCTCTGCATTTCCACCTAGCACACTACTTCTGCCATTTGTCTGCTTTCGCTCATCGCACCCTACAAAAGGGCTTTCCAGTATGCATCACACCCCCCATGTGTAATAGGTGAGATGCATCACACCCTATGCATGGAGCAGTTTGTATGGTCCTATTTTGACCAGTTCTGAGTAGTTTTTCATGGAGAACTTCTGGGAGATGATGTAATCAGCTGACCTTGTTCTTTTAGGGTATGAAACAACACTTTTAGGGGTTTAGAAGCCCTTGGTTTATGGACATATGTGATTGGGGTTGCATTGCCCAAATATGTCTATAATAGTTGCCCCCTAAAGCATGAGGTCGTAAATCCTTTTGATGTCGGGTGAAATGCTTTATAATGAGGATCTGAGGTTTTTCGAACTGGAAGGTGACCTGTAATAAGATACAATACAATACATTATATTCACAATATTTTCATGATCTAGCTGAGGCAGGCATTCCCATGCTCAGCTTTATAAATTCATATTCATGTACATAAGACAGACAATTGTCTGTGTGGTAGACTGATGATTTTGGTAGAGCCATCATCCTTTAGTTTGGATGATTATCTGTGCATCAATGATTTATATTTGATGTCTTTATTTTCCTGAATATATTGCAGCCCGGATGGATGAAACTAGATCTGGGGTCTTCAAACTCGTTCAATCTTCGCCTGAAGTACAAGTCGATCCATGTGAAAAGATGTTCTGATGTCTAAAATGGAAAGACATTGCCTGATTACCAGCCAATGATGTAAGTTGTTAATAGGTGCAAGAGGAATCATCGATAATGATGATGACCCTCAAGGTACTGCAGTACAATTCACGTGGTTTGAATACATGAGCTGATGTCGAACACCACGTAAAATCTTTCGGTCAATGGCCATTGATGTAAACTTGTCGCCGGAAGTGAGAAACTTGCCATTGAGGCATGCAAGCTTCAAAGTACTGAAAGGGTTGTCCCTAAGTCAACTTCTTGGATAATCAGCTGATATCAACAAGAAGTGACCCATCGTAGGAGGGCCTTAATGAATCCCACATCTATGACACGAAATGGAGCAAATGATTTTGTGGAGGTGAAAACGATATGATGATATAAGGTTCAGGGTGGTAGTCATGAAAAATGGAGAGTGAAGGTATTGTAGCGGATGAGACGTTAGCTAGGTTGGTGAATTCTCTGAGCAACTTCTCTTGAACATATCGGCGACACTGAGATGGATTGGTAGTGTTAACCCCAAGGTGGATGGTACAGTGGACCAATGGTGATGTCACTAGTGAATGGGATAACCCAATCCAACTCAATCATGGTGACAGAGTGAAAGTGTCATGTTCAAGAGCGACCTGCTACTAATGAATCTATTCAAATTTTCTTCCCTTTTTCCTCAGTCATTGCTGACCATTACCTCTTTATTTTTTTCAAGCTTGAGGAGGATAACATATGCTTGTTCTATAATTTTCCCTTCGGGCAAACCCGTCGCTATGTTTTAACGAGCCCAGCGACAGTGAAACTGGCTCTTGTCTACATGGACAAGTTTGTCGCTATTGTTTTAACGAGTTTAAAGACAAAGATAACTTGGTCCTTTTCAATTTTAGAGAGTATAAAAAGGGATGTAAAGGAAACTCCAGTGGTCCTTTTTCATAATGTAATCCCTTAAGTCCGAAAAAGTGTAAAATAATACGAAAGGGATGACTTTTCGATAGTTTTAACGAGCCGAACAATCCAAGCACTCGATCTTTTTGTGTAATAAGCATTGCCCAAATATGTCTATAACAGTTGCCCCCTAAAGCATGAGGTTGTAAATCCTTTTGATGTTAGGTGAAATGCTTTATAATGAGGATCTGAGGTTTTTTGAACTGGAAGGTGACCTGTAATAAGATACAATACAATACATTATATTCACAATATTTTCATGATCTAGCTGAGGCGGGCATTCCCATGCTCAACTTTATAAATTCATATTCATGTACATAAGACAGACAATTGTCTGTGTGGCAAACTGATGATTTTGGTAGAGCCATCATCCTTTAGTTTGGATGATTATCTGTGTAACAATGATTTATATTTGATGTCTTTATTATCCTGAATATATTGCAGCCCGGATGGATGAAACTAGATCCGGGGTCTTCAAAATCGTTCAATCTTCACCAAAAGTAACAAGTCGATCCATGTGAAAAGATGTTCTGATGTCGAACATGGAAAGACATTGCCTGATTACCAGCCAATGATGTAAGTTGTTAATAGGCGCAAGAGGAATCATCGATAATGATGATGACCCTCAAGGTACTGCAGTACAATTCACGTGGTTTGAATACATGAGCTGATGTCAAACACCACGTAAAATCTTTCGGTTGATGGCCATTGATGTAAACTTGTCGCCGGAAGTGAGAAACTTGCCATTGAGGCATGCAAGCTTCAAAGTACTGAAAGGGTTGTCCCTAATTCAACTTCTTGGATAATCAGCTGATGTCAACAAGAAGTGACCCATCGTAGGAGGACCTTAATGAATCCCACATCTATGACACAAAATGGAGCAAATGATTTTATGGAGGTGAAAACGATATGATGATATAAGGTTCAGGGTGGTAGTCATGAAAAATGGAGAGTGAAGGTATTGTAGCGGATGAGACGTTAGCCAGGTTGGTGAATTCTCTGAGCAACTTCTCTTGAACATATTGGTGACACTGAGATGGATTGGTAGCGTTAACCCCAAGGTGGATGGTACGGTGGACCAATGGTGATGTGACCAGTGAATGGGATAACCCAATCCAACTCAATCATGGTGACGGAGTGAAAGTGTCATGTTCAAGAGCGACCTGCTACTAATGAATCTATTCAAGTTTTCTTCCCTTTTTCCTCAGTCATTGCTGACCATTACCTCTTTATTTTTTTCAAGCTTGAGGAGGATAACATATGCTTGTTCTATAATTTTCCCTTTGGGCAAACCCGTCGCTATGTTTTAATGAGCCCAGTGACAGTGAAACTCGCTCTTGTCTACATGGACAAGTTTGTTGCTATTGTTTTAACGAGTTTAAAGACAAAGATAACTCGGTCCTTTTCAATTTTAGAGAGTATAAAAAGGGATGTAAAGGAAACTCCAGTGGTCCTTTTTCATAATGTAATCCCTTAAGTCCGAAAAAGTGTAAAATAATACGAAAGGGATGACTTTTCGATAGTTTTAACGAGCTGAACAATCCAAGTGCTTGATCTTTTTGTGTAATAATCCCTCGGGTCCAAAAAGATTAAAATCTAGAGGAGGGATGGCACTTCCGGTCACTTTAATGAGCTAGAGAGGCCAATTGCTCGGCAATATTTTCATATTTTACGAGTTAGATGAAAAGAGCTTAAAGGAGACTCGTTTTTTGAGGAATGAGTGATGTTTTTGGATAGCAACTGGTTCCAGGTAAGGTTTGGAACATTCCAATCATGGCAGTGGAAAGAGGGTGGCTAATAGAATCACTCGTCGTAGTTGTTCCTCAAAAGGGTAAACAATCAAATGGAGGCGTATGATCAGCTAAAAAGGAGTGGAGGTGATGGTAAGAACACGACCAAGGTTCAAAAGCTGATAGTCATGCGATCAAAATGGTTATTTACCGGAGGTGGGGTTCATTTTTTAATGAGCTTGAACTCTATGGAAACATTTGCTCATTGCTAGGTTTATTTTTTGACGAGCTTGAACTTCGCGTAAAACTACTCATGGTGAGGTTTATTTTTTAACGAGCTTGAACTTTGCGTAAAATTGCTCGTAGCGAGGTTTACTTTTTAACGAGCTTGAACTTTGCGTAAAACTACTTGTGCCAGTCGTATAATAAGGATGTCTCAACGATAGGTTCATTTTTTAGGGAGCTTGCCCCATTCGAAACTTTGCTCCTTAGCCTTTCGTTATGTAAGCTAGGAATGACCAACCTACGAGTCTAAAGGGTTGAGAGCCTACAAAGTAAGAAAATAAATGGTTGCTTTTCACTTGCATGCAAAAAGGTTTGCATGCCCCCAGGTATAACGAAATAGAGTTTCCAAGTTACCATACAGAAGTTTTTGCATTAGCATGATTGTTTCATCCACATTTGCAGACAACACTTCCTTGGATCTGTCCATTGAAATGGATGAAGGTGATTCTAGCTCCAATCACCTAACCTTTGACGGTGGAATCCTTTTCCAGACTGATCCATTATTCTAAACGGACAAGATTGTCAGACTATTCATATTCCTACAAAGAAACCTACCTTATATCTGGGGTTTTCTGCCAAAGCAGACTGGGGCGCATGCCTCCTGGGTTTCAGTCACAATCACCGAATCACTCGTGATCATTAGGTGGATGGACTGGAGATTGATGAGACATTCCTTGTGTAAAAAGACCAGTTAGGGATGGAATTTAACTAATAGCTGTGTTTGAACCAGGGAATGAAAGTTGGTCTACGAGCTAGTCCACTTTGCCTTCATGTGGAAAACACATCACTCGAAAGAGTGAAGAAACGATAGCTCCCATGATATAAATGTAGTCACGGCCAAGGAGTAGATTGTAATCTAGAGGTCCTTGGACTACCATCACATTTAGATGAACGGTTTTCCTTCTCAAAGTTATAGGAAAATTTGGAAGGATCCCTAACAGTCGACTGGTTCCTTTGTTGAAGCTTGTCAGATTTCGAATCTCAGGCAGAAGCGATGGAGAACCAAGCGCTTTCCAAGTAGTTAAGGAAAGGATACTCACAGAAGCCCCTTCATCTATAATAGTACTGACCATGATCATTCTGTAAGCTTGTACTATGATTCAGAATGGTACATTAGATGGTAGGCGGGGTCTGCCTAGAAGATTCCAATCGAAGGAAACGACTAGATTGCTTGGAGGTGGGACCGAATAAATGGCCGGATAAGTCTCTGACGAACTTCCTTCCTGCAGTAAAGGAATGGGTAGATTGCCCCCATGTTCATCGGAGTCTGTGTTTATGAAAAGAATTTGAACGGTGTCATTCTCATTCTCTTTGGTGACAGTATCATCTGAAGGTGGGTCCTCTGAAGACAAGATTGGGTCGATTGCCGTCTCGACCTATTGACTTTGGTCTGGTGTGGACTCAGAGGGTCTATCTTCAATGATAGGTGCTTTGACTGACAAAAATGGTGTGTCAGTCAGATTTTCAACTAGCGATGGACTCGAAAAGAGTTTCTTGTATCCAGGAGGAAGTCGCTGCGGTGATGCATGACGGTTATCCAAGACTCTTTTAGCTTCGTCTAAGAAGGGAAAATGGTGGAGGGCATGATCACCTTCACACAGTCTACAAGGAAATTTGTATCTTCCTTTTTTTCCATTGACTTCGTTTTCACTAGTTGACAGTGTGCTTTCAACATGATCGTCAGTGGTTGAAGACACCAGATTGTGCAAGTGGGGAGACCAGTCCCTCAAGATCCGTGGGATGCAAGGACAATCTCAATGGTAGTGGTCTCCTTTCCAAATGACACATGGAGATTTAGGTTTGGAAGGTGCAGTGTGTGGATTTTTGCCAGATGATGTACGGTTTCCCCCTTTTGCTGTTGGGTTCTTCTTCTTCTTCTCCTTCCCTTTCTTCTTCTTCTCAGTTACTTGGTTTTTAGCGTTACTAGCTTCACCAAGCGAAGAGGAAGAAGGAGAGGGAGAAACAAATGAAGTAGAAGGTGGGGGAGCAACTTCATCTGGTTGCTGATTTGATTGCTGAGGAATTGCGGTGTTTTGAACGACAGAGGTCGAGAAAATCCATATAGGCAGGCCAATTGTGAGTCTTGGAAGGGACAATGTGGCCATGTGTGGAGCACCAACATCCCCCCAAGAGGAGAAGGGACTAGGATTTCCCCCAAGGGGAAATTCTTGATTGGTAGACAAAATTTCTCAACCTAAAGACCAACAAGGGAACAATGACATTATTTCAATTAAAATAAATTTTATGACTCTTTGACACAACTAGCTTTTTCAATTTTTAAGAGTCGAGAAAAAGCTAAAGATGACTCTAGTCGCCTTCGACTTTTAATGAGCCTGAAGTGACAAGTGCTCAGATGGATCTTTTCTTTTAAGGAGTTTGAAAAGGAATGAAAGTGACTGCTTTGGAAATCTAGATAGAGGGATTACCAAACCAATCACAAAACTGCAGAATACTTTTTACGGTACGACAGTCAATCTTCCTAAATGTTGTGTTCAGTGCATTGCGATTGATAGGGCAGAAGACACGACTTCCTAAGGATAAAGGATGTATCCTATTGTGGTCTCCCAATATATACTCGATCATACATGGGAGCACAAGTCTGTACTGGCACTTGTCGTCTCAAAGAGGAGGAATCACCCAACCTATGATGAAAGCAATAGTTACCAGGCTTTACGACGCCAGAATACGTCTCTAGCCTAGACTTATAAATGTTGTGCATTAGGTTCCAAAGCGTTTTTATGTTCATTGAAGTTTATTTTACAGTTGATCTTTCTTAAGAAGATTTCCTTTAAGGTTCACCACGTGATGTAGATATACAATTCCTAAATATGCAATCTAAGATGACAAACAGTCGTTTACTTTCTTTTTGCCATGAAAATCCTAGCTACTAAGGAAAGAGAAATGAAATTCTTTTAACATAGAGCAAAGAGCACACACTAGATGCACTTTTCCTAAATCAATTAAACATGCAGTCTTAATGCAAATGCACATGCATGTATTGTTTTTTAGTTTCCTTAATGTGAGAATGACAAAAAGAAAACAAAGTATAGATCTGAACTATTCTCTTTCAAAGCGACAGTACTAACAATTTTCTTTTCAAAAAACGAAAGTAGGGTCAAGACGACACTTTGCGATTTTGAATTTAAACTGCTTTTGACACTTGAAATACTAATGATTCAAATCAAATACAATGGCAAAAGTGTAATCGACTATCTAAAAGAGGAATGCTTTGTAATACTCTTTTTCTTGATTGAAAATGACACTTGCGACACTTTCAAATCAAAAGATGACAGTTCGATTAAGCTACTATTTGCAAAGGAGAACTGTAAATGATGAAAAATACATAAAAAACATTCACAATTCCTTCTGATGGAGGCTAAATAATGCAGAGGAAGATTGTTTCAATAGAGATATATTGATCACAGACAACAAAACTACTGAATAAAGCTAAAGACAATGAAGAAAAAAACCAAAATCTGGAGGCAGAAACAGTCTCATCTAATCATCACACCTGTAACACAGGGAAACAGGGATGCATCTCACCTACAACACACGGGAGGTGAGATGCATCCATACTGCCAAGAAGAGACAGTGTGATGGTCCAGGGACAAGACTGAGCTTGGTTTTTTCTCACAGTTTGCAGCTAAGTTCAGGGATTTAGGCTGAGCTAATGATTGTCAGTAAACACAATGTATAGGGGTTGATCTAATGAGGTTATTTGAGCTACCACCAGGGCACTTAGGATGTTTACAAGCTAGATGTTCAGTTCATAAACCAACCTGGAGATTGACTGAAGCAATGTTGATCTACTTTGCAGTTGCATAGCAAAAGTAGTTTGAACGATAGTTGGCTTGACTTTAGGCTCCGTCTGTGGTTTATAAAGCAAACAATAGTAACGAAACAAACAAACTATTCGCTCCCCAGTGGAGTCACCATTTTGTTATCGGGAAAACTAGTGTCCATTTAGAGTTGCTAGTCCCACTAATATGGGTAGCTATCTTAGAAACAAACAGATTAAAGTTACTTGTGTTTTCCTTTATGAGAGATGGATGAGAGAGAAGCAGAGAGCACCAACCTCAGTCTTTCGCTAGTCTCCTTGCTTGTTTCCTCTCTCCTTTGATAGAGCTTTTGCCACTCCTTTCTCACTTGTCCCGCTTCAAAGAACACCTCTAGAGCCAAGGTAGCAAAATACCATCAAATCATAGAGATATATAACCATAAATAATGCAGGATCATTTGTACATTAACCATATAAATTCATACATAAACAAGATTCAGAGATATACAAGTATGGAGGAAAACTCAAATAGCTTTATTGATAGAAGTAGTAGAAGGGAGGATTACAACCAGGCTGTCTGATCCAGCATCATCCTCCCAGCATGAAAGCCCCATTTACCTCATACAAAGCAAGATCACCCAACAATGTCTTCAAAGAGAAACCAACAACACTTCCTTGCAAATTACAAAATTCCAGCCTTTGGATCTCTTGGATTAGGGATCCATATATAGATGTTTTTAGGAGAGTGAGTCAGCTTCTGGGATTTTGGTTAGTGTCATTTCATTGATATTTCTTGGTTCCACTTGGAGATTTCAGATCTCTTACTCATCCCTAGGCGAATTCAGAGAGGCAAGTGTCATATGAGCAGTTTCTAGAAGATTCTCTGCATTTCCACCTAGCACACTGCTTCTGCCATTTGTCTGCTCTCGCTCATCGCACCCTACAAAAGGGCTTTCCAGTATGCATCGCACCCCCCGTGCGTAATAGGTGAGATGCATCACACCCTATGCATGGAGTAGTCTGTATGGTCCTATTTTGACCAGTTTTGAGTAGTTTTTCATGGAGAACTTCTGGGAGATGATGTAATCAGCTGACCTTGTTCTTTTAGGGTATGAAACAACACTTTTAGGGGTTTAGAATCCCTTGGTTTATGGACATATGTGATTGGGGTTGCGGTGCGCAAATATGTCTATAACACCCACCCAAAACCTTCGTGCATATTATGGTGGTTCCATGGGAGGGGCCGGGGGTAGTGGCCCGCCCCTCCACTAAATTATTTTTTTGATATGGTTTGGGGTGGCAAGGCCACCCCTTATTTATTTATTTTTTGTTATATTAAAACAATATGCCAATTTTGAAAAATCTGGATTTTGATGGAAGGGGTCATTTTAATATGGCCACAAATTCACCCAGAATCCGGCCAGAGTTGGTCAGATTCCGTTCGCCGAAAAAGTTGAAATTGTGGCCTCCTTAAGCCTGCCCAGTCAGCAAAAGTCAACCAAACTCTGATTGCTTCTAACTTTCGCATACGGACTCGGTTTGACAAACCATTCGCACCACCGCGATCACGATGACGAGATCTTTGACTTGAATTTTTTTCAAGCATAATCCAAGCACTTTGATTTTTGAGTTTTCCTGAGTCCTCTTTGTCCTGTGTGTCTCTGAAGCCACCTGGATCACAACTTCCAAACTTTGCACAAAGAAAATTTTCACTCCCCTTATGCACTATAGCCTTAGTATCTAATATCAAATGAAGTCTCCTTTTAAATACTAACTATGTTCAATACAATGTATGAATCCACACCTCTGCATCATAAAAGTTTCTACTCCACTTCTGCACTTTGCACAAAGATAATGTTCACTCCCCTTCTACAAAGTGGTCTTAGTATCTAATATCAAATGAAGTCTCCTTTTAACTATTAACTATGTTTAGTACAATGTATGAATCCACACCTCTTCATTTCATACAAGATATCAAAAAGTCTTGGTATTCCGTTTAATTCTAAGACACATTGTTTGATGGCGACATGGCAAGAGTTATGTACAAAGATAAGAAAAGGCAAAGAAGCACTATGGACAATAAAAGTTTTGACTCCATTTTTGCACTCCACACAAAGAAAATGTTCACTTCCCTTCTACAGTGTGCACAATCAAAATGTTTATTGCCCCTCAGCACTTCGCACTTCCTGTAATTATGAAAACACATAAATGGGCACAATTAAAATGTTTGTTGTTCCTTGACACTCTACACATCCAACACTTAAGAGAGCGCATTAATAATGACAAATTGTGGAAATACAGGTATTCTTGAATAATGAGAAAATGCCAGCCCCACAAAAAAATATGGCCTTTTATTTGACATTGGAGTAAAACTTGATCGTCCTTTGACACGTTACATGTTAAAAAAAATGGGCCTTTAAAAGTAAAATAATTTTCACAACCTCTTGAAGGATGATGAGTTAATTTTTCACATGAACTGAAAAGAGAAACAAATTCACGTGTAACTCAAGATGATAAACATGAAGGGGAGAAAGCAACATTTGATAATGGAGTTCACCCCTCCTGTGTTACGTCTCCGGCCCTGCTCCATTGAATAGACCTGCTATATTGATTTCAACAACAAATGTGTACATCACAAATTGTTGACACAAGAGTGGCTTGTTTCTCCTACAAAGAAATATTCTCCTACAAAGAATCTCACTCAAAAATATAACTCTCTTCAGCAAGTCATGACTATCAACAAAAAATGACACTCTCACAGGAGATCCTTGTACTCCACTTGAAATTTAAGCACATAAACATACAAATCCATAATAAAGTGTTAAAAAGAGCTTCTCTCAAGAGAACATTGAGAAAATACTAAAAATAGTTGCTCTGTTGAAGTAGCACATGCTGCAGATGAATCTAGAAGGCTGGAAAACCTCAAACTAGGCTCTCTCCATGCTCAAAAATGGCTTCAACTTGCTACAAAACTCTCTCTGTATCTAGCACTGAAGGAATTTATTATGCAAAAAGTCCATCATACAATTCTTAAATCATAAAAATTAGGTTTCCATTGAGTCCATGACACCCAAAAACCCCCATTTAGGTTCTTATTGAGTCCAAAAGGGTTAAAAACTAAGCAAGATATGCTTCTCCAAGCCAAGCTCTACTATTTGTCCTAAAAATTAGCAAAACCTGCTAACTGTGTGACAGTTTCTCCCTTTACAGTCCACCAAGTGAAAATTTCGCTTGGGACTAATGCAATTCCTACCGAAAAAGGTGCATTTTTTCGCCTGTTTGAATTGTGCGAAAACCCCTTAAGCACCAAATTAGGGTCATGTGGTGCCCATGTGGATGGGGGTTGGGGCTAACCACCCGCCCCCATTGGCTAAACTCCTTCTCTGTCGGAATGTGGTCATGTTGTCATGATATGGCCGGGTTCTGGGGCTAACTGCCAACCCCCACCAGCTTTGGCTCCACTCCATCCATTGGTGGCCATAAAATGGTGATGGGAATGGGGTTCAACGTGGGCTAGGTGCCACCCGATCTACCCACTCCACCATTGGTTGTGGACATATGGCATAACAAGATTCAGGGGCTGCGCCTAACTACCATCCCCTTAGCTCTATCTCTAGCAGTGGTCACCTGGGTACCATGAGATTGGGGCTGGGGCCTAGTCCCCACCCCCTCGCCTTTCACTCCTTGTTTTGGGAAGTTTTAGTGTCTACAGATAAACACTTAAACCCCTAGACTAGTAGCTAAGTCTAGAACAACAGTGCAAATCATTCTCTACTTTTTCTATAACCAATGGATTAAATAAGACAATAAAGAACCCTACCTAAAGCTTTCGCTTACTCCTTATCTCCCTTGACCAATTCTGTTGCTCCTTTCCATACTTAATCCGCTTGAAAAGTACCTGCACACTAACAGAAGAAAAAAACCGATCAAAGCATATGATAATGATCTATTGATTAAACATAGAATGGAATCAAGTACATAATACACATATGAAAACATCAATAAGCAATACAAACATATGGAAAAAGCTTTGAACACTTTATTAGTAAAAGGAAGAGTTACAACCCAATTTGCTTGATTCAGTGTCACTCCTCCAGTTCAATCCCATCCTTTCCTCATAAAATGCAAGACATTTTGACATCATTACAATACTTGAAACCAACTCAAGTCTCATACTAACAGCATCCCCCTATAATTCAATGATCTCCAGCCCTTGATCACTTAGATGAGTGGTCTTTTTAAAGTTGAATGTTATGAAAGTAGCTCAAGAAAATATAGAAAAGATAGATCAACGCCTTAAAGTTCAACCTCTTCGATGGGGCAACCTCCTTTACATTACATAAATGAACAATTCTTGGATGATACAAATGAAAAGACCTCCTTTCTATATACAGTAGTCTAAGGGGTCATAACATAATCAGAGCCGACATAACAATAATAATGTAAGGGCACAATAATAACAATAGTGGGCTTCTATGGGGCACAATACTAACAATATGGGCACTACATGGGTACATCAATATAATAAGTGGGTTGTACTAATAACAATAAGGGGTTACACTAGTAGTATAGGGGCCTAACATGCCCCTCTCCTTCAAAAAGCGTTGTCCTCAACTCTTGAGTAGTTCTTAATTATTCTGTATAAAATTCTTGTCCTCCCATGTGGAACCTTCAGTGGGTAACTTCTTCCACTTGATGAGATACTCTGAAATTGATTGATTTCGTAGCTGTCAGGTTCTTGTTTCTGTGACTACTCCAGGTTCCAATATGATTTTTCCTTCCTCTTCAATTTCTGGCAATATTGTCTGAATTGGGATCTTTGCAACTTTTGAATAAGTGGCCATACTTCTTCATCCTTCTTCCATTCATCCCTTGCTTCGTTTATCCAATCTGGTTGGATAATAGAAATAGCACAAAACAATGCTTCCACATCCTCATCCTTGAAGAGTCTTCCCATTCGCTAAGGTCGCCATTTTTAAGTGCATGTAGTATTGCCAACATTTCCTTCTCATAAATAGCTTGCTTGAGATGTAGCCGTAAAAATACCCAATTACCTACATCAAAATATTTTTCACTACGATGTTGATCTACCTGTTGTTTCGTTTGATTTTTCACCGAAGTGGCGTTATCCTTTAAAAGTTGGAGAAATTGTTGTTGATGTTTGATGTGATCTTTCACTGCTTGAACCTTTTTCTTCTTGATATGTCCTTCTATCTCTAGAGTTTGAGGAGTGGTAATTTCTTCCAATCCTTTACAAGATATGGTCGGATTCATTTCTTAATGCTCGATGTGATCTTTCACTTCTTGAACATTTTTCTTCTTGATATGTCCTTCTATCTTGATAGTTTGAGGAGTGGTAATTTCGACCAATGAATTACAAGATATGGTTGGATTAATTTCTTCTTTCTCGATGTGATCTTTCACTTCTTGCACCTTTTTCTTCTTGATATTTCCTTTTATCTTGAGAGTTTGAGGAGTGGTAATTCTTGCCAATGCCTTACAAGATATGGTCTGATTCATTTTTTCTTTCTCTGGGGTGGGGTCCTGGCGTATATCTTCTTCTTTTGATGTTTCTTGATCCTTTTCTTCCACCTCTTCATATTCTATGTAAAATAATTTCTTCTCAGCAAACTTATGACCTTTAGTGCATTTGCTATCACAATTGTAACAAAGCCCTTTTTTTCTTTTTTCTTCCAATTGCTGTGTTGTAACCCTTGTAGGTTGCGGAAGGCTAGGAGAAACAACACTTCCATCCTTATAGTTGTGAGGGGTATGCTTCCTGGTTTCCATAATTTTTCTTTCCACTATGTCACAAAGCCCTTTTACTCTTTCCAATTGTTGTGGTGTTGCTCTAAAGAAGGTGTTGCTCTTTGTATCCTCATAATGTGCTATCATTTCCTCCGTGAAAATTGACCACGTAACAAGTTGTTTACGAGAACAAAGCCCTTCATACCATAAAAATTGATTTGGTTCTAAATATGAAGATGCAATACATACCTTTTGTAACAGTGGTACACCATGTAGATCAAAATATTGGTCCATCTGAAGTATCCAATTTACCGGATCCTTGCCATCAAACTTCCTCATCTTGCTTTTTCTTGATTTTAGGAGCTCGATCTTGAAACGACTGTAACTCTGTACTTTCGACTCTTTAAGTTCTGAAATTATGACTTGTAGTAGCCCTCTATGTCTTCTTTCCAATGCCACTAGTCTGATCCAAATTGGATTCTCAAAGGAAGAGTTATATGAAGTCTCCCACAGTGACCTAATTATAGACTAGTTCAGTAGAGCGAACTTGTACGATGTGCCACGAGTCACGGTTTTGACCTTTGGAACTGAAAAATATATACAAGCAGCTATAGTCGATCCTCTTTCTGTACCATGTTACAAAATTTCAATCCGATGCTCAGAGAAAAAGTTATGACGATTTTCCCCAGGTCACCTGTTTGGAATGTAATTCAGGAGTCTGCAAAAATACCAACTTCCTCAGATCATATATCCGCAAATATAGCGCGAAAATATTTTAAATTCGGACCCGCGATTCAACGCAATGTCTTCTAAAATGGTTTTTTTTTAGTTTCTGAAACATCGCAGAAAAAAAGTTGTAGCGAAAATGCCACAATGACCTGTTTGGAGCAGCGAAACCCTAGAATCCAAAGCTTTGATACCAAATGTTAGGCCCCTATACTACTAGTGTAACCCCTTATTGTTATTAGTACAACCCACTTATTATATTGATGTACCCATGTAGTGCCCATATTGTTAGTATTGTGCCCCATAGAAGCCCACTATTGTTATTATTGTGCCCTTACATTATTATTGTTATGTCGGCTCTGATTCCAAATGTCAGGCCTAATAGTGAATGAAGGAAGTTATGACATAAATGGTGATAATGAACGCCCTCCCAAACTTAGGATTTAGTTCCATGGAGGAAGGGATAAGGGGATTGATGTTCCTTAACTCCCTCCCTCATCCAATTTCGAGCCCAAAGGAGTGGATAGCCTTAGTAAACTTCTAGAGGCATCCTATGGATAAGAATATTCCAAACCCCAATGTAGATTTCACTCAAATTCGCCCAGCGCAGGCAAAAGAGGGCTCAAGTGTGATGGAATGCAACGTGGCAGTGTACTGGGCTGCACCGCAGTGCACCCTGATAAAGGCCTGCCTGCGCTGATCTTCTGAGAGGCAGTTTTTGGATGATTTTAGTCATGGAATCTCTTGGGAAACAGGCATTCTGATGGTTGACTTCATTTAGAGCATGTAACAATTGAATTAGGGTTTGATGGGCCTTAATAGTACTTATATGTAAGTTGGGGTTGATGTGCCCAAATGGATATGTAACAATTTCCCCCTAAAGCATGAAGTCATAAATATGTATGTTGAGTGAAATGCTTTACTATGTGGAGAGGAGGTTTCAAAGTAGAAGGTGACTTGCATAAATTACAATACATATATCATGATAATTTGATTTTTTCTCATGAACTCACTGAGGGAAGGCATACCCATGCTCAACTTATAAAATTTCATTACATGTACAAATATAGTTGTCTACAGATATAGACCCATGAATGGATGACCATGAATGTAAGGCCATTGTACATTTGATTTAGTACTCCAGAAAATATCGCAGCCTGGATGGGTGAAACTAGATCCGGGGTCTTCATTCTCATTCGATCTTTTGCTCAAGTACAAGTATAACCATGTGAATAGATGATCTGAAGTTGAACATGGGAAGACATCATCTGATTACCAACCAATGACGTAAGCCGTTAACAGACGCGACAGGAATCACCGATAATGATGATGACCCTCAAGGTACTACAGTACATTTCGCATGGTGTGAATAAATGATTTGATGTCGAACACCATACAAAGTCTTTTGGTCAAAGGCCAGTGATGTCAACCTATCGTCGGAAGCGAGAAACCTACCATTGATGTATGCAAGCCTCAAGGTGCTGAAGGGGTGTTTCTAAGTCAACTTCTGGGATAATGTGCTGATGTCGACAAGAAGCAACTCATCACAGGAGGGACTTGATGTTCAATGAGATGAAATGAAGTGAATGATTTTGGAGATGAAAGTCAACTAACGAAAGAAGGTTTAGGAATGGCGGTCATGAAAATGAAGGTTTACGGTATTGCAAACAATGAAGTTTGAACTGAATGACTTCTCTTGAACATGTCGGTGACACTATAATGAATTGGTAGCATTGACCAAAAAAAAAGTAATGGATGGTATGATAGACCAACGGTGTGATAACCATCAAGCTGAATGACCCAACCCACATAGTCACGGTGATGAGGTGAAAGTGTCATGTTAAAGAGCGACTTGCTACCATAAAGTGTTTCCCCTTTTTCCAATTTTCCCCAGTCATTGTTGACCAATACCTCTTTATTTTTATTAAGCTTGAGGAGGATAACATATGCTTGTTGTATAATTTCACCCTTCGGGTGAATCCATCGCTATTTGATGCTTTAACGAGTTTAGTGAAGGTGAAACTCGGTCTTGTCTAGATGGACAAGTTTGTCACTATTTGATGTTTTTAAAGAGTTTAATGACAAAGATAACTCGGTCCTTTTCTTGTTTAGAGAGTTTGAAAAGGGACAAAAAGGAAACTCCAAAAGTTCTTTTTCATAGATTTGTCTCTCAAGTCCGAAAAAGCATAAAAAAATACGAGAGAGGACCTATTGATCATGTTCGATCAACGTATTCCTTTTTCATAGTTAATCTATCTCATCCCGAAAAAGGGTTAAACTTATACTGAGTAGATATCAATTCCAATCCGTTAACGAGCTGGAAATGACAAGCGCTCGACAATATTTTCATGTTTAGAGAGTCTGAAAAGAGCTTAAAGAGGACTCCAAAGGGGTTCCTTTTTCGTTTTTAACAAAGCTAAAAAAAAGAGATAAAAGTTTGCTTTGTGGTCAAAGAGGTTCAATTTACATTTGAGCACATCAAATTCTACATGTCAGTTGTCAATCCTACTCAAAACATCATCAAAAGTAGATTAAAAATACCTGTTTCATGGATAAAATGAATAAAAACTAATGTTTACTTGATTAATGTGCAAGAAATAAACATAAAAATAAGTTTTACCCTTCATTTTTACCATTTCACATTTACCCTTTGATTTTGGTGCTTTGTACCAATTTGTGCCAATTTTGGTGTGGAGGATTCAGTGGACCATTCCTCATGTTGTCCAGACCAGGTAGGAGCTATCTCTCTTCTCTTTCATTTCATGTCATTCATTTTTAGTTTCAAGCAAATTTTTTGAGTTTTTAGGGCCCCTGGGGTTTCAATTTTCCAACTAGGGATTAGTGCATCCTTTCATCATCGAAAAGTGCGTTGCAGTGCACTCACCTAGAAATCTGCCTGTATTGTAGTGCATTTTCCCTAAGGCTAGGCTGTGCTGAGTGCAAAGCCCAATTTCATTCAACTGTTTTCACCAAAAAATTCTTCTGTTTTTTGCAAGAAATGGATCCTAATTTGACTTATGGTTGTATTTTCAGGTATTCATCAGATTATAATGATGATTACATGGAGAGAACGAGAGCATGAAGAATGAGATATGATTTCCCTAAACAACCAGGGCACGATTGAGGCCCTAAGGAATTGCGGGTTACTCAAATATTTCCAATTATTTGGTATGAGGCAACAAATTGAGCTTTTGCAGTTCCTTGTTTGTTCATGGGATCCTATTGATCAGGCATTTCACATTAGAGACAAAGTGGTCTCAATTACCATCGATGACATATACTTTCTTACCAGACTGTCAAGGTGGGGTGCCCCCATCTCAGTTTCTGGATTTGCCATAGGGGGTGAATCAGTGAGAGATTACATACGATAGTTCTGTTAGCCAGGTGCACAACCTAGCAAGGACAGAAATATTAACATCAAGGATGTTAGTGATTTACCATTGAGGATGATCCTCTTTACTATTGCCAAATTGGCTGGCAGTGCGACACTACATTTGGCAAATAGATCATACATGCAGTATGCATTAGAGTGTTTAAATCCAAAAGTGTTCAATTGGTGCAAGGTAGTACTTTCATCCTTGAAAGAACAACTAACCAAGGTGAAAAGCGGAAGGACAAAGAACTTTGGCTATGGGTCGATCTTGATTTCTTTCTCCTTGGAGTGAATTCCACTTATGCAGCCACAACTTGTTTCACTGGGTGTATCTGGACCTAGGGATCCACAGATGCAGAGATAGGTAGATCTTATGGCTAGGCATGTTGGTCAGTCATTGATTACATTTACCCCTGCATTCTTTGAGTGGCTTGATCGACAAGATATGGCCATTGTAGAGTATCCATATTTAGGGATGGATTTCCACGGAGATCCAGACTTTATGTTACCAGTTGGAGCACAGTGGGGTGCTATAGGTAAATTGTTTGACCAAAGTGTTTTTTGATTTTAAAGTTTCTACATTTTTTTGTGTGATTATTTCCAAGACCAAACAAAATCATTTTTCATGTATGTAGACGTTGGACCTGTTCGACCTGTGGGGCACCAACGAGTGGCAGGTGGGCCAACACAAAGAACTGTTGGGAGGGCAGTTCTCTGAGACTTAGATTTAGCCAAGACATTGGCTGAACTACAAGACCACATAGAGGGTTTGACCCTAGGCAATCCAGATGTCCAGATTGAGGAGTTGCCTATGCGACTGCAGCGCCACACCATTGGCATTCTGAGTCCTTAGATGAGACTTTCACGCATGATAGCACAGGCTATGACCTGTTATAATGAGCACCACTAGTCTACTTAGATGTTTTCTGCATACATTTTGATTTTTTGGGTCGGATGGCCAATTTTTGTCTTGGACACAAACTGTTTGTAAAAACTTTTAAAAAAACTATCTATTTTACTTTTAGAGTTTTATTATGGTTATGTGATGCAATCCTATTCAACTGATGATGTGAATTCAAAATATTTACTTTACATATGTCGCAAATGTCTATTTAACACATAATTCTCTAGAGAATCAGTTAATGTGTTTATATTTCTTGAAATATGCTAATATTAAATAAACTCAAAATATCTTTCCAAAATACGAACTCGAAGGAACAAGTGATGAATCGCTGGGTTTTAGATAGTATAAATGCCAGTAAGTTGTAGTACAACGAGTTTTGAGTCCAGCCTAATGATGATTCCGCGTATGCCAAGTGAAATGGCATCAGAGAGAAGTTGAATCAACGTGCTATACTCAGCGACATTGTTTTTCGATCGACCAATACAAATCCCTCTAAAACTCACTAACTCTCTGCTTGGAGCGAAAATGGCCCATGTTGCAGAGGATAAGTTCTGTATACTACGACTAGCCCCATCATCGTAACCAACAAATGGTTCCGAAAAGTTCGACATCTGCAACAAATGCAAAGTGGATTACTTAGCCAAATAAAAACTCTAAAAGAAACACACACACACATGCAATCAAAGCATATATACAGTGAGTTTTACTACACTTAACTAAGCATAGTAATGTTTAAGGTACAACCTGTTCCGGGGCTGCGACAATGGAATCCCATCATAGTCCACTAACTCGTAGGAACCTTTCATGAAAACACACTTAACAATATAAGGGCCCATCCATATCGGTTCAAATTTTCCTGCTCCAATTTTATCAGATTCCTGATCATAAAGCAAGACCAAGTCACCTTCTGAGAAGACACGAGGCCTGACATTTTTATCATATTGTGCTTTAATATGTTTCTTATGTGCTTCGTTAGCCAATGCGGCATTATGACGGGTTTCATCCAGATGGATTAACTCCAAGAAACATGCTTTTTCTTCAGAAGTATAAGGCAGCAGGTCAATGACGAGTTTGAGAGATGAGATTTCACATTTTATAGGTAAGATTGCTTCCAAACCATACACCTACTGAAAGGGTGTGAATCCGGTCGCATTTCTCACCGAGGTCTGATATGCCTACAGAGATGAGTACAATATTAAATGCCAATTTCTTTTATGAACTCTAATTATTCTTGGCAACATGTGCTTAAGGACTTTGTTGATGGCCTCAACTTGTCCATTAGCTTGTGGGTAATATGGAGTAGAACTATCTTGTGACAGTCCTAACTTGGCCATCAACTCAATCATCACATGATTGCAAAAATGTGAACCATGATCTATAACAATGGCTTGTGGTACACCAAACCTGACAACCACATGGTTGAAGAAAAAAAAATGAGCGGTTTCGCCACTATTGTTCAATGTTGGCATCGCCTAGGCCCATTTGGTAAAATAGTCAACGACGACTATAATATACCCATGCCCCCGGTCGAGGTGGGGTTACATGTCATAAAGTCAATGCCCCATTTGGCGAATGGGCCGACAACAAAGACTTGATGCAAAGGTATAGGTGGTAATCTGGTTTTTCGGTCATATATCTGGCATACATGACAACTTTTGACAACAATAATGCAATCTTTGAATATGGTTGGCCAGAAGTAACCAACACGGAGAATTTTCTGTGCAGTATCATACCCAGATAAGTGTCCACCACAAGCACCTGAATGACATTCATTCAAATCTTTCTCGGCTTCCTCATGAGTGAGGCACCTACGTAAAATCGTATCGACAACAAGACGATAAAGCGTATCACCAATGATCAGATAATCTTTGGCTTGGTATTGGGTACATGTTGGGTCCCTATAATACTAGTGATTACCCCACTACTATTGTAGTTATACCCCTTATTTATATTGTTGTACCCCTATTACCCCCATATTGTTATTTCTGTGCCCATAGAATCCCTCTATTGTTATTTTTGTGGCTTTATATTATTATTGTTAGGTCGGCTGGATTATATTGTGACTCCTTAGACTCCTATATATAGAAAGGAGGTTTTGTCATTTGTATCATCCAAGAATTGTTCATTTATGTAATGTAAAGGAGGTTTCCCCCTCGAAGAGGCTGAATTCTAAGGCGTTGATCTATCTTTTCTATCTTTTCTTGAGCTGGTTTCATAACATTTGGTATCAGAGCTTTGGATTCTAGGGTTTCGCTGCTCCAAACAGGTCATCGTGGAATTTTTGCTATAATTTTTTTTCTGTGACGTTTCAGAAGTCGCAAAAAAAACCCATTTGAGAAAAATTGGCGCTGAACCTTGGGTCCAAATTTCAGAGCTTTTCGCAAGATATTTTCGGAGATATGATCTGAGGAAGTTGGCCTTTTTGCAGACTCCTGAATTACATTCAAAACAGGTGACCTGGGGAAAATCGTCATAACTCTCTCTCTGAGGATCGGATTGAAATTTCGTAAAATGGTACAGAAAGAGGACGGACTGTAGTTTCTTTTATGTGTATTTCAGATTCAAAGGTTGAAACAGTGACTCGTGGCACGTCGTACAAGTTCGCTCTACTGAACTAGTCTAAAAGCAAGTCACTGTGGGAGATTTCACATAACTCTTCCTTGGAGAATCCAATTTGGCTCAGACTTGTGGCATTGGAAAGAGGACGCAGAAGGCTACTACAGGTAGAAATTTTAGAACTGGATGATCCGAAATTACAGAGATACATCAGATTCAATATCAGGCTTCTAGAAAGTGAAAAAAGGTGTGTAGTTTTTTTTTAATTTTTTATCTAAGCTTGGTTTAACGGAATTCAAAGGGCATAGTAAAGCATTATTATCGGTAACTGATGCCCCGAGGAAAGAAAATGCAAACACCTAGTAAGGAACCTGAAAGCTCTAGCATGACTCATGAAGAAGAGGAAGAAATGCTACATGATATATCAAAATTACAAGAACAAGTGCAACAAATGTCACGCTCACAAAAGCTAACAGAAGCTAAGATAAGTGGCGTGGAATCTAAGATAAATGGCGTGGAATCTAAGATAAAGGGCATGGAAGCTAAGATGGAGGATTCGATGGTAAATTTGAAGATAGATTTGAAGACAGACATGGAAGAATTGAAGAAGTTGCTACAAGAAAGGGTCACTAATGGTGAAAAGGTAGTAAAGGAAACTCATGATGAGAACAAAAGAAATGTTAATCATGATTCCATAGACTCTAATGTTGGATCGAAGACTCACCATGTTCCAAAAATCGATATGAGGAAGTTTGATGGCAAGGATCCCGCCACATGGATATTACAGATGGAGCAATTCTTCGATCTCAATAATGTGCAAAACACACAAAAGGTACGTATGGCAACTTTATATTTGGAACCAAATCAGTTTGTATGGTATCAATGGCTTTGTTCTCGTAAACAATTTATCACTTGGGCAATTTTTACGGAAGAATTGATAGCACATTATGAGGATACAAAAAGCAACACTTTTTTTAGCCAATTGATAAGTCTCAAACAAAAGGGTTCAATAATGGAGCACATTGAGGAGTTCCAAAAATTGAACATAAGGGTAAAAGATATTCCAGAGGAGCATAGGATTGATGTGTTCATAGGGTCTTTAAAGGATAATATCCAACATGATGTGCGCCTTTGGGAACCTGATTCATTAGAGAAGGCATTCAGGTTAGCAAGAAAAATGGAAAGCAAAATTATGGCAACTAGGAAGCATACCATTCACAACTATAAAGACGGAAGTGTTGTTGCCCATAGTCTTCCACAACCTACAAGGTTGACACCACAACAATTGGAAGAAAAAAGAGCAAAAGGGCTTTGTTACAATTGTGATAGCAAATACACAAAAGGTCATAAGTGTGCTGAGAAGAAATTATTCTACATAGATTGTGAAGAGGAAGAAGAAAAGGAGCAAGAAAGGTCAAAAGAAGAGGATATATTCCAGGAACAAAGCCTAGATGAAGAACAAATAAATCCGACCATATCTTGTAATGCATTGGCGGGAATTACCACTCCTCAAACCATCAAGATAGAAGGACAAATCAAGAAGAAAAAGGTAATAGTGTTGATTGATTCAGGAAGCACCCACAATTTTATTCATTGTAGGGTAGCAAAAGAATTGAATTGCTTCCTATATCCAGCACCAGAGTGTCAAGTGATGATTGCAAATGGAGGAACAATAAATTGCTCTGGAAAGTGCCATAATATCAAGCTATCCATGGGAGAATATGTATTGACTAGCCCAATGCTTTCCATTCCAATGGGAGGTGCTGATGTTGTACTAGGAGTCCAATGGCTACAATCCTTGGGTACAATAGCTTTTAATTTTCAAGAACTTTTCATCAAATTTTCTTCGGAAGGAAAGGAAGTTGAATTAAGGGGTATTGCAGGGAAACCAGGAAAGATAATCAGCTCTAATGGTATGACAAAGCTTCTAAAAAAGGAGCAAAGAGGTGTAATTGCACAATTATGTTCGCTAGATGTTTCCACATTGGAATCATCTATTTCTCCAGATCTCCAAAAAGTCTTGGACAATCATTCCAAGGTATTTGAGACTCCCAAAGGTCTCCCACCTATGCGTGATCATGATCATGCTATTCATCTGATTCCAGGAAGTGTTCCTCCAAACATCAGGCCGTACAGATATCCCTATGTCCAAAAAAGTGAAATTGAACGTATGGTTGCAGAAATGCTAGAGGCTGGTATAATTCAACCGAGTCAAAGTTCTTTCTCAGCTCCAGTAGTATTGGTGCACAAGAAGGATGGATCATGGCGCATGTGTCCAGATTATAGGGAGCTCAACAAGCTCACTATTAAAGATAAGTTCCCCATTCCTGTCATTGATGAATTACTGGATGAATTGCATGGATCAATTTACTTCACCAAGTTGGATCTTCGTTCGGGATATCATCAAATCAGAATGAAGATTGAAGACATTCCAAAAACGGCATTTAGAACTCATGAGGGTCATTATGAATTTTTGGTCATGCCTTTTGGCCTTACCAATGCACCTTCAACATTTCAAGGTTTGATGAATTCAATTTTCAAACCATTCCTTAGAAAATTTGTGTTAGTATTTTTTGATGATATACTAATCTACAGCAAGTCTTGGAAGGATCATGTTGAACATGTTGACAGGGTGCTACAACTATTGGAGGAGAAACAATTATATGCAAAAAGATCCAAATGTTTCTTTGGAGTCCAGGAGGTGGAATATTTGGGTCATATTGTATCTCATGAAGGAGTTAAGGTAGACCCTAGCAAAATTAAAGCCATTAAGGAATGGAAAATCCCCACATCCATAAAGCATCTGCGAGGATTTCTTGGGTTGACAGGGTATTATCGCAAGTTTGTTAAGAATTATGGGAGAATAGCAGCACCTCTAACAACATTATTGAAGAAAGATTCATTTTCATGGACTTCGGAAGCAACAAAGGCCTTTGAACATCTTAAAGAGGCAATGTGCCAAGCACCGGTCTTAGCTACACCGGACTTCACAAAAACCTTTATTGTGGAATGTGATGCTTCAGGAAATGGAATTGGTGCTGTTCTAATGCAAGATGAAAGACCCATTGCTTTTGAAAGTCGTCCAATCAAGGGAAAGTTTTTAAGCAAAGCTATTTATGAGAAGGAAATGTTGGCAATACTCCATGCACTTAAGAAATGGCGACCCTACCTAATGGGAAGACACTTCAAGGTAAAAACGGATCATGATAGCCTTAAATACTTTTTAGAACAAAGATTATCCTCTGAAGAGCAACAAAAGTGGGTCACAAAGATGTTGGGTTATGACTTTGAAATCATCTACAAAAAAGGGAAGCAAAATGTGGTGGCAGATGCACTCTCAAGAAAGGATGAGGATGTGGAAGCATTGTTGTGTGCCATTTCTATTATCCAACCAGATTGGATAAACGAAGCAAGGGAGGAATGGAAGAATGACGAAGAAGTGTGGGCACTTATTCGAAAGCTACAACAAGATTCCAGTACTTCTGATACATTTAGCTGGCAAAATGATTCGTTATGGTACAAAGATCGCTTATACCTCTGTAAGAATTCCCAGCTAAAACAAAAGATTCTTATGGAATTGCACACTTCTCCCTTAGGAGGGCACTCAGGATTTTTAAAAACTTACCACAGGGTTAAGAAGGAATTTTTTTGGGATGGCCTTAAATCAGATATTCAAAAGTTTGTGGCGGAATGTTTGGTTTGCCAACAAAATAAAGTTGAAACAATTAAGACACCGGGTCTATTACAACCTTTATCCATTCCAAGCCAACGTTGGGAGGAGGTTTCAATGGATTTTATCACAGGTTTACCCAAGTCTGAGGGAAAGAGTGTCATCATGGTGGTAGTTGACAGACTTACCAAGTATGCACACTTTTGTGCATTATCACATCCATTTAAAGCCAGTACAGTTTCTACTGCATTTATGGAAACAGTTCAAAAGCTACATGGAAACCCAAAGATTATTGTAAGTGACAGAGATCCCATTTTCACTGGAAATTTTTGGACAGAATTATTTTCTTGTCTTGGTACTCAGTTAGCTCATAGCTCATCTTATCATCCTCAATCTGATGGGCAAACTGAGATAGTAAACAAATGTTTGGAAGGATATCTTCGTTGCTTTGTATCTGATAAACAGACACAATGGGTCAAATGGTTGCCTCTGGCTGAATGGTGGTATAACACTTCCTTCCATACAGCAACAAAAATGACCCCATTTATGGCACTTTATGGGTATCAACCACCATCCATCACATCATATTTAAGAGAAAATTCTAAGGTTCAGGCAGTGGAACATCACATCGAACATCAACAACAAGTCCTCCAACTCTTAAAGGATAACCTCGTGTTGGCACAAAATAGAATGAAACAACAGGCAGATCAACATCGCAGTGAAAGAAGTTTTGATGTAGGTGATTGGGTATTCCTACGGCTACAACCATATAAGCAAATGTCCCTAAAGCAAGCTAAGAAGGATAATAAATTATCACCAAAGTATTATGGTCCGTACAAGGTGTTGCAAAAGATTGGTACTATGGCATACAAATTGGAGCTTCCTGCAGCTTCTCGATTGCACCCAGTTTTCCATGTTTCATGTTTAAAGAAGGTTATAGGTGACAAGCTCCCAATTCAAACAATATTGCCAGAACTTGACGAGGAAGGAAAAATTATATTGGAACCGGAAGCAGTCACAGAAACAAGAACTCGACAGCTACGAAATCGATCAATTTCAGAGTATCTTATCAAGTGGAAGAACTTATCCGCTGAAGATTCCACATGGGAGGATGAGAATTTTATGCAGAAGTATCCAGAACTACTCAAGCGTTGAGGACAACACTTTTTTGAAGGAGAGGGGCATGTTGGGTCCCTATAATACTAGTGATTACCCCATTACTATTGTAGTTATACCCCTTATTTATATTGTTGTGCCCCTATTACCCCCATATTGTTATTTCTGTGCCCATAGAATCCCTCTATTGTTATTTTTGTGGCTTTATATTATTATTGTTAGGTCGGCTGGATTATATTGTGACTCCTTAGACTCCTATATATAGAAAGGAGGTTTTGTCATTTGTATCATCCAAGAATTGTTCATTTATGTAATGTAAAGGAGGTTGCCCCCTCGAAGAGGCTGAATTCTAAGGCGTTGATCTATCTTTTCTATCTTTTCTTGAGCTGTTTTCATAACAGTACGTCGCTATTCAGAGTGAGAGGTATTAGGCTGGAAAGCTTGGGTCTGGAGATATACCAGTATATCTCCATACCAGGGATCACTTCATGAGATAAGAAATAGAGACTCATCCAAGATTGATGCTTCTGATGTTGAATCATTGGAGGATGAGGGAAGGTCGCAAAGTAACTCGGCGAAAACAAGAGATTCTTTGATTTAGATTTGATGAATTCCAAATAAAACTCCTGCAAAATAACTATCCATTTTGAATATTTGTCCCCCAGCAATTGACGTGACAAATTGTATGTCATAGGGTTGCAATCCGAAACAATAGTAGTTTTACGGAGGAGGATGTAATGACAAAATATCTGCATGGCTTGAATGGATTCCAAAGCTAAATTTTTGATGTAGGAATACTTACTTTCTGTATCATTGAGATTACGACTCAAGTAATAAATAGAATGTTCAATTGCACTTTCTTCTTGGACTAAAACCATGCTAATGGTTGTATCTGCAGTGACGAGATACAGGTAATAGTCGTTTTGATAGTTTGGGGCATACATTAATGATGCTCTAATCAAAGAACCTTTGAGAGCATCAAAGGAAGCTTGCACAACCTGATCCCAATGGAAGTGTACCCCTTTCTTCAATAGACGAGTAAAACCTTTAGCCAATTCAACATATTTTGAAATGAACCTCCTCAGAAAGTTTTCCTCCCTTGAAGTCTCTGTAACTGTAATAAGTTTAAAGGTGGAGGCAAGTCAAGGATTGCCTGAACCTTAATTGAATCGAGTCGAATTACATCTTTTGAGACCACGAATCCCAGCAATTGACCAGAGCCAACACAAAACACACACTTATGTGGATTGAGTCGTATCTTATAGTGTCGACACCGTAAAAATATTGCTCTCAAATGTTGCGGGTGATCAGTTCGATTTCGTGAATGAGTAGGAAAATCATCAAGATAAGGTTGAACAATGTGCTTGATGTCATGGAAGGCATAATTCATTTCCCTCTGAAATCTAGCCCCTACATTCTTCAAACCAAAAGGTAACTTTCGAGAGGCGAGTGTGCCCCACAGACAAATAAAATCTATTTTAGATTGGCCCTGTGGGTGGATATTGATTTGATTGTAGCCAGAAAGTCCATCCACAAATGAGAATATTTCACATCCGACACATTTGTCAATAATCTGGTCAATAATGGGTGTAGGATAATTGTCTTTTGGACATGCTTGATTTACATCCCTATAATGGACACACACACGAATTGTCCCTTGTTTTTTTGTAGCTGGACCAATGTTAGATACCCAATCGGTAAGAGGTATAGGGAAAATGAAGCCAGCACGCAAAAAATTTTCAACCTCTGCTTTAATGGCAATGACTTTCTTTGGATGAATAGGTTGAAGCTACTGTCGTACTGGTTTGACATCAGGGTACATTTTAATTTCATGTTAAACAACGCTTGAGTCAATTCCTGGCATCTCCTCGTAAGACCATGCAAAAATATATCTAAATTCACGAAAGAGGGCACGGTAATTATCAAGTTCCAATGGAGAACAAGATTTGCTGACATGAATGTTTTCTACAATGTTAGTCTTGGTCAAAATGTTTATAGAAATTGTTTCTTCTATGTTTGACAAATTACGCTCAGAATCTACAGTATCTACTCTAACAGAATTCGACAGGAAATCAATGATTGATGGGTGGTTTAGCTCATTTGTATAATATTCGATGTCATCTGGAAGATGGGAACGATGATGATAATCTTCCCATGGTTCCTCTCCTATCATCATTGATTGGATGATTCCTTCATCTGTAGAATGTATACGTGAAAAAGGATCCGAAGAGGTTGTTGAAAAGTGTGCAACAAGAAATGCTTGTTGAGAATGCAACAAGATGATGGAGCTTAGTGAAAAGAGTCGCCTTCACTAAGTGGGCCCGCAGGCAAATTATGGCGCAAGTTCTATTTTTGATCACAGTGTGGATGATCATAGTGTGGGTGATCACAGTATGAGTGATCACAGTGTGGGTGACCACAGTGTGGGTGACCACAGTGTGGGTGACCACAGTGTGAGTGATCACAGTGTGAGTGATCAAAGTCTATTTTTAGACTGGCTGTCAAAAATAGAAAAGTCAATTATTATTGTCTCATAATAATATTTGGACTATAAACTTGATCTTATTCTCTTGGAGCACTTCAGGATGAGCTACGGATGTGGTACATGCAGATCCCAGAGGGAAATACGTGGTTACCTATGGGATGACTAATATTTGCATGCAGGACTTCAGTTAGAACTCAAGTGAGTTGAGTTTAGTGGACTGGAGGTGCAGTTGATGGAGTTGTGTTCAGTTTAGCTTTGTTAAACTGGTTGTATTTAGTCTAACTGGCAAATAGACTAGAGATGAGTTGGGTGAATTAGTTATTAATTAATTCACAAGTTATTAACTCATAATACAACTATAAAATACATCAGTTAACTCAGTTGCATGTCAGTGCATGTTCAGTTCAGCAGGGACAGGTGTTAGAGGATCAGATTGCTATCAGTTGTGACTATAGTTGTGCATGGTGATTTTCACAATCAGAGGGATTGAGTATGCCAATGAATTGGCCAATACCTAGAATTGTAGCCTGTGCTCACGTCCAACAGAGTGTGAGTGATTATTTGCAGGTCAAATACGAGTTTGGTAAACCATTCTCATCAGTTCTTGAGCAGGTATTGAGCTGGAGAGGGAGGCAAGCAGTGGAATAGATTTGGAGATCAGATCTGAGCTGTATTGTGTGTAACAGGTGGAGCTGGTACTGGATTGCTTGTGATAAGCATTGTACTTGTAATGTTACATGATTCAATCAATATAATATACAGATAGTGTGGGGTTTTTAGCGAGATGCTTTCCCCGGGATACATACTGTGTTAATGAGTTTGATTGATGATTCTATGTGTGCCTGTGAATGTTTCTGCTTCTCTAAATTGATGATCAACGTAGAGGAAATTATGTATTATACATGTTCCGCTTATAATTGTATGATCAGGATAATATCTGTGAATATGTGTTAAATTATTCAAAATTTCTACAGAGGTACCATATTCTAACAATCTATCTACCCATACAATTGTGGAGTGCGGATTTGGGTTTCTCGCACAAGCTTGAAAGATTGATTGCTATGATGATTCAATGCGGCTTAACGACATCACCTCAATATTACTATCAACTTCAACTTGGTTGGTAATCCTCCTTAAATCAGATGAGGTGGAGGAAATCATGTTGCAAGTCTCTACTCTTGCCACTTCCGCCAAATTAGATGGTGATGGTAGGGTAAAATTACCCATTAGGGAAGGATCTTTAAAGAGAGCTACTCTAACACTTTGAAGTGACAACGAGGGTCTGTGTACCAACAAAATGCTTCCTGTAGCATGTGAACTATTGGCAAAGAAGGATAACTGATCAATGAATATGATTCCACCCTTAAAAGGGAATGCAATAGTATGAAAGTACGTGGAAACCACAACAACCATAGCATATACCTAAGGCCTTCCTAGTAAAATGTTGTAATCGAGGGGTCCGTCAACTACCTCAACTTCAACAGTAACCGTTTTTCCCCCAAGTTCGATTTGCAGATTACTCAAAATCCCACATGGAGTATATGTTCTTCTAGCAAAATCTTTCAACGTGGTTGGTGATCGTGACAACGACGGTGAACCAATTGTTTTCTAGCAGCTCATGGACATAATGAAAGTAGATGCCCCCTCATCAATAATAGTTCGGTGAACATTCTTATTGAGATATTTTACTTGGATTAGGAAAGCTAACTGCGCCGGTAACTATGGTGAATATCCCGCATGGTTAAAAACCACAAGATTTGAATCCATATGATCTATTCCACCTATTACTAACAGTAAAGCCTGCTTTTGGGAGGGACAATTTTGCAACACCTCGAGTGTCGACATAGCAGAAGGCGATTGAGCAATATCTTCCATTGTGTTATAATTTTGAGCTGCTCAAGCCCGAGGGTTGAATGTCGATTTGTGCACAATTCCCTTTGGTGGTTTTATCGTCAATTCAAGTACAATGGGTGGAATAAATTCAGATGAAGTCGAAGTCGAAGGATTAGGTTGGTTAGTGGCTTGATTATTCGATGATGACATATTTCCATAATATTTGTTTCTTATTGACACCAAAACTTTGTTTTGTGGCTTTGTGATGGATAACATGAGTACTTGGGATGTGGGAGCATGGTCTGTTGCAACCAAATGTGTCTCCAAGGTTCGAAACAGATCAGTCAACACTGTCGATGTGTTTGAAAAGTTTAGAGACCTCAGAGCGATGTGGACAATCTCTTGTAAAATGCTTATCATTACATATTAGACATGGATAATGAGGTTTCCTTGCCGAAGTAGATGAATCAGATGATTTCTCTGGAGGGGAATTTTCTTGTTTCTTTTTGTTTTTCCCCTTTTTCTTGCTTCCTGGTTGCTTTGGATTTTTGCCTTTGTCAGATGACACAACATTAATCTCGGAGGCAAGAGTATTTTCTGATGCATTGGTAGTTTGATTGGAAACAAAAATAGTTGACCAGATGGTCTTCCTGCTGTTTGTGTGCCTGAAGAATCGATCACACCGTCACCGGTATGAGAGTCCTTACTCGATTGTGGAGGAGGGGGAACAGTGAAAGTTGGTCGAGGTGCATTGGGAATTTTATCATAAAGTGTGCCGGATTGTGTGTAAATCAAATCCAATTATTGGGCACGACCAATAACTTGCTCTTCAGTGACAACTCCACCTTTTGCCACATCCTTGGTGATTGATGGCAACAAGGATTTTATGAACCACTCAGCTAAAAGATGATCGGGAACATATGTCTTAACCATTTCACAATGACGTCGCCACTCATGAATATGATCTGATATATGGGTAGCAGTAGTTTGTTTAAAGTTGGTTAGGGGTTCCGTTCCAATCTCGTATTTGATAGGTAACTAGAAGTGGGTCAAAAGTATAGTGGCTAATGTGGTGAAATTATCGAAAGAAGATTTAGGTAATTCAATGTACCATTTAGCTGCTGGAATAGTAAGTGTCCTTTGGAAAAGACAAAGTCTGACCGAATCGTCATTTAAGGATTTTGATGAACACCACAAATGAAAGGTCATAACATGATTTGATGGGTATTCTCCAGGATTTTCGTTAAATTTTGGAATGTCAGATGGTAAGTTATGCGGAATTACCAGCCACCAATGTACATATAAGATTGGATCATTAGTGAGCCGATTTAAATTTGGTAATTCTAAAGTTGCTACAAACGAAAACTATCAATTCAATTCAGCTTGAGCATACCCGGGATATGATGGAATTTCCTAAGCAATGGGTCTTTTCATACCGACATGGGGCATCTGCATTTGGTAACCTTGGTATGGTTGTTGAACAAAAACAGTATAAGGTGGTTGTTGATAACCAGGTTGAATGTGTGGTCGTCCATAACCTGCAAAGCCTTGTTTACCAAGACCTTGGTAAGCTTGAGATTGACCAAAACTAGGTTGAGCCTGTGGAACAAGTCCAAACTGGGGTTGGAATTGCTGGAATTAGGGTTGTTGAAATTGAGGCTGCCATGGTTGTTGAATCAACTGTTGTTGTTGTTGGTACAACTGTTGTTGATTTAACGGTTGTTGTTGTCCAACAATGAAAGGTTGGCTAGGTTGTGAATAAACTATACCAGTGTAAGCCTGAGTCAGTCCAGATAAGGGTATACTAACCTGAGGTTGTTGCTGAACTCCAAAAACAAGTGGTTGTTGTACAACAACTTGAAGAACTTAAACTTCTTGAATTGAAACTTGTGATTGCAAGGTAGAATGATTAGTTTGTATTGATTGAGATACAACAGTTTGAACTTTTGACTGTGGTATAGTAGTAACAATAGGTGTAGTGGGAATAGCTGACACAGTTTGCATTGGTTGTGTTGGATACACAAGCCTTGGTTGAACTGGAATTGTTGGTTGCCATTGACAAACTCTAATTCCAGATTGACCTGAATACTGTGGGATATTACCATATGGTAGTCCCCTGGAATAAGGAGGATACGATAAATAAGCATATTGCTCTCCATATGGTGGAAATCCAGTATTTAATGGACACATACGTCTTTGTTGACCAGATTTCCCAGCTTGATACTGATATGCAGGATCAAATTGTTGAGTTCCCATTAGAGAAGGACTAGGTAAAATTCTAGTTGAGGACATGGGTGATGACCATGGTGTAGAAGCAACCCTTGAGTGGGTTCCTGACAATGATTGGTAACCAACCGTGATGGGCGATTCACCATATAGGTGTGACTTAGGTGTGGTATAAAACATTGAAGAAGTTACAAAAGAAGATTCTGTTGCAGCTGTTTCAGATGATACGGTTTGAGATGTTGATGGTTGTTCAACCATAGTTAACTGACCCAAAAGTTTTCCTAAAGAATCAACGAGTACTTGAAAAGAAGCAAGATTAAATGAAGCGAAAAAATCAGGAGTATTAGGATAAAGATAAAGCCCAGTTCCAAAGTGAAATGGGGTTCCATGTGTGGAATCTTATTCCAACTCCTCCTCTATAGCAATTAAACATGGTGGAAGAACTTAACTGTCAGGTTCGTAAAATATTTCTGGTGTTGATGAAGTTGAAGTTTCAATATTTACTGATGTTTGAGGGGTAACTAGCTGATCGTCTGTTGATAAAGTAACAACTTCTGAATGTTCAAATTCGAAGTCCAGATGTTCGGGTAAATGAACAACAGTTTCAGAAAGAGGTTCCTGATCAACTTTAGGTTCAGATGTAACTTTTGTTTGAATTGGGATAGATTCTGGATTAACTTTTGGTTGAACTGATTCAAGTTCAGAAGTACTTTCTTGTTGAGCAATTTCAAGTTGAGGATCAACTTGTTGTTGAACAACTTTGGTTACTATTTCACTAGGATCAGTGCTAATGTTCTCAGGTAATTGTGAAACTTCTTCTTCAGGAACAGATGTACCAAAAATAGGTGGAGTAACTAGAGTTTCTGTACTTACCGAAATAGATGATTAAAGTAACTCAGATGAAGAACTAGGAGTTCTTGATGTACTAGACTCAGTTAAGCGAGACCACTTTTCCTGACTTGGTGTCGCTTCAGGAGGCAAAGGTATTTTTCTTGTTGTTCTCTGCAAACGATGGGGTATGGGTTGATGTTCCTCCATGATTGATGATTAATTTTATTATCAAAAAAGTAATAAACAAAAAGGGGTATAATAGGTAAAAGGTTTACCAAGCAACTGTGAACTGCAGAATACCTTTGGTGAACCAAGAAGTACGGGCAGACAATCCCCCTGAATGTTGTGTTCGGTGTATCACAGTTTACAAGGCAGACGACTCGGTCACTTAAGGATGGATAACAACCTAGAGTTGTCCTCCCATATATACCCGAAGGTACGTTGATGAGCCTCATAAATGGGTAATTATATGGGCTCACTTTACCTCCTAACCTAGTCAAATCAACCATTCTCTTAGCTTATTAGATGATTTAATGATTATATTTATGCTTATAGAGTGAGTTGAGTTAGTTATTGTGCCATGTGGTCTAACATGTATTTAATGCAGATTATTAATGGATTTCGAGGTCAAAGTCAAGGATCTAGTGGAAAAATGGAAGCAATAACTCGAAGTGGACAGAGGAGAGGACTTATAGGATGGAATCCCCCTCATTTATTACTCCTCACTTCGAATTCCCCTCATTTAGCTCGGAGTACAAGCAGTCGAATCATGCACTAGAAGGCAGCCGAGCAAGTGGAGGATGACTGATGATTATCTCGATTTTTTGGAGCTAAGCCTCCCTGATTTTAAGGAAGCTGTTGGTCACTTCATTTGTATAAGAAGAGAGGCCTAGGGCCTCACTACGGTCTGATTTTTTCTTATGTAAACTCTGCTCAAATTTCGAGCTTATTATTTTGTGACAGTTTCATGTAATCTTGCTATTGTTTTGAAAATAAAGATGGAATCCTTTTTGAGCTAGCACTGAGTTACCTTAGAGGGCTAAAGCTCTTGGGTTAGGGCCCAATTCAAGCAGCCAAGCTTCTCTTTACTTGTATTTGTATGCTTTGTTTCAGTTTGTAGATTAGTTTGTTGTTAGATGTATTTCTCTTATGGTTAAGAATAGGTTGTTTTGATGATTTAGTAGTTTGCTTCCATTTGTGCTTTCTGTAGCAGGTTAAGTAGTGATCAAAAAAGATTCAAAAGGCTAGCAATAGTGCCTTGGCCTCTCTTCCTCCCTCTGGGACCATGATTTGAGGAAAACACTCTCTTGCTGCCCCAAAAACATAGATTTTCCTCATTCATAGGACTTCTAGTGTTTGCAGTTTTTTAGTAGGTTAATAGTCCAGCTTTGCTTTGCTTGAAATCTTCTTCATCATGCTCACTTCCTAATTTACAATATTCTTCTTTCATGCTTTCCTTTCCTAAAACATTTCTCAGCATTTCCTTTCATAGATCATAGTTAGACCATTCTTATGCAAAACTCTGTTTTTCCTAAATGCATTCATTTCACTTGTTGCTTGATTTCCTTGGTTGACTGATAGTTTCTATGCAGCAGATCTCCTCTATAAGTAGGCCATCTTATCAGAAATAACACCAGCCATATGATCCATGCCCTATAGGTCTCCCAAATCTCACCTCAATTTTGCCCTAGTTTCCTGCATTTTTCCATAGAACTTTTCCCTCTCTCCTTGAGAAAATCCAATCCTATTTCTCTCTCCTGGTGGTTCATGGTAGACCATAGGCACCCTAAAATCTCCTTCCAACCTTCATCTACAATTTTCACCCACTCCCACACCCTCAAAATAGTGAAAACTGCTCTCGACCTCCTCTTGTAGGTGTCCTGTAGTTTCCTTGTTTTCCTCCTGTAGATTTCCTGTGTCCTCCTGTAGATTTCCTGTGTCCTCCTGTAGGTTTTCCTGTAGGCTTTCCTTTAAAGGCCAAGTGTGGGAAAAGCCTCTAGAAGGCCACGTGAGACCTCCTAGGACTCATCCACACCACGCTACATCCTCTCAAGCTCCAAAACCACCCTTCAACGCCACCTATTCGATTCCACACTCACACACAATAAACTACATGCATGACAAATTCACATAAAAATACATAAAAATCCAAAAATATGTTTTTTGCTTATTTACTTCCAGAAATAGCATAGTTAGATGTTGTCTACTTCCTTAAGTAGGTAATGGAATTCCTTTCATGGTTTTCATAGTGCTTTCTACAAAAGTAGAATTAGTTGGTTAATTAGGGTTTATTAGGTTTGCTTTACATTTCAGTCTTTCTCCTTTCTGCAATTAGAATAGATTTTGTAGAGTAATCTTCCTTTCCTTTCATCACAAATAGAGCTTCTTCTGGAATCCATAATAGTTGGCTTGAGCTCCTAGTGATCTTGCACCGGTTGATCAAGTGACAACCTACAGTGAGAACTAGTACTTGTGCATACAACACCGACGCTTCCAAGTTTGTTACGAACTACCGGGTTGATAAGACTAAAGTAGGTAGCCCAAGAGTTGTAGCATTATTGCTGCAATATTGGTGCTCACCACTTTTTGGCGTCATTGCTGGGGAAGCTTCAGAGTATTATGTGATTACTAATTTCTTCTATTTTTTTTCTTGCAACATTCTACTAATAGTTTATTTAAGCAAAAGAAGACTAGTCATTTCTTTTCCTTTCAAGATCTACATTTCCTTGGTTTCCTTTTCAATTCTGCAAATTTCCATTTCAGCAAGTTCATTTTAGCTAGTTTCAATTTGTTTTGTTCAATCAATTTCAGTTTTTGCAGGTACTATCAATGTGGGGAAAAAGAAACAAAAACCAACCAAAAATATTTCCATTCATGCCTCGTAGGAATAGAGATAACTCAGGAAAATTCTTGCCCAACACCCCCACTGCTTCACACAACCAACCTTCTCTCTTCTTTGGTGGATGTGATCAAGAAGAACCCTTAGGTGAACAACCAGACATATTTGAAGAACCTCTAGGGGAAGAAGAAGAAGAAGAAAACATTCCTCTGAAAGCAATGGCTGAAAACAAAAATGCTAGGGGAAATGGAGAAAGAATAGAGGGTACCCTTCCCATTCAAGAGACCAATGGGGACACCAAAATGAAGAATATAAGCCCTTCCGCCCTACCTCATTTCCATGGTCTGACTACAGAAGATCCTGACACCTTCTTGTTTGATTTTTCTGTCATCTATCGAACTTATAACTATGCAGAAGATGAGAAAAAGTTGAAATTGTTCACTTCTACTCTCAAGGATGCAGCACTGTGCTGGTTCATGGGATTACCTGGCAATAACATCACAACTTGGGCTCAGTTGCAACAAGCCTTTAACAACAAGTATCGAGACTATTGTAGGTCAAAAGATACCAAAGAAGAAATCTTATGAATGACCATAGGAAGTGATGAGTCCCTGGAAGACTATGAAGAGAGGTTCCAACTCAATTACAAAAGGGTCAGGTGTACACTTGACCCTAAGTCTCTGAAGTTGGTCCTACTCAAGGAAATTCGGGAAGAACTTTTAGATACCCTATATCTATTGGCCAAGAGAGACATATACCAACTATCTTATGAGGACATAAACACTGTTTCTAGAAACCATTCTAGAGCAACCAGAAAGAAAGGTAGGGGGAGTCAGCCCATAGCCAATACCTCTTCCTCCAACTCATCCATTAAAGGAGAAATTGGAAACATGCTGGAAGATTTCAAGAGTTAGATGATGCAGACTCTTGCCATGCAAATGGATACCTTACATATCAAAAGAAAGCAAGAGGAAGCAGAGAGGGCTTTGGCCATTTTTTGGCCTAGATGCACAAGGAGGTATCCTAGGAATGAATTCCCATTGAACTCTATAGAGGTTTGTTCAGTCTGTGAACAAAATAATTCTACAGATAAGTGCCCTTCCTTGCCCAGACTTAAAGCTGTATATCAAGGGGCTCAGGAAGTCACTGAATAGCTCTATTACATAAACCAAAGAAGGCTGCATGGACCTAGACCATACCAGAAGGGGATGCAAGGGACATATCAGGCATACTACAACCCCAATCAAGTTACCTCCATACCTTCTTGGGGTCCCCCTGCTCATCCTTCCTAGTCCACACCACCTCCTTGGTCCTTCACATCGCAATATCATGCCCAACCAGCCACTCACTCATTTCAGTCCTATGCTCAGCCGCAGCCTCAGTGGAATGCATCTCATTAGGGGTGGAGGCCCCAATACAAATCTCTTCCCATTCTTATGCCTCCACCACCTTCCCAACCATAACCGTTACCTTCTACTCCACCAAGGAAACCCCAAATGCTTGCCCAGCCAAATCTGAACCAAAACAACAGACAGGCTCAACAAGTGTATAGTGGGGAACCATCATGCCCAACTTATGCTATGGAGATTCAAGAAATCAATTTGCGATCTGGGAAAGTTCTCCTAGATAGCCAGCATCCACCCAGGAAGGTTGAGGAAGATAAAGAGGAAAGCGAACCTAAAGCAAATCCACCCTTTCCTGAGATACTATCCATGATAGTCCAGCCTACCCCAGAAGAGACTGAACTGCTGGGAGAATTGACAAGTCTGTGTGGAGATACCACTTCTCCAAGCCATAAAAGATGTGCCTATCTACAATAGGTTGATCAAAGAGAAGTGCTTTAGGCATCCATGAAGGCGCAAGAGAGATGGCCCAACCATCAATGTCATAGGACAACTATCCGACTTGATGTTGGGGCAGGTAATTTGTCCAAAATATTTGGACCTTGGAAGCCCAGTAATTGATGTCCACATCAATGGCACAATGATCCCGCATACCTTGATTGATTTGGGAGTTTCCATTAATGTGATAACAAAGGAAACAATGCTAAAACTTAACCTCCAAGGCTCCTTGAGGAAGACCACGACCGTGCTACAGCTAGCTGACCGCTCCACAGTGACCCCTGAAGGGATTCTGGAAGATGTGATGGTCTCCATTGATTCTTGGGAGTACCCTGCTAATTTCTTAGTTCTCTGGCTCAAAGCGAAGCTCACTGTGTATCCTCTCATTTTGGGAAGGCCCTGGTTGGCTACAGCCAATGCCTACATCAGCTGTCGAGCTGGGAACATGACTATAAAGAATGGGCACATGTCCAAGCAGTTAATCCTATATCCTCCTGCCCAACCCTTGCTATAATATGATCTACCTCTCTGGTTGGAGGAGGAAGATGAGGATGAAGTTTATTCTGCACCACTTTGTGCATTAGAAATCACCATTGGGGGAAAACAACAAGATTAGGATGATATGATTGAAAATTTGATTTAGAATACACCTCCTAGTGTATCACCATTAGAAGACATAATAAGAGAAACCCAAAAGAACTGCTCAACTGATCTCTGTGTGGCCGATCCTACTTCTCCCCATGTTAGGAATGTAGGGTTCGACCTAGAAATAACATTGAAAATCAATCCATCCCTATCCACTTCCCAGAAGAAGGAACTATGCAGCCTACTGAAAAAACATCTAGATGCCTTCGCCTAGAGTTATAAGGAGATGAAGGGAGTGCACCCTTCAGTATGTACTCATCATATATACATCAAGGAAGATTGAAAACTAGTCAGGCAGCCTCAAAGGAGGATGAATCTAGCACTTAAAGATATTGATAAGGAAGAACTGTAGAAATTGCTTGATGCAGGATTCATCTATCCCATCTCTGACAGTGAATGGGTCTCTCCTTTGGTGCTAGTGCCAAAGAACAATGGTAAGTGGAGAATCTGTGTCGACTATCAAGAATTGAACAAAGCCACTAAAAATGACCATTTTCCTTTACCTTTCATAGATCAAGTGTTAGATGGTCTGGCAAGGAAAAAAAATTTCTCCTTCCTAGATGGGTTTAGTGGGTAAAATCAGATTCAAATCATCCCATAATACCAAGATAAGACCAATTTCACTTGTCCTTTGGGTACCTTTGCTTACCGGGTCCTTCCTTTTGGTTTGTGCAATGATCCAACCACTTTCCAAAGAGCAGTATTAAGTATATTTTCTAAATTGTTTCATGATGCAGTAGAAATATACATGGATGATTTTACTCCTTATGGCTCTAACTTTCAAGAAGCTTTATCTAACCCAGGAAAAGTTCTAGATAAGTGTATTGAGATGAACCTGTCCCTCAGTCTAGAAAAATGTGAATTTTTTATGACTGAAGGGACCGTGTTAGGTCATGCAATATCTCAGCAAGGACTGTAGGTGGACCCCAACAAAACTGCCATCATCCAAAGGGTCCCACCTCCTTTAAAGGTGAGAGATGTCAGAAGTTTCCTAAGCTTAGCCAGATATTATAGAAGATTCATTAAAGATTTCAGCAAGCTAGCATCTCCTTTGTTTGGCCTCTTAGGAAAAGATGTTGAGTTCATATGGTCGGAAAATTGTTAAGAAGCCTTAGATACCTTGAAGAGCAAGCTAGTAATTGCCCCAATTCTCAGAGGCCCAAACTGGGCTCTACCATTCCACATTCATACAGATGCCTCGAAAAAAGCGATAGGAGCAGCCTTAGGACAAGTTGATGAAAAGTTACCTTATGCCATATACTTTATAGGCAAGAACTTGTTGAAGGAAGAGTTAAACTATAGAATGACCGAGAAGGAACTCCTAGCTGTCATGCATTCCTTAAACAAATTCAGACATTTTATCATAGGTTATCAAACCTTTGTGCACACTGATCATGTTGCAATTAGATATTTAATGAACAAACCAGATGTAAATTCTCGCATTATTAGATGGTTGCTTTTACTACAACATTTTGATTTGACAAATATTGATAAGCCTGGTGAAGAGAATGTTGTTGCTAACTTTCTGTCTAGAGTGAATTTGCCTACAGGTGAAGAAGGAATGGTGGATGACCAAATGCCAAATGAACACCTATTTGCTATATCAGTACTCTCTCCATGGTTTGTTGATATAGCAAACTACTTGGTTTCAACACAGTTCCCACCACACCTATCCGCAAAAGAGAAGAGCAAGATAGTAAGGAAAAGCACCCGTTTCACCTGGATTGGAGGCAATCTCTTCAAACTTCACCTAGATCAGATCTTGAGAAGATGCATCAGGGAGGAGGAAGTCTTTGACATCCTCCTGATCTGTCATGATGGGCCTTGTGGAGGTCATTTTTCAGTAAAAAGAACCGCCTTTAAGATATTGCAAGCAGGCTACTACTGGCCCACTCTTCATCAGGATGTGAGGAGATACATGAGCCAGTGTGATCGGTGTTAGAGGACGGGGAAACCTACTCCAAAGGATGAGATGTCGATGCAACCTCAAGTTACCTTTGAGCCATTTGAGAAGTGGGGCATGGACTTTGTGGGGCCTATCAGTCTCCTTCAAAGTAGAAAAAATACATCATTGTGTGCACCGAATACCTGACAAAGTGGGCAGAGACAAAAGAAATCAAAGCAGCGACAGAGGAAAAATTAGTTGATTTTTTGAGAGAAAACATATCCTACAAGTTCGGGTATCTAGGAGAGTTGGTCACAGATCAAGGCAGACAGTTCACTTCCAACCCGATTGAAGACCTACTCACACATCATACGATCAAGAACAGGACTTCCACGCCTTACCATCCACAAGCCAGTGGGCAAGTGGAGGTCACTAACAGAGCATTAGAGGGGATCCTAACCAAGGTAGTGAGCAGCAGCAAAAAATACTGGGCAGACAGATTAGTTGAGGCCACTTGGGCCTACAACACAACATGAAAGACCACCACCGGGTTCACACCCTATGAACTGGTCTACGGGAAGAAGGCTTTGCTGTCAATAGAATTTAAGTTGAATACACAAAGGATGGCAACTCAGCTGGATCTAGACCTTAGCCATGCACAGAAGGAGAGATTACTTCAGCTCAATGGATTGGAAGAGTACAGATTGCAAGCCCTTCTCCATACAGAGGTAGTTCAGCTTCAGAGAAATATATGGCATGAAAAAAATATCAAGGAGAAGCAATTCTGAGAGGGAGATTGGGCACTAATCTATGATTCAAGATACAAGGATTTCAAAGGCAAGATGAGGACAAGATGGTTGGGACCATACACTGTGGAGAAATGCAATGATAATGGTTCAGTTCTGATCATAACCATTGATGATGAAGCCATCCCCATGCTTGTAAATGGACATCGGTTGAAAATCTACAAGAAACCCCTCTCCAAGCGAGAGTCTATTGAAGATATGAATAAAACAATGATGGTAGTGGAGCATGCATTAGCTTCCACTTCACCCACTCACTGAAGAGAAAAAAATAAAAAATAATAAGAACTCAAGTGAAAACCTCCATGAGGCACTTGAGTCCCATCATTGGGTTGAAAACCTCTTCTGAGGCAGCCTATTGTTGTCAAAGAAAAGGGAGAGAAAATAATAAGATCCCTAGGTGAAAACCTCCCTTGGAGGCGCCCAGGGTAGGAAATTAGGTGAAAACCTCTCTAAGGCACTGGTGGGCCCCAATATTGCAGCAATAATGCTGCAACTCCTGGGACTCTCTTCTTTAATTTTATCAACCCGGTAGTTCATAAAAAACTTGGAAGCGACGGTGCTGTATGCACAAGTACTAGCTCTTGCCGTGGCTGTCACTTGGTCAGCTGACACACGTTTGATAGGAGCTTAAGCCAACTTCTATGAGATCTTAGAAGAATATTTTTAACTGATGGATGAAAGCTAACTCAAAGAAGGCTAATCTACTTGCAGAAAGAAACTGGAAAGCTGAAAGGAAATGTAAATCCTAGCAAACCCTAATTTTACCAGCTAGCCTTACTGATGCAAGAAAGAGGATGCAAGCTATTGAAAGAGATGCCATTGAATTATAGGAAGGTAAAATGCATGTGTATAAGCTACTTCTACATTAACATCTGAAAAAAACATCATTTTGTATTTTTGAATAAGTTGTTAGAATTATCATGCATATGCTTTTAACTAGTTTTGACTGTGCAGAGGTGGATTGGCAAGAGGAAATTCTTGGAGGAGGTCGGGAAGGTTCAGAGAGGGCCTAAGGGGTCCTAACACCCTTCCAGAGAGTTTCATAGAATTTGGCTATCAAGAAACCTCATTCGTGAGCTTCTAGAGCAAGTCTGCAGGGGTTCTATAGGATGTTCTGGGATTTCTACAGGATGTTCAGAAATGGGATTTTTGAGGATGGATGGAGGAAGAAAGATTAAGGAGTGGGTATGAAGGTGAGATAGTGGTGTGAGGAGGTCCAGGACTTGGGGAATGGAGTTGAGGAGTGGCAAGGATGGTTGGAGTTGTTCAAGGAGGAGTGGAGCAATGTTGCACAAAAATATGGGAATTAGGGCAAAGTGAGCAAATGGAAAACGTGAGGCAAGAATCCAAGTTGGAGGATGGAGCAGATGGGATTGATGGAGTACAGGTAGATGGAGAGGTATTACAGGCGCTCTGCAAGTTATCTTTTGAATTAGACAAATGAAGACTTGGAAAATCAAGAAGCTAATTACTTTGACCTAATCTTACCTAGATAACAGCAAAGAAATGGAACAGAAGTTTATTTGCAATGAAACCATGTGAAATAACTATGCAATGAAGTAATCAAGAATCTGAACATGTAACCAACTTCTACAAATAAAAATCTAACACTAACGATTGCATGGTGAAGCAAAGTCAATGTTTTTGGTGGCAGCAAGGTCACCTTGATCCCAGCTCCTGATCCCACTGAGGGGGAGGTGAAATCAGAGGTTGATTGGTAGCCATTTTTGAAGATATTTTCTATTACCAACCTATTAAATCAGCTTAAAACATGAGAAACTATTTCTATCAGCAAAAATGAACTAAATAACCAAATCAGATTGTAACCTACTAGCAGAAATTAATTAAAGACAACAGAAAAACATATGACAGTACATTGAGGAGGCCCTGGCACTTGGGTTGGGCCCAACCCCAAGAGCTACAGGCTCCTAAAAGAAGCTCAGATCTGAAGCAGAATAAAATTGATCTCCATTATTCAGAAAATAACCATATCACAACAATGTTTACAGCAAAGGCTCCACAAATGAGCAAAAATAGAGCAGCACTAGAGTGCTAACCTACTGCCTAAAAAAATGACTAAAATTGAACTACAAACTAGCTAACTTCTGCCTACAAAGTGACTAACTAAAATGAGGCCCTAAGCCCTCTTATTTATACAAATTGAGGACCCCAACAACTCTCCTAAACTTTAGGAACTCGGCTGCCAAAACTTGTAGTTAACAACACCTTTACTAGCCCTTGCTCGTCTGCCCTTGATAATTGATTTGGTGGCCCTTGAACTCTGAGCTGATGGTGGAGAATTTAAGGTAAGGGCCCATAAATGAAGGGGACACCTTCCTAAAAATCCTCTTTACGAATTTGGCTGCCAAGTGCTCATTTAAACCTTTGATTTTGTCTCCAAATTGACCAAAAAGACTGCATAAAGCACACATTAGACTTGTTGGCATAATGACTAACCCAATTCATTCTATTAACATAAATATAATAAAAAACATGCAATAAACAAATGAGAATGGTGGATTAAGTCAAATTAGGAGGCTAAATGAGCCCATATAATTATCCATTTTCGGGGCTCATCAGGCGCCCTAGTTGTTTTTTAAAGAAGAAGAAGAAGAAGAAGAAAGGAAATGAATTTTTGGTTGCATTACAGGTTTGCAGGAGGACTACAGGGAGCAGAAGAATGTGCCAAGGGGACCCTGACATTCATACCAGAACCCTCTCATCTTCTCCACACCTTCCTCCATCATTTTTGGCATTTATTTCACCCCACTATACCTCTTTTTCAAAAACTGTGTTTTCTATAGGAGGCTCCTGTAGGAATTACAGAGAGCCAAAAGTGGCTATAGAAGGCATTTTGAGGGTCAAACAAGTTTCATGAAGAACCTATAAGCCCTCCTACAATATTCAAACCTCCTTGCCTTCATCTCCAAACCTGGATCACACCCCAACTATCATTTTTCTTCCTGTACAAGAAAAACACATAAAAATAGTTTTTTAGTTTTTTTTTTTAAGAAAAAAAACAAAAAATGAGAGGAAAATGCACCATCAACCTCACCGGAAGCCTACCTACTATCTCTCCATATTTATCTACACCTCTGGCATCCTCCTCAAGCTCCAAGCACAGGAAGAAGTTGAAGTTTCAAGGGGAGAAGCAGCTACAAGAGCTCCTGTAGGAATTCATGTAGCAGTTGATCCCATAGAAATCCAGCACCAACAGCAAGAGAGTGCAAACATGAAGGTTGAAAAAGCACATGAAGCTCAGATGCAGCCAGAGAAGAACCTACACAAGCACACAACCACACATCATCAAGTAGAGACATCATGCAAAAAGGGAAATAAAGGCATCCAGTAGAGAAAGCCACAACACCTCACAACAAATACATTCGAATCATAGGTAAGTAACTAAGTCACTCCTATGTTTGCATTTGTGTAATTAGAAGTCATGCAAAAGCAATGAGATGGTTGAGGTTGAATGAGGGAAAGGTGGCTAGTTAACTTGGCCACCTTCATCTAGTTGATTCCACTCATCCGAGATGTCACCCACATATGCACACAGTCAACTCCAACACAAGATGCCAAGGACAGGTAGTGGAGGAAGTGTGCACTCCGATGCAATAATGAGGGATGATTATGAGGAAGGGACATGATGACAAGGTAGGTGGGGACCAACAGTCCAAATATGGCCAACTTATACCTTTCCAGCTCAGCACTCATCACCGAAAATATCCATAAAGGGTAATAAGTACTCCTCCCCGAGCATTCTCACCACCTTTTCCTTCATTCTCTCCTCGTAACTCAGCTATAACAGTCTGCTTGTGCCCCCACAACCTCGTAACCACCATCTTCCATCTATCTCTCACATATTCTTCCTCTCAGTATTTTCTACAGGAACACCTACAGGTTTTCTAAAGGAGCACCTACATGAAATCTACAGGAGGGACAACAGGCTACTACAGGAGGGGCAGTGAGTCGTTTTGAAGGGAGAAAACATGATTTTTAGCACGATTTTTAGTCTGAAGACGTAGGATTCATGCATTTCCCCTGTTGAATATCAATCTATGAAAGAAGTGGTCTCAATTTTAGGACGAAATAAGTCTTTAGGGGAGGAGAAAATACATAAAAAATTTCTGCTTATTTAAAAATAAAAACACAGTCTCTTCTGTTTCTCAGTTTTTCTCAAAATTCTTTGTCTCCACCTCCATATTTGGTTTTCCAAAAGAATATAGAAAATATGACAGGAGGGTTTATGAGGAAGGAGCCCACTAACTCCACTAGGCTCCATGCACATCCTCAAGTAGTGGACATCTTCACAAGGACAAATTGGATGAATTTCTTTGAGAAATTTCAACGGTTTGATGAGGAAATTGCCCAAGAGTTTTCTCTCTCTTTGGTCTCTCACACAAGGACTCATGCCACTGTCACCATTAGAGGTATTTCCATGGAGATAACCCCTGAATTCATCAATAGGGTCACTACCCTTCCTCTTGGGCTGCCTTGGAGTAAAGATGAGAAACCAAATGGCTAGGTTGCCAAGAAAAACTTTTTCCAAAATAATGAAACCCTTGTTGAAGATAAAAATGGCATTAGAAGGGCTAGCATACCATATCCTTGGGATGAGGTTAACTATCAAATAATCAAATACATTTCCTGTGAGGGGAGGTACAACATTATTTATGGTTATCACTTTAGAATCCTTTAAGAATTAAGGTTTGGCATGTGTTATCGGGAAAACTAGTGTCTATGCAGAGCTACTAGTCCCACTAAGGCTGGTAGCTACCTTAGAAACAAATAAACTAAAACTATTTTCGTTTTCCTTTATGAGAAATAGATAAGAGGGGAATAAGGAGACCAACCTCTTTCTTGCGCTTGGTTCCTTGCTCGATTCCTCTCCCTTCTGATAGATATTTTCTACTCGCTTCCTTGTCTACCCAGCTTCACAGAGCACCTATAGAATCAAAGCAGCATAACACTATCCAAGAACATAGATCTATTATCATAAACAATATAGGACCAGATATATATTGACCACACAAATGCATAAATCATCAATCATACAAGAATGTGGAGGAAAACTTAAATACCTTTATTGATAATCAAGAAAGAGCAAAGAGGATTACAACCAATTGTTCTGACCCAGCATCATCCCCTCAGCAAGAAAGCCCTTATTCACCTCATGAAAAGCTTAGATCACCCAACACTATGATATTGCACCAAGAAACCAACAACACTTCCTTACAAGATACAAAATTCCAGCCTCCGGATCTCTGGGATGAGGGATCCATATATAGATGTTTGCAAGGGGGTGAGTCAGCTTTTTGAGATTTGATTAGTGTCCTCTCTCTGATAGTTCTTGATTCCACTTGGAGATTGTTGATCTCTTACTCATCCCTGGGTGAATGTAGAGAGGCAAGTGTCACAAGAGAAGTTTCTGGAAGATTCCATGCTCCTCCACCTTGTGGATTGCCCCTATCATTTGTCCACTCTTGCCCATCGCACCCCATAGAAGGGATTTTCAACATGCATCACACCTACTGTGTCTAGGCAGGTGGGATGCAACGCACTTTGACCATGGAGTAGTTGAAATGGTCCAGCTTTGACCAGTTCTGAGTAGTTTTTCATGGAGAACTTCTGGGAGATGCTGTAATCAGTTGACCTTGTTCTTTTAGGGGTTGGAACAACACCTTTAGGGACTTAGGAGCCCTTGGTTTATGAACATTTATGATTGGGGTTTCAATGCCCAAAAATGTCTATAACAGTTGCCCCCTAAAGCATGAGGTCATTAATATTTTGATGTCGGGTGAAATGCTTTATCATGAGGATCCGAAGTTTTTTCAAGCTGGAAGGCGACCTGTAATAAGATACAATACAATACATTATCTTCATAATATTTTCATGATATGGCTGAGGCGGGAATTTCCCATGCTCAGCTTTATAAATTAATTTTCATGTACATAGGACAGACAATCGTCTGAGTGTAGATTGATGATTCTGGTAGAGCCATCATCCCTTAGATTGGATGATTATGTGCAGCAATGATGTACATTTGATGTTTTTATTTTCCTGAATATATATCGCAGCCCGGATGGATGAAACTAGATCCGGGGTCTTCAATCTCGTTCGATCTTCACTCAAAGTACAAGCCGATCCATGTGAGAGATGTTCTAGAGTCGAACATGGAAAGACATCGCCTGATTACCAGCCAGTGATGTAAGGGGTTAACAGGCGCGAGAGGAATCACCGATAATGATGATGACCCTCAAGGTACTACAGTACAATTCACGTGGTGTGAATAAGGGACTTGGCGTCAAACACCACGCAAAATCTTTCGGTCGAAGGCCATTGATGTAAACCTGTCGCCGGAAGTGAGAAACTTGCCATTGAGGCATGCAAGCTTCAAAGTACTGAAAGGGTTGTTCCTAGATCGACTTCTTGGATAATGAGCTGATGCTGACAAGAAGCGATCCATCATAGGAGGGCCTTAGTGAATCCCACATCAATGACATGGAATGGAGCAAATGATTTTAATGGAGGTGAAAATGATTTGGTGATATAAGGTTCAGGGTGGCGGTCATGAAAGAATGGAGCGTAAATGTATTGCAGTGGGTGAGACACAGGTGAATTCTCTGAGCAACTTCTCTTGAACATATCGGCAACACTGACATGATGGATTGGTAGCATTAACCCCAAATATGGATGGTGTGACGGAACCATGGTGATGTGACCAGTGAATGGGACAACCCAACCTGACTCGGATGTGGAGCGAAAGTGTCATGTTCAAGAGCGACTTGCTACCAACAAAGTTTCTTCAAGTTTTCTTCCCAATTTTTCCCCAGTCATTGCTGACCAGTACCTCTTTATTTTTGTCAAGCTTGAGGAGGATAGCATATGCTTGTTCTATAATTTGCCCTTCGGGCATGTTAGCGCTTGGAATTCACCTAGGCTGAGATAGACAAACTCTCAAGGCTACATCAAACCATTTCACCTCGTAGCTAGCCCTACGAGGTATGAGAAGGCTCTCTCGGGTCAGATTCGATAGATCTTTCAATATGATTAGGCTGACCAATTAATAATAAAGATTTTAGGCTAGTAAATGATAAGGGGGTTGATTTAATGATTTTTGGGGTTTTTGGTGGCAATTGGTGGAAGTGCAATTCAAGGTGCGGGGATTGAGCACAGTTTTCACAGGGGGATCTAAGGGGCAAGGTAGGAATGAGTGCTGATGCCTTAATCTGAGATGGATGATCAGAGATGATAGAGGAGAAGCTAAAGCGGGCAAACACACAATTCGAATCCTCTCTAGACAGTAGAAAACATTAAAATTGAACAAACTAAAAAGCTGAGCATGTCAAAACATGAGTTCAAACTTTACCACTTCATCTGTCCAATTTAGAAGCATAAGAGAGATGTGAAACACATAAACAAACTTACAAGAACATGTAGAGAACACACCATCAACAATCAGATCCACAAGAATCCTCAAAGATGTCTGTAAAACCCTGGCTTTCCTTGCCTTCAATTGCAGAAATAGATGCACAATATACAATAAAGCTTCCTTACACAAGAGTCCAACCATGAAAATGAGAAGGAGAGAGCATAATATAGACCATCTAGACCATCTAACTCCTTTCCCCACCTCTAGGGGTCGAGCTCAGCTTCCTAGGAGCAGTTTGAACTAATTCTAAACTAAGAACTAGAAAATAGGCAGCCCAACAACTTGCCTCTATTACTTAGCTAACTCATCCATGCATTAATTTTTCACTTTTTACATCATGGAAGCTTCTAGAAGGGTAAAGAAAGATAAAATCTACCAAAGTGCCATGAAAATATTACATTTATCCATCATCTACAAGTAAAAATAGTCAACCATAGTCAAAACAGTGTTTTTTGACCAAAAATGTGAATTCTGGCAAATCTGGAAGTTCTAGTCGCGCCCCTTCACAGCTGTTTTTGAGTGGGTTCCACTGGTCCAAATCAGGTGCAAGATGGCTCATTGGAAAGCTTGGCCTGTCTACTTTCCATTCCAAGTTTAATTTCTGAATTTGGTGTTGATTTGACCCCTCAAAAACGATTTCTCCCAAGGTCACTTTCTGCAACTCAAAAAGTGGGCAGAAAGTCATTTTTTGATGTATTTTGAGCTTTTGGAGGCTCAAAACTCAAAACCAGGCTTCTCCCAAGCATTGGTAATTTTTCTTTTTGCATGCCCTTTCCAAAAATGCCAAGTTTTCAAAATTCCGAGCAGTCCTCCAAAATGGTCTCACCCGGGGTGAGACCAAACCGTGGGCAAAACCTGTAATTTTACCAAAAATTTCCAAAATGCTCCAAAATTCTCAAAATTTTCACATTTTGATGCTAGATCAAGGCTGATCAGTACCATGATGAGTGAAAGATGCCTCAGCCAAGATGTGGAGTGGGTTTGTCCTTTTCTTCCTCTTCCGGGCCTCAGACAGCTTCCTTTGGAGAATTTTCATTTTAGCCTTGCAAACATGTAACCACTATGATGACCACCTTTGCCACCCTTACGAGGCCTCTACTGTGTCTCAACCTCTGTAGAAGAAGACCGGTCATCACCTTGCTCATTAGTCTCAGTGGTTGACATGGTGTTATTGAGCAAGGTGGAATAAACAAGTCAAGATGACCGCTGCCCTGCCTGCAAAATGCTGTGAAGTATGCTGTTTTCAAGGGGAAACATCATGAGGGACATGTTAGGGGAGGGAATTTACATATTGGAAAGGGAAAAATATATATAGAAGCAGGGAATTCTGAAGGAAATCATCACACAATGCTAAACATGTCATTCCATCTTTCGTCATTTGCAAATTAATACTTTATTAGGGAAAATTTGTGTTTTTTTTAAGCACCAAGGGAAAGGACAATGAAAATCTTCATCATGGAGGGAATGATGTCATGGGCATAGGGGAATAGGGCAGCATCATTTATAAACCATTAACAGGCTGTTCTCCTTAAATTTTGACTTTGAATGTCTTTTAAGAGCATACTCTATTTTTCATAATTTCAAAATGACCATTTGATGCTTTGGGAAACAGGGATTTAGGGTTTCTGATTGTAAGAGGAAGGGAAGGGGTTGTTGTGATCATTTTACAGTGGAAGGGAGAGGGGATTGTATCATAGGAATGAGGGAAAATAGAGGATATTAGGGATTAGGTTTAGGGAGATAAATACCATGTCACTTTGCAAACCCTAGCACAACAAAACTGCTCTTTTGATAACTATGCAGCTGTATATTTAATGAATTTTTGTCATGAGCACCATACAGCTACTAATCTTTGACATTTACACAGCAAGAGGTCATTTTTCTTTTGTTTTTATAAGGCTATGCAAGTTACATTTTTCACTGTTTTTTGTGTGATATTCATAAGCATGCCTTGCTATCATTTTTTCTTTTTGTTTTTATATTGTTTCTTTTCATTCTGCTGTGTATTTACATATGTAAATTTGCTATATATACTAGTGTAGGGTTTGAACATGACACATGGGGGGAAACTAGGGTTTTGAAATGGTTTAGAAGGGGTTAGGGTTTCATAGGATTGGGGGTAGGGTTTGAGCTTTTCTTGCAAATGAGATTAATGAAAATGACATGTTAACATATGTAATTTAACTTTGGGAAAATGAATGGAGGGACTAGGAAAAAGTTGCCTTGAAAAACAACAAACAGTCAAACATATGCATGCAAAACATCAAGTCAATTCAACCTATCTTCTATGGATTCTTGGCATAAAATCATCATCATAATCTTCTTTTGTAACCTCAATACCATCACACAACACGTGGAATAGGAATACCTTTAAAAATTTGAGTGAATTTGAGTGAATTTGAGCGTTTGGGAGAGTTTCAAGGTGGGCAGACTTTTTGGTCGCGCACGCCCTCAGAATGGTCGTGCCCCTTCATTTGGTCACGCCCGTGTTATTTAACACTGCGCTTTGGCCTCCGTTTGGTCGCGCGCACCCAGGTGGTCGCGCACCTGTCCAGAATGGTCGCGCACCACTTCTAACCTTGGAACTTGCAGAAACTTGCCCGAATTGCCTCCTTTTGCCTCTAACACAAATTTTTTGACTTTCAAATGCACAATAAGAGTGAATTGAGAAGGAAATTAGCTTTTATAGGGTCACTTTTAAAAAAAAATTAACTTTAGAACCCACTTTCTAATGTTTTCAACTTGCTTTGCTTTTAAACACTGTTTAGAGTCTTTTTGTCCTGAAATGAGCTCTTTTAATGCGTTTGACTCCGTTCTTTTTGCAGGTTGACCGCCCGAGGGACTGTAGTGAAGGAACCAGGGTTATTGCCGGCACTTTTACAAATTTTTGAGAATTTCTTTATTTTTTCAAATTCCACATGGCCTTGGACTTAAAAACAGGGTTTTTAAATCCAAGGCATGATATGAGCTGTAGCTGAAGAAAATGATAATGAAACATATGTACAAAACTCCTTCCGGCTTGCTGGGCACTTGCTGACCATGACTCATGACCTTGAAAAGATTTTGACTCAAAACCCTAGACCTAAGACCATGGGACCTCAAGACAAAAACAAAAACAAGTATGACTCAATTACATTGTTGTATGACTTGATCCAGCAAAGCCAAGAAGGGAACAAAGACCAACTCCTCCATTCAGTGTTATGGCATGCCTAGCGGGATGCAAGACTGACACTGATGAGACAACTACAAATGCACATGCAAAGAGCTATTGATCACTGATGGAGGGCTCGAGACCGACACTAACAGGGCAAACCCATCGCTATGTTTTAACGAGCCTGGTGATGGTGAAACTCGTTCTTGTCTGTTATGGACAAGTTTGTCGCTATTCGGTTTTAATGACTTTAACGACAAAGATAACTCGGTCCTTTTCAGTTTTAGAGAGTCTGAAAAGGGACGTAAAGGAAACTCCAAAAATCCTTTTTCGTCACATAATCCCTTGAGTCCGAAAAAGTATAAAACAATACAAAAGGGATGAATTTTCGGTACTTTTAACGAGACGAACAAAACAAGCGCTCGATCTTTTTGTGTAATAATCCCTCAAGTCCAAAAAAGATTAAAATACAAAGGAGGGATAGCACTTCCGGTCACTTTAACGAGCTGGAGAGGCCAATCGCTTGGCAATATTTTCATATTTTACGAGTCAGTTGAAAAGATCTTAAAGGAGACTCGTTTTTTGAGGAACGAGTGATAGATTCGGGTAGCAGCTGATTCCAGGTAAGGTTTGGAATTTTCCAATCATGGCAGTGTCACGAGGATGGCTAACAGGATCACTCTTCGCAGCTGTTCCTCAAAAAGGTAAACAATCAAGTGGAGGTGAATGATCGGCCAATACAGAGTAGAGGTGATGATGAGAACATGACCAAGGCTTCAAAGGCTAATGATAATACATTCACGATGGTTATTTACTGGAAATGGTTCATTTTTTAATGAGCTTAAACGCTGGGGGAACATTTTCTCATTGCTTATGTTTATTTTTTAACGATCTTGAATTACGCGTTAAAACTGCTCGATATAGTGGTCGTTGATTTTCTTGATTTTACCATTAATAACTGTGTTCCTTCAAAGGTTGTACTGCCTGCTCAATTGCTTCATCAAACTAGTTAGAAATGAACAATATATGTTTGAAAAATGAGTCAAAACACTAATATTTTACTTGAATTATGTGAAAAGTAATTTAAAAGTGGTTTTTTACCTCTCATTTTACCATTTCATTTGAACTTTGGTTTGTTGGAGCTTTGGAGGTGCTTTCCCCTTTGATTTTCACTAGTTGATTCTGGGAGATTCTGTGGACGATTCTTGGCGCCGTCTGGACCAGGTAGGAGCTAAACCTGTGCTCTTCAGTTTCATTCTTTCCTTTTTGAATTCTGAGCATGTTTTCTAGTTTTTCTGAGCCTCTGGTGTTTGAAAAACTTGCCCTGGCTCCATTGCACCCTTTCTATATCGAAAGGTCCATTGCATGTTGGCCTGACCATTGGCCAGTTAGCATGCAACGCACCCAGAACATTGTTGGGGGTGAGATGGGCGCAAGGAGGGAAATTTGTGCACAGTTTTCCATGGAAATTTTTGCCTGTTTTTCACCAAATCAGGATCTAACTCTTCTCTTGTTTGTTTTCAGAGATTCATTGCAGCAAAATGCCTATTACATGGTGAGAATGTGAGCATGAAGAAGAGGACATGCTTGCTTTACATGATTCGGTTATGGTAAATGCACTGCGGAACTATGGCATGTTCAAGTTTTTCCACATCTCTAGCATGAGGCAACAAATCAACTTGTTGCAGTATTTGCTCGATGCCTGGGATCCTACCAGCCAGGTGTTCCAGATTAGTGGCAAATATATCCCCTTGACTATCGTGGACATCTATTTTTTGACCGGCCTATCGAGGCGCTGGCGGGGTTCCCCTATCTCATTATCAGGTTCAGCCCGTGGGGGTGAATCTGTGAGAGATTACATTCATAGGTATTGCAGAGAGGGATCTCAGCTGAGTAAGGACGGTAAGATCAATATTCGAGATGTCACTGACAGGCCCTTGAGGACCATTCTGTTCACTTTTGCTAGAATGGCTGGTAGTGCGGCTCTTCATGTGGCCAACCGATCTTATATGCACTATGCCTTAGAATGCCTTGAACCAAAGGTGTTCAACTGGTGTGATGCAGTAATATTTGTGATGAAAGAACAATTGACCAAGGTGAAAAATGGAAGACTGAAGAACTTTGGGTACGGTTCTACTTTGACCACTTTTGCCTTGGAAAAGATCCCGCTGATGTAGTCGCATTATATTTCACTTGGTTTACCTCCACCGATTGAGCCACAGATGCAGAGATGGGTCGAACATATGTCCAGACATGCTGGTCAGTCTCAGGTTTCCTTTTCTGATACCTTCTTCGGGTGGTTTGATCGTCAGGAGATGGTTTTTTTCGAGTATCCATATGCTGGTATGGATTTCCGAGGTGACTCGAATTTGGTGCTGCCGGCTGGCGAGCAGTGGGGTGCCATTGGTAAATTCTTTGACAATATCTCTGTTTATAGTTTCTCTTTATAATGTCCTTGTGCTTTATTCTGTCAAGACTAATTAGAACTCATGTGCTCATGCAGATGTTGGACCAGTTTGGCCAGTAGTACGCCTGAGAGTGCCAGCTGCCGCTCCAGCAGGAGAGGCTGTGGGAAGGGCTATCCTTCGCGACCTTGATGTGGCTGAGACTCTTTCAGCATTACAAGATCAGGTCAAGGGCCTCACTATTGGCATTCCAGATGTGAGGACTGATGAGCTGCCTCTGAGGTTGCAATGACATAATACTGGCGTGCCAAGTCGATGGACTAGGCTTTTATGCATGATTGCACAGGCGGTGACTTGTTATCATCAGCATCATTAGACTAGTGTTCCCCCTAGCATTTTGCGTTTTGGGTCATTTTACCAATTTTTTCTTGGTTACAGAACATTATGTGTAAACCATAAACAGTTATATATACATTTTTGATTTTCGGAGTTTTATTTTGGTTAAGTTACATGATCCTGATGCAAATATTGATGAAATGATTCTTTTTATAAATGTTGCAAATGTCTATCTAACACATAATTTTCCAATGAGTCCGTTAATGTGTTTAAGTTTATGGAAATATGCTCATATTGAATAAAATCAAATTTCCTTTCCAAAATCTTGACCCTTAGGAACATGCGATAGATAGCTGGATTTTAGACGGAGTAGATACTAATGAGTTGTAGTATGATGAGCTGTGAGTCTAGCCTGACGACAAGTCGGCGTATGCCATGGGTGATGGCATCAGAGAGAAGTTCCATCAAAGCGCTATATTCAACGATGTTATTTGTTGACCGACCAATAAATACCCCTCTGAAACTTACTAACTCACCGCTTGGATAAAAAATGGCCCAGGCCGCAGAAGATAGGTTCCGCGAACTACGACTCGCTCCGTCGGCATATCCAACAAAAGATTGCAATAGGTTTGACATCTGCAAAAAATGTAAAAATTGGATTACTTGACCAAAACAATTACCCTTAGTGAAAGCAAAAATGTAACAAAAGCATATGGGTTACTACATTGCATCATGCGTAGTAACGCTTAAGGTGCAACCTGTTACGGGGTTGTGCCAGCGAAATCCCGTCATAATCCATTAACTCGTAGGCTCCTTTTGCTAATACACATTTAACAATATAGGGGCCCATCCATAAAGACTTGAATTTTCCTGCCCCCAGTTTATCGGATTCTTGGTCGTAAAGTAAGACCAAGTCACCTTCTGAGAAGACACGGGGTTTGACATTCTTGTTGAACTGCGTCTTGACTCATTTCTTATGGGCTTCGTTAGCCAAAGTGGCATCACGACGGGTTTCATCCAATTGGATTAGTTCCAAGAAATGAGCCTCCTCTTCTGAAGTTCCGGGGAGAAGGTCGACTGCGAGTTTGAGGGACGAGATTTCACACTGAACTGGTAAGATTGCTTCTAGGCCATACACCAGTTGGAAGGGTGTAAACCCAGTTGCATTCCTTACTGATGTTCGGTATGCCCACAAGGCCGAGTATAGGATCAGGTGCCAAATCCTTTTGTGGACCCAAATCATCCTTTGCGGCATCCGCTTCAAGACCTTGTTGATTGCTTCAACTTGTCCATTGGCCTACGGATAATATGGAGTAGAGCTGTCGTGGGAAAATCCTAATTTGGCAGCCAATTCAACCATCATGTGATTGCGAAAATGCGATCCATGATCTGTGACTATAGCCTGTGGAACGCCGAATTTGATGACTACATGATTGAAAAAGAAAAGGGTAGTTGTTTCACCAGTGTTATCTAATGTAGGCATCGCCTCGGCCCATTTGATAAAATAGTCTACTGCGACTATGATATACCCATGCCCCCCAATCGAGGTGGGGTTACATGTCATGAAATCAATGCCCCATTTGGCGAATGGCCCAACAACAACTATCGGTTGCAGAGGTGCGGGTGGTTTTCTGGTTTTTCTATCGAAAATTTGACATGCATGGCAACTTCTGATCGCGGTTATGTAATCTTTGAACATTGTTGGCCAGAAGTATCCTGCTCGTAAAATTTTTTGTGCTATAGCATAACCAGATTGATGCCCCCCACAGGCGCCTGAATGGCAATCATTCAGGACTTTTTCGTCCTCATCATGGGTGAGGCACCTCCTCAGAACTGTATCGACACCACGACGGTAAAGCGTATCACCGACGATCATGTAGTCTTTTGATTGGTATCAAATACGTTTTTGTTCTGAGTGGGAGGTATTAGGCCTATATTTTTGGGTTTGGAGATAGATGATTATATCTCCATACCACGGATTGCTTGAAGATATCAGAAACAAAGATTCATCCATGATTTTTTCTTCTGAAGTTTCATCGTTGGACAACGATGGGTGATCGCATAGTAATTCCACGAAATCCAGGGATTTCTTTGACTTGGATTTTACAAATTCTAGATCAAACTCTTGAAGAATTGCTATCCATTTTGAATATTTGTCCCCCAGCAACTGTCGCGATAATATATAAGTCATGGGGTTGCAATCTGACAGAATGGTAGTTTTTCGAAAGAGGATATAGTGTCGAAATCTCTGTATCGCTTGAACAGCTGCGAGTGCCAGCTTTTCAACATAGGAATACTTGCTTTCTGTATCATTTAAGTTCCTACTTAAATAATATATAGGATGTTCAATTCCGTTGTCTTCTTGAACTAAAACCATTGCGATGGTTGTATCCGCTGCAGCCAGATACAGGTTAAAGTCTTTTTGATAATCGGGAGCGTACATTAATGATGCTTTCATTAGGGATTCTTTTAAAGCATCAAAGGAAGCTTGCGCGACCTGATCCCAAATGAAGGGCACTTCCTTTTTCAATAGACGTGTATAACCTTTAGCAAGTTCGGCGTAATTTGGAATGAACCTCCTCAGAAAGTTTGCTTTCCCTTGGAGTTTATGAATCTGAAGCAAATTTGAAGGTGGAGGCAAATTTATGATTTCCTGAACCTTACATGGGTCGAGACGAATCTCGTCCCTTGAGACTATAAAGCCAAGCAAATGAACAGAACTGACACAGAACACACATTTGTGTGGATTGAGTCATATCTTGTAGTGTCGGCAACGTAGAAATATCGCTCTCAAATGCTACGGATGATCAGTCCGCTTTTGCGAATGAGCCGGAAGGTCGTCAAGATATGGTTGAACGATGTTTTTGATGTCATGGAAGGCATAATTCATTGCCCTCTGAAATGTTGCCCCTACGTTCTTTAAACCAAAGGGAAATTTGCGATATGTGAATGTGCCCCACGGAAAAATAAATGCAGTCTTTGACTGGTCCTGTGGGCGGATATTTATTTGATTATAACCGGAGAATCCATCCATGAATGAAAAGATTTCACATCCGGTGCATTCATCAATTATCTGATCAATAAAGGGTGTAGGATAGTTGTATTTTGGACAAGCTTGATTTACATCCCTGTAATCGACGCACACTCTAATCGTTCCTTGTTTTTTCATCACAAGAACAATGTTCGATACCCAATCAGTTAGAGGAACTGGGTAAATGAAACCAGCATGGAGAAGCTTTTCAACTTCTGCCTTAATGGCAGCGGCTTTCTTGGGGTGCACCTACCGTAGCCGTTGTCGTACTGGTTTGACATCTAGATACATCTTGATTTCATGTTCAACTATACTCCAGGAAATGCCTGGAATTTCATCATATGACCAAGCAAAGACATCTCTGAATTCGCGAAAAAGAGCATTATATATTTCCAGTTCTAAAGGAGAACAACATTTGCCAACATAAATATTCTCTACAACATCCGTTTTGGTCGAGATATTTATGGCGATGGTCTCTTCAATATCGGACAAGTTTCGCTCGGAATCCACCGTGTTTACAGTATTTGATAGGAAATCAAAAACTGATGGATGATGAAGGTCATCAGGAGTATCTTCTTCACAATCCAGAAGATGGGAACGATGGTGGTAATCTTCCCATGGCACCCCTTCAATTACCATTGACTGAACAATTCCTTTGTCGGTGTAATGCACTTGCGACCGAGGATCTGAAGGGGTGCTATATTCCTTAGACCTATCTATCCAAACGCTTGATGAGTGTTGATTCGGGTCTGCCTCCCATGCCGAAAACATTGATTGCTACAATATTTCTAATGGGCTTGGAGGCAATACCTGAGGATGATCCATGTTAATATCATTTTCTGAGATCTTTTGAATTGAAGATATCATATTGCAGGTTCCTACCGTCACCACTTCTGCCAGATTGATTGGAGGCGGGAGGGAAAAAGTCCCCATTAATATAGGGTCTTTTAGTAGGCCTACTCCGATATTTTGAAGCGTATGGGGGCTTCCATGGATCATCGGAATGCTTCCCGTAACTTGGGAACTATTGGGGAGAAATGTTTGTTGGTCGACGATTGTAATTCCTCCTTGAAAAGTAAATGCAATCTTCCTAAAGTAGGTCGACATAACTGTAGCCATAGCATGTATCCATGGTCTTCCCAGTAGGATGTTGTAATCGAGGTTTCCATCGATTACTTTGACACCTATTTCTACTGTTTTCCCTCCTAGTTCAACTTGCAAGTTACTTAGAATACCATATGGGGTATACGTTCGTCTGTCAAATGCTTTTAATGTTGTCGAAGATCGCGACAAGGTTGGAGATCCTAAAGTTTTCCAGCAACTCATTGACATAATACATGTAGATGCCCCCTCATCAATAATTGTTCGATGAACAGTTTTGTTGAGGGCTTTCACTTGAATGAGGAAAGCTAGTTGAGCTAGTAACTGAGGATCGTATCCTTTATGATTAAAGGACACAAGATTAGAATCCTTTGGGTCTATCCCACCTATAGCTGATAATAAAGCCTGCTTTTGGGATGGACAATTTTGCAGTACCTCAAGTGTCGACATAGTGGATGGCGATTGGGTCAGATCTTCCGCTATATTATAATGCTATGCTGCTCTGGCACGAGGATACTACTCCCTTTGGCGGTTTTATTATTAGCTCTGGAATTATGGGCGACACAACTTCTGTTGAAGTTGTTGTCGAACTACTAGGTTGATCTTTATCCTTGTTGTTCGACAACTGTGGATTCCCGTAATCTTTATTCCTTGTCGATATCAAAGAATCATTTTGTTGTTTCGAAACCAACAACATCAGTACTTGGGACGGGGAAGCATTTTCACTAGCAACCAGATTTGTTTTTGGATTTGGAAATGGATCAGTCAATACTGCCGAGGTGTTTGAATTCTTGAAGAATATTTTAAGCTTAGATTTATGTGGACAATTTTTTGTCCAATGATCCTCATCACATATTAAGCATGGATTTTTTGGTTTCCTATCTCTAGGAGGGTTTGCAAAATAATTTTCAGGTGATGATTCCTCTTGTTTCTTCTTCTTCCCTTTGGTTTTCTTCTTGCCTCCTGGTTGCTTGGTTTCTTTGCCTTTATCAGTCGAGACGGCATTTACTTCCGAGGCGGGAAGTTCTTCTTTTGAATTTTGACTGGAAATCTTACAGGCCTTTTTAGATGTAGCCTTTGTCAATTTCGTGTCTTTCGTACCAATCACGCCATCGCCGGCATGAGAGTCATTTTTCGATTTAGGATGAGGAGGGACGGAAAATTTCGGTTTGGGAGCTTCAGGGATTTTATCGTAGAGCGTGCCAGACTAATTATAAATCAAGTCTAAATATTGTGCACGAGAAATTACTTGCTCTTTAGTGACGACTCCTCCTTTTGTGACATCTTCCGTAATGGAAGGTAATAATGACTTAATAAACCATTCAGCTAAAAGCTGATAGGAAAATACGTTTTTACCATTCTACGACGACGTCGCCACTCATGAATATGATTGGATATGTGAGTGGCTATTGTTTGTTTGAAATTGGTAAGAAGTTCTGTTCCTGTTTCGTACCTTATTGGTAATTGAAAATGGGTTAAAAAGGTTGTGGCCAGGGTACTGAAGTTGTCAAACGAAGCTCTAGGTAACTCGATATACCATTTTGCTGTCGGACCAGTTAACGTCCTCTGAAAAAGGCGAGGCCTAATCGAATCATCATTTAGGGTGTTTGATGAACACCACAGATGAAATGTCATCACATGATTCGACGGGTATTCACCTGGATTTCCATTAAATTTAGGAATATCTGACGAAATTTTATGTGGAATCGCTGGCCACCAAGGGGCGTAAGCAATTGGATCGTTCATTAACCTATTTAGATCCGGTAACTCCAAAGTTGCCACGAAGGGTAACTGTTGATTCAGTTTTGGCGAAGCATACCCAGGATAAGATGGGATTGCCTGAGCAGTTGGTCTCTGCATACCAGCATAATGCACTTGATGCTGGTAACTTTGGTAAGGTTGATGGGCATAACCATTGTAGAATGGTTTATTTTGACCATTTTGAATATACGGCTGCCCACTATTTGCAAAGATTTGTTGCTCAGATCCTTGGTATACTTGTTGGAATTGCGGTTGTTGGTATTGCACCAGCCATGGTTGCAAAGCCATGTGCTGTTGTCCAATACTGACCGTTTGACCAAGATGAGGGGTAATTGTACCCGTTTGGGCCTGTGTCATTCCACTAGTTGGCGATTGTGGTTGAGTCGCAGGGACAAGAGGCTGTTGCATTACAACCTGAGAAACCTGAGGTTGGCATACAACGGGCAGTGCTTGTACTTGTGACACCGTCACAATAGCCGGCGTAGTTGGTATATTTGACATAGGTAAACATTGTTGCATCGAATATACAACTCTTGGTTGTTGAGGCAGTATCGGTACCCAGCCGCTAGATTTAATTCCAGCATAACCTGAATTTTGTTGTGAACTCTCGTATGGTTGTCCTCCCGGAGGAGACAATGAAAGGGTATATTGCCCCCCATACGGTGGTAATCCAGTACTTAAAGGAATTGTTTGCCCTTGAGGACCGGACTGCCCAAATTGACACCCTGAAGGATCAATTTGCTGAGACTCAACATAAGAGTTCCCAGATACTATTCCGAATGAACAAATAGGAATGGACCATACTGTCGAAATAGCCTCTGAGTGGGCCCCGTCTAGCGATTGAGAGCTAGTTGGGACAGATGGTATGCCGGCGAACATCGTTGGAGTGACAGCAGGAAGTTCTACCGTCGTTGTGTCGGATGACATAGTCCTAGATGTCGACGGTTGTTCAGACATTTCTAGTCTATCCAAAAGATTGCCTAGCGATTCTACAGGAGCTTCCGATGATGGTAGACTAATTTTTGATGAAGAAGGATATAGAGTGATCCCGACTCCAAATCGCGATGGAGTACTAGATGGAGGATCTTCCACAATCTCTTCTATAGCAATCAGACCAGGTGGAAGAGGTAGACCGTCTGGTCCGTAAAATATTTCTGGTGCCAAAGAAGGTATAGAATCTGCAATGACAGATGCTTGGGGAATAACACCTTCCGAATTAGCTGTAGATGGAGCTGGTTCAGTAATACAAGTGTTTACCTTCACACTAGGATCAGTTCTACTATCCTTTGGTGGCTGTTGAAATTCTTTTGTAAAGGCAGGGATACCAGAAATGTTTGGAGTAATCGGAGTCTCTGATGGTGTCGGAACACTTGTTCTAACTTTACCAGGGGATTTGGAACCGGTTAAACGAGTTCGCTTTGTTCGTAACAGTTTCGACTCTGGAGACAAAGACGGTTGACTTGTAAGCCTCCGCGAATGACGGGGTTTCAATTGAATTTCTTCCACGATTGCGGATTACTCGATCAACTAAAAATCAAGGGGAAGTATGTTTCCGAATTAGATGAATTTTAGACGCTTTGACACAACTTGTTTTTTCAATTTTTAAGAGTCGAGAAAAGACAAAAGATGACTCTAGTCTCCTTCGATTTTTAATGATCTTGAAGTGACAAGTGCTCAGATGGACCTTTTCCTTTAAGGAGTCTGAAAAGGAACGAAAGAGGCTGCTCTAGAAATCTAGACAGAGGGATTACCAAACCAATCGTAAAACTGCAAAATACTTTTTACAGTACGGTAGTCAATCTTCTTGAATGCTGTGTTCAGTGCATTGCGATCGATAGGGCGGCAGACATGGCTTCCTATGGATAAAGGATATAGCCTATTGTGGTCTCCCAAAATATACTCGACGGTACGTGGGAGCACAAGTCCGTACTGGCACTTGTCATCTCAAAGTGGAGAAATCACCCAACCAACAGTGAAAACAACAGTTACCAGGCTTTACGACGCCGGAATACGTCTCTAGCCTAGACTTCTAGATGTTGTGCGTTAGGTTCCAAAGCGTTTTTAGATTCATTAAATTTATTTTATAGTTGATCTTGCTTAAGAAATTTTCCTTTCAGGTTCATCGCGTGATGTAGATGTACAATCCTAAAATGCAATCTAATATGATAAACAATCGTTTAATCTTCTTTTTGCAATGAAAATCCTAGCTACTAAGGAAAGAGAGATGATTCTTTCAACAAAGAGAAGAGAGCACACACTATATGCACTATCCTAAATCAAACCAACAAATAGTCTAAATGCAAATGCACATGCATGTATTTGTTTTCAGCCTTCTTAATGTGTGAATGATAAAAAGAAAGCTAAGCGCAAATCTGAATTATTTTTTCAAAGCGACAATTACTAACAAGCTTCTCTTCAAAACAAAAAATGAAGACAATGACGACACTTTGTTATTTGGAATTGAAAACTTGCTTTCGACACTTGAAAAACTACCAATTCAAATCAAATACAAGAGTAACAGTGTAATCGACTATCAAGAACAATCGGATTCTCTTATATGACTGAAAACGACACTTGCGACACTTTCAAATCAAGAAACGACAGTTCAATTACGCTACTTCTTTGTAAAAGAGAACTGAAAATGACTCGCAATACATAAAAACATTTACAGTTCTTTGCACAATGGAGGTGGAATAATGGCAAGGAAGGGGGTTTCAACAGAGGTGTACTGACTAAAGGTAGCAAAACTCCTGAATAGAGCTGAAAAGTATGAACACAGAAGAAAAAATCTAAGAGCAGAAGAGGTCCGATCAGCACACCTGTAGCACAGGGAAACTGAAATGCAACGCACCTACTACTCTCGGAAAGTGCGATGCATTCAGGTTTCAAAGAAGACATAGTGCGATGGACTAGGGACGAGACTTTAGCTGGGTTCCGGGTAACAATTTGCAGCTCAGTTCAGGGATTTAGGCTGAGTAAGTGGTAATCAGTAAATCAATCACAGGTGTAGATCTAAGGAGGTTACTAGAGCCACCACAAGGGCAATTAGAGAGCTTGTAAATCAATCGTTTAATTCATAAACAAAACCCAGAGATAGACTAAAGCAACATTGATCTACTTTGCACTTGCATAGCAAATGCAGTTCGAAGGCTAGCTGGCTAGACTTCAGGCTTCATCTGTAAGTTTATAAAGTAAACAAATGTAGATAAACAAACAATCTCTTTGTCCCCAGTGGAGTCGCCATTTTGTTATCAGGAAAACTAGTGTCTATGCAAAGCTGCTAGTCCCACTAAGGCTGGTAGCTACCTTAGAAACAAACAAACTAAAACTACTTTCGTTTTCCTTTATGAGAAATAGATAAGAGGGGAATAAGGAGACCAACCTCTGTCTTGCGCTTGGTTCCTTGCTCGATTCCTCTCCCTTCTGATAGATCTTTGCTACTCGTTTCCTTGTCTACCAAGCTTCATAGAGCACCTGTAGAATCAAAGTAGCATAACACTATCCAAGAACATAGATCTATTATCATAAACAATATAGGACCAGATATATATTGACCACACAATTGCATAAATCATCAATCATACAAGAATGTGGAGGAAAACTTAAATAGATTTATTGATAATCAAGAAAGAGCAAAGAGGATTACAACCAATTGCTCTGACCCAGCATCATCCTCTCAGCAAGAAAGCCCTTCTTCACCTCATGAAAAGCTTAGATCACCTAACACTATGATATTGCACCAAGAAACCAACAACACTTCCTTACAAGATACAAAATTCCAGCCTCCGGATCTCTGGGATGAGGGATCCATATATAGATGTTTGCAAGAGGGGTGAGTCAGCTTTTTGAGATTTGATTAGTGTCCTCTCTTTGATAGTTCTTGATTCCACTTGGAGACTGTTTATCTCTTACTCATCCCTGGGCGAATGCAGATAGAGAAGTGTCACAGGAGAAGTTTCTGGAAGATTCCATGCTCCTCCACCTTGCGGATTAACCCTGCCATTTGTCCACTCTTGCCCATCACACCCCATAGAAGGGATTTTCAACATGCATCGCACCTACTGTGTGTAGGCAGGTGGGATGCAACGCACTTTGACCATGGAGCAGTTGAAATGGTCCAGCTTTGACCAGTTCTGAGTAGTTTTTCATGGAGAACTTCTGGGAGATGATGTAATCAGTTGACCTTGTTCTTTTAGGGGTTGGAAAAACACCTTTAGGGACTTAGGAGCCCTTGGTTTAAGGACATTTATGATTGGGGTTGCAGTGCCCAAAAATGTCTATAACAGCATGGACACTGCAGGACCTCAGAAACTCAGTATACCTTACTTCCTCCTGCAGTCCCTCATTGACTCCAGCACCAAGGTACAAGTAGGAAATTTAGAGTAGCTAGCTCACCATGGCTTAATCAAAATCCTAGTAGAGGAAGCCCTCCATACCTTTACACTCCCTATAGCATAGGAAGTTTTCCGAAACATGACAGCTGAGGATGAAATAAAGGCCTTAACCTATGATGTCAGCCCTACTGGCAGTGAGGAGGAAGAACAGCAAGGGGGAGAAGGTGGAGCTAGGGATGACATAGCAGAACAGGAAAGGAAGGAGGAAGGAACTGAAATAGAGGAGGAGAGAGCTAAAGAAACAGAGTAGGAAGAGATAGAAAAAGAGACAGAAGAAGGAGAAAAAGAGGTAGAGAAGACAGAAAAAGGAGAAGAGTCCCCTGAGACTTTGGAAAGGGAGGCAACAACTATCCTCACTGCCCTCAGTACACTAATGAAGCCAAAGCAAAAGAGGAAAAGACAGACCTCCATGCATTTTAGGGCTAGGAAGAGCACAAGGATTAAAACAGGCAAACCTCAGCCCTCTTCAAAGGTGCTAATTACCATTGAAGATTCACCCTCTTCCAAGGGGAAAAATTCTCCTTCCAAGACACCTATAACATATGAAAGGGGGACTCCTAGATCTTCCACATGGAAGGAAAAGGTAGTACTACAAGACCCAAAAACAGTCCTACAGGAGGCTCAGACAGTTCTACAGGAGACACTGTCAAAACTACAGGAGACCCAAAAGCTTGAGAAAAGGATAGAAGGATAGCCATAGGTGAAGGAGGAAGCAACAGAGATATAATAACCTGATCCCCAGCCCAGTCTTGCCTCCTATTACAATTTACTTTAGGGAGGAAGGATAACCCATAATCCCACAGAAATTTGCAATTCCACTATTTTTTGAATTGGAGAAAGAAAGAGTGAGAACACATAGGTGGATGCAGATAGCCAAATCCAAAGGAGTTGAGGATGTTGGCCATATGGAAAATAAACTTAGGGAAAATGGGTAGAGAATTGAGTGCTCTCAGAGATAGGGAAGTAATTACAGGAAGCCACCTTGAAACTGAAAATGAATTGCTAAGGAGGCAGCTGCAAGAGAAGGAGACCTAGCTGGCATGCATGGCCAGCTTATCCATGGAGGCATTGCAATGTAGAATACCAGCCAAATCCTATGGCCTATATCTAAAGGACCAATGGTTACAATTCCAAATAAATACTTTGGCACAAAGAGGCACAATGCCTTTCCAAGACTACAGGCAGTTCATGGACCTATGTGACCAAAGCACCTCAGAGGATAAGGCAAAGATGGAAAAATTCTACTTACACAACATGGCCCTCATAGACATGAATGTGTGGGATCCCAATGCCAAGCTAGGGGACCTGAAATTAATGGCCATGGCCTCATGGATGAACCATGAAGAAATGAGGGCAGAGGAAATAAAAATATTGATGATAAAGGAGGAGAATGAGCCATTAATGATAAGCGCTGAGCCATCAGATCCTATGGCACTCATCAGCACACACAACCTGCTTGCCAATGACCCTCAGATTTCCCCTAGATATCTCACCAATCAGGCACAAGCCATTGCACACTTTGAGGATATGAAAATGCTACTTGGGGATGACTGTGTGCATGCATGCATGAGGAGATGGAACACATTACCACACTGTTTGCAGATCAGGGAATATCATTCCCCCATGAGGCTAAAGGAGGCAATGAAAAGAGTGCCAATGTACAAGCGCTCCATGCAGAGGCTGGAGGTCAACTGGATTTGCCTCAAACTGAGTCCTCAACTACTGTTAGGAATGCTGGAAGGTAGAAGAGAAGAAGAAGAGGAGGAGCAGTGGAAGGACATAGGCAGTAAGGCAGGATTCGATGGTAAAAAAGAGCAGACCACATCAGAAACCTGGGATGCTAAGGAGGCCACCAAGGTAATAAAAGATGAGGAGATTGACTAGGTTGCTTAGAGGATGAGCAACACCTTCAGTAGGGGGTGATGATGAGCCTCATAAATGGGTAATTATACGGGCTCATTTTACCTCCTAACCTAGTCAAATCAACCATTCTCTTAGCTTATTACATGATTTACTAATTATATTTATGCTTATAGAGTGAGTTGAGTTGTTTATTGTGCTATGTGGTATAACATGTATTTAAAGCAGATTATTGATTGTTTTCAAGGTTAAAGTCAAGGATCTAGTGGAAAAATGGCAGAAATAACTCAAAGTGGACAGAGGAGAGGATTTGTAGGAGGGAATCCCCCCTATTTTTAACTCACTTCGAATTCCCCTTCATTCAGCTCGGAGTACAAGCAGTCGAATCATGCACTAGATGGCAACCAAGCAAGTGGAGGATGACTGATGATTATCTCGATTTTTGGGATCCAAGCCTCCCTGATTTTAAGGAAGTCATTGGCAGCTTCATTTGTATAACTAGAGAGGCCTAGGGCCTCACTAGGGTCAAATTTTTTCTTATGTAAACTCTGCTCAAATTTTGAGCTTATTATTTTTGTGATAGTTTCATGTAATCTTGCTATTATTTTGAAAATAAAGATGGAATCCTTTTTGAGGTAGCACTGAGTTACCTTAAAGGGCTGAAGCTCTTGGGTTAGGGCCCAATCCAAGCAGCCAAGCTTCTCTTTACTTTTATTTGTATGCTTTGTTTCAGTTTGTAGATTAGTTTGATGTTAGATGTATTTCTCTTATGGTTAAGACTAGGTTGTTTTGACGATTTAGTAGTTTGCTTCCATTTGTGCTTTCTGTAGTAGGTTAAACAGTGATCAGAAAAGATTCAAAAGGCTAGAAATAGTGTCTTGGTCTCTCTTCCTCCCTCTGTGACCATGATTTGAGGCAAAGACTCTCTTGCTGCCCCAAAAACACAGATTTTCCTCATTCATAGGACTTCTAGTGTTTGCAGCTTTTTAGTAGGCTAATAGTCCAGATTTTCTTTGCTTTATATCTTCTTCATCATGCTCACTTCCTGATATACAATAGTATTCTTTCATGCTTTCCTTTCCTACAACATTTCTCAGCATTTCCTTTCATAGATCATAGTTTAGACCATTTTTATGCAAAACTTTGTTTTTCCTGAATGCATTCATTTCACTTGTTACTTGATTTCCTTGGTTGACTGATAGTTTCTATGCAGTAGATCTCTTCCAACAGTAGGCCAGCTTATCAGAATTCACACCCTCCATCTGATCCATGCGCTATAGGTCTCCCAAATCTCACCTCAATTCTGCCCTAGTTTCCTGCATTTTTCCATAGAACTTCTCCCTATCTCCTTGAGCAAATCCAATCATATTTCTCTCTCCTAGTGGTTCATGGTAGACCATAGGCACCCTAACACCTCCTTCCAACCTTCATCCACATTTTTCACCCACTCTCACACTCTCAAAATAGTGAAAACTGCTCTCGGCCTCCTCCTGTAGACCTCTTGTAGTTTCCCTGTTCTCCTCTTGTAGATTTCCTGTGTCCTCCTGTAGGTTTTCTTGTAGGATTGATTTTGAGGTCCAAGTGTGCGAAAAGCCTCTAGAAGGCCACTTGAGACCTCCTAGGACCCATCGACACCATCCTACATCCTCTCAAGTCCAAAAACCGCCCTTCAACACCACCTATTCACTGCCACACTCACACACAATAAATTACATGCATGACAAATTCACATAAAATTACATAAAAATCCAAAAATATGTTTTTTTGCTTATTTACTTCCAGAAATAGCATAGTTAGATGTTGTTTACTTCTTTGAGTAAGTAATGGAATTCGTTTCATGGTTTTCATAGTGCTTTTTGCAATTGTAGAATTAGTTGGTTAATTAGGGTTTACTAGGTTTGCTTTACATTTCAGTCTTTCTCCTTTCTGTAATTAGAATAGCATTTGTAGAGTAATATTCGTTTCTTTTCATCACATATAGATCTTCTTCTGGAATTCATAGAATTTGGCTTGAGCTCCTAGTGATATTGCGTCAGCTGACCAAGTGACAACCTGCAGTGAGAACTAGTACTTGTGCATACAACATCAACGCTTCCAAGTTTGTTACGAACTACCGAGTTGATAAGACTAAAGTAGGCAGCCCAGGAGTTGCAGCATTATTGCTGCAATACTAGTGCTCACCACTTTTTGGTGCCATTTCCAAGGAAGCGTCAGATTATTCTGTGATTACTGCTTTCTTCTTTTTTTTTCTTGCAACATTCTGCTAATAGTTTATTTCAGAAAAAGTAGACTAGTCATTTCTTTTCCTTTCAAGATCTGCATTTCCTTGCTTTCCTTTCCAATTATGCAAATTTCCATTTTATCAAGTTCATTTCAGCTAGTTGGAATTTGTTTTGTTCAATCAATTTCAGTTTCTACAGGTACTATCAGTGTGGGGAAAAAGAAACAAAAACCAACCAAAAATATTTCCATTCATGCCTCATAGGAATAGGGATAACTCGGGAAATTCTTGCCTAACACCCCCACTGCTTCACACATCCAACCTTCTCTCTTCTTCGGTGGCTGCGATGAAGAAAAACCCTTAGGTGAACAACCAGACATATTTGAAGAACCTATAGGGGAAGAAGAAGAAGAAAACATTCCTCTGAAACCAATGGCTGAAAACAGAAATGCTAGAGGAAATGGAGAAAGAATAGAGGGCACCTTTCCCATTCGAGAGACCAATCGGGACACCAAAATGAAGAATATAAGCCCTTCCACCCTACCTCATTTCCATGGTCTAACTAAAGAAGATCCTGACACCTTATTATTTGAGTTTGTTGTCATCTGTCGAACTTATGATTATGCAGAAGATGAGAAAAAGTTGAAATTGTTCCCTTCTACACTCAAGGATGTAGCACTGCGTTGGTTCATGGGATTACCTGGAAATAGCATTAGAACTTGGGCTTAGATGCAACATGCATTTACCAACAAGTATTGAGAATATTGTAGGTCAAAAGATACCAAAGAATAAATCTTTCGAATGACCATAGGAAGTGATGAGTCCCAGGAAGACTATGAAGAGAGGTTCCAGCTCAGTTACAAAAAGGCTGGGTGTACACTTGACCCTGAGTCTCTGAAGTTGGTCCTGCTCAGGGGAATTCAGGAAGACCTTTTAGATACCCTTCATCTACTGGCCAGGGGAGACATCTACCAACTATCCTATGAGGACATAAGGACTGTTTCTAGAAACCATTCTAGTGCATCTAGAAAGAAAGGTAGGGGGAGTCAACCCATAGCCGGTACCTCTTCCTCCAACTCATCCTTTAAAGGATAAATTGGAAACATGTTGGAAGATTTGAAGAGTGATATGCTGCAGAATCTTGCCATGCAAATGGATACCTTACATATCAAAAGAAAGCAAGAGGAAGCAGAGAGGGCTTTGCCCATTTTTTGCCCTAGATGCACCAGGAGGCATCCTAGGAATGAATGCCCATTGAACTCTATAGAGGTTTGTTCAGTCTGTGAAGAAAATCATTTTACAGATAAGTGCCCTTCCTTTCCCGGAGTTAACACTGTATATCAAGGGGTTGAGGGAGTCACTAAATAGCTCTATTACATAAACCAAAGAAGGCCGCATGGACCTAGACCATACGAATAGGGGATGCAAGGGACATCTTAGGAATACTACAACCCCAACCAAATTCCCTCCATACCTTATTGGGTTCCCCTTGCTCATCCTTCCTGGTCCACACCACCTCCTTGGTCCTTCACATCTCAATATCATGCCCAACCAGGCACCCATTCATTTCAGTCCTATGCTCAGCTGCAGCCTCAGTGGAATGCATCTCATCAGGGGTGGAGGCCCCAATAAAACTCTCTTCCCGCTCTTATGCCTCCACCACTTTCCCAACCATAACTATTAGCTTCTGCTCCACCAAGGAAACCCTATATTCCTGCCCAGCCAAATCCAAACCCGAACAAAAAACAGGGTCATCCAGTGTATAGTGGGGAACCATCATGCCCAACTTATGCTGTGGAGATTCAAGAAATCAACTTGCGATCTGGGAAAGTTGTCCCAGATAGCCAGCTTCCACCCAGGAAGGCTGAGGAAGATAAAGAGGAAAGCGAACCTAAAGAAAATACACCCTTTCCTAAGAGACTATCCGTGACAGTCCAACCTATCCCATAAGAGACTAAACTCCTAGGAGAATTGAAACATTTATGTGTGAAGATACCACTTCTCCAAGCCATAAAAGATGTGCCTATCTACAATAGGTTGATCAAAGGGAAGTGCTTTAGGAATCCAGGAAGGTGCAAGAGACATGTCCCAACCATCAATGTCATAGGACAACTGTCTAACTTGATGTTGGGGTAGGTAATCTATCCAAAATATTTGGACCCTAGAAGCCTAATAGTTGATGTCCACATCAATGGCACAATGATCCCGCATACCTTGATTGATCTGGGAGTTTCCATTAATGTCATGACGAAGGACAAAATGCTCAAACTTAACCTCCAGGGCTCCTTGAGGAAGACCAAAACCATGCTACAGCTAGTAGACCGCTCCACAGTGACCCCTGAAGGGATTGTGGAAGATGTGATGGTATCCATTGATTCTTGGGAGTACCCTATTGATTTCTTAGTTCTCCAGCCAAAAGCGAAGCTCACTGGGTATCCTCTCATTTTGGAAAGACCCTTGTTGGCTACATCTGATGCCTACATGGTTGTCTAGCTGGGAACATGACCATAAAGAATGGGCACATGTCCAAGCAGTTAATCCTATATCCTCCTGCCCAACCCTTGCTAGAACATGATCTACCTCTCTGGTTGGAGGAGGAAGATGAGGATGAAGTTTATTTTGCACCACTTTGTTCATTAGAAATCGCCATGGGGGGAAAACAACAAGATGAGGATGATATGATTGAAAATTTGATTCAGAATCCACCTCCCAACGTATCACCATTAGAAGACATAGTAAGAGAAGCCCAAAACAATCCCTTAGCTGATCTCTGTGTGGCCAATCCTACTTCTCCCCGTGTTAATAATATAGAATTCGGCCTAGAAAGAACATTGAAAATCAATCCATCCCTATCCACTTCATAGGAGAAGGAACTGTGCAGCCTACTGAGAAAACATCTAGACGCATTTGCCTGGATTTATAAGGAGATGAAGGGCATATACCATTCAGTATGTACTCATCATATATACATCAAGGAAGATTGCAAACCAGTCAGGTAGCCTCAAAGGAGGATGAATCTAGCACTTAAAGATATTGTTAAGGAAGAACTGCAGAAATTGCTTGATGCATGATTCATCTATCCCATCTCTGTCAGTGAATGGGTCTCTCCTTTGGTGCTAGTGCCAAAGAAAAATGGTAAGTGGAGAATCTGTGTTGACTATCGGGAATTTAACAAAGCCACTAAAAATGACCATTTCCCTTTACCTTTCATAGATCAAGTGTTAGACAGTCTGGCAGGGAAAAAGTTTTTCTCCTTCCTAGATGGGTTTAGCAGGTACAATTAGATTCAAATTAGCCCAAAATACCAAGATAAGACCACTTTCACTTGTCCTTGGGGTACCTTTGCATATCGGGTCCTTCCTTTTGGTTTTTTCAATGCTCCAACCACTTTCCAAAGAGCGGTATTGAGTATATTTTCTGAACTGGTTCATGATGCAGTAGAAATATACATGGATGATTTTACTCCTTATGGCTTTGACTTTCAGGAAGCTTTATCTAACCTAGGAAAAGTTCTAGATAAGTGTATTGAGATGAACCTATCCCTCATTCCGGAAAAATGTGAATTTTTGATGACTGAAGGGACTGTGTTAGGTCATGCAATATCTCAGCAAGGACTGCAGGTGGACCCCAACAAATTTCCATCATCCAAAGGGTCCCACCTCCTCAAAAGGTGAGATATGTCAGAAGTTTCCTAGGCTTAGCCAGATATTACAGAATATTCATTAAAGATTTCAACAAGCTAGCCTCTCCTTTGTTTGGCCTCTTAGGCAAAGATGTTGAGTTCATATGGTTGGAAAACTGTCAAGAATCCTTAGATACCTTGAAGAGCAAGCTAGTAACTACCCCAATTCTCAGAGGCCCAAACTGGGCCCTACCATTCCACATTCATACAGATGCCTCGATCAAAGCGATATGAGCAGCCCTAGGACAAGTTGATGAAAAGTTACCTTATGCCATGTACTTTATAAGAAATAACTTGTCGAAGGCAGAGTTAAACTATACAGTGACCGAGAAGGAACTCCTAGCTGTTGTGCATTCCTTAAACAAATTCAGACATTATATCACAAGCTATCAAACCTTTGTGCACACTGATAATGTTGCAATTAGATATTTAATGAACAAACTAGATGTAAATGCTCGCATTATTAGATGGTTTCTTTTACTGCAACAATTTGTTTTGACAATTATTGATAAGCCAGGTAAAGAGAATGTTGTTGCTGACTTTTTGTCTAGAGTGAATTTGCCTACAGGTGAAGAAGGAATGGTGGATGACCAAATGCCAAATGAACACCTATTTTCTATATCAGTACTCTCTCCATGGTTTTCTGATATAGCAAACTACTTGGTTTCAACACAGTTTCCACCACACCTATCCACAAAAGAGAAGAGCAAGATAGTAAGGAAAAGCACCCCTTTCACCTGGATTGGATGCAATCTATTCAAACTTGGCCCAGATCAGATCTTGAGAAGATGCGTTAGGGAGGAGGAAGTCTTTGACATCCTCCTGACCTGTCATCCTACAAGTTAGTGAGAACTGCTTTGTTTTACAACGTCAGAACACATCTCTAGCCTAGAACCACTAAATGTTCTCGTTAATGACAATGCGCATTAGGTAAATTGATGTTTATCTTAAGTTGATCTTGCTTAGGAATTTTCCTTTCAAGTTCACCACGTGATGTATTCTGATATTCCTAGGAATGCAACTATCATGATAAGCATTCTTTCCATTCAATTTAATGAAGAAGATCCTAACTACTTAGGGATAGAGCAATTAGATTTTTTTTAATCAAAGAGAAAAGAGCACAATTTAAATGCAAATTCCCTACACTATTCCTCTCAACACACACAAAATTTTTCAATGAAACATGCATGTATTTCTTTTCAATTTTATCTTAATGTGAATGAACAAAAAGGAAATCTAATGCACAATCGATCAATAAACTCTTTTCATAAAAATGATGATTTTGTGACAATTTCTTTTCAAGGAAAGGAAGAATTTACGACACTTTCATTTTTAAAGAAATGAGGAATTACGACACGTTCAATGAAAATACTAATCATATGCGTACATCAATCAATCAATCTTTCATGAATGAAGACTTTACGACAATTCAACTTTTGAAGGAAAAGACGATTTTGCGACACTTTCTTTCGACAAAGATCAATCAACCAAAAAATAACTTTCGACTATAGATTGAAAATGACAAAGTAAATACATAAGAAACATTTACCAATCCTATTCTAAGTAGGGCTAGCTAAGGAGATTAAAAACTATTTTCAGAGACAAGACATCATTGACATTCAACAAATCATTCAAACAAGAGAAATTTGGCAAAAACTTCAGTGCCTAGATGGGAAACTGACCCTCAAGGGATCAACGTAGGCTATAGTGAGAGACAGTACACTTTAGTGTGCTAGCTCTATGCAGGAAGTGCATTGCAGCACATTATGTCCTTCATTGGGTTGCGTTGGTGACAGTAAGCCATTTTTGAAGGCAATTTGACACAGTTTTGACTCAATTTTCAATGAAATAAGATTGAAATTCAATCAACGACCACAAGTAGAGTATGTAGAAATGTCTTAAGAGGCTGATAAGCTACTAAGATGGATAAGATAAATTGCTCCCCAGTGGAGTCACCAATTTGTTTGGGAAGTTTTAGTGTCTACGGATAAACACTTAAACCCCTAGACTAGTAGCTAAGTCTAGAACAACAGTGCAAAGCATTCTCTACTTTTTCTATAACCAATAGATTAAATCTGCTGTAGATGAGGTTGATCTGCTTAAAAGGTCTAATGTCAGATCTTTCAGATGAGATTGAAGATATCAAGGTTTACAAGGTTGTTCGTGTATTAGTTCTTCCATGTGATTGTATCTGCCAGAGGCAAAGCAACGGTTACGTAAGCAGATTTTATTCTTGTATGTTATACCCCATGCCATCCTCAACTAATTCAGAACTCCGAGCCTATGTCCTGCCATATACATTTCCCGAAAGTGGCTCTGAACAAAACAATTCAATGGGTTCAAATGAATGTCATTTTGATTCTTCTTGTTACTATGCCCCTTACTGACCTAAACATTCTGTTTCATCTTCTCATGTAAAAAGTTCTGGCAAGTTAAGGGTGCATAACCATTGCCCCACTAGCAGACATGAACTGGGGAATATAAGATGTTTGGCTCTTAAAAAGGTTGCAGAATCTCTGGAACTTCCTTGCAGACATCAAAAGCTTGGTTGTCACGACATATTCCCATATTATAGCAAGCTCAAACATGAACGACAATGCATGTTCAGGCCTTACAGTTGCCCTTACGCAGATTCTGAATGCTCAGTTACTGGGGACATTCCAGCGCTTGTGACTCACTTGAGAAATGATCACAAGGTGGATATGCACAATGGCTGCACCTTCAATCATCAATATGCAAAACCTAATCCTCAGGAGGTGGAAAATGCAACATGGATGCTGACGGTATTCAGCTGTTTTGGTCAACAATTCTGTCTTCATTTTGTAACATTCCAGCTTAGAATAGCCCCTGTGTATATGGCCTTTTTGCGCTTTATGGATGATGATAATGAAGGAAAATTTGGCGTGCGGGCAAATGGACAAAAGCTGTGTTGACAAGGCTGTCATTTATGAATCCAGTGACATGGAAGAGCCTCTAATACTGGAGTTCCCTGAACTGACTGCCTCAGCCCGTCGTGATTACTGGCTAGCATTGATTAAGGAGGTGGTAACTGTGCATAACTTTATCAGCAGGTTTGGTCTCAAAGGCAGAGAAGAAAAAGAGGCAATAGCTAGATCAGTTGTTGGAGTAATCCGGCTCCATGCAACAAGGGAATCATTTCAAATATTCCTACCATGCCCTCAAACCCTTCTAACTTTTACCCTGTGAGAGGAGCTACTGCCAGGAGGTGACTATGTCCTTGAAGAATTGGCCAATAGTATTCGCACAGAAAGAAATCATAAGGATGCCCACTTGTCTTCATCAGCTCTCTTGTCGCATGTTTTGGGTGTTATGGACTGCCAAAAATTTACAATCAAGGAGAAAGAGGCCATCTGTGTAGGAAAAACACAGGTTGGGGAATTGACACCTCTTGAAACGACAGTCCAGCAATCAACACAGGAAGCAAAGGAAACAGAAACGCTTTGGAGTTATCGCAACTATCTAGCTTCTTCGAAATGTATTGCAGTCGTTTCTTCAAGGCACAGGGGTTTTTGAAGTAATGTGTAATGGTGATCTTGTGTTTTCTAAGCTAAGAGAGAATAGGTTTCTAAGTGTTGGCAGCTCGTTGGGAGCAAAATATTAGCCTGCTCTAACTCTGCATTTGCTTTACAGATGACTGATATAAATGAAAATGTCGTGAATCTTATTAAGCACGTTGGTTCATTATTTATGCACATATTGAAGACATGAAAGTGAATTGTAACATGGATCTAGTAACATGGATTTTGGAACCAGAGAGTAGATATCAGAGTGGTATGTGATGATCTATCATTGCAAAACCTGTGTACTAGTGTTTTCTGGTTCGATATCTGTGGCCTGGCGCAGTTATCATTTTCAGTGATTGCGGGAAAATGAGCTAGTTACGGGATCAGACACCTGTTCAGTTCACTATACATCCAGATCCTCGGGAGCGAAATGAAATTGCCCAGAGTCATGTTTTCTACAGGCTTTCACTCCTAAGACAATTTCTGCAACGACAAAGGCATTGGATCCTGAATCTAAGGTAGTGCATATGTCATCTTCAGGTGTACATGATTGTGGGATCGCGTACGTGTCAGTCATGAGTTTTGACAAACAAAATGTTGAAGATGTGGCAAATGATATTAGTTGTTCGTTTATTAGCTCTGCCACCGACAAAAGACAGAGACACATGGTCGAAATTAGCTTATCGTTGCCAGAAAGGTGTTCATATTATTTAAGACTCCTGCGCACATCTGATCGTCCTCAACAGGATGTTCGATTTGTTATAAGACAGGGGACATCCAGCAGGCTCGTATTGGTGGCCATATACGAGAGCGATGAGAGCGCTAACGCTCTTTATTGGGCTCTTAACAACGGGTTAACATCGTGTCATTCTAATTCATGCTCAGCGCCCTCCAAATCCCCTTTCCGCAGCTCAAAGATCTGGTTTAATGGCGCCAGCAAATGTACTGAAGGAATTCGAAAACGATGTTAAAGAAGTCTACAGAGAGGAAGGCAAGCTGAAAAAAATGTTTTGGCGGATCACTGGTTTCTCTCTCCCTTCAGCGGTGGATTCAATTTTGTATAAAGAAGCATGTACAGTTGAAGATTTCTTTGCCGAGGAAGAAATTATTCAAAAGCGCTAGACTATCAACAATCGTCTTATTAATTTTCTTCGAGGCAAGGAACAAATGTAACAAATGCTATGTTATATTGTACAAGAGCCACCAGATGGCGCAGAAAGTAAGCGAGTTTTCAGGGTTCCATTTATAGCGTGTGAGATATTCTCTGGTGAAATTGACATTATTTTCAAGACACTGGTTGAAGAGGAAGATGTAATGAATTTACTGTTTTTCTTCTTGGAATCTGGCCGGCTCCATAGAACCTTGCTGGTTGGATACTTTAGCAAGGTTATGATCTGCTTATTGTTATGAAAGACGGTAGCCACTATTCGTTATATTCAAGCACATCAAGAGATACTGGCTAAGTTGGTAAATTTGATTGGTATTCCATCGATTATAGAGATGCATTGAGCTCAACGAATTGTACTGCAGCACATTAAAATGCAGCAAAAACACTTTGTGCTATAACTCATCTTGCTCCATCTGCACTGGCTTTGGAGCTTTCCAGCCCAAGCTTTATGGAACGATTTTTTTTGTAATGCCGTAGCCACAGTTGAAATCTACAGTAGTGCATTCGTTATCCGTATGCATTTCATTGTTGGACTGTAGTAAATGTAGTTAATTGGGAGCAGCTAGTTCAGCATGGGGAAATCATATCATTGAGCCAGTTACAACTCCAAATCCTGAAACAGGGGATGGCATGCTACACGGCCTCCCCATGGTAATCCTTGGTAAACTGCTTGAGCTGTTGAATGTGTCTTCTGATGCAAATGTTCTGCATACCATATATGAAGAGACAGAATAGTTAAAATCTCATCTAAAGGTTGTAGAGTTTTGGCTGGAAAAGGTTATTTAATTCACATGCTTTCTGACTGTTATGGCATTAAGGATATAGCACTAATGGAGCGCAGGTTATATAAGTTCAAGGCTGATCGAAGTTTAAAACAGACAGAGGCCATCAATTTGGAGCGCCTAAGAATGGACATTGAAGATTTGAAATTGGAAGTTGTGGAATCTTTGAAGAACTTCTTCTATGCTGCAAAAGGGTAACCTCCAATATTCCACCATCAGACTCAGAGATCAGTATGCTCGAAGATCATATATATCTCTTATCAAATAAGAGAAGTAGATGAGGACCAGGAACCATTAAAAATACAATAGAATTTATTATGCATATTACAAGACTGTGTTTTTGAAATCACACAGCAGTTTCGTAGCGCGCTACGAAACTGCTGTAGGTGATGATTTTAAACGCAGAGTAGCTATGTTGGTGAAATGATTGAGAAACTTGAAAGAGAGACACTTGTCTATCAGTATAGCCTACAGCACATCCAAGATGTGGCAGTCCGCTCTATTTTGGTCAATTAAAGATAAAAGGCAAGCTTTTTTGGATTCGAATATGGTGAGGCAAATCAAAGACCGACAAACAGAAACAGTTTCCTATATTTCAGGGTGATGGAAAACATATTATATTAAGGGCCAAAAAGCAACTGCAGACACCTGTTTAGTTCACTAAGCATCCAGATCATAAGGGATATGGTGTTATGCGTGGTTATTAAAAGTATTAAAGAACTTGGAGTGTGCTCTTTAAATGGTAAAGAAGAATGGAAGACAGGGACCGTGAAGATAGGGTAATCATCTTTACTACTTAATGAGTCATCTGCACAGCTAGCATTCGAGGTCAGCTCATTCAGTGTGTTCTCCTTCAAGATACCTCAACCACAACAGAAGGAGGACAGCTGTCAAGGATCCAAGAAGAATCAAGCATACGAGGAGAATGTAATTAGTGTTTTAGTTTGATTAGGATTTTGTGTAATTACAGCTCAGCATGTTTGTAATTAATGAATTAGTTAAATAGCATGTAGGAGTAGTTAATAGGGCCTTCGAGCTCATTCTAGAGAAGAGGAATAGATTCCTATAAAGGGATCAGATTAGGATGTAATAGGGGTTGGACATTTTATACAAAAACAGAGTTATTTGGGCCAATGTAAGACTTGTTACAGTAATAGTAAAACAGTGGTTATTTCTTCTCAAGATTCTCAATGGATTATTTTGTTCAAATATGATGGTGGTGTTTTATCTTATATGTTCTTGTACAGCCTTGTTATAACATAATCACTCAGAATTCATTTCTAATGCTCTGACTTCCTGTATGTTTGGCAAGCTGTGGTTTGTGTGAAATATGTTTGAACATCTAATGCAAAGAGCCTTGACTTCCATGAAATGATTGTGCTTTGTTTATTAAATGTGTAAGACTCCATAGCCCAATGAAGACCAATTTGATATGTGTTCAACCAGCTGTTGTTTTCATGAATGAGTGAAGAGTTAGCCATCTTTTGTTGTGATTGATTTCTATTATAAGTCTGTGAGAGAGCCCTCTCTGACTAGGAAGGCTAATTCCTAGTCTAAAGTCTGGTTGAAAGAGTTACATAAAATCTTACTTGGTTGCAGCCCTTAGTAGTGATTTTGTGATAACATTTTGGTGCGTCTGCCGGGAGCCTGATGATTACTTATTCCCGAAATTTGAAGATTGAATTTCTGAAGGTAGCAGGAGTTCAAGAAGTTTTTCGAGGCTGCAAATCTACCTTGGCGACTCCATTGTTGAAGAATTCAAGGTTTATATATTCATGGTGATTCCACTGGAGTTATGAAAGACCCAGAAGCTGCCATTCTTTGTTCAAGGTATGCATGCATAGATTTCTCAGGAATTCATGGTTTCCCAAATCATTTTCCCAAGGATGCATATTTTCTAAGGAATGGTCCAAAATTCAATGGAGAAGACTTGAGTTTAACGTTGGAGCATATCTCAGATTTCTGTCATTTTGCTGAGCTTCTTAGAGTTAAACATGAGGATGTTTGCATAAGGTTATTTTATGATTCACTTCAAGGGAAGTGCAAACAGTGGGTTGAATGCTTTCCTGCCAAGTCCATTAAGTCATTTCAAGACCTTTGGCTCATGTTCTTGGAGGAATGGAGAGATAGGTCAGAGGTGGTGGTAAACTCTCCTTCAGTTGAGGGTTTCAAACAATGGAATGATGATCATAATAAAGAAGAAACAAATGAGTCTTTTTCTTTGTCTTTGTCCTCATATCTGAAATCCTTTGACTGCAAGTCAGAGGATAAGATGAAATTTTTTGATGAATTTGCCAAAGACATTGAGAAAGAAATTGAAGGTTTAGAGGGACAAATTCAGGCATACAGTTTTCATGATCATGATCATTATTCTCAGAAATTTTCTATGGCAGAACGCAAGGAGACTATGCTGGTTCCTTTCTCTTTCACGATTGAGGAATTGAACACTGTGGTTGAAGATCAGTTTGCACAACTGGAAAGTTTCAAGGAAAGACAAGCTGATCATGTGTTCTGGGATCCTATAGCTGATTACATGGAAGAGTTTTACTCTCCAGTGTTTCAGTTTTCCTATGAAGATCAGAGACAATTTCAGTGGCAGCGATCATTACACTATCACATTGGCAGTCAGAGACAATTTCAGTGGCAGCGGTCATCACACTATCACATTGGCTCTGAACTCTGGGACAGTCAAAGAAATAAAATATCAGATGAGACAAATGATTGGCTGCATTGGAAGTTTCATATTGATTGAGCTGAGGGAAGTTTGAATTGTTAGGGTAGGTAGGTAGGTAAATGCAAATAAGCTCAAGGTTAACTGAGCATTTTTCTTTTTCAGTAGATGTAGCTTTCTTTCTCCTACAGTCATGCTTGTCAAGAAAATTTTAGTTTGTCAAAATGGATAAGGCACTGGAGCTGCATGTTCTTAGTGTACCTCAAGGGCACACTATCCCAAGTGGAGCCACTGTTATCACTGAAAATGCTGTTGTCAAAAAAATTTTAGCCTAGCTTAAAGACAGGGTGTTTTCGCAGCGCCAGAATTCTTTTTAGCAGTTTCGCAGCGCTACCTGTTTAGGTGATTTCGTAGCGTGCTGCGAAATTGGGGATTTGTTCGAGTTTTCAGTGGAGGCCCAAATCCTATCATGCCTATTGTACACGGGTTACAACTGCTGTAGATGAGGTTGATCTGCTTAAAAGGTCTAATGTCAGATCTTTCAGATGAGATTGAAGATATCAAGGTTTACAAGGTTGTTCGTGTATTAGTTCTTCCATGTGATTGTATCTGCCAGAGGCAAAGCAACGGTTACGTAAGCAGATTTTATTCTTGTATGTTATACCCCATGCCATCCTCAACTAATTCAGAACTCCGAGCCTATGTCCTGCCATATACATTTCCCGAAAGTGGCTCTGAACAAAACAATTCAATGGGTTCAAATGAATGTCATTTTGATTCTTCTTGTTACTATGCCCCTTACTGACCTAAACATTCTGTTTCATCTTCTCATGTAAAAAGTTCTGGCAAGTTAAGGGTGCATAACCATTGCCCCACTAGCAGACATGAACTGGGGAATATAAGATGTTTGGCTCTTAAAAAGGTTGCAGAATCTCTGGAACTTCCTTGCAGACATCAAAAGCTTGGTTGTCACGACATATTCCCATATTATAGCAAGCTCAAACATGAACAACAATGCATGTTCAGGCCTTACAGTTGCCCTTACGCAGATTCTGAATGCTCAGTTACTGGGGACATTCCAGCGCTTGTGACTCACTTGAGAAATGATCACAAGGTGGATATGCACAATGGCTGCACCTTCAATCATCAATATGCAAAACCTAATCCTCAGGAGGTGGAAAATGCAACATGGATGCTGACGGTATTCAGCTGTTTTGGTCAACAATTCTGTCTTCATTTTGTAACATTCCAGCTTAGAATAGCCCCTGTGTATATGGCCTTTTTGCGCTTTATGGATGATGATAATGAAGGAAAATTTGGCGTGTGGGCAAATGGACAAAAGCTGTGTTGACAAGGCTGTCATTTATGAATCCAGTGACATGGAAGAGCCTCTAATACTGGAGTTCCCTAAACTGACTGCCTCAGCCCGTCGTGATTACTGGCTAGCATTGATTAAGGAGGTGGTAACTGTGCATATCTTTATCAGCAGGTTTGGTCTCAAAGGCAGAGAAGAAAAAGAGGCAATAGCTAGATCAGTTGTTGGAGTAATCCGGCTCCATGCAACAAGGGAATCATTTCAAATATTCCTACCATGCCCTCAAACCCTTCTAACTTTTACCCTGTGAGAGGAGCTACTGCCAGGAGGTGACTATGTCCTTGAAGAATTGGCCAATAGTATTCGCACAGAAAGAAATCATAAGGATGCCCACTTGTCTTCATCAGCTCTCTTGTCGCATGCTTTGGGTGTTATGGACTGCCAAAGATTTACAATCAAAGAGAAAGAGGCCATCTGTGTAGAAAAAACACAGGTTGGAGAATTGACACCTCTTGAAACGACAACCCAGCAATCAACACAGGAAGCAAAGGAAACAGAAACGCTTTGGAGTTATCGCAACTATCTCGCTTCTTCGAAATGTATTGCAGTCGTTTCTTCAAGGCACAGGGGTTTTTGAAGTAATGTGTAATGGTGATCTTGTGTTTTCTAAGCTAAGAGAGAATAGGTTTCTAAGTGTTGGCAGCTCGTTGGGAGCAAAATATTAGCCTGCTCTAACTCTGCATTTGCTTTACAGATGACTGATATAAATGAAAATGTCGTGAATCTTATTAAGCACGTTGGTTCATTATTTATGCACATATTGAAGACATGAAAGTGAATTGTAACATGGATCTAGTAACATGGATTTTGGAACCAGAGAGTAGATATCAGAGTGGTATGTGATGATCTATCATTGCAAAACCTGTGTACTAGTGTTTTCTGGTTCGATATCTGTGGCCTGGCGCAGTTATCATTTTCAGTGATTGCGGGAAAATGAGCTAGTTACGGGATCAGACACCTGTTCAGTTCACTATACATCCAGATCCTCGGGAGCGAATTGAAATTGCCCAGAGTCATGTTTTCTACAGGCTTTCACTCCTAAGACAATTTCTGCAACGACAAAGGCATTGGATCCTGAATCTAAGGTAGTGCATATGTCATCTTCAGGTGTACATGATTGTGGGATCGCGTACGTGTCAGTCATGAGTTTTGACAAACAAAATGTTGAAGATGTGGCAAATGATATTAGTTGTTCGTTTATTAGCTCTGCCACCGACAAAAGACAGAGACACATGGTCGAAATTAGCTTATCGTTGCCAGAAAGGTGTTCATATTATTTAAGACTCCTGCGCACATCTGATCGTCCTCAACAGGATGTTCGATTTGTTATAAGACAGGGGACATCCAGCAGGCTCGTATTGGTGGCCATATACGAGAGCGATGAGAGCGCTAACGCTCTTTATTGGGCTCTTAACAACGGGTTAACATCGTGTCATTCTAATTCATGCTCAGCGCCCTCCAAATCCCCTTTCCGCAGCTCAAAGATCTGGTTTAATGGCGCCAGCAAATGTACTGAAGGAATTCGAAAACGATGTTAAAGAAGTCTACAGAGAGGAAGGCAAGCTGAAAAAAATGTTTTGGCGGATCACTGGTTTCTCTCTCCCTTCAGCGGTGGATTCAATTTTGTATAAAGAAGCATGTACAGTTGAAGATTTCTTTGCCGAGGAAGAAATTATTCAAAAGCGCTAGACTATCAACAATCGTCTTATTAATTTTCTTCGAGGCAAGGAACAAATGTAACAAATGCTATGTTATATTGTACAAGAGCCACCAGATGGCGCAGAAAGTAAGCGAGTTTTCAGGGTTCCATTTATAGCGTGTGAGATATTCTCTGGTGAAATTGACATTATTTTCAAGACACTGGTTGAAGAGGAAGATGTAATGAATTTACTGTTTTTCTTCTTGGAATCTGGCCGGCTCCATAGAACCTTGCTGGTTGGATACTTTAGCAAGGTTATGATCTGCTTATTGTTATGAAAGACGGTAGCCACTATTCGTTATATTCAAGCACATCAAGAGATACTGGCTAAGTTGGTAAATTTGATTGGTATTCCATCGATTATAGAGATGCATTGAGCTCAACGAATTGTACTGCAGCACATTAAAATGCAGCAGAAACACTTTGTGCTATAACTCATCTTGCTCCATCTGCACTGGCTTTGGAGCTTTCCAGCCCAAGCTTTATGGAACGATTTTTTTTGTAATGCCGTAGCCACAGTTGAAATCTACAGTAGTGCATTCGTTATCCGTATGCATTTCATTGTTGGACTGTAGTAAATGTAGTTAATTGGGAGCAGCTAGTTCAGCATGGGGAAATCATATCATTGAGCCAGTTACAACTCCAAATCCTGAAACAGGGGATGGCATGCTACACGGCCTCCCCATGGTAATCCTTGGTAAACTGCTTGAGCTGTTGAATGTGTCTTCTGATGCAAATGTTCTGCATACCATATATGAAGAGACATAATAGTTAAAATCTCATCTAAAGGTTGTAGAGTTTTGGCTGGAAAAGGTTATTTAATTCACATGCTTTCTGACTGTTATGGCATTAAGGATATAGCACTAATGGAGCGCAGGTTATATAAGTTCAAGGCTGATCGAAGTTTAAAACAGACAGAGGCCATCAATTTGGAGCGCCTAAGAATGGACATTGAAGATTTGAAATTGGAAGCTGTGGAATCTTTGAAGAACTTCTTCTATGCTGCAAAAGGGTAACCTCCAATATTCCACCATCAGACTTAGAGATCAGTATGCTCGAAGATCATATATATCTCTTATCAAATAAGAGAAGTAGATGAGGACCAGGAACCATTAAAAATACAGTAGAATTTATTATGCATATTACAAGACTGTGTTTTTGAAATCACACAGCAGTTTCGTAGCGCGCTACGAAACTGCTGTAGGTGATGATTTTAAACGCAGAGTAGCTATGTTGGTGAAATGATTGAGAAACTTGAAAGAGAGACACTTGTCTATCAGTATAGCCTACAGCACATCCAAGATGTGGCAGTCCGCTCTATTTTGGTCAATTAAAGATAAAAGGCAAGCTTTTTTGGATTCGAATATGGTGAGGCAAATCAAAGACCGACAAACAGAAACAGTTTCCTATATTTCAGGGTGATGGAAAACATATTATATTAAGGGCCAAAAAGCAACTGCAGACACCTGTTTAGTTCACTAAGCATCCAGATCATAAGGCATATGGTGTTATGCGTGGTTATTAAAAGTATTAAAGAACTTGGAGTGTGCTCTTTAAATGGTAAAGAAGAATGGAAGACCGGGACCGTGAAGATAGGGTAATCATCTTTACTACTTAATGAGTCATCTGCACAGCTAGCATTCGAGGTCAGCTCATTCAGTGTGTTCTCCTTCAAGATACCTCAACCACAACAGAAGGAGGACAGCTGTCAAGGATCCAAGAAGAATCAAGCATACGAGGAGAATGTAATTAGTGTTTTAGTTTGATTAGGATTTTGTGTAATTACAGCTCAGCATGTTTGTAATTAATGAATTAGTTAAATAGCATGTAGGAGTAGTTAATAGGGCCTTCGAGCTCATTCTAGAGAAGAGGAATAGATTCCTATAAAGGGATCAGATTAGGATGTAATAGGGGTTGGACATTTTATACAAAAACAGAGTTATTTGGGCCAATGTAAGACTTGTTACAGTAATAGTAAAACAGTGGTTATTTCTTCTCAAGATTCTCAATGGATTATTTTGTTCAAATATGATGGTGGTGTTTTATCTTATATGTTCTTGTACAGCCTTGTTATAACATAATCACTCAGAATTCATTTCTAATGCTCTGACTTCCTGTATGTTTGGCAAGCTGTGGTTTGTGTGAAATATGTTTGAACATCTAATGCAAAGAGCCTTGACTTCCATGAAATGACTGTGCTTTGTTTATTAAATGTGTAAGACTCCATAGCCCAATGAAGACCAATTTGATATGTGTTCAACCAGCTGTTGTTTTCATGAATGAGTGAAGAGTTAGCCATCTTTTGTTGTGATTGATTTCTATTATAAGTCTGTGAGAGAGCCCTCTCTGACTAGGAAGGCTAATTCCCAGTCTAAAGTCTGGTTGAAAGAGTTACATAAAATCTTACTTGGTTGCAGCCCTTAGTAGTGATTTTGTGATAACAGTGCATTCTGAAAATTCATAGTTTTTTCATTCTATTTTACTTTTGCAAGTTTCACTCCACTCCACCTCCAGATTCGACCAAGAAGTTTTTCTTCTTCAGCATTTCTTCCATCTCCATTTTTCATTTCCATTTTGTCATATTTTCATCTACACAGTCATCTCCATTTCATTCATAAAGTCACATTTTATTCTTTGTTTTACATTCCATAGTTGTTCCAGTTCCGTAGCTAATCTTGTTCTGCAGCCAATCTGACTCTACAGTAAGAGTTTGATCATTAGTTCAAAAAAATGAAAAGGCCAGTTCATAATAAATTTCATATGCAGGTATTGGAGAAGAAAACAACTTTTGAAGACATATCAACATCTAAGCACCTGAAGAAGCAACAACAAAAGGTTAGCAAGTGGAAAGGTATGGTTCTAGAGGTAAGCACAAAAACTTATTTCAAATAGAAATATAAAACATAAGTTGTATAACTCGTATAATCACACTACTCCTTGACTTGTCATCATGCAATTTGATTGTCGTGATTATTCCACCATGCCTTCCAACTTTAATGCCTAACGGTCTCGTGATTTGATCTCCGATTTTAACTCGTACTTCACTGTACTTCTCCATCACACCTGTTTAACAGCTAATACATGACATAACCCAATTGGATACGGCTCTTCACAACCCTATTGCTCCCTTATTACATCGAGTTCCTCACTTATACTTCCACATCCTTCTTGTGTATACAATCACATGGATACGTTGAGCACACAATCATTCATTATGTTTTTGATTCTCTCTATGTATAGCAGTATTCTGTTTTGCACACAATTTATGTGTGCAACCACTCCATTCCATACATCTTCTACACTATTTCACGCATACAATTTCCCTGTTTCATATACCCTATATGTTTTATCTCTTATAGTCATTCTCCTTCCACATACTTTGTTATTTCACCCCCATATCTATAACTATTTTTGCTTCCATATGCCACTGTTGTATACACAGCTTTCTACACGCGGACAGTAAAGGAAATTTGAAGAAAAGCAGAGAATAGGAGTGATGGGTCTCATCATCAAAACAGAACCTATAGTTGTGAAGTATATGGAAGGTTATCCTCAGTTGAAAGGGATGTTGAAGAAAGATGGTTGGTTGAGTTTCATTGAAAAATTCGATGGTCATCATACAGAAATCACCAAGTCATTTGCTAGATCATTTGATAGGATGGACGTGGAGATTGGTGACATAAAGTTTACAGTGACCAAGTCTTTTATTCCTGCAGAAACTGAGCTACCAAAGGTTGGAGAGAGGTGGTTCAAGAAAAAAGAATTCCATGATTAAACTTGGAAATTCATTCTCCAAAACCCAGGTATGGACACTTCAGTTTTTAAGAGAGGAATTCCCATCTCTGCACTTAAGGGTAAATGGAGTAGCATGCTATTGATTTTGCAAAAATTTATCACATGCGAGGGAATATTTGGTTCCATGTATGTATATCACATAAGATTGTTGATGAATTTTCTTGAAAACAGAACCATCAATCTCCCATTCTTTCTGTTGAATAGTTTAAGGAGAATGGCCACTATTGTTCAGAAGAAAATGGAAGACATAGAAACTAATCTTTATCACCATGGTCTCATAAAAATTCTAGTTGAATATCACTTAAAGAGTGTAGGAGACACATGGGATAACTTTTTGATCAGAAACTTTTTCCAAGATGCACGAGAATTACCTGAAGGGAGTTCTGTGAAAAGGAGTAGGAGAAGGAAACCAGTCTTACAATTCAAAACACTCCTACAACTTCAGCACAGCAAAGCAGTGAAGAAGAGCCCATCTTTGAAACATTAACAGAGATCATAAAGCATACAAAATGGAGGAGAAATATGAAAATAAAAGTTGAATAAATCCATAGAAACACTCCTGAACCTTCATCAAAGGATGAACAATTACTTTCTGAGAGATTAGTCAACATCAAGGATCAGTTCAAGCAAGAGAAGGAGAAGGGGAAAAGAAGACAGGTTATAGAGGAAGAAATCATAGGCTCACAAAGTTTGAGGAGAAGTACCAGACTTAAAGGTAGAATGAAGAAAGCAAAATCAGCAGAGGCTTAGTTCATAGACTTGGGGAAGAAACTCGAACTCAGTCCCAAGATAACATCTCATTTGAGCAAAGCCCATAGCACTCTCCTCAACAAAACTTTGAAAGCGGCCCAAAGAGAATCTCTCCATGGATTGACCCAGTCCAACAACAGATTTATGATTATATTGAGTCATTGGAGCAAAATAATACATTAGTAGATCAAGGGACTTCATCCAACCCTGAGCAGCCATCTACATCACAAGAGTCTTTGATTAGCTCACTTAAGCAGAAAATCTATGAGCTAGAGGTCTTAAATAGGCATATTCAGAAGGAAAATGAAGCTTTAAAATAAAAAAACAAGCTGGATAAGATTATTCATGATAATACTATGCTTCATCTGGGTCTGTGCATAAGAAGAACATAAAATTAAAGAGGAAAAACAAAAAGCTAAATCGGGCTCTCATTAACCTCAAGTATAGATTTCTCATGAGGAAGCCTAGGATGGCAGTTGTAACAAAGAGAAGCAAGAAGAGGTTGGATGTTTTGGTTGAAGTCTCAGAGAAAATGCAGTAAAAGGGGGGTGTTTACAATTTTGATTGCATGGGGACATGCAATAGTCTCACAGTGGGGGTATGTTGAGTTCCAAAACCGCCTCTCTCTTAAGCAACTTTCTCATCCTTCTCCCTTTGCTTTTCCATGAAAAATGAATCCCTAATCATCAAAATCCATTTCACATTGCCTCAATGAGTATATTTCAATGATTTACAAGTTATATTGTTATTTTTGTTATTTGAATATGTTTTGTCTTTCAGCTACGGAAAGCAGCCACATTCCGCAGCTAATCGACTGTTCTACAACCATCTCCACGCTCTTGTAGGTTACAGGTGTCAAGACAGGAAATGGACCACATGGGTAGCTTGGAAAACGTCAGAGCATGGATGGTATCCTATCCATTTGGCCAAGATTGATGTGAAGGACTCCAGTAAAATGGAAGTCAACTGAAGAAATCGATAGCAAGTAGGACTCTGTTTTTACACGATTCTCAGTAATGGATCCGAGGCAGTCTCCTGAAGGCAAGGACCTCATCTGCCACCTGCAAAAACATAATCCAACATCCATTATTAGAAGATTTATGTTTCAAGGCAACCGAAGACAAGAATTCTGCATACACTACCTGTCTACGTGTTTTGCTACAGCTGATTTCTCTCCTCAAACAGTTGTATATTTTTCCTATAAATACCAGCGTGTAGAATGCAGAACAAGTTCAAGTTTTTGCTTATGTAATAGTGCATATTTCCGCTTTGTAGTGTGAGAAACTCAGTTCTCTGTTTTAATAAGAAGACTCTGTTTTCAATGGATACCTGAAGCGCTTGTGAAGTGTTGATTTCGTGTTGATAATCCGAGACCTTGCAGAGGGCCCCTGCATGGTCAAGGGTACATTTTATTTATGTTTGTCTTTTTAGTTTAATTGTAAATTCACTGTGTGTTTTTCATCATGTTCATAATCGTTTTCTAACTCTGTGTATCATGCAGTTTATGTCATTTTTTACTAACTCAGAGTAGTTGTATTCCAGTGTAGAATAGTCCTTTGGTTTTCATTACTTTTTAGTTCTTAATTGTAGTTTTAAGTTAATGTCAGTAGCATAAATAGATTTATTTCATCTATTGTTCCTTAGTTTCTAGATTTTAAATTAAGTTGTTCAAATTAGTGTAGTCACTCATGATATAAATGAATGTTTCCAAAAGTCTTTCGTTGATGGTTAATCCTCAAACTAAATGGTGAAATGTTGTATTTATGAATGAGTCTTTCATTACAATTGTTGTTCATTAGTTTTTGAGTTAAGCAGTTCAATGCCATTTTCTTATTAGTGTAGTCACTCATGATATAAATGAATGTTTCCAAAAGCCTTTCGTTGATGGTTAATCCTCAAACTAAATGGTGAAATGTTGTATTTATGAATGAGTCTTTCATTACAATTGTTGTTCATTAGTTTTTGAGTTAAGCAGTTCAATGCCATTTTCTTATCAGTTTAGTAACTCATGATATAAATGGATATTTCCAAGAACCCTTTCAGTTGAAGGTTAATCCTAAAACAATGTGGTGAAATGTTTTATTTATGAATGAGTCTTTCTTTTCATTTTCATGTTTACTTTTCTTAGAACAATGAAGAATGAAATCTCTCAAAAATTGCTATCATAAGGAGGTAGTTCTCCCTAAGTTATGTAGCAGAGCGACAACAATACTTCATTTAGCCTTGCTTTCATAAATAGAATAATTGCAATTTCATTTTTAGTTTTTCACTTAGTTTAGCTGCAGTTCCATCTTCAGTTGTTCATTAAGCTTTAATTCTGCAATAGATTAGACAGTAGAGGTAATCTTAATTCCAGTATTTCATTTTTTATTTATCATAGATAGCTGCCATTTCATTTTCTCATTTAAGCTTTGGTTTTGTAATTGAGTAGATAGTAGTTTTAAAAGTTCTTTCAGTTCATGTTTTGGAAACAATCATAATAGCAAGAAGAGAGGCTCTGTTTTCATTTTCTTGTTTACAAACTTTACTTCCAAATTTGGCCTAAAAGCACTTTTAGATCTCATTTCATTCTTAGCAGCAGTAGATTAAGATTTTGTAGACTACATTGCAGAACATTAGGAATCAAAAGAAAAAAACCCCCAAAACAACATAAAACTCAAAAATAGTGAGGTAAGAGGGTCATCTAGCACATATAGTGCACTACACTTCATCAGTTTACGATACCCGAATTGATAATTTATGTAGCAAATTAGGACACTAAATTGATTGAACATATCAAGGCCAATGGTTTACAAAGGTCACAACCTGGCCCTAGAGGCAAAGAGGCCTAAACAAGATCAAATGAGGGCACAATAAAAACAACCAAAACACACTCAAGATAACTTTTTTATATGACACGTGCACAACCGATCACAACACCACCAAACGTGACAAAAATAACCTGAAGAAGAGACAAATTTCTCAACGAGACAGCAACAATGAACAAAAGTGACAAAAGTCTGTCAACAAGATGTGGATCAGTCCTAAACAGTCACTGATACTAGCCAATCAAATCTGAAAGTGAGATCTAGAGGCGAAAATCAAACCTCAACCCAAAGAACCGAAAAGAGCTTCAAAGACAATTTGAAGGACTAAAAGAGAGACAAAGCCCTTCGGAATAGAAAATATCAGACCAGATCTATGCAGCCGAGAATCAGTAATAGAAAACCATAACTCACACAGTCCTATAATCAAATCAGCAAACAACAAGGGAGCCTAAGCTCAATCAAAGAGAAAAAACCCACCTTGAAAACAAGTGACTGATCTAAAGAAAATTGAGGAAGAATAAAAGATTTGGACCAGACACGGTTGTTGAACAGAGGTTCGGGCTAAGCATGAACATGAGTAGACAACCTACATATATAATCATAAACACAGAGATGTAGCAGAAAAACACTTCATTTCATTAATAGAAAAATATTGAACTATGCTTACAAACAGAATGGAAATAAGACAGCTCGGGCGATGGTATCTTATCTCTAAGGAGAGACGTGGTAGTTACATGCCTCTGAACTATGTTACAATGAGGCTCAAGGGCCTATTTATTATTTTAAAACATGAGAAAACCATAAACAAACAAAATCCTAATCCCAGGAGATGTAACACCAAGAGTTTGTGGGCCCTGTTGGAGTTAGTTGCACAGCCAACTTCCCGTGGCTGTAACTTGGTCATATTATCTTCATTTAGCATGTACGATACCTTGTTGGAAAGGTCTCTTTGAGTACTACAGTTTTGTCCACAAGGCCCTACTTGTGGCTATGAGCTTGTCATAGACCCCAAAAAACATCGTTTAGGGGGTCAAAACTACTTCGGAAGTTCAAGACCTGAAAAACTGCTAAAAATAGTAAATGTTGAAATGAACAAGGAAACAGATGAAACTGACTGGGGGGTCTAGGTGGAATAGGTGGGTTTCCACCAATATCCACCTGGATCGACGATAGAGGAAAACTTAGAAAATCCCTAAAAACTTGCGCTCATATCGAGAAATAAGGGAAACACACAAACAATAACCCTCAAAATATCTGAGAAAAGTCAAAACAAATAGGAAAACTCAACAAAACAAGTCAAGGGAGAATCGACCAAAACTGGAGGTAAAATGGACACAAACCAATTATGCTCTCATTGAAAGCACCAGTTATGTTGCAACTAAATCTACAAGGAGTTGTTGCTCCGTGATCTCATTTCCAGAATAGATCACCAGACATAGTAGAATAGAATCAATGGGACAAAATCTAATTCCCAACCCAAGTGCCCAATCATGTAGCAAACAATCGGATCTACGCTATAAAGATGAGGGACAACACCTGGAATCATCGCATGTCAGGGAAGGGTTTTGAGTTCGATGCAAATCTTGCACTCCACTCGAGCGATCCAACACATCCGCAACAGATCTCTATCCTTGCACACAGTCACAACAAAAACGAAGATGACATGTATCTTCCTCGGAAGATTGTTAGATCAAAAGCAATAGATATTGATATATAAGATGCTAAAAACAAACTCATATAAGAAAGGGAACACAGATTTCCATTAATTATAAAAGAAACAATACAATGATGGTGTTTCAACTCCAAGTCTCTTCTCCATAATCCGGCAGAGTTTCTCCACTATATCCGAGAAGTGAGCATGAAAAATAGTAGGATAGTGAACAAGGACCTCACAAGCTCATAGCAGCATAATCCCTAGATCAGAATCTCGACACTAGCTCTCAAAAACTCCAAACTAGCTGACCCTCTCAGATGGTCCAGTATAAATAGGCAGAACAGAGGTCCAGGGAGAATGTATCTAGATGCTCAGGACAAAGAGAAGTCATAGAAAATTCTAAGAGATAAGTCTTGACCAGTTCAAATAGATGACGAGTTGAACTAATGTCCTAGGGACTAAGGCACTCTAGAAGAAATCCCTGGTCATTGGCACTGAAAGGGGAGAAAATTCCCTGATCGCTCCCATAGAGTGGGCTTGAGAGCGACTTTGGGTCTATAATCGCTTCCATAGGCTTCTATGCAAGTGACTTTGGGTCTACAATCGCTCCCATAGGCTTTTGTGCAAGTGACTTTGGGTCTACAATCACTCCCATAGGCTTCTGTGCAAGCGACTTTGGGTCAAACTAGCAGAAAAAAAGTCTTGAGTCTGGAAAACGTCATTCAGACTCAAGTACTAAGAGTCAGCGACCTAGAGGGGTAAAATAGATTGATAACAATAATGATGATATACATTGGTGTGTTGCTCAAAATGAAGGAGAAGTGTAATATCTTCCATGCTCAGTATGAATTCAATACATTGTGTGTGTGTGTGTGTGTAAACAATGTAGATCCATCTTAACCCCATATTTATCAAGTGTTGAAGGGGATCAAATATCTTGAAGTGCAAACATTTCTTCAAGTTCCACACTCAAACATGTTTGCACCTTAAGAGATTTGGTTTCCTTCTATGCTTGATAGATCTAGGCTTTAGATGGATCTACACTGCTTATAGAAAAATCCCTCTCAAAAACATTTCTTGTAAGACAAATTCTCTGAATGAGAAAAATGAAAAAAATATCCATTAAAATGTAATATAGTTGTCGATATCAAGTATTATTATAAACATAAATAACCCAATTTTACATGATCCACACACACATTATTAATTTTTAAAAAAAATGAAAAATAATCATGCAAATGCTCAACATCAAAGGGTGGCCACATAAAATCAACAAATATAACACCAATGAGTTGGAAACTATTTTTGAAACCACCTCATACTTAATACCAACAATAATTTGACTATGCATAATCCTCCTCCCATGTCCTTTTTGTTGACATCCTCTATGTTTCCATTGATGTTGATTCTCTAACACACCATCCATGTTGATTATTATTAAAAGTGAGGTTCCATAGAGGTTGGTAGAATTATATGTGAGAGTCGATATGAAAAAATGTTTAGGTGGATTGGTTCCCATTAAGGTCTTCTTGAATCTCTCTAGTGCCAATGAGAGGAAAGTATGTTTGAATAGATTAGCAATTGTTGGGGCCAGTTTTCATATGATGGATAGAATGGATGTTAGAGATGACACAAACTAGAGGAGAGTTATTGGCATGGAGTGAGGATCTAATTAAGTTGAAAGGGTGCTCTCTATACGTTGATGAAAATACACTTTTTTTTGTAACCCTCGAATCCAATAAAGCGATTCTACTCCATTTTAATCAATTTAAGGGGTGGGCTAAAGTTTGATTAAAATACATTATTTTCTCATATAACTATAGTTACATAGCAATTTGTCACCATTTGTCACCGTCCCTGTTTCCCCTCACCCACACACTGGAGGACTCATTCCGGGACCTGTGAAAAGTGACATGACCTGAAACCACTTGCATCATATTCCTCTAAGTATGAGCTTCATATGCCCTGAAGACATCTCCTGCAAAATACCCATGAAAACAGCTCTTTTTGCATTAGCGCGGGTCCACAGTTCACTGCCCACGCCAATGAGGGAAATCCTCTAAAAAGGGTGCGCCATTGGAACTTTGTCTCAAAGTCGCACTCGCGCCAACCAAATTGAGTAAAGTTTTCAACGAACAAGCTTCCGAAGGTTCTCCTTAACCCATTCACCAACTGAATCTATGTTGAGCTAGAATGGTTTGGCTTCGAATCTCCATAGAAGGGGAGTGGTTTGCCACCTTTCATGGAAGTTTCCAAGTAATAAAGCTAATCCCATGAATAATGTGGTTGATCCTATCTCTTTCCTCTCTATCTATAAAAGCTTGCCTCTATGCCTTGAGCAAGCTAGTCATTAGTTCCAGCATAGTGATAGAGAATACCAGGAGTTCAAGAGTTTGAAGCTGCAAGAGCCTTCTTTGCACCCATAAGGCCAAATCTAAGTAAGGAGATTCTTGTCACCCAAAGAGAGAGAGGCTTGCTCCCCATCCCAATAAGCTTTGCAAGACTTGTGTAACTGACTACCCAGCCAAAGTAGGATTTGACGTCAGAACAATGGTTGTATTCTTCTTTGTTATTTATCAATAATAGATGACTATCATTATGGTTCCACTCTCATTGTCTTATGTTTGATGTTGAGTTATATCTTTTCTGACTGATATATAATTGCATCTACTAGATTTTATGCTTGTATTCGTGTTATTCTTTGCATGTGCAGGTGTCCAATCACGGAGATCGTGGGGATCGTGACCAGCCGGGGCAAATGAATAAGAGCAACATCTCTTCTACGAACATTAGCGTTGGAATCCAAGTAGGTTCTCACCATCCATTTTTTATTTGCAATTAGGAACTTGCGTGATAGCATTGTGTGATTGTTGCTAGACCCGGTCTGGGCTAGTAGGGATCGTCTCTGTCCGCAGAGAGGATTTACCTCCACAACAATTTTGCGACTCCGCTGGGGAGTCTTGTCTCTTTGTTTTCTTGTTTGATTGCTTAGATAGTTTTCTGGGTTAGATTTCTTGCTGTCTCTTGCTTCATGGTCTGCCTGGATACTGTTTTCAAGCCCTGGATTGCTTGTTTTTGTTTTTTATTTAGCAAACTTGATTAGTGCGCTTTTTATCCTTACAGTCACGCCAATTGGCGCAAGTTGCTCAAAGACAACCCGCGCCAATCCCCTAAAAGTGCGAGTTGCAGCCTAACAGTCGCGCCAGACCTATCAACTTTTCTAGTTTGCTTGTTTTCGAGCCCTCTGAGCTTGGATTGGTATCTTGCCACGTCTTTTTCAATTACTGGAGTGTGTTTGATCCTTATTTGACTGGTTTTGGACCTCCATCCTTCGGGTGTTTGCCTCTTTCTATCGATTTCACATTTTAGCCCTAGGGCATCTAGTGGCTTTGTGCATCGAGCCTTCCGTAGGAGTCTTGGGTTCTTTGATCGTCCAGTTGAATTTGTGATTACTTTTTGCGCTTGCTCAGTAGTTGTCAAAGCCTTTTATTGATATTCAAGTGATTTACTTCTTTTCCGCTTGGATTTCGCTTGACTTCGTTTGGGCTTAGATTACATAGCTCATAGAGGTCTTTGTGTTTTTGTCTTGGTTTGAAGGACTATCTTGGTGTTTTGGGGATTTGATTGTATTCTCACTGAGTGAAATTTGTCTCTTTTGCTCGGTGTTATTATCTCTCAAAATTTGTTTAGTGCACTTTGCCATTGAAAAGAAAACGAAAAATCTCTTTTGCGTTGAATTAGCTGATTGAAATTAGAAGCTTTTCATTGATTAGTGATTTAAAACAAGGAAAAAGTTTCGTTTATTGCCATTAGCTGCATTAGAGTGGTTCTTGATTGTTTGTGGTCATTTTGTTTGTTTGAAAAGTTCTCAACTCTCTCGTAGTTAGTATTCATCGAACTAAATGATATTCTTTGGCATATAATTTGCATTTAGGGAATTGTGAGAGATTACATACGGTAGAACCTGGAAATTGAAACTTAACTAAAGATCAACCATAAAATGAACTGAATGAACTTAAAAATGCATTGGAACATAACGCTCACTGATTAGAGGTCTAGGCTAGAGACGTGCTCCGGCGTCGTTAAACCTAGTCACTGTTGTTTCACATTACGGTTGGGTGATTCCTCCTTTTGTGACTCGATAGTGGTCTAGCATGGACTTGAGCTCCCACGTACTATCGCGTATATAGGGGAGACCCCACTAGGTTATCATCCTTTATCCACAGGAAGCCGTGTCTGCCGCCTTACAAGCCGTAACGCACCGAACACAGCATTCGGGAAGATTGACTGCCGTACAGGAAGTCCTTGGTTTTCATATGACTGCCAAGGTGTATATGCAGTTTTACGGATTTGTTTGGTAAACCCTTTTGCCTAGTTCTCCAGAGCAGTCACTTTTGATCCTTTTCAGACTCCTTAAAAGAAAAGGCTCACTTGAGCAGTTTGTCACTTCGGGCTCACAAAACATTCGAAGGCGACTAGAGTCATCTTTTTGTCCTTTTCTCGACTCTTAAAACATGAAAAGGTCAAGTTGTGTGTTTGCGTCTTAAAATTTATTTGGCCACAATTAACATTACCTGGTTAGATCTTGTGTGCGTTAGTTTGAGTAGGGTCCTTTATCGTTAGATTCCCTTAGGTCTTGTTTGAAGTTTATCATCCTAGCTTAACCATCAACTCCCGTTCCGAGTGATCAAGGGTCTCCATCTTCTGTTGCTTCTGAGGTACCGGTTGTGAGTGATACTCTTCATGTTATTCCGAGTATCCAACCGATCAACTCTTGGGCCTCGGGCGACGAGGATTACGAAATCAATTGGAACCCCATCTGGGAGCCTGACGAGGACGATATTCCTTTTACCCCCCCTGGTGTTTCGTCTACAATGTCTACCTCTCACATGGATGATACATCTCCTAGAGTAAGTGAGACACCTATTTTGTCGAATATCGACACTCCTATCCCAGCTACTTCTCCGCTCCCCCCACGCTACAAGTCGTTGAGGGATAAAGTAAGTGCCAGGATCCTTGCTTCGATTATGTGAGACCCCCACATCACTCCCACATCGGGGTCTTTTGTTTCACAAGTCCACACTACACCTGTCACTTCAGTTCCGACGAATCCAACTGTTTGTGTAGCACATTCAACTCTAGTTCTTAGTGCCATTACAGTGTCTTCAGCTTTGAACACTGGTGCTGGTCCTCCTCACGGTCAAGTGAGTAGTGGCCAGCCGACACACACACCTAAAGTTATCCATCCTGCACAAAGTGCACCACCCTCTTCTGGTCCCGTCCCAGGAGGGGGGCCATATGATGCCCATGGACAAGCTGTTCAGGATCCGAATGCGCAAGGTCCATGCTATTATTATGATTCTGCTGGTCAATACCTTCAGCTTTCTCAACCCTTGCCTACTCAACCTATTGTTGAGGTTTCGGTACCATTATCCGTTACTTGGAACGCCACAACTTTCCATGGTGGCCAAGTAAGGCCTGCACAGCTACAGGGACCGCCTAACCAAGGCCAGCCATCTTATGTGCAAACCCCCCAAGGGCAGCAATATCATGTCCAGTCTTACCCAGGACAACCTGGGGGCCTACAAGGACAACCCTATCAGGGACAACCTTCGGCCGTTGGTGGTCCATCTTTTACTTATCTGACTCAACCTTCTGGTTATCCAGGGCAACCTGGTACCCAGCAAGGTTACCCGTCTGGACAACCAGGACAACCTTACATCCAATAAGGTCAACCTGGTATCCAGCAAGGTTATCCCTCTGGACAAGCAGGACAAACTTATATTCAACAAGGTCAACCGGCAGTCCAACAGGGGTACACTTCTGGGCAAGGGGGGCAGCCCTACGTACAGCAGGGCCAACCCACTGCCCAGCCTAGTCATCCTTCTGGGCAAGGGGGTTAGCCTTCTGCATAGCAGGGCCAACCCACCGCCCAGCCTAGTCATCCCTCTGGACAGGTTGACCAACCTCAAGGTCAACCGACCGTCCAGCCCGCTCAACCATCTGTTCCGCAAGGACAACCCCCGGTTTCTCAAGGACAACCTGGTACCCAGCAAGCTCATCCTTCTAGGCAAACGGGTCCGTCCCAAACCCAACCAGGCCAACCTTCCGGCCAGATGGTCCAAGCTCAACCTGTTCAAGGACATCCTTCTGGGCCCCAGACTCAAATTGGTTATCAGATGCAAGGTGGGCCTCAACCCCAACCTTCTTACCAAGCGTAGCCTTCTTATCAGGCTCAGTATGGAGCTCAGCAAACGTATGGCTACCAGCAACACCAGGGGCAAACTAAATTTACCCCTTATCAAAATTATCAACGAATGCAGGTCACTCCTTACAAGAATTATCAGCAACACTACGTTGCACCTGCAGGTCAAGTTTCTAATCCATGGGGTCCTGGGGGGCAGACCCAAGGTCAACTGTCTGCTTATGGACAGAATCCTTATGGAAAGAATCCATATGGACAGAATCCTTATGGACAGAATCCTTATGGATGGAATCCATATGGACAGAACCCCTATGGGAAAAATCCCTATGGGAAGAACCCTTATGGGCCAGGCCCATCCGAACAAAGTCCATGGGGGCAACCACCACCTGGTTGGAACCCTGGTACTACCTCTCTTCCACAGCCACAAATGTCCTTTAACCCTCAGTTGTCTTTCTTAGAGACGTTGGAACTCCCAGATGTGTCCAAGTTGACGAATGATCCCATTCTTCATAATCCATATTGGCCACCAGTTCCAACTAAAATACCCGGTGATTGCCCGAAATTCGATGGCAAAGCTGGTGAAGACCCTCAAGCCCATGTCATGACCTATCACCTTTGGTGCTCATCCAACTCATGGCTTGATGACTCCATTCGGCTCCGCCTCTTCCAAAGGACTCTCACCGGCTCAGCTGCTAAGTGGTATATTGAGTTGAATCGCGGAACATTTCAAGATTTCAACTCGCTGGCTATGGCATTCCTAACTCATTTTCAGCTACCCATTCGGTATGAGACAGGGACACATCTCCTCACGTCTCTCAAACAGGACACGGCCACGCATATATCTGATCATATACATGAATGGAGACGGCGTCGTCGCTTGATCAAGTTTTAGATTCGTGATCAACTCCTTACCAATTGGTTCACAACCTCCTTTGTCCCCGCAATCGCGCGAGACATCGCCATGGGAGCTTGTGTAACTGAAGAGCAAGCTATCACGCGTGCTCAATACCGCGACTTAGTATATTCTCAGTCAAGTACTTTATATGATTATTTGCCAGATGCCCCGAGACCCGGAACATCCAAAGCTCCGCCAAAACCATCTGTTGGCGGTGTTATTGGCTCTGTAAACGCATCTTCAAAGAAACCATCCGCGAACCCTGGGAAGCAAAAACAGAATGCTTCTAATGGAAACACTTCTCATGGTCAATAAAGATTCTGGAAGCACTTCCGAGGTTAACGCCGTTCAGTCCACCACGGCGGATAAATCCTCGAAAGGGAAAAAGAAAGGGAAAGCCAAGAATAAATCCGAACAGCCAAACAAGACTCCCCTAAACCTCCACCCGAGGAAGGAGCCAAACGTAAACCTAAGTATCCTTGTCTTATCTGTGATGAGGATCACTACACTAAAGACTTCCCTAGGTAGTCCGAAGTTAGTCGATTGTTGAAAGGTGCTCCTGGGACTCTTGCTATGCTTAAAGAACCTTTCCCTTCACAGCAAACTCAAATGGTGGCAGATCCATCGCAACCCTCTTCTTCATTCGACTCTCAAGTATTTATGGCTGGGACGATTCCCATCCATTTCACTACTCGAGCAAAAGAATATCCATCTCATGCCGGGAAAGAGCCGGAGGTCCCCTCCAGCCTCCTCCGTCCAGTTCTGGTCCACTCCACATTGAGAGACCTAGCACTGAGACGACTATCCGACCCCCTCCATAAGGTGTACTCCGGAAGTCTTCTTACAACCCTAATGCTCGTGCTGCTTAGCACTATAGCATCGTTAAGGACTTAGCTCAGGCTCCGTCTGCTATGTCCGCTTTAGAAGTGCTCCAGAGTTTCCCCTCCCAGAGGAATTCCTTGCTATCAGCCATCGGTGGCATAGACCCGGTTGACTCAGATCTGATTTCTTTTGATCTCGAGGGCTATACGCCGAGACTGCCTCACCAAATCGCTTTCCTTATACAGGTCATCATCAATGGTAAAACGATTCATCGTACAGTCATTGATGAGGGTGCCTCAACTTGCATCATGTCTATCGCCTGCTAGAAAGCTATTGGTTCTCCAACACTGAGCCAGTCTCCTACGACATTAGAAGCCTTTGATGGAAGAGAGTCTCGTCCTTATGGTATCCTCCAACGGTTGCCCATCTCCTTGGAAGGGAAGACGGTAGAAGTGGAGGTCGAAGTTGTCAACGCTAATCTTACCTACAACCTCCTCCTTGGACGTAGCTGGACATACGCCATGCAAGCCATGGCTTCCTCCCTTTTCCATGTCATTCGTTTCCCTCATCAGGGGAAGATTGTCACGGTGGACCAGCTCTCCTTCTTTGCCTCCTCTTCCGAAGGTAATGTGCCTTTCGTGGAGCATACCTCCAAATCATTCGAGAGTGTGGGAGACGGACTCTTTAAAGATCCCGCCCTGATGGGTGTCTTTCCCCTTCCACCTCCTAATCTCGCTCCGATTAATATGATTTCCGTGCGCTCTGATCCGTGGGTCCTTCCTCCCGCTAATCAGATAGAATCCTGGGGCGATATGATGCCGTTGAGTCCTGTCGAGCTCAACTACGTCGAAATCGTTGCTGCATCGGCTCCCGCTCCCAAACCTGCTCCTCCGAGCGATGTTCCCGACTCATATGTTCATTTCCCTTGGCTTGGAGATGATGCTACTTCGGATCCATTAAAGGAAATATTTCCTTCTGATGAAGCCATCATAGAGACCATGTCTCTTGAGGAACCCCCTTGGTCAGATCATCACCACCGTTCCTCGTTTCTCCCTGCCCATCAGGAAATGATCGCATGTCTCGAATGGTTTGCTTCGTGTATCCCCTTTCAGCCCCTTCAAACACCTATTCAAATTTATCAAGTGTCTTCTGAAGGCAATATGGGAAACATTACGCAGACCCAACCCATCGACATCTCTGTGGAACCAGGGATTGTCGAGCATATTCATATTGGAGTCACTTGTACTCCAGAGGAAGTTCAACTCTATACCAACCTGTTTCGCGAATTTCTTGATGTCTTCGCTTGGTCCTACGAAGAGATGCCCGGCATCGACCCTAGTATAGTGGTGCACGAGATACCTACGTATCCAGGTGCTAAGCCTGTTCGTCAACGCCTACGCCCCGTGCACCCCCGGAAGGCTGCAGCCGTTAAAGCAGAAGTCAAAAAGCTTCTCAAGGCTGGTTTCATTTACCCCATTCCACTCACGGATTGGGTTTCTAATATAGTCCCTATGAACAAAAAGCAAGGTACTATTCGAGTCTGTGTTGATTATCGTGATATTAACCGCGCCTGTCCTAAGGATAACTTCCCCACACCCTTCATCGATCAGCTTATTGATGAGTGTGCAGGAAGCGAAATCTACTCGTTTATGGACGGTTTTTCCAGATATAACCATATCAATATTGCGCCCGCTGATCAACATAAGACTGCTTTTCTCTGTCCTTGGGGCACTTTTGCTTATAAGAAGCTCCCTTTCGGTTTAAAGAATTCTGGCGCTACCTTCCAACATGCAATGTCCTATGCCTTTCATGACATTCATCACATTGTACAGCAGTATCTGGATGATCTTTCAGCTCATTCAGTCAAGTGTCGGGACCATCCTTCCCATCTTCGCAAAAATTTTCTCCGTTGTTGACACAACCGTATCAGGCTTAATCCTCATAAATGTGTCTTCTACGTTGAATCAGGCCGACTACTCGGGTTTATCGTCTCCTGAGAGGGCATCCGTCTGGACCCCCTCAAAGTCGAGGCTAATTTGAATCTTCCTCCCCCTGCTTCTTTGCAGCAGTTGCAGAGCTTGTAGGGCAAAGAAAATTTCTTAAGACGATTCATTCTGAACTATGCCGAGGTGGCTAAGGGTTTTACATGGTTATTGAAGCGAGATACACCCTTTCATTGGGATGTTATCGCTCAAGAGTCTTTTGAGCGTCTCAAGGGTCTCCTTGTCTCTACTCCATTATTGCGACCTCCGAACTACCACCGTGATTATACTCTATATCTGGCCGCCGCCGATACCACTATCGGCATGGTTCTCGTGCAAGACGATGATGATGGCAATGAGCATGTCATATATTATCGCAACCGCAACCTCTTAGATACGGAAACTCGGTACGCTTACGTCGAGAAGTTGGCATTGGCCGCTGTTTGTGCCGTCCAATGCTTCCAGCATTATATCTTGTTGCGCATCACGACCGTGATTTCTGACTACAACCCGATGACGTACATTTTGTCACATTAATCCTCCAAGAGTTTGACTTGGAATTTACTGCTACCAAGTCTAAGAAGTCCCTGGTCTTTGTTGAGTTACTCTGTTCTTTGCCATCTCCTTCTACACCCTCTCTTTCTGAAGATCATATCCCGGACGAAACTCTTTTTCTAATCAGCACCTTCGATCCCTGGTACGGGGATATTATTGTTTATTTACAGACATCCTCTTTCCACGCCACTGTATCCAAAGATGCTCGGCGGCGGATCCGCCATCAGTCTCGACCCTATCGTATCATAGGGGACACCCTGTACCGTCTCGGCATTCACTCCGTTCTCCGCCAATTTCTTACCCTCGAGGAAGCTGAGAGAGTCCTGAATGACTGCCACTCTGGCGCCTGTGGTGGTCACATGTCCGGATATGCCACAGCTCAACAAATCCTTCGGGCTGGTTATTTCTGGCCCTCCATTTTTAAGGATTGCATTCTTGCTGTCCGCTCATGTCATGCATGCCAAATATACCAGCGGAAGATGCGTGCGCCACCGGCCCCGCTGCACCCTGTAGTGACCGTAGGCCCTTTTGCAAAATGGGGCATTGATTATACGACCTGTAAACCTCACTTGGCCGGGGGGCATGGGTTTATTATCGTTGTCGTCGATTACTTTACAAAATGGGCCGAGGCGATGCCCACATTAACTGAAGACGGTCATACAGCGGCGCAGTTTTTGTTCAATCATGTTATTACGCGGTTCGGAGTTCCACAGGCCATCGTCACAGATCATGGAAAGCATTTCCGTAATCACATCATGACCAAACTGACAACCCAACTAGGCTTACGGCACGATAGTTCAACCCCATACTATCCTCAGTCTAACGGCCAAGTTGAAGCCGTTAACAAGATTTTGGTTACGATGCTTCAACGTACTGTTGACATGCATAAGTCTAATTAGCATCTGATGTTGTTTCCCGCCTTGTGGGCCTACCGAACCTCTGTGAAGGACGCCACCGATTTCACTCCATTTCAACTAGTTTAAGGACTGGAGGCTACCCTTCCTATAGAATGTGAAATTCCTTCGTTGAAAATAGCCGTCGAGTTTCTTCCCAACACTACTCCGGTAGAGGAACGGCTTCTTTATCTAGAACGGTTGGACGAAACCCGTCGCCTAGCCTCTCTAGCCATCAAAGCTCAAAAGAAGAGAGTCAAAACTCATTTTGACCATACCATTCATCCTCGTTCCTTTCTTGAGGGAGATCTAGTCCTGCTATACGACCAAGCAAATGACAAGCTAGGGGCAGGAAAACTCAAGCCCATGTGGCTAGGCCCTTACATTGTAAAAAGAGTGTTGCAAAAAGGGGCGTATGAGCACGTTGACTACGAAGGTAATCCTCTTGATAAGCCCCGCAATGCGCTGTACTTGAAAAAGTACTATGCATGATTCATGCACTTCGATTTAAACATGCGTGTGTGTGTGTGTGTGTGTGTGTGTTTTCATGTTTTCAGCTTGGTGTGAAGGCGTGATTTGTGTCTTTTTGCTTCTTGTGCAGATGTCGGGTGCACCTTATATTGGTTTCGCTAATGGTGCCTGCCGCAACACTCGTAATTTGTCCTCTGCAGCGTGGGTGATCTACGATCCTCACGGTGAGTTGATAGATCTTCAAGGTGTATGTTTAGGTTGTACTACAAACAATGTTGCTGAATATAACATTGTTATTGAATTATTACCCGAGGCAATTAATCTCGGTATTCGTGCATTGCTTGTTAACCTAGAATCTCAACTTGTCGTCCATCAGCTCAATGGGCGATATTCCGTCAGAGACCGTCAAATTTTAAGGTTGTACTTACGTGTTAAATTGTTAGAAAGGAATTTTGACTTTATCACATATCAGCATATTCCATGACGATTAAACACATTATCTGATGCATTGGCTAATCATGTATTAGATAGACATTTGCGTAATTTATAATCAAAACATTATACAAGCAAGCATATAAAAGCACAATAATAAACCATAGGCATATGTATATATATATATGTGTGTGTCGCAAAGTTTTGCACCGCGTGCATTACATAGTCCAAAAAATAATACATGTTCATCCTGATACATCCTGGGACGACATGTCCCTCAAAAAATATGCATGAAAGAAGCCTAGAAGTCTATTCACGGTGGTGCTCATGATAACACGTCACCGCGTGCACCAAGTGTCTCAATAGACGATGGATGCGAGTCAGCACCCCCACTGTGTGCCTCTGGTATGCAAAAGGCACGTCTGCCAATCTAGCGTAACCCGGAATCCCTTGGGTGAGTCCCTCGAGATTCTGCACCAACTCTTCCCCCACGGCACCCCTTGCCTGAGGGTCAGCTGTGGGTTGGCCCCTCCGCGCTATAGGAGACAAGCTGGCTGGTCGCTCTGGGCCCACATCTGCATATACAACTGTCATCAGAACATGCATGTATTGACAAAAAAAATGAAAATACATAAAACATTAAAAACCGAAGAGATTATACCTAGCTCCTCTTCCCATTCCTCTCCCTCTAGCAGTGGGAGGTCTGGATCCCCCATGAAATTGGTCCCCATGTACGGCCAATCCTCTACCACGATCAGCTGACGGCGAAGCCATATGAAGAACTCGGGCCGCCAAGACATCTGCTGGCCCCCTCCTCCTCTGGGCATCAACGCTGCCCAGCGAGCCATCCTAGGCTCTCGTGGCAATGGGTCCACCACTACAGCTCCCTGGATCTGAAAGAGGGGTAATCGTTCCAAGAAGAACAACACCACAATCGAGCCATACCCGAACTATTTCACTCCCCCGTGCTTACATTTCGTAAGCTGCCTTTTGATATTTGTAGTCACCGCTGTAGCCCAGTCAAAAATGATGGAGCTGAGGCATTCTGTCGCTAGTAACAGATGATTCTTGCTCGCCTCATGAGGCGCCTGTACCCCAGCTGCACGCGTGATGGTGAACAGTATCACCTTAAGAACCAAGTCATGGACGGTGGCGATATCCACCTTGGCACTGTTTTTCCCAAATTGTGCCTCCGGACACAATCTGGCCTTCACCTCACCTATTTTCTCTCCGGAAGGTCTGCTTCCGGTCAAAATAGGGCTCGCCCCTCTCCGTGACAGCCCAGTAATGAAGTACACATCAGATACATCCAGCTCTAAGGTTTGATCCCGTAAGCGAAATACTTGGTCATCAACATCCCAAGCATCCACTATGAACTGCAATAACTCAGGTTGAGCTCGCAGATAAGATGTGAGGAAGAACTTCTTGAGACCACAGTCTCTCAAAGCATTCATACATCCCTCATCCTCTATGGCCAAGGCATCTACGGCATCATGCTCCCGTTCTTTCCATTCCACCACCATTTTTGCTTGTTTCCTGCACCCACAAGGATGAATAAATCATTATTGAAACACTGGTAAGCTTACAAACCGGACGAATTTCAAAAATAATGAGAAAATTCAAGGTAAAAGTTAGGTCGCGCGGTTGGCGCGACTGTTTCTAAAACAGTCGCGCCAATGGCGCGGCACCTTTGGGCAAATCACCCCATTGGCGCGGACCCGTGCCGGATACCCGCGCCAATGGGGCACAACCCTAAATTTTAAAATCCTCCTTGTAGAGGCTCAATCAGGGAACAAAATGCATAAAAAGAGTATGAAAATGGAGCTAAGGGAAGCGCCTCTTACCTGGAACTGGCGGAATCTCAAATGGTTGCACGGATTGGCGGTAATCACTGTTCGAAGTTCGCTCCCCAAATGGACCACTACTACTATGCAAGAGGTAAAAAGTAAAAGTAATTCTATTTTTTACATTTTCACCATATTTATAGACTTTTTGACTTGTATTTAGGTTTAAAAGGTTGTTTTTTGAATATTTTAATATATTTTTGGTCGAAAATGGATTTTACGCTTGCTTTTGGTGCCATGACAGGTCTTTTTCGCAACTTCGATAGTGAAACGAGTTGTATTTTATACTTTTTTGGACTCGGTAAATACACGAAAAAGTCACTGTGGAGTCATCTTTCAGCTCTTTTCTGACTCGCTAAAAATGAAAAGATCGCCGAGTTATCCCTCTTGACTCGTTAAACGTAAATAAGAGGCGGTCGTCTTTAAACCCTTTTCCGACCGTGTAAAAACGAAAAGATCGTCGGACCCTTGTCGTTTCAGGTTCGTTAATGGTTACAAAACGACGTGATGTTGATCGCTTTTTTACTTTTTCAGGTCGATGTCACTATATATGAAAAGTACTCCTCGATCATAATGGTCGGGCGGTTCTTTCGAGCATTGTTTTATACTTTTTCGGGCTCGGGAGACACAACTTTACGAAAAAGGACCCCCCTGGAGTTTTCTTTTCTGTTGTCTTTTCAGACTCTCTAAACAAGAAAAGACGTCAAGTTCTTCCTTTGTCAGACTCGTTAAAACTTAATGACATCGGATTCCATCGAAATGACGCTCACAAGCATATGTTATCCTCGTCAAGCTTGTTAAAAATAACTGGGGTACTCACCAGAAATGATGGGGAAAATGGAACCATAATTATTATTGTGTCGGCAGTATGTCACTCTTGAACATGGCACCTGTCTGCATTCGTGTCTGGGTGGGGACATCTCATCTTGTTTTACATTAGCCTCCGTGGGTTTGGGTTATCTTGTTTGACCTCTCATCTACTCATTGCCTCGTCACCATGACCTTTGATCCGTTGATGTCAAATACTGCCAAGTCCACTGTCGTGCCGCTGATATGTTCAAGAGAAGTTGACCTCTGCAGAATTACAACCTCCCTCTGATACCTCACATAATTCTGATTCACCACAACATTCTTCTTCTGTCTCGTGTCAATGATGTGGGAAACATTATGGCCCACCTTTGATCAAGGTCACTTCCTGTCGACTTCAACTCATTATCCAGGAAGCTGATCTAGAGACTCCCTTCCGGTGCCTTGGAGCCTACATGCCTCAATGGCAGGTTCTTCGTGTTCGACGAGAGGTTTTCATCATTGGCCTCCGATCGAATGATTCTGCGGGTGTTCGACGCCAGCTCACTTATTTGCACACCGTAGATTGTACCTATAGTACCTTGAGGGCCATTGTCATTATTGGTGGTACCTCTCGCATCTGTTAACAGTTTTCATCATTGACTGGTAATCAGACGATGTTCATGCATGTTCGACTTCAACTCATGTATTCGCATCCCTGAACTTGTACTCTGTTCGGGTCGAGATGGAGCACAAGACCATAGATTTTGTTTGTTGGAATCCAGGCTGTGATTTGTGGTTTATTATGATCACTACATGACTCATTCACTGGATGGTTGCGACCATGCTTGAGTCTATTTATCGATCCTCTCTGGATGGCTGCGTCCATGCCTTGGATCTAGATTATTATGTACTCTCTTATGGATGGATGCGCCCATGCCACATATATCATGTACTTGAGATATCCGTTTTACTTCTTTACGCAAGTTCTCCAGCGGCTGTGTTTTCAGTCACGCATGTTCTTGTAAAGCATTTCACCCCTCTCTCTCTCTCGGGCCTCATGCTTTAGGGGGCATCTGTTACACAGCAATTTGTCACCATTTGTCACCGTCCCTGTTTCCCCTCACCTGCACACTGGAGGACTCATTCCGGGACCTGTGAAAAGTGACATGACCTGAAACCACTTGCATCATATTCCTCTAAGTATGAGCTTCATATGCCCTGAAGACATCTCCTGCAAAATACCCATGAAAATAGCTCTTTTTGCATTAGCGCGGGTCCACAGTTCACTGCCCGCGCCAATGAGGGAAATCCTCTAAAAAGTGCACATCATTGGCGCTCTGTCTCAGAGTCGCACTCGCGCCAACCGAATTGAGTAAATTTTTCAACGAACAAGCTTCCGAAGGTTCTCCTTAACCCATTCACCAACTGAATCTATGTTGAGCTAGAATGGTTTGGCTTCGAATCTCCATAGAAGGGGAGTGGTTTGCCACCTTTCATGGAAGTTTCCAAATAATAAAGCTAATCTCATGAATAATGTGGTTGATCCTATCTCTTTCCTCTCTATCTATAAAAGCTTGCCTCTATGCCTTGAGCAAGCTAGTCAGTAGTTCGAGCATAGTGATAGAGAATACCAGGAGTTCAAGAGTTTGAAGCTGCAAGAGCCTTCTTTGCACCCATAAGGCCAAATCTAAGTAAGGAGATTCTTGTCACCCAAAGAGAGAGGCTTGTTTACCATCCCAATAAGCTTTGCAAGACTTGTGTAGCTGACTACCCAGCCAAAGGAGGATTTGACGTCAGAACAATGGTTGTATTCTTCTTTGTTATTTATCAATAATAGATGACTATCATTATGGTTCCACTCTCATTGTCTTATGTTTGATGTTGAGTTATATCTTTTCTGACTGATATATAATTGCATCTACTAGATTTTATGCTTGTATTCGTGTTATTCTTTGCATGTGCAGGTGTCCAATCACGGAGATCGTGGGGATCGTGACCGGCCGGGGCAAAGGAATGAGAGCGACGTCTCTTCTACGAACATTAGCGTTGGAATCCAAGTAGGTTCTCACCATCCACTTTTTATTTGCAATTAGGAACTTGCGTGATAGCATTGTGTGATTGTTGCTAGACCCGGTCTGGGCTAGTAGGGATCGTCTCTGTCCGCAGAGGATGTACCTCCACAACAACTATTTTTACATTTTCAATTAAAATTTAGTGGCTAGTCGATGCTTCACCCCATAAATATGATGATCTCATAATTCACAACTATCCTAGGGTTTTTGGCATCTTCCAATCAATCTACAATCTCTCTTAGATATATTTTCTATTGAATTGAGGAATTTCTTATGTGTGGATCAAAACACTCATTTTCCTTCCATCATAGCCCCTCGATGAAAATTGCTTAAAAAATTATGACTTCATTCTAATCGATTTAATCGAAATGCATCTTGAAGATCTCACAAATAAATTCAAAACCCCCATGGAAGTGATGAATTCTGGGAAGATTGTGCTTATAGGGTTGGGCATTGATGGAGCATGGGATTCTAGTAAGAAAGATTCCATAATTTACATCATAAAGGTGTGCTTTGATCAAACTTCATCCCACCCCATCAAGGAGGGCATCAACTATGCATTAATCAAAACACTTTTTTTCGTCCACCCTTATCAAAACTCAAAAATGTAATTAAACCACATTTTAGCTATGCATCTTGATGTGTTAATATATAGATTTCAAGATTTTGATAGCCCCATGGTAGTCATGAATTATGAGATGATCACATTTTTATGGTGGAATATGAATCAAAAATGAATTCTAGTCGAAAACACATCAAAGTTTGTGTAAATAAGGGTGTGATTTGATCAAACGTTTTAGCTCACCTACCAAGGAGTGCAACATATATATGTTGGTCAAAATGCACCTTTTCTATCCAACTTTGTCAAAGTCTATCAAAGAAATTTGGCCATGTTATAGTCAATCCAATAGGAAATGCCTCTTGGCAAGATCACAAATCAATGCAAAGGTGTTGAAAACCCCAAGGAAATCATGAATTTTGATAAGATAATGCTTTTGGGTGAGGTGGCAATTGGTTACTAGATTATAATAAAAGACACTCAAAAATTTGCATCATGAATGGATGCACTTTGATCAAACTTTATCTCACTCTTGTGGGGAGGGTGTTGTATATGAGTTCTTTAAAAAACATATTTTTCAATCACCCTTATTGGAACCCTAGAAAGAAATTTTACCTTACTTTGATAGGAAGTGCATCTTAGTGAGCTCATTCTATAGGTGATATGGCACCAAAATATATGTGGGATATGATGCATAATTGTTCCTTCTTCCTCTTTCAGAAGGAATTTCAACCCACCATTTCTATAGGAATTTGTTTGGTATAAACCAAATATATCATGCCTTATGGACATGTTGATTTGTTTAAAAATATCATCCTAGCATTAGATGGTTTTGAAGAAGGAAATATGGCCAATATGTCCCTTACTATCAAAATGGACATTTTTGTCAAACACACACCATTGAATATATCCTCCTTTGAATAGCATGTTCTCCTAAGGAGGTTGTCATGTATAAATCCATTTTCTATGAGTTTCATGATGTATATGCTTAGTATGACATAAACATACTAGTATTGGACCCTACCATTGTCAGGAATCGCATCAATACATGGCTATATGCATTGCAAGTCACACAAAAAATACCACCCCTACATCCTTTTAGAGCCATGCCCATCAAGGCTAAGATTGATAAGATTCATAAGCTATTTTTATTTATCCCATCAATGTCCAACCATATTTTTGTAAAGGAAAATCAAGGCAGCATATATGTTTGAACTAAATTTCACAACTTAAACCAAGCATGTCAAAAAGACAACTTCTTGACACCATTCTTTAACCAAGTGATTGATGCATGTGTTAGACATGAGGTCCTTTCCTTTATAGATGGGTTCTATGGGCATAATCAGATTTTAATCTACAATGAATATCACAAAAAATTAGCTTTCATAACCCCTTGGGGAACCTTCACAAAATTTGTAATTCCTTTTGGTATTAAGAACTGCTTTTCAATGGTCTATGACATGTATTTCATGATCTTGTGCACCTTATATTAGCCTACTTAAATGACTTCACAACTCAATCCAAGAAGTGATCTCAAAATCAGAAAGAGAGGTGTGGTAATCAAAAAATTCTCTTGAACCCCCTCAATTGTTTTTTTGCATCACTACTAGATGATCATTGGGTTTCATAGTCTCCCAAGGGAAAATCATGATCGACCCTTGAAATTGTAGGCCATTATCAATATCTCCCCTTGAAAGAAATCTTGCCAACTGTAAAGCCTATAAGGTAAAGATAACTTCTTGTGATGTTTCATTCTAGACTACACCACTCGCACACATGGATTATTGTAGTTATTACGCTAAGATGTTCCATTTCAATGAGATGACAAAACTCAACAATATTTTGACACTTTGAAAATTCTTCTTTCTAATGGCCCCTTGATTAGTCCCCACAACTTTAATGAAGATTACATCCTTTACCTTTATGCTCCAAAGGTTTTTGTAGCTAGAATTTTATCCTCACAAGGATATGATGGTCATGAAAATGTTATTTACTACATAAGCAAGAATATTTCAAGTCCTCCTCTCAATTACCCAAGGGAAAGTTAGTCATTATTTTGGATCACGTAGTCCAAAAACTGCACCATTATTATGTTGCATATCACTAAAATCATAGAAAATTATAACCCCGTGATTGATCCAGGTGGATTTTGGGGGCCACCCACCTATCCCACTTGGACCCCCACAATTGTATCTTTCAGTTTTTTAGTTTCCTTAATTGTAGCACAATTTACTATTTTTGGCAGTTTTTTGGGTCTTGAACTTTCAGAGACATTTTGAGGCCCTAAATGATGTTTTTTTGGAAAACCTAGAGCAACATGGGTCATTGACCATGTTTCTCACTCAAAAGTTGTAGTCCTTGGATAGATCTTTCTAACGAGGTATTGTGCACGTCAAACAGAGATCATATGCCAAAGTTACGACCCCGGGAAGTTGATGCACCAATTTATCCAAATGGGGCCCATAGTTTGGCATTTCATCTCCTAGGGTTAGGTTTTTGGATGTTTAGGGTTTTCCATTATTTCTCAACAATAAATAGGCCTTAGACCCTCATTATAACACAGTTCAGAGGCATGTAGCCACCACATCTCTTCTCAGAGCTAAGCTACCATCGCCCTAGCTGGTTTATTCCCATTTCTGTTTGTAAGCATATTTTAGTATTTTACATTAATGAAATGAAGTATTATTTCCGCTGCATCTCTGTATTTATGGTTATTTTTTTACTTTATTGTGTTCTTGTTTAAATCTTTTTCTCTTTTTTTCTTAGCATATCCCCGACGAGGTCGGGATATAAGGAGTTAGGGCTTTAATTAGTCAAACCTTTGCAAGACCAGCCTCGCAAATCCCGACGGCCTCCCATGGTGGATGAAAAGAAAGACGAGGGAGCAGGAGATCCTATCAAAATCTTGCTCGAAGAAGCCCTCGAGCGACAAAGGAACGCGGTGATGGAAAACTTTTCCCAGATCTTTCAGCGGCTACCCATGGGCAATGCATCTACTTCCAGGAGCTACTCTGGAAATGCCACACCCTTTAAGGTACAAGTTAACTTTGAAATCCCCATATTCGAGGGTCAGATAGATGCAGATGTCGTAGATAAATGGTTAAATCTGCTAGAAGGTTATTTTTCTGTTCATGATTTTTCCAGCCGGGAAAATATCACTTTTTCACTTCTCAAAGCATCCCCCCACGTCTAGGACTAGTGGGAAACCTACTACAAACAGAACGATGAGAGTATGGCCTCACTATTTTTAGATGCACCCACTTGGAATTCATTCTAGGATGCCATCAAGGAGAAATGTTACCCTATCAAGAGCTATGAGGACAAATACATAAAGTGGACCACGCTGCGGCAGGGAAGGGACCAAGATGTGTCGACGTTCACAAATACTTTTCATACCGTTCGCACAAAGTTGGGTATCAAGGATTCTAAGTTGCATTTGGTAGTCAAACACTGCAGCTGCCTACACAGGTACATCCAGGACGAGATGGATTTCCTGAACATCTCTTCACTCGGCATGACATACCGATACATCGTCAAGATCAAGCAAAATTTTAAACAAAATAAGCGAGACTTTGGATCTACAAATCAAAAGAACAAAGGACAAATCCAAGGCGGGGTGACCCAAGGCAACCCGTCGAAGCCGCAAGAAAAGAACAACACCATGAAGTCAAAGAAGGACACAAGAAAGTGGTGTGAGTTCCATAAGAGCCCCACTCAGAACACAAGTGAGTGTCGGACCACGCAGTCACTAGTGGCTAAGTTGAAGGCTTCAGAATCAGATGCATGTTCCGACCTTGAGTCAGAACCCAACAAGGGGAATGGCAAAGGGAAGCAGATCATTGACGTGGAGCCCAGCATCACTGTTTCCACTGCCAAGATCCAGAAGAATGAGCCCAAAGATCCAAAGGAGGGGGAGCGTCTTTTCCACTCACAGATGTGGGTGAAGGGTTCGCTGCTGCAATTCATTGTTGACAGTGGGAGCCAAAAGAAACTCATTTCAGTAGAGGTCGTGAAGCGGCTGGGACTACCAACCATACCACACCCACAACCATATAGCATCGGGTGGCTTCACCAAGGACGAGATCTCCGAGTTTGCCAGCAGTTCCGCCTTCCCTACAGCGTCAAGCCCTTCACATACGAGGTATTGTGTGATGTTGCACCTCTGGATGTTTGTGATGTATTATTAGGCTAGCCATACTTGTGGAGGCAACATGTTGTGTATGAGTCAAGGCCTCGCTCTATTATTATTTCTTTGTGTAATTCATTATACAGGATACCGGAGGTAGCCCCACCTATCGCCACCTCTTTGATCTCTGCTAATAAATGTAGTAAGATCATCTCACAGACTAGGAAATTTATTTTATGTCTAGTTCGCTCCCAAAGTAAGGGGAAGATCGTCGCCACATCCATGACCCTCATGAAGGGTTCCTCCACGCAGTAGTAGCAGTAGAGGGATATGGTCATGAAAGAATACACGAACATCTTCTCCTCACCCACAGGGGTACTGTTGCACTGTCAATTCAAGCATTCATTCGATCTAACTCCTAGATCACCTCTACCCAATCGGTCGATATATCTCTGCTCCATTCTTGAAATTTCCAAGTACAAGTAGCGACATGATCAGCATCAGGTACCACACAAGTTTCAAGTGGGCAACAAACTGTGGTTGCATCTGCAGAAAGAACACCTTACAAGAGCCCATCAAAAGCTCAGACCACTTCGATATGGTCCTTACACCAGTACCAAGGATGTGGGAAACAATGCTTTGGAGTACAAAATTCCCCCATTCCTTCGCTTGCACCGAGTGTTCAATGTGGACCACCCTCGACCAAGCTTCCCACCATTACTGGACACATCAGAGGTTGTATAACAGCTCACCAAGGACCAAGTTCAGCAAAAGTTTCCTCATCTCATGGAGGAACTCAATGCAATGGGGACCATTGCTTCCTAAGGGGGGAGGAATGATCCAGGTGGATGTTGGGGGCCACCCACCTATCCCACTTGGACCCCAACAACTGTCTCTTTCATTTTTTCAGTTTCCTTAATTGTAGCACAATTTACTATTTTTGGCATTTTTTCGGGTCCTGAACTTTCGGAGCCATTTTAAGGCCCTAAACGATGTTTTTTGGGAAAACCGGGAGCAACATGGGCTATAAACCAATGTTTCTCACTCAAAATTTGTATTCCTCGAATAGATCTTTCTAACGAGGTATTGTGCGCGTCAAATGGAGATCATATGTTGAAAAGTGTGCAACAAGAAATGCTAAATTTAGAATGTGCTAAAAATAGACCTGTTAAAAATAGCATGTCTAAAAATAACAGTTTGGCCAGTGAGGTCATTGGCCACATTGGGTGAGAGGTGAAACTGCCAAAAATAGAAAGTTCTAAAAATAGCATTTCTGGGTCCCTTCCTATTTATAGCAGTCCCTAGTCTATCTATAGGAAGTAAAATTAATTTTGGTCTTAACAGTAGTTGGAAATATTAATTAATTAATTTAGTTGAGTTAATTAGTTAAGGAAATTCGAATTTGAAGTCTTTTTGGGCATGCACATGAGTTGTCCCACTGATTGAGGAATTTATCCTTAATTTCCTCCACTGATTGAGGGAATTAGTATGAGTTCTATAATGAGAGAATCAGTTGACTTAGTTCTAACTAGTCAAGTCCAGTTAGATTATTTTAACAAGTTGTTAACTAATAAAATATAATTTGTTAATGCTTGCATGCATGTGGCAACTATTATTTTTGATAACTGAGAATTCACTCATGGATAACTATTGCATGTCAGTTCTATCAGAGACCCAGTTGAGATCAGATGTGGGACAGTGTACTATCAGATGCTTGACTATTTCTAGTAAGTAGTTTTTGCATGGTTGAGGAACTAGTGTCCTCAAGGATTGCATAGTTGGACCATTGGTTAACTTGGTATGTTTGGAATTAATTGCATATGCTTTTGCTATTATTTCCTAAGCAAATTGCGCAAGGAAATAGGGATTGGGCCATAGATAAAGCCTTTATATACAGGGCTTGGTTGGTTCATGAGATATATCTTCATATCTTCATAGTTCATTGAGAACTGAATAACTTGAGAGCTAATTCTTTTTGTATTGTGAAGAAGATTTCCACATGATTGATAATACATGGTTGGGGTTTTATGCTAGTGCTTTCCCCTGGATATATCTTGTGTTATGTGTGATTATTTCTCTTGATTAGTTATGCATGTTTCTACTTGATGTTGCTCATGAATTAGATTATGCTTCCGCTTAATGTTTTGTAGATGTAGAACAAGTATTATGCTTTAGGACATTGCATATATCGGTTTGTTCTACAGGTGAAATTTCTACATGGTATCGAAGCACAGGTGATCAAGCAAGAACAATATACTAGCAGGAGAAATTCGAAGTTTATTATTCGGGATATTGATCTCAAGTTCTTATCACATCTATTTCATCAATGGCATTCTATGGTTTGAGGCTTGAGTATGCCCTTGATGGCAACTCAAACTATATAACTTGGAGGGATCGCATGGAGGCAGTTTTGGAAGATAATGGCCTTAAGGATTTCATTGATCAAGAAATCCCTAAGCCTACTGACAAGACTGAGCAGGTGGAATGGAGGAAGTGTGTGGCTAGAGCTAGGAGAATTCTCTTGGAGGGAGTCTGAGATCACATTGTGTCGAGCCTCCATGGGAATGAGACTCCGCATGCAATGTGGAAAACATTGAAAGATTTATATCAGAATAGCAGTGATCAGAGGAAGCTGGCACTGAAGGACAAACTTTGAAAGATCAAGTGTGAAAGGGATGAGATGATCTCTATGTATCTGACCAAGTTCATCACATGCAGGGATGAGCTTGCAAGTGTAGGGGTCGTGACATCGGATGAGGATATGGTGAGTCTAGCACTCCTTATCCTTCCTAAGAGCTGGCATAGCTACCAGGACTCAGTGAATGGAAGGGAGAAACTACCAGATTGGGAATGACTATGGTCTGATTTGATGCAAGAGGAGATCAGACGGAGCACCAGAGACAGTTCTTCATCCGTGCATGATGAGGAGAATTGTGCCTTAGCAAGTAAGGCAAAGAAGGGGAAGGAGAAGGTTTCTCTTTTCGAATCCAGTTCTTCCAATGATGGGAAGAAGGTTGACAAATAGAAAGTGCGATGCTTTCGTTGTCATGAGGTGGGCCATTATGCTGCAAATTGTCCACGGAGGAAATCCAAGAAGGGATCCGAGGAGGGATTTGAAGGTGAGGCACTTGCTTCACATTTTGAGTTGGATTTCACACTCTTCGCATGCATGGTTTCATCCATGGTGGGAAGTGGTTGGTTTCTTGACAATGGAGCTTCTTTCCACATGACCGGTGACAAGAGTTTGTTCAGTACTTTGGAGGAGAAAGATCTCCAGATACTCATAGCGATGGGTAACGATGAGAAGTATAGTGTCTCAGGTGTAGGCATGGTTATTTTTCAGAGGGAGCATGGATCTCGCCTTACCTTGACCAATGTCAAGTATGTTCCAGGACTAAAGAGAAATTTGGTGTCAATCGCGATGCTGGAAGACAAATGCTATGATGTAGTCTTCTGTAAGGGAAAGGTTTTCCTTAGACACATCATCACTAGACAGGTGAAGCAGATTGGTTCACAGGTCAAGCACCTGTATTCTCTTGAGGTTCAACATGCATGCAAATCCTTGAGCAACAAGGCAACTGATGGAGACTTGGTGTTTAAGAGGGAGGGTATATTACCTCTCAACATGTAGAGCCAGAAGAAGTCTCAGACGATTGTGGAGGAGCCATGATTGGTGCAGCAACTTCATGAGGTTGTGGAGCAGCCACAACAGGGGAAGTTGAGTGGACACCGAGTAGAGACATCTACTCATGCAGAGACCTCCAGTAGGGGGGAACTTCGAGCTAGGTGGGCTGAGGGATCACATGCAGCCATACCTCCAGGTAGGAGGTGGGGCGATATAGAGTGATCATCCCAAGGAGGAGGGGCAGGATCCTTGAGGTACCCAACCTCTTGGATGAGACCTTGCTATAGGAGCCCCGATGTGGAGTAGCAAGAACTGACTAATTGGGTAGAGATAGATGCGAATGGAGCGGCAGAGAGAGCGACAGTGCAGGGAATCCCAAGACAGTGCATAGCTAGCAAGCTGCAGCAATGTGAGAGGCACAAGTGTTTTGCACAGTGCTAGGTGGCACAGAGAGATGTGCATGGTGCGAGATGCATGGAGATGTTTCAGTAGCACAGATGTCAAAGAGGGAGCACTTGTCAACAGCAGGTAGAGCTTCAGCACAAAGTATGTTCCTAGCCTAATACAGTGGTCACTTGGGAGTGTTTTTGTTCCAAGTGTTGCTGGAGAAAGTGGACCGGGTAGATGTGTTGCATGCAGAACATTCCAGAGTTACAGGATCGGGTTCGAGAGAAAGCCTTTCTTGTTGAGAGGGAGTGCTAAAAAGTGTGCAACAAGAAATGCTAAATTTAGAATGTGCTAAAAAAGACCTGTTAGCTCTGCTACAAACTTCAGCATTTGGAGGTCAAATTCAACTTAGCCATGTGTTTATGCAGAAAATGGAGCTCGCAACAGCCATTTACCTTCCTCTCCTTCAAACTTCCTCATACTCTCTTAGCCCTCCGCATCTTTGTTTTTTCCTCCAAAACCCTGTACAAACTCGCTTTCCCTCAGGTCCCTAGGCGCAAATTTAAGCCTCCATAAGACCCTACCATATAACCTAGACGCTTTCATTCCTCATCGCAATCGGCAGATCGCATGTATATAAGGCCCAAAGAATTATCAAAGGAAATTTCCGATCCGATGATCCAACGGCCCACGCCCCGCAAACCATTCTCTGTCGTCCAATCATCCACCAAATCGATCGAACGGTCTTGGCCTTGTTTTCCCGCGCATTAAACTTCGTTTGTTTCCCCGCGCATTAAACTTCATTTGTTTCCCCCGCCGTCCGACCGTCTGTCGCGTGATCCGACGGCATTCGCACCTCCCGATCGCACGAGCTGCCCACTCGTTAACTAGTGGGGAAAGCAGTTTTCCACCGGTCCCATCCGCCACGCGTCATCACCTGAATGGAATTGCATGCCCGTTGTACGTTTACCACTCACCTCTGAAAGCAGTGCAGGGAATACAGCTTACCGCCCGTACTCTGCCCCCCTCTCGTTAACCTTCGCACATCTCTTCCGCCCGATAGCCGTCGGATCTACCCGCCCACGATCCGATGGCTCACATTTGTTGTTCCCGATTCCTCCCACCAACGATCTCAGCCGTTCATCTGCGCGATCCAACGGCCGATGATTGTTCCTGTCATGCTCATGCTTCCGCCATGCAGTCTTCGCTCCCTTGACTGTTCTGTGCACCCGAAGGACAAAAACGACCATCTATCAGTGTCTGGTGCATTACTACTTCAGCTACTGCATTCAACACATTGTGTACCCGAGAGGGAGAAGGACGTGCATAACCAGTTCCTGGTACCTTTTACAGGAAATCCTCAGCCACCGCATTAAAGAGCAGAGTGGCCGAAGAACGAGAGGACAAGCCTCGAGTAGTTAAATGCATTTATCAGTTATGGAGCTTGTTTCATATTACACTCCACTTGTTCAGGGAGGATGGCCGAGCAGCAGAAAGATCAAATCCATTCATTAAAACAGGCAGATTGTAGCAGAGACTCTATCAAAGAGTTAAGGTGGTTGGTGGTCCATTATGACCCCTCCATGCCTAGAACAACAGAATATCTTTGTAAACAAACTCTATATATACCCAGAACACAGATGTAATCAAGGTTGATGGTTTTTGTTTTGATGTAAGGTTCAACTTCTAGAGACTGTAACTACTGTGATACTTGCAGCATCTCGACTTCATTTTCAGCTAATACAAGCTTCTTTTGTTGTTAATTTCTCACTTTCCACTTCTATTATGTTCTAGGCTATGCCTGCTACGTATTTTTCATGTGCTCTTGATGTTTAGCATTAGAGGGAGTGTCATTCCACCTCTGTGTTACAATCTAGTATGTATCATTGAATGTGCTATGCAGGTTTCTATTTACTTAGTGCTGGAAAGCTGTCATCCTATCTGTGCATTAGGAAATAGATTTGCAGACCTCTTTACTGGTTGCAGCTGGCCATCACATGGTCTTATGCATCTGCTGGTGTGGTCAGTATTCTCCATGTTCACTTAATCCTCAAACTATGAATAATTGGTGGTCTAAAGCCTTGTAGTCTGGGGGTGTTCACCCATGTCTGGAGTCAAGCATAGTAGAAGTGGTTATCTGGCTTGAATATGAATCATGCCTTCCATTCATCCATTTCCAACATTTTGTTGAGTTGGTAATGTTCCTGAGCATCTCTGAGATACAACCTAGGAGAGTTTCTTGGGGTGATAACAAGACCTGATAAAAATAGCATGTCTAAAAATAGCAGTTTGGCCAGTGAGGTCGTTGGCCACATTGGGTGAGAGGTGAAACTGCTAAAAATAGAAAGTTCTAAAAATAGTATTTCTGGGTCCCTTCCTATTTATAGCATTTCCTAGTCTATCTATAGGAAGTAAAATTAATTTTGGTCTTAACAGCAATTGGAAATATTAATTAATTAATTCAGTTGAGTTAATTAGTTAAGGAAATTCGAATTTCAAGTCTTTGTGAGCATGCACATGAGTTGTCCCACTGATTGGGGAATTTATCCTTAATTTCCTCCACTGATTGAGGGAATAAGTATGAGTTCTATAATGAGAGAATCAGTTGACTTAGTTCTAACTAGTCAAGTCCAGTTAGATTATTTTAACAAGTTTTTAAAATAACAAAATATAGTTTGTTAATGCTTGCATGCATGTGACAGCTATTATTTTAGATAATTGAGAATTCACTCGTGGATAACTGTTGCATGTCAGTTCTGTCAGAGACGCAGTTGAGATCAAATGTGAGATAGTGTACTATCAGATGTTTGACTATTTCTAGTAAGTAGTTTTTGCATGGTTGAGGAACTAGTGTCCTCAAGGATTACGTAGTTGGACCATTGGTTAACTTGGTATGTTTGGAATTAATTGCATATGCTTTTGCTATTATTTCCTCAGCAAACTGCACAAGGAAATAGGGGTTGGACCATAGGTAAAGCCTTTATATACAGGGCTTGGTTGGTTCATGAGATATATGTTCATATCTTCATAGTTCATTGAGAACTGAATAGCTTGAGAGCTAATTCTTTTTGTATCGTGAAGAGGATTTCCACTTGATTGATAATATATGGTTGGGGTTTTATGTTGGTGCTTTCCCCTGGATATATCTTGTGTTATGTGTGATTATTTCTCTTGATTAGTTATGCATGTTTCTACTTGATGTTTCTCATGAATTCGATTATGCTTCCGCTTAATGTTTTGTAGAAGTAGAACAAGTATTATGCTTTAGGACATTACATATATCGGTTTGTTCTACAGGTGAAATTTCTACATCGTATGCCAAAGTTACGACCCCGAGAAGTTGATGTACCAATTTACCCAAACAGGTCCCATAGTTTGGTGTTTCATCTCCTAGGGTTAGGTTTTTTGATGTTTAGGTTTTCCATTGTTTCTCAACAATAAATAGGCCTTCGAGCCTCATTGTAACACAGTTCAGAGGCATGTAGCTGCCACATATCTTCTCAAAGATAAGCTACCATCGCCCTAGCTAGTTTATTCCCATTTCTGTTTGTAAGCATATTTCAGTATTTTACATTAATGAAATGAAGTATTATTTCTGTTGCATCTCTGTTTTTATGGTTATTTTTGTACTTTATTGCGTTCCTATTTAAATCCAAATCAATGAAGTACTTACTAAATTTATTACCAATGAATGGTAAGTTCGCACTCAATTGATGTCTTTGTGTGTTAAGCTAATATGTTCATCATGTGCGGAGTTGATGGCATGGTCCTATGTGACTACAAAATGTGATTGACTAAGGTGTTACAGTGTGTGAATTCCATTACCTTATTATAGGTAATCTAATCGATGGTGGAGAAAACCAGCATGGCTTCTCCCTAAGTCGACCAGAGGGTACTCGATATTCTATGGTTAGTTGAGGCTTGAGTTGATTTGACGAGTTGTGACTTGTGTATGGCGGGAAGGTGTTGAATTTCCACAATGAGGATTTAGTAGTTGGTGTGGGGCCCTAGTAAAAGGACCTAAATTGTTGGGCACCCAATTGATCTGAGGGTCACCAACTGATGAGGCAGTGGATTAATCGTTGTTCATATGTATAAAGTTGCATGCATATAGAAATGGTCACTGAAGAGCATGGGATACATTCTTTGTTATTGGCCTAGATGAATATTTGATTGGTTGTCAGCATGAAGTTCCAATGGCCTAGATTAGGGTATTGTCCAGTTGACTGATTGGGATTTGATTGGTTCGTCTAGCTGAAGTGAGTCAATTAGTAGGGTGAGGTTCGCTAGTCGAGGTCAGCTTCCATCACCAAGGCGTGTTGGAAGGAGTTTTCACATGGATAAGTTGTGCATATTTCAAGCCTGTGAAAAAACCCAGAAAAAAGTTTTGGATAAAACTTCTAATTCAAGGAACGTTTGTAAAATAGGTCAATAATTGCTTGTGTGACCCACCAGACAGGGGGTCAGGATAGTCAACCAGGCCAATAAGTTTAGGGCCAGAAGTTATTCAAACTCGTTGAATAGTCAAGAAGGGTCCACTAGTCATGGTCAAGTCAGTCAGACTAGGAGAAGGTTGGGTCAATAGCCTAGTCAGGCTCATTAGTATGTTGGCTAGGTCGAGGTCAAAGCTTCGGCAAGTGTTACACTTGATATTTCAATGAAATGGGTCAACTACCAACTTTCCACAAGCATTATTTTTGCACGTGGGTTTGACCATGGTGGCAAAGCAGCCATGTACACACCATGTAATAAGTTATGTGGGTGACACGAAAGGGTCACCGCGAACGTGGCAAGTTTAATGGGCCTAACACTAAATGACCATATATGTCGATTCGTAAGTCAAATCAGGTCAAATTTTATATTTCCAAGAAGGTCTTGACAAGATGAATGTGATGGTAATGTTTGTGTATAGTTGAAGAAGTTGAAAGAATGAGGCTTTAAGAGTAGTGTTATAGGTGTTAAAAACCTAATGTTCGTGTGGATTGATTGTAAATGTTGCTTGAGGTAGTTCCGTTGTGATTTATGCATGTAACATGGTACTAATTATTTGATATACTATTATTGACATTGATGTACTAACTTGAAGTGTATTATTTCAGTTATCCCTATACTAACATACTCTCAATAACAAGCCAAGGTGATCATTAAGCTATACATTTTAATGTTGTTATTCGAACAATTGTGTGTGTATAGGACATCACATAAGGAGACACTATAGGCTAGAAGAGATCAAGACTGAAATGGTACAATATAGCACTGACAGGACATGACATGGATATGAAGAGGAATAATTAGTGGGAAAGAGAGGGGAGGCAGGTTGTCCTAATTCTATGGATACACTAAGAAGCTTAAGGGATGAAATAAGAAGTTGCAAGGAAGATAATGAAAGGATTGTCAAGGAACAAGAGAGGCAAGCATAAGTGAATGCAATTATACTGCAAAGCCTCTCAGATTTACAGAGGCAAAAGAAACATGAGTTGGGAGCAGATCCAAGAAAATGCATATATTTTCAAGTGAGGACATGATAAGAGGGAGTACTCAATTGGATACCCCAAAAAAGAGGGAAATACACTATAGACAATGATCCAGTAATGTTCATAGAAGCCATCATCATTATCATGACAAAGGGAAGGAGATCGAGTATGTGCCAAAAGAGTTCAAGAAAGTCAAACCTCCTACATTTGATGGTGAGATGAATAAATCAGTATGTTGAAAAATGGTTCCTTGGTGAATTTCTTTTTCTCAGAATCCATAGCTATTTGGATAATATAAAGGCAAAGGTTGCTGCCTTTAGCCTAAAAGGCAAGGTAGACATTTGGTGGGAAGACATGAAAAATGTGAAAAATATAAGTGAAGAGGAATTGTCATGGAAAGAATTCAAGAAGTATTTCAGAAGAAAATACTTGTCAAATAGATATTATGACAACAAGGAAAAGGAGTTTTATGAGCTCAAAATGGGATAGATGTCAAATGAGGAGTATGTCCCCAAGTTTTTGGAACTGCTGAGATGCGTGCCTCATCTCAAGGATGAGAAGGAAAAAATTCAAAGGTTTATTAGTGGGATGCCTTTGTCATTTAATGATCGTATTGAATTCGATGAACCACATACATTAGAGGACACAATTATAAAGTTAAAACATTACTATGAGTAGTCAAGGCACATGCCTAAGTTCAAGAATGATTAGAAGATGAAGGGTAGCATGAGGAATAAAGAAAAATAGCATAAGAGAGAAGGAATGTCACAAGCCTCGGGAAAGTGTGTGTGTGAACTCAGCTAATCAAGGTTAACCACAATCAGAATTTAATTTAGCTGAAAAGGGTTGTGCAAATCAGCATGTGGGAGAACAAAGCAAAGGTGATATCAGTGAACCATTGAAATGATAGAAATGTGGAGAAAATGGTAGCAAAAGAGATTGTCCACAACAAAGGGACATCAAGCCATGACTTTACAATGTGCGGGAAGCCTAAAAGGTATGGAACATGGCTCAAAGTATGCCCATAATCTACGCAACACTACATAATAGGCAGGTCGACCACCAGGCCTCCATAATTGATAAGGAAGGTAGGATTTATGATAGAACCGTTTCTATTTTAATTGACCTAGGGTCTAACTACAGTTTTGTTAGCCCATAAATCATAAAGCAGTGCCAAGTGGCTAAGGAACATCATGAAGAATCATGGTTAGTGCAATTAGCCATAGGAGAAAAGAAAAGAGTTTAGCATTGGGTAAAAGCATGCCCATTTGAGCTGAGTGGCATGCCCAAAAGTAGCAAATTTTAATTTATTGCCACTAGGAGCGTACAACGTACTATTGGGAATGGATTGGTTGTATATCCATCACACCAAGGTATATTTCTTTGAGAAGGAAATCGAGTTCTTATATAAGTTTGGAGAAAGAAGGATATTATGGGGAAAATTAAAACCCACATCAATGAGCTTGATTACAGCCATAAAAGACAAAACAATTCATAAGAAAGGATGTGTTTTAATTGTTGTTCAAATTAATGACAATGTTGAAGCTGGTGAATAGACATTCTAATGAAGTATCCCATCTTAAACCAATTTCAAGATGTATTTCTTAAAGAGATGTCAAGTTTTCCTCCTCATAAAGAGGTGGATTTTTCTATTGAATTGCTACCAGGAACAACACCAGTATCCAAGGCTCCATATAGAATGAGCACTCTAGAATTAATTGAGTTGAAATTGCAGCTCAAGGATATGTTGGAAAGGGTTACATAAGGCCAAGTGTGTTGTCATGAGGAGCACCATTCTTATTCATGAAGAAGAAGGATAGCACACTCAAGTTGTGCATTGATTACATACAACTGAATAAGGTAACCATTAAGAACAAGTATCTTTTGCCACAGATTGATGATCTATTTGATCAATTAAGAGGAGAGTATGTATTTTCCAAGATCGATTTAAAATTTGGATACCATTAGGTGTGCATTAAAGACAAAGACATCTATAAAATTGTTTTCTGGAAGAGGTATGGGCATTATGATTTGTGGTAGTGCCCTTTGGGCTTACTAATGCACCTGCAACTTTTATAGGTCTTATGAACAATGTGTTGTGCCCTTATCTAGATAAACTAGCAGTGGTTTTTTTTATGATATATTGGTCTATTTAAATACTGAGGAGCATGAAGAGAATTTAGTTGTAGTACTATAGTTGCTAATGAAACATGAAATTTATGCAAAGCTTAGCAAATGTGACTTCTTCCATTCACAAATCCATTATTTGGGACACATTGTCTCAAAGGAGGTAGTAGTTGTTGATCCAGAGAAGATAAATGCCATCATGGAGTGGTTGACACCAAAGAATGTGGCTAAAATTAGGTCCTTTATGGGACTAGTAGGCTACTATACTAAGATTCATTAAAATTTCTCCAAGAACGGCTATACAATCACAACATTGCAAAAGAAAAGAAACAAGTTTGAATGGATAGTTGATTACAAAACAAGATTCGATCAGCTAAAGGAATTGCTCATGAATGCATCAGTACTAAGAATAATAGATCCAGATAAGGATTTTTTGGTGTGTACATATGTCTAAAAAGAGGGAATTGGAGGAGTCTCAATGCAGGTGTTATCACTAAACAAATTTCAAAGGAAAAGGGTAAGGTAAGAAATATTTGGTCTTGGTTATTCTCATGCTCCTTTCATGCATAAGAATCACGTGGCAAAATCAAGGTCAGCATACCTAAAAGTTCTTTGAAGGCTCAAGCAAGGCAAGTAAGGTAATCCTAAATTTTGATATGAATTACCTTTGTGAAGTTTCCCTTGAAAAATGGTGCCTCTGCATAGTTTCAAGGCAGATGAGAAGGACATTTCAAGATAAAGAAGCTCAATACAGTCGAATTTGGCATGTAAGCTGTGTTTTTGAAATTACACAGCAGTTTTGTAGCGCGCTACGAAACTGCTGTACGTGATGTTTTTTACAGGCATATTTCTCTGTTTTAAGGTAGTCAACTTCCAGGAGGTCTCTAAAGCAACTGAAAGCCTATTTTGGGAAATGGAAAGAGGTTTTTATTCCTAACAGACTGAACTAGAAAAACCTCCTTCAGTTTCCTCAAATCCATTACGATCTGAGAGAAATTAATGACCAAAGTTGCGCTACGAAACTGCTGTAGGTGCAGTTTTTCATTTCCTGTTTTACACCTGTTTTTCAAAGACAGATTCTGGGCGGTAGGGAAGGTGTTTCAAAAAACCAAGAGAGGTTTTTGTTCAGCATGGATTGGTTCGCAAAAGCCTCCTTCAGTTTTTCCAAATACGTTTTCTGCGAGAAGTTATGAGCTCTGTCCCAAGACCTATTTTTCAGCCAAAACAGAAGCTTATATTTCATGTCATCTTCACTTATCATTATATCGGCAATGCAAGAAAAAGGAGGTGAGATACATCAGAATGGTTAACAGGCAACTGAGAGCTGGGATTAGAAGCAAGAAGAAACAAATTGAAGACTTAAAGATGCAATTTGGAGGTTTTAACCGTAAAGTGCTTAAATAGCAAAGTTTGGGTTGAAACTGTGATTTTTGAAACAATTCAGCAGTTTCGTAGCAGCTGAAGCTAAATAATCCAATCTCAGTCACTAGTTTTGAACTACAAGTGGAAATGTTGAAAAGGGAATATCTTCAAGGGATCCTGCAAAATTATCAATCTTCAGCAAAGTTAATACAGGTGGAGGAAACATGTATTCGAATGCAACTTTAAACTTTTGTCATAAAGTGAACACATTTACTACAGTCCAAAATATGTCAGACAGCTTGGAGGATTTTTTGTCTTCACACATCGACAAAGGTCGACAGCGCACAAAGACATGGCATTCTGATATTTTTGTATAATTAAAGGAGAAGTACATGTTACAGTTTATTACAAAGCTTGTTGCAGCTCGCAATGAACTCAGAAGTTATTACAGCCAGGTTATAGATGACAAGGAGAATGCTATTCTTGTTTATGGTAGAGGTTGGAGAAATGCCGTGTCAGGCATTGATGGAGACTCAGTTCTCAAGTTCTTCAAAAATATTTCAGATAGCTGAGTATGCCCCTAGTGGTACTTAGCTGACAAGCTCTTGATGCTGATTGCTTTCATTTCCAGATCATGCATATCTCTTATCAAATAAAAGAAGTAGATGAGGATCAGGGACCATTAAAGATACAGTAGAATATATTATACATATTACAAGACTGTGTTATGGACAGTGGTAATGTTTTGTTCGCTGGTCTCTCAACGCTCCTATACACTTTCAAAATGTAGCTTTGATTAAATTTTATATGTTGAAGCAGAAAACAATTTTAACCTTTTTACAGTGAGGAAAAATAGCAAGGTTGAAACTGATGAAGAGAGAAGAAAGCGGCAAATCTTTTTGAAAGTTTTTGGCAATCAAATACTCGGTTGATAAAGATTTCGGGTCAAAGGCAAACTGTTTTAAATAACTCAGCAGTTTCGTAGCGCGCTACGAAACTGCTGAAGATGTTGATTTTAACGCCAATGAAGCAGTTTGAATTATGAGCGGGAATTTTGAAAGGGAAACGCCTAAAGGCATGCAAGACATCATCTGGAGCTGTCAACAGCCAATCAAGTCAAGACAGGTGGATGCTTAAAAGGGTGGAATATTCCAACCCAATTTTAAATTTTTGTTGTAAAGCCCCTTTATCACCGTTCAAGATGTATCAAACCGTTTGCCAGCAAGGAACTTTTGCCTGCACACATGTTCATGGACGGAGCTTACAACGCATCAAGAACGTGGCAGTTTTCCATATTTTGGGTTATTAAAGGCTAGAAGACATACTTCTGTACATTCGAGCAATTTGAGGAAAACTGGAACCGAGAAGCAAGGGAAATCTCCTAATACTTCTGAGCAGTTAAAAGATTCAGCGTTCAAGGTCAATATGGAGTATTAAACATCCAGCTCAGCCAAATCGAAAAGAAGACCAGGTGTCAAAGAACAAGGAGAAGCCATTATGCATGGAAAATGGAGTTAGAGTTATAGTTAATTTAGAACTCTTTAAAAACTCCAGTCAGCACTTTATTGTATTTATTAGTTGGTTAAATAGCTGATAGGTGTCATTAGAGGTAGTTATCGAATTCCCCTCATGCTGGAGGAGGAAGCTCGAATTAGTTAGAATAAGGATTCTATATATAGCTGAAACAACAATGTAATGAGGGTTGGATATTTTATAAAACATAGTATTGTTTTGGCTTATGAAAAGACAGAGTTCGGTAATATAAGTTGGCTGCTTTTCTTCTCAGGATTCATAAAGGATTTCCATGTTCAGAATGGTGATTTTATTCTTTCCTTCATGTCTTTTACAGTTGTATAAATGCATAATCACTCAGAATTCACTGATTGTGCTCTGATTTCCTGTATGCATTTGTAAGCTTTGGTTTTATATGAGTTGTGTTCTGAGCATCTAAATGCTAAATGCCTTGACTTCTATGTAAAGGCGATATCATTGTTTACTGAAGTATGATTGACTCCATAGGCCCAATGGAAACTTATGAAATGTTTGTCCAGCCTTCATATTTGTCAATGTTATTCCACAAGAGTTAGCCATCTTATTAATAGTCAAAATCAATAACCCTTTTTGAGAGAGCCCTCTCAGGCTAAGGAGGCTAAGCCTTAGTCAAAAGATTGGTTTGAAACAGTTACTTGAAGTCTTCCTGGTTTGCAGCCTTCCAGGGCTTGATTTTGAGATAACAGCAGGAAGGCCAAGTGGTTTGTTATGGATCACGAAATTTGAACGAGCATGAGAAAAACTATGTAACTCATGATTTAGAGTTGGTTGCCATCATCCACGCATTAAAAATGTGGAGGCATTATTTCCTTGGTAGGATATTTACTTTAATGATTAATCATGGAGGGATGAAGTATTTATTTGATTAGTCTAAATTAAATTCCAGGAAAGTTAGGTGGTTGGCCACACTTAGCAAGTTTGATTTTGAAATTAAATACATAAAAGGCCGAGAAAACCAAGTTGTTCATGCACTCAAAAAAATAGTGCAAATGTGTTAGATAAAAACCATCAGTTCTTATGAAGCTAATCTAGAAGAAATAATTAAAAATGCAAGGAAATGTGATAAAAAAAAATATCAGTAGATAAAGGAAATTTTATATCAAGAGTCTGAGGGTAAAAAGGACAATGAATATTGTCTCTCAGAAAATGTATTGATTAGATTCAAGAATAGAATTTATGTGCCAAATGATAGTAACCTAAATAAGTTGATATTAAAGGAGTTTCATGCAAAACCATACTCCAGCCACCTAGGCTTCCAAAAGACTCTAACAACCATCAAGAAGCTTTATTATTGGCCAAATTTGAAAAGGGAGGTGATTGATTTCATTTCCAAGTGCATAGAGTGCTTATAGGTGAAAGTTGAGTGCAAGCACCTAACTGGCTTATTGCATCACATCCCCATTCTGAAATGGAAATAGGAGGTAATTTCCATGGACTTCATTACATGACTTCCAAAGACTTCGGAGAAACATGATGCAATCATGGTCGTAGTTGATAAATTGAGCAAAGTGGCTCACTTTGTGGCAATCAAGTCTACTAATTTGGCAAGTGATGTGACTCAAATTTGTATAAAGGAAATCATGAGATTGCATGGAGTTCCTAATAAGATCATCTCGGATAGAGATACCAAATTTAATTCAAGGTTCTAGAAAGAATTATTCGCAGGACTAGGAGCAGAGTTGGATTTTAGTACAACTTACCATCCACAGACTAATGGGAAAACAGAGAGGACAAATAGAATCCTCGATAACATGTTGATAAGGTATGTAATGCACCATCCAAGGAAGTGGGAAGAATATCTTCTGCTTGTGGAATTTGCATACAATAATGGTACTAGGACTCTTTGAAAATGGGCACATTTGAAGCTTTCTATGAGACAAGCAATACTCCTATCAACTGGAGTGATCTGGTGAATAAGGTCCTCATCGAGCCTGACATATTAAGAGAAATGGAAGAATAAATGATGACTATTAAACAAAATTTGAAGGTGACACAAGATAGGTAGAAGAGTTATGCAAGCCAGCATAGAGTGCATAAACAGTTCAAGGTTGGGGAGCATGTGTATTTGTGTATTAGGCCCGAAAACATCTCTTTGAAAATTGGGTCATGTGCCAAGCTAGCACCACGATTTTGTGGACCATTTGAAGTGATTGAAATAATAGGGTGTGCGGCTTATAGGCTAGCCATGCACCATCAGTAAAAGTTCATGATGTTTTCCATTTTTCTTTGCTTAAGAGATATGTACATGATATTAATCATGTAATTGATTGGTATGTGTTACAAGTGGAACCAAAAGAGTTCCAGCCGAAATCTTTTTGCATCCCAGACTGGAGGAATCTCATGCTCTGGAGTAGAGAAATCGAGAAAATCAAAGTGCAGTGGAGGCTCTTTAGGTCTAAGGAAGCCACATGGAAAATAGTTGATCATACACGAACAACGTATCCTTTTTTATTTGTTGGTTGAAGCAAACGTAAATAAATATTGTAATATCGTATAGAGTTTTGTATATAAAGTTGCAAATCAGTTGTGCTTGGTTTTGAAGCATGTGTTTGGTATTTTGTTCAGTTATAGAACACCAAGGATGGTGTTCCTCCAAGGGGGAGAGGTTTGTGACAGCCCCTGGCTAATACCCCCTCATTGTAAATCTTGTAATTATGTAATCTTAGTGAAGAATAGGCCTAAGTATTGGGACACAAATTCTAGAGTTTAAGGAAGGAGAATGCTTTGGATTTAAGGAAAACTTGATTGCTTTATTACAACTAGGGAAGGATGGTAGAGGTGCCATTAAATGAGATTGGTTATAACAATTGAGGGGGAGAGGAAAGAGAGCCCATACTTCCTTGGATGAGTTTGTAAGGTAGAACAAGACAAAAATTAAATAAGAGGATGGTTCAGGCTAACAACTCCAACAAGCCAAGTCAACGAACATAAACATGGGTTGGGAAGCTAACACAAGGAATCCCCGTGACCAACTGAAAGACAACGACGACAACCAGGATGGAAGGAAGAGAAGGAGTTGAAATAGTTATGGGGGGCCTCAAAGACCATCGCAGCAGAGCACATAAGGGAGTCAAAACATTCAGTCATGAAAGATAGTGGACAAGAGAACCATGAGAATATAAGCAGAGCTAGTGAAAAAGGAATAAGGAAAATATATGAGTGCAAAAAAGAAGGGAAAACAAAAGCTTTTTGTTGCTACAAGAGTTGAGGAGAAAAAAGTCATTCATTTGAGCATTGGAAGGTTGGAAGAACATCTCTCAGTTGAGGGCAGTGGTCTCTATATTTTTTGGATAACTGGAGGGTGGAGATGGATGATATTTGGATTCCCTTAACGGCTAAGGTGGAGGCCTATCTCTTGGATTCCAGGTAAGGAGAGTGGTGGGCTCTAGTATTGCAGCAATAATGCTGCAACTCCTGGGACTTCCTTCTTTACTTTTATCAACCCGGTAGTTCGTAACAAACTTGGAAGCGACGGTGTTGTATGCACAAGTACTAGCTATTGCCGCAATTGTCACTTGGTCAGCTAGCACAAGTCCGCTAGGAGCTTAAGCCAACTTCTATGAGCTCTTAGAAAAATATTTTTAACTCATGGATGGAAGCTAACTCAAAGGAAGCTGATCTACTTGCAGAAAGAAACTGAAAACCAAAAAGTAACGTAAACCCTAGCAAACCCAAATTCTACCAGCTAGTCCTACTGATGCAAAGGAGAGAATGCAAACTATTAAAAGAGATGCCATTACTTCTATGAAGGTAAAATGCATGTGTCTAGGCTACCTCTATCTGAAGAAAACATCTTTTTGTATTTTTGAATAAGTTATCAAAATTATCATGCATGTGTTTTTAACTGGCTTTTTGTTGTGCAAGGGTGGATCAAGGAGGAGAAATGCTTGGAAAAGGTTGGGAAGGTTCAGAGAGGGTCTAAGGAGTCCCTAACACTCTTCCGAAGAGTTTCACAAAGGTTGGCTCTCAAGAAGACTCATTTGTGAGCTTCTATAGGAAGTCTGCAGGGGTTCTACAGGATGTTTCAGGAATTTCTACAGGATGTTCAGAAATTTCTACAGGATGTTTAACAATTGGATTTTTGAGGATGGGTGAGTGAAGGAAGATGCATGGATGGATAAGGAGGTAGGACAGGGGCCTAAAATGACCCAGGGACTGATGGATGGAGTGATGAGAAGGTGTAGAAGGCTGACTTGGCTTGAAGAAGGCTAAGGCAATGGAGGAGCAAGAAGGTAGGGTTACGAGGGCAAAAGAACAGTTGTGAGACGAGGAACTTAACTAGGAGATGGAGCAGCTGGCTTGGACAAAGCTTAGGTGGATGAGAGAGAGGTAGAGATTCCCTGCGCGGTGTACACTTAACCGAATCAACAAAGTCCTGCACACAATCAAAGTCTTAGCTAATCTACTCTAATTGTCAATGAAATAAATGAACAGCAGCTTTATTTGTAAAGAGAACCATGTACATCACTCAAGCAAAGAAACATTTCAGAGGTCTTGAACGCATAACTAACTTCTACAAATGAAAACATTACACCAAGGATTGCATGGTCAAGCAAACTAGTGTTTTTGTTGGGGCAGCACTGTTTCTGCAATTCTAGCCCTTGGTCCAATAAGGATGAGGTGAAACTGAGAGTGTTGTCAACCCTTTTTCTTGGAGCTTTATCTGTTATGATCCTACCAATCTATTCTACACACCTTCAGTAATTCTATTTATCACCAGTGACCTATTTAACCAACACAACTAAATCTGCTCAACAGAAACACGTTTCAAATGCATAAAAGGAAAATCACGATGCATAAAGAAAAGATAACAGTACAAAGAAGGAGGCCCTAGGCTCTCAGGTTGGGCCCAACCCCGAGAGCTATGGTTCCTATAGAAAAATCAGAGCTGATATCAAATCGGACTACTTCTCATTATCAAAAAATAATCATAAGTCAAGAGTTATGCCAAAAATGGCTACAAGAGAACAAAATAAAGCTAGCAGCACTAAGTGCAAAATATGCAAGAGTTTCCAAAAGTCCCTCATGAAGGCTGAGGCCTTAACGTTTATACACCACGAGGCCCTAGCTGGCCTCCTAAATCTATGGGACTTAGCTACCCAAACTGTGAGTGAACAGCTCCTTCCAAAATCTGTTTGGCTACCTTCTAGATCCGGTTTTGGTGGCCTTTGGGGCTCGGAGTTGGGGGTGAAGATCCCGAGGGAGGATATTTAATGCCATAGACAACCCCCCTACAAATCCTCAACCCAAGCTTGATTGTCTCCTAGCCCATGACTGCTCGGTTTTGCTCCAACATATGTCAAAAAACCTGAAATGAGCACGTGTTAGCCACCTAGGAAGAGTGACTACCCTTATTGGTACAAATGACATAAACATACTGAAAAATAATGCATAAGTTATGAAAAATGAAGGATTGAACAAGGATAATTAGGCCAAATGAGCCCAAAATGTTACCAAATTTGGAGCTCATCATCACCCCCCTGCTAAAATGATTGCTCATCCCTAGCAACTAGTCCAGCTCCTTGTCTTTCATTACTTTAATCACCACCCTCAGATCCCAAGCTTTTGAAGTAGTATCCTCCTCACTGTCATGGAATCGGGCCTTCCATTACGCCTCTTCCCACTGCTTATGCTCTTCTTTTTTTGTGCTTCCTTCTACCAATCCCAAAAGCAAGGGTGGGCTTAGCTTAAGGCCGATCCAGCTGGCCTGGAGGTTCTGCATAGACTTATTGTAGAGAGGCACCCATGCCATTTCCTCCCTCATTCTAGTTGGAGTGTGATATTCCCTGATTTTGAGGCTGTGGGACAATGTGTTCCACCTACGGGTGCAAGCATGAACACAATTGTCCCCTAATAATTGCTCCATATCCTCGAAGTGTGTTATAGCCTGAGCCTGTTGATCCATGTATTTTAATAAAGCCTGAGAGTTGGTTGCTAGGTGCTGGTGGGCTGATATCAATGCAGTGGGGTCCCCTGGCTCTACTCTAATCAGCAGTGGTTCATGTAGTTCTCGGTTCATAACATCTTTGACCTCTGCCGCTCTATTTTCTTCGTGGCTTAACCATGAGGTCATTTCCATCAGCTGCATATCTCCCACAATTGCTTTTGGGTCCCATGAGGTTACATTTGGAAGGGCCAAATTATGAAGGTAGAACTCTGATAGCTTGGCCTTGTCCTCTGTTGAACTGTTGTTACATAAATCTGTGAACTGCTGGGGGTTTTGGATTTGGGAGATACCCCTCTATGCCAATGCATTAATTTGGAATTGCAGCCACTGGTCCCGTAGGTATAGGCCATAAGATTTGGCCAGCTACCTACATTGCAGAGCGTCCATTGCCCAACTAGCCATGCAGGCCAGTTGTGCCTCCTTTTCTTGCACCTGTTGTTTTAGAGCTTGTATCTCTATGCTTGCCTGCAATTCTCTTTCCTGTAGTTGCTGGATTAGTACCTCGAGATCAGCTTGCTTTCCTTCTTTTTCTTGGGGTTCTGCTGTGGTGTCCTCTGGTGCTTTGTCCCCTTCTTTCCTCTATCCTAGTAGCTATAGTTTGAGCTTCTCATTTTCTTCCTATAGAAATACTCGCTGGTAGTTTCCTACATGTTTTTCCATAGACAATTCCCTTCTTGCCTCCTTGAGTTGTTCCTCCAAAGGGCCTATATCTTCTACTCTTTTAGACTTGGCTATTCTCATCCATGTGTGGGTCCTCACCCTTTCTTCCTCTAGTGCAATGAAAAGCGGCACTGTGAATTTCTGTGGAATGATTTTTCCGGCCTCCAAAAAGTTATAATAAGAGCCCAAGCTGGGCTGGGGGCTAGGTTCCATGATTTTCTCTACCTCTTCTTCCCTTTGTGGTGATTTGGCTGCCTCCCCTTCCATTCTTTCGGTCTCCTTGAGCCTGGCTAATTTTTCCTGTAGAACGGCTTCAGCATCCTATAGAGAGGCTTGTGAACCCAATCTTTCCATTCTCTCCCTCCAGGTAGATGTCTTCGGGCTCCCCCGCTCATAAGTGACTGATACTTTGGAGGGGGACTTCTCCTTTGGCAAGGTAGGGGTGTCTTCAATGGTAATTGGGTCTTCGGATGGAGGTTGGGGCCTGCCGGTTTTAATTCTTACACTTCTTCTTGCTTTGAAATATAGAGGAGTCTCCCTCTTTCATTTTTCCTTTGGCTTGGGAGAGGTACTTAGGGTGGCCAGCACAGCAGCTGCCTCCCTAGCAAGAATTTCGGCTGATTTCTCCTTCTGTTTTCCTTTTTCAGGACTTCCTGTAGAAAGCCCTGTAGTGGTTGATTTATGGCTTCCTATAGAAGCCGCTTTTAAACTTCCTATAGAAACAGATGGCACCGTTTTAGCCTGCTTGGCTGAGGGTGCTTTTCCTTTTAACTTGGCTGAGGCTGCCTTAGAGGTGCCCTCACTTACGTGGACTTTTTCAGTCCTTTCCACCCTGCTCTGTAGTCTTTTCTCTCTGGGTGTTGGTGTGGTTTTATCACCCCCTGTTTTGGCAACTTGGCTTTTCTCTTGTGTTTCCTTCTGTTCTTTCTTTGGTATTTTGCCTGGGGTTTCTTGGCCTTTACCTTTCTTCTCTGCTTGAGTGTGCTCCTTCTCGCTACTGGAGGAAGTGAGTTCCTCGGCCAAAATTCGGATGTCATCATCCTTAGACAGATTCCGAAAAGTTTCCCAGGAGAGAGGGATGGTGTAAGTTTGGAGTGCATCTTCCACGAGGAGCTTGATAAGCCCATGATGGGCTAGTTGGTATGGCATCCCCTCTCTCAGTTTGGTGGCACACTCAATCATGGATTGGTGGAGGAAGTAAAGAATGCTCAACTTTTGCTCTGAGGGTAGGTCCATTTGGTGCCTGAGTTCTGTGAGCAACCGGAAATGATAGCCATACACGATGCTAAATTGCCCTTCACACGTAATATACTTCATAATCTGGAGGCTAACTTCACTCCAGAGCGGCTGTAGGATAGTTCTTCGAACTCCATTCTTGTCCTCTGAAAATTGTTCCTCTGGCAAGAAGAACTCCTTCTTAGCTTTCTGACCGAGTTTTCTCTCCTCCTTATCCCAGGGTAACCCCATCAGTAGATCAGTTACTCTGCTAACAAGCTGTGGGGTGAGTCTGAGGGTCAATCCTCTGAAGTTGACAATGGCCAATGTCTGTGACTTCGGCTTTAAAGACCTCAGGAATTATTCTGTAATTTCGTCATCATGACCTTGTAACTTATCACAAAATGACATCCAGTGTGCACGGGAAAATAAGTCCACCAGCTCAGGGTTTTTCCGTAATTTCTTGGAGTCTGAAGGCTCTTTTCTAATGAACCCTCCCGGCATGGTAGAAACTTGTTTTGTTGTCCTGAGCTTGCCTGCTCGTGTACAAAAGTAGAGCTTCGGGATTTTCTTAGACAGAGCACAGAGCTATGTATCTGTTATGCACACAGTTATATAAAATTCACAACTTTCTGCCAGTGAACCTTGACAGTGGCTCAATTACAATTAAAACCCCGGAGAAAATCCCACATGCATACTACGACGACAATTCTCATGCAGCGATAAGAAAACGGCTTGTAAACTCATGAACAAACTTTTATTCACACTTTCCCACCCCTTCAACACGTCAACTTCACCACCTTTTGAATCAATTGCATGGGAGAACTATGTATAGGCTTACCTTATTCTAGAATTTCCACCTTCGATGTGAACAGTCCAAATTCCTCCGTAATGCTGGGCTTCCTGTAGTGCAGCTTCCTGTAGGAGTCGTACACGGATTCTGGGGAATGCTTCAGTGGTTCTTGGACATTCTGTGTAGCAATCAGGATGTTGGAACAGGCCGAGAACTCGAGCTAACAGCCTTCAGAGAATTGAGGACGTGTACTCAGCTGCAAAATAGTTGTGAATCAATGACTGCAGTGCATCATAAGTGATTTAGCCGGCCGATTTGAATTGCTGCGGAATTCATGGCGCAGGGGTGAGTTGTCCCCGTCGACCCGTTGGCCGACGTCACCACTATCATTCCGCTGCATGTATTCCTGACCGCCGAATCCTTCCCTTTGTATCTACCGCCGCCATTCCTGTTAGATCGTCGCTTCTCTCCGACTGGACGCTTCCCACGTGTCCATTTCCTGTCTTTTCGACATAACCAAAGCCTTTCAGATCTGACGAGGCCGTCGGACTGGTTGTGGTGGCCAGTTGAATGGCTACCCGACTTGTTCAATCCGTTCATTTCCATAGTTACGCACATTTTAGAGTATAGCTTATGTAATTTGACGAAATAGGGTGAGGCACTTACCTGTGCGGCCGTGGACGTGATTTTTCAGGCTTCAGGATGAGGGATGATGGATCTGCTTGCTGCTGCTTCGTGCACAGGCACGGGAGCTTCTCTTCATTGACTGTTGCTGGTTGCGAGACCTTAAGACCCGGTTTCCTGGCTGTGAATGTTGCATGCGCCGGCTTCATGAGCTTTTGGTGTCTCCATGGGATGTGCTCTAGCTAGATCAGCTGCTACAGGATTCCTATAGGACATCCTGTAGCCGTTTCTCCTCCTGGAGTGCATGCCGAAATAATTGAGTCACGTTCACAGATGCAGGTTCCTTATATTGTGTTGACAGGTAAAGCGTTGAGCCTCTGCATGCTTTATTTCCCACTTAAAAATGTTTTTTCTGAGAAACCAAAGTTCTTGTATGACTGTGCAGGTATTTCGATCATATGGCAGCAATGGTAGTGAAAGGAGGTGGAACAAGTGGAGGATGGAAGAAAAGAGTGGTTGCATGCCTCCTCAATGGACTTCAAGCTTCAAATTCTTCTTCATAATCGGTCCTGGCCCGCCCAAAGGCTCTACAGGATGTTTCCTGTAGAAACACAGAACTTCCTGTAGAGAGTCCTATAGCTTCCTATAGAAGGCTAAACCATGACCAGATTGTGTCCAAATCTTGGAAGAAATGAGTGTTCATGGAGGGAGTGAATGTGAGGTTGCCTGGTATCTTGGTAGGGACCCTTGTCCTTGAGTTGAGAGACCTCCTTTTTACATTAAATCCCTGCAACCTGCAACAATTTCCAAAGATTAAGCCTGTTTTTTCTGTTTCTGTCTCTTTCTCTTTTCCTTTTTTCCTTTTTCTCTCTCTTTTTTTTTCTTTTTTTTTTTTTTTTTTTTTTAAGGGACAGCAGGGGTGCCTCAACGAGGTTTTCACCCCTACTATCTACCTTGGGCACCTCAGAGAGGTTTTCACCCAAGGATCTTTTTATTCCACTTCTTTCGAGAGAGACAGAAGGGGCGCCTCAATGAGGTTTTCACCCCTACCATCTGCCTTGGGTGCCTCAAAAAGGTTTTCACCCAAGGATCTTCTTCTTCTCTTTTTTTTTTTTTTTTTGTTAATGATGCTCAGGGTATGCCCAAAACAAAGGCAGAACCCTTCTCTATGACCAGCACTAATTTTTCCACAGTTTTGATGAACTCTTGCCTCAAAAGAGGTTTCCTGTAGATCTTTAGTCGATGCCCATTGACGAGCATGGGGATGGCTTCTTCATCAATGGTCTGAATAAGGACAGAACCATTGTCATTACACTTCTCCACTGCATATGGTCCTAGCCATCTTGTTCTCAGCTTCCCCTTGAAATCCTTATGTCTGGAATCATACAGCAGCGCCCAATCTCCCGGCTGGAACTGTTTGTCATTGAGGTGCCGGTCATGCCATATCTTCCTCTAAAGTTGAACCACTTCTGAGTGAAGGAGGGCCTGCATTTGGTGTTCATCTAACCCATTCAGCTACAATAACCTTTCTTGTTGAACATGGCTAAGATCTAGGTCCATCTGGGCTACCATCCTCAATGTGTTGTACTCGAACTCAATTGACAGCAAAGCTCTCTTCCCATAGACCAGCCCATAAGGTGTGAAGCCGGTTGTGGTCTTCCAAGTGGTGTTGTAAGCCCAAGTGGCCTCAACCAAGCAATCTGCCCAATCCTTTCTGTTGCTGCTCACCACCTTAGTCAAAATCCCTTCTAATGCTCTATTGGTGACTTCCACCTGCCCATTTGCTTGAGGATGATAGGGGGTGGAAGTCCTATGCTTGATCTTGTGATGAGCGAGCAAGTCTTCAATTAAGTTGGAGGTGAACTGGCTTCCCTGATCGGTGACTAAATCTCTTGGGTAGCCAAATTTGTAGAAGATGTTTTCTCTTAAAAACTCAGCCACCTTTTCTTTTGGTGCTGCTTTGATTGCCTTGGTTTCCGCCCACTTTGTCAGATAGTCTGTGCACACAATGATGTAAGACCTCTGCCTTGAAGGAGGGTTGATATGACCCGCAAGATCCATACCCCACTTCTCAAATGGCTCAAGAGTCACTTGAGGTTGGAGAGGCATTTCATCCCTTGGAGTCGGTTTCCCCATCCTTTGGCATCGGTCACATTGGCTGATATATCTTCTAACATCTTGATGAAGCGTGGGCCAATAGTAGCCTGCCTTTAGAATTTTGAAGGCTATCCTCTTGGCTGCAAAATGTCCTCCACAAGGCCCATCGTGACAGGTTAGGAGGATGTCAAATACTTCCTCCTCCCTTACACAACGTCTTAAGATCTGATCGGGGCCAAGTTTGAACAATTTGCCCCCGATCCACATGAATGAGGCACTTTTCCTCACAATTCTGCTCTTCTCTTTTGAGGATAGATGCGGAGGGAACTATGCTGAGACCAGGTAGTTTGCTATATTAGCAAACCATGGAGAGAGTACTGAGATAGCAAACAGATGTTCATCTAGCATCTGGTCATCCACTATTCCATCTTCACCTGCAGGTAAATCCAATCTAGACAAGAAGTCAGCAACAACATTTTCTTTACCTAGTTTGTCAACGATAGTCAAATCAAACTGCTGCAACAAAAGTAACCATCTAATACGAGCATTCACATCCGGTTTATTCATTAAATATCTAATTGCAGCATGATCAGTATGTACAAATGTTTGATAGCCAATGATATAATGTCGAAACTTGTTCAGGGCATGGACCACGGCCAAGAACTCTTTCTCAGTTATAGTATAATTCATTTCTGCCTTGGATAAGTTTTTTCTGACAAGGTATATGGCATATGGAAGTTTTTGTTCAACTTGTCCTAATGCTGCCCCTATGGCTTTGTTCGAGGCATCAGTGTGGATGTGGAAAGGTAGGCCCAGTTTGGACCTCTCAAGATCGGGGCGGACACCAACTTATCCTTTAATTCATTCAAAGCCCTCTGATAGTCGTCTGTCCATTTGAACTCAACGTCTTTTGCTAAGAGGCCAAAAAATGGCGAGGCTAGCTTACTAAAGTCTTTAATGAATCTCCTATAATATCCTGCTAAACCTAAGAAACTCCGAACATCTCTTACCTTCTGAGGAGGTGGAACCTTTTTTATGAGAGCAATTTTATTAGGATCCACCTGTAATCCTTGGCGAGAAATGGTATGTCCTAGCACGGTCCCTTCAGTCATCAGGAATTCACATTTTTCAGGACTAAGGGATAGGTTCATCTCAATGCACTTGGTTAGAACTTTTCCCAGATTGGACAATGCTCCCTAGAAGTTGGACCCATAAGGAGTGAAGTCATCCATATAGATTTCCACCGAATCATGGACCAGCTCAGAAAAGATGCTCAATACTGCTCTCTAGAAAGTGGCAGGAGCGTTGCATAGCCCAAAGAGAAGGACTCGGTAAGCAAAGGTACCCCAAGGACAAGTGAAGGTGGTCTTATCTTTGTCCTCCAGGCTAATTTGGATCTGGTTATACCCACTGAACCCATCTAGGAAAGAGAAAAACTTCTTTCCTGCCAGTCCATCCAACACTTGATCTATGAAAGGCAGAGGGAAGTGGTCTTTCTTGGTGGCTTTGTTCAGTTCTCTGTACTCCACACAGATTCTCCACTTCCCATTTTTCTTGGGAACCAACACCAGAGGGGAAACCCATTCACTGTCCGAGATGGGGTAGATGAATCCTGCATCCAACAGTTTTTGCAATTCTTCTTTGACAATGTCCTTAAGGGCTGGATTCATTCTCCTCTGAGGTTGCCTGACTGGTTTACAATCTTCTTTAATGTAGATGTGATGGGTACAAACCGACGGATGGACTCCTTTCATCTCCTTATAGCTCCAAGCAAAAGCATCTAGATGATTGGCCAGCAAGCTACACAGCTCCTTTTCCTGGGAAGGAGATAGGGAGGAGTAGATCTTTAACGTTCTCTTGGGGCCAAACTCCACATTCTTAACTCTGGGAGAGGTTGGATCAGTCACACAGAGGTCCACCAAGGTACTGGCTTGAGTATCCTCCACCAATTCCTCTAAGGACAATGCACTGGGAGGCGGATTATGAATCAAGGTCTCAATCAAATCATCCTCTGTTTGAGGACCTCCACTGGTGGTTTCTAAGGTGCACAAAGGTGCAGAGTATACCTCATCCTCTTCTCCTTCTTCCAACCAAAGTGGTAAGTCATGCTCAAGAAGAGGTTGGGCAGGAGGGTATAGGACTAGCTGCTTGGACATAGGACCATTTTTGATGGTCATGTTTCCTGCTCGGCAGCTTATGTAAGCATCCGCAGTGGCTAACCAAGGCCTTCCCAGAATAAGGGGGTATCCAGTAAGCTTTGCCTTTGGTTGAAGAACCAAGAAGTCCACAGGATACTCCCAAGAGTCAACAGAGACCAAGACATCCTCCACAATCCCTTCGGGAGTCACGGTGGAGCGATCCGCCAACTGCAGGACTGTCGAGGTCTTCCTTAAGGAACCCTGAAGGTTGAGTTTGAGCATGGTATCCCTGGTCATCACATTAATGGCAGCCCCTAAATCAATCAAGGTGTGGGGTATGATGGTGCCATTTATGTGGACATCAACTACAAGACTCCCAAGATCCAAATACTTTGGACAGATTACTTGCCCCAACATAAGATCAGACAATTGTCCTATGAAATTGATAGTTGACGCATCTCTTTTTCGCCTGCCTGGGTGTCTGAAACACTTTCCCTTAACCAATTTTTTGTATATCGGTACATCTTTGATGGCTTGGAGAAGTGGTATTCTCACACACAACTGTTTGAGTTCTCCCAGAAGCTCATTCTCTTCTGGGTTGGGTTGTGTGGTTACTGTTAGTCTCTCAGGAAAGGGTGGAATGGCTTTTGGTTCACTTTCCTGTCTGTCTTCCTCGTCCTCTGGGGGAGGAGGTTGGCGATCTGGAAGAGTCTTTCCAGATCGCAGGTTGATCTCCTGGATCTCCATAGCATAGGTAGGGCATGTTGTTTCCCCGGTATATAACTGTTGGGTCTGTCGGTTGTTGGGGTTCGGGTTCGGTTGAGCAGGCATTTGGGGTTGTCTGGGAGGAGCAGGAGGTAATGGTTGTGGTTGAGCCGGTGGTGGAGGCAAAATGGCGGGAGGAGTGTTGTATTGGGGCCTCCACCCTGGTTGAGGTGCATTCCACTGAGGCTGTGGCTGGACATGTGAGTGAAACAAATGAGTAGTGGGCTGAGTATGGTATTGAGGGGGGTAAGACCATGGAGGAGCTACAGACCAAGAAGGATGAGCAGGGGGACCCCAAGAAGGCATAGGAGCAGATTGGTTGGGGCTATAATAAGCTTGGGATGTCCCTTTCATCCCCTGTTGGTAAGGTCTAGGTCCATGCAGCCGCCTTTGGTTGAGGAAGTAGAGAGGTTCAGTGGGTGCCTCAGTCCCTTGGTATATGGCTTTAAATCCAGGTAAGGTTGGGCATTGGTTCGTGGGGTGGTCCTCCTCACAAATGAAACATACCTCTACTGGGTGTAATGGACACTCGTTCTTAGGGTGCTTCCTCGTACACCTAGGACAGAAGATGGCCAAAGCCCTCTCAGCTTCCTCTTTCTTTTGCTGGATTCAGAATGTATCAAGTTGCATGGCAATGGTCTGTCTCACCTCACTTTTGAGGTCCTCCAGCTGATTAGCAAACTCATGCTTGGAGAAGGTAGTACTAGCTGAAAGTGGGTTTCCCCTACCTCTTTTCCGGGCTGCCCTAGAGTGGTTTCTAAACACAGTCTTTATATCCTCATAAGGTAGTTGGTAAATATCTCCTCCAGCTAGCATGTGAAGGGTATCTAGAAGGTCTTCAGGGACTCCTCGGATCAGGACCAACTTGAGAGATTCAAGGTCAAGTGTGCACCTGGCCTGTTTATAGCTAAGCTGGAACCTTTCCTCGTAATCTTCTAAAGACTCATCGTTTCCCATGGTCATCCGAAAGATTTCTCCCTTGGCTTCCTTAGACCTACAGTAGTCCCGGTATTTGGTATTGAAAGCTTGCTGCATCTGAGCCCAAGTGGTGATACTGTTTCCAGGTAACCCCATGAACCAGCGTAATGCTGCATCCTTGAGGGTAGAGGGAAAGAGTTTCAATTTTTTCTCATCTTCTGTATAGTCATAGGTTCGACAAAGGACAGCAAACTCAAACAGGAAGGTATCAGGGTCTTCAGTAGTCAATCCATGGAAGTGAGGTAAAGCAGAGGGGCTTATGTTTTTCATTTTCATGTCTCCATTGGTCTCTCGGATGGGAAAGGCACCTTCTATTCTCTCATCTTCTCTTCTACCGTTTCGGTTTTCAGCCATGGCTTCAGATGGAGTGTTCTCTAACTCTTCTTCTGTTATAAGATCTTCGTATATCTTAGGAGGCTCACCTATAGGTTCTTCTGGATCACTGTCACCAAAGAAGAGAGAAGGGTGACTCAGTGAAGTGGTGGGGGTGTTGGATAAGAATTTGCCGGTTTTATCTATGTTCCTACGAGGCATGAAATGGAAAGGATTTTGATTGCCTTTGTTTTTTTTTTCTTCTGGTACCTGCAAAACTAAAATAGATTGAACTGCAGCTAGCTAACTTGCTGAAATGAAAATGCGGAATTGAAATGAAAGCAGGAAAGGACTAATCTATGTTGCTCAAATGAAATTGCAGGAATGAAATGCTAGCCTACGCTTGCAGAATTGAAATGCTAAACTACGCTTGCAGAATTGAAATTGCAGAATTGAAATGCTAATATATGAAAGCAAGAAATATCTACTCTACTTTTGCGGAAATGAAATTGCAGAATGGAAATGAAATAAACTACTTAGCAGAAGGCGAGAGTAGGAAAATAGAAGAAAAGCAACAATCACCAATACTCTGACGCTTCCCCAGTAACGGCGCAAAAAAGATGGTGGGCTCCAGTATTGCAGCAATAATGCTGCAACTCCTGGGACTCCCTTCTTTACTTTTATCAACCCGGTAGTTCGTAACAAACTTGGAAGCGACGGTGCTGTATGCAAAAGTACTAGCTCTTGCCGCAGTTGTCACTTGTTCAGCTGGCACAAGTCCGCTAGGAGCTTAAGCCAACTTCTATGAGCTCTTAGAAGAAGTTTTTTAACTGATGGATGGAAGCTAACTCAAAGGAAGCTGATCTACTTGCAGAAAGAAACTGAAAACCAAAAAGTAACGCAAACCCTAGCAAACCCAAATTCTACTAGCTAGTCCTACTGATGCAAAGGAGAGAATGCAAACTATTAAAAGAGATGCCATTACTTCTATGAAGGTAAAATGCATGTGTCTAGGCTACCTCTATCTGAAGAAAACATCTTTTTGTATTTTTGAATAAGTTATCAGAATTATCATGCATGTGTTTTTAACTGGCTTTTTGCTGTGCAGGGGTGGATCAAGGAGGAGAAATGCTTGGAAAAGGTTGGGAAGGTTCAGAGAGGGTCTAAGGAGTCCCTAACACTCTTCTGAAGAGTTTCACAAAGGTTGGCTCTCAAGAAGCCTCATTTGTGAGTTTCTACAGGAAGTCTGCAGGGGTTCTACAGGATGTTTCAGGAATTTCTACAGGATGTTCAGAAATTTCTACAGGATGTTTAAGAATTGGATTTTGGAGGATGGGTGAGTGAAGGAAGATGCATGGATGGATAAGGAGGTAGGCAGGGGCTTGAAATGACCCAGGGACTGATGGATGGAGTGATGAGAAGGTGTAGAAGGCTGACTTCGCTTGAAGAAGGCTAAGGCAATGGAGGAGCAAGAAGGTAGGGTTACATGGGCAAAAGAACAGTTGTGAGACGAGGAACTTAACTAGGAGATGGAGCAGCTGTCCTGGACGAAGCTTAGGTGGATGAGAGAGTGGTAGAGATGCCCTGCACGGTGTACACTTAACCGAATCAACAAAGTCCTGCACACAATCAAAGTTTTAGCTAATCTACTCTAATTGTCAATGAAACAAATGAACAACAGCTTTATTTGTAAAGAGAACCATGTACATCACTCAAGCAAAGAAACATTTCAGAGGTCTTGAACGCATAACTAACTTCTACAAATGAAAACATTACACCAAGGATTGCATGGTCAAGCAAACTAGTGTTTTTGTTGGGGCAGCACTGTTTCTGCAATTCCAACCCCTGATCCAATAAGGATGAGGTGAAACTGAGAGTGTTGTCAACACTTTTTCTTGGAGCTTTATCTGTTATGATCCTACGAATCTATTCTACACACCTTCAGTAATTCTATTTATCACCAGTGACCTATTTAACCAACACAACTAAATCTGCTCAACAGAAACACGTTTCAAATGCATAAAAGGAAAATCACGATGCATAAAGAAAAGATAACAGTACAAAGAAGGAGGCCCTAGGCTCTCAGGTTGGGCCCAACTGTTATAGACATTTTTGTGCCTTACAACTCCAAGCATGAAATGTCCATAAACCAAGGGCTCCTAAGTCCGTAAAAGTGTTGTTCTAACCCCTAAAGGAACAAGGTCAACAGATTACAGCTTCTCCCAGAAGTTCTCCACCAGAAACTGCTCAGAATAAGTCAAAACAGGATCATTTCAGCTGCTCCACTGGCTAGGTGCGTTGCATTGCACCTAAATACACTGGCTAGGTGCATTGCAATGCACCTAAATACACTGTGAGGGTGCGTTGGGCGAGAAATGACAAATGGCAGTGTCATTCCGCGAGGTGGAGAGACAATGGAAGCTTCCAGAATCTTCTCCTGTGACACTTGCCTCACTGAATTCGACCAAGGATGAGTAAGAGGCCTTCAGTCTCCAAGTGGAAGCAAGAACTGATAGAGAGAAGACACTAATCAAATCACAAGCTGACTCATCCTCCTTACACATATCTATATATGGATCCCTCATCTCAGAGATCCAGGGGCTGGAATTTTGCACATTGTAAAGAATTGTTATTGGTTTTGAGACAAACATCAGAGTATTGGGTGATCTATGCTTTGTTGGAGGTGAAGAGGGGCTTCTTTGCTGGGAGGTTGATGCTGGGTCAGGAACCATCGGTTGTAAATCCTCCTGGATCTTTTCTTGTTTATCAATAAAAACTATTTGAGTTTTCTCCATGCTTTTGTATCATTGATGCTTGTTATATTTGTATGGTTAACTTAAATCTGATCCTAAGTTGTTTATGAATATAGATCCATGTCTTTGTATAGTGTTCTTCTTCTGTGATCTTACAGGTACTTGGTGAAGCTGGGCAAGTAAGGGAGCAGGTAGCTGGAGGCTATCAAAGAAGAGAGGGATTGGATCAAAGGATTAGCGCAAGACACAGGTTGGTTCTTTCTATTCCTCTCTATCTATAGTTCATAAAGGAAATACAAAATTAGTTTTTCTCTGTTTGTTTCTAAGGCAGCTGTCACACCTTAGTGGGATAGAGCAGTTCTAAATAGACACTTTTCCCGGTAACAAAATGGCGACTCCACTGGGGGTTCAGGGTGGCGGTCATGAAAGAATGGAGTATAATGTATGGTAGTGGGTGAGACACGGGTGACTTCTCTGGATGACTTCTCTTGAACATGTCGGCGACACTGATGTGATGGATTGGTAGCATTAACCCCAAATGTGGATGGTATGGCGTGACCATGGCGATGTGACCGGTGAATGAAACAACCCAACCCGACTCGGACACGGAGTGGAAGTGTCATGTTCAAGAGCGACTTGCTACCAACAAAGTTTCTTTGAGTTTTCTTCCTAATTTTCCCTAGTCATTGCTAACCAGTACCTCTTTATTTTTGTCAAGCTTGAGGAGGATAACATATGCTTGTTCTATAATTTGCCCTTCTGGCAAACCCATCGCTATGTTTTAACAAGCCTAGCGATAGTGAAACTCGTTCTCGTCTAAAGACAAGTTTGTCGCTATTAATCTTTTTAACGAGTTTAACGACAAAGATAACTCGATCCTTTTCAATTTTAGAGAGTCTGAAAAGGAACGTAAAGGTAACTTCAAAATTCCTTTTTCGTCATCTAATCCCTTAGGTCCGAAAAAGTTAAAACAATACAGAAGGAATGAATTTTCGATAGTTTTAACGAGCCGAACAAAACAAGCGCTCGATCTTTTTGTGCAATAATCCCTCAGGTCCAAAAAGATTAAAATATTTTGCGGTGCACGATTTGTCAAATAGGAGGAAAGCATGCTACGGACAACTGCCATTTGATATAGAAGTACACACAAAATTCTTCAGCTTTATTCAAGTGAAAGCCCTCAACAAAATTGTTCATCGAACAATTATTGATGAGGGGGCATCTACATGTATTATGTCGATGAGTTGCTGGAAAAATTTAGGCTCACCACCCTTGTCGCGATCGTCAACAATGTTAAAAGCATTTGATGGACGATCATACACTCCATACGGGATTTTAAGTAACTTGCAAGTTGAACTGGGGGGCAAAACAGTAGAAATTGATGTTGAAGTAATCGACGGAAACCTTGATTACAACATCCTACTGGGAAGGCCCTGGATATATGCCATGGCCGCAGTTGTGTCGACCTACTTCAGAAAGATTGCATTTCCCTTCCAAGGAGGAATTACAATCGTCGACCAACAAACATTTCTCCCCAATAGTTCGCAAGTTACGAGAAGCATTCCAATGATCCATGGAAGCAATCATTCGCTTCAAAATATTGGAGTAGGCCTCCTAAAAGACCCTGCCTTAATGGGTACTTTTGCCCTACCGCCTCCGAGTAATTTGGCGGAAATGGAATATGAAATCTTCTATATCTAATGGATTCGGAAGATTCCTAAACATTTTGTCAGCATGGATCATCGCCATTTTAGAAATATTGTAGCAATCAATTTTCTTGGCTTGGGGGGCAAACCCAAATTAACGCTCATCGAGTGTTTGGATAGATAGGTCTAAGGAATATGGCACCTCTTCAGATCCTTGGTCGAGAGTGCATGACACCGACGAAGGAATTGTTCAATCAATGGTAATTGAAGGGGCACCATGGGATGATTACCACCATCGTTCCCTTCTTCCGGATTGTGGAGAAGATACTCCTGATGACCTTTATCATCCTTCAGTTTTTGATTTTCTATCAAATACTGTAAATACGGTGGATTTCGAGGATGGTTCTTATCTCGTGTCGACCTCGTTAAAAAATGAAACAAGGAGTCTTGAGGATGGTTCTTTTACTGTGTCAACCTCATTAAAAAATGAAACAAATCCCCTTTCCAAATCTCAAAGGTAAACCTTCATTCCAACCACCGAGTTGAATGCAATGAAGCTTGGGGGGCATGCACCTCGATTTTTGTTATTATGTTGGGGGCATGCAAACTTATCGAGCAGTGTTACCGCAAGGTTCAAGCTCGTTAAAAAATAAACCCGCATCGAGCAGTTTTAACACATAGTTCAAGCTCGTTAAAAAATAAACATAAGACATGAGCAAATGTTTCCACCCGCGTTTAAGCTCGTTAAAAAATGAAATATTCCCCGGTAAATAACCACCGTGAATGTAGTACTTCAGCCATTAAAGCCTTGGTCGTGTTTTCACCGTCACCTCCACTTTTTCATTGGCCGATCATTCACCTCCATTTGATTGTTTACCCATTTTGAGGAACAGCTGTGAAGAGTGATTTCACTAGCCATCCTTGTGACACTGCCATGATTGGAAAATTCCAAACCTTACCTGGAATCAGCTGCTACCCGTTTTATCACTCGTTCCTCAAAAGATGAGTCTCATTTAAGCTCTTTTCAACTGACTCGTAAAATATGAAAAGATTGTCAAGTCCTTGGCCTTCCATCTCGTTAAAGGGACAGGAAGTGCTATCCCTCCTCTAGATTTTAATCTTTTTGGACCTGAGGGATTATTGCACAAAAAGATCGAGCGCTTGTTTTATTCGGCTCGTTAAAACTATCGAAAATTCATCCCTTTTGTATTGTTTTATACTTTTTTGGACTTAAGGGATTAGATGACGAAAAAGGAATTTTGGAGTTACCTTTACGTTCCTTTTCAGACTCTCTAAAATTGAAAAGGATCGAGTTATCTTTGTCGTTAAACTCGTTAAAAAGATTAATAGCGACAAACTTGTCTTTAGACGAGAACGAGTTTCACTATCGCTAGGCTCGTTAAAACATAGCGATGGGTTTGCCCGAAGGGCAAATTATAGAACAAGCATATGTTATCCTCCTCAAGCTTGACAAAAATAAAGAGGTACTGGTCAGCAATGACTGGGGAAAAATTGGGAAGAAAACTCAAAGAATCTTTATTGGTAGCAAGTCGCTCTTGAACATGACACTTCCACTCCGTGTCTGAGTCGGGTTGGGTTGTTTCATTCACCGGTCACATCGCCATGGTCACACCATACCATCCACGTTTGGGGTTAATGCTACCAATCCATCACATCAGTGTTGCCGACATGTTCAAGAGAAGTCATCCAGAGAAGCCACCTGTGTCTCACCCACTACCATACATTATACTCCATTCTTTCATGACCGCCACCCTGAACCGTATATCATCAGATCGTTTTCACCTCCATCAAAATCATTTGCTCCGTTTCGTGTCATTGATGTGGGATTCATTAAGGCCCTCCTTTGACGGATCACTTCTTGTCGACATCAGCTCATTATCCAAGAAGTTGATCTAGGAACACTCCATTCAGTACTTTGAAGCTTGCATGCCTTAATGGCAAGTTTCTCACTTCCGGCGACAGGTTTACATCAATGGCCTTCGACCGAAAGATTTTGCGTGGTGTTCGACGCCAAGACCTTTATTCACACCACGTGAATTGTACTATAGTACCTTGAGGGTCATTATCATTATCGGTGATTCCTCTCGCGCTTGTTAACAGTGTACATCATTGACTGGTAATCAAGCAATGTCTTTCCATGTTCGACTTCAAAACATTTCTCACATGGATCGACTTGTACTTCGAGTGAAGATCGGACGAGATTGAAGACCCCGGATCTAGTTTCATCCATCCGGGCTGTAATATATATTCAGGGAAATAAAGACATTAAATGTACAAGCACTGCAGCACAGATAATCATCCTACCAAAAGGATGATGGCTCTATCAGAATCATCAGTCTACACTCAGACGATTGTCTGTCCTATGTACATGAAAATGAATTTATAAAGTTGAGCATGGGAATGCCCGCCTCAGCTAGATCATGAAAAACAGTATGAAGATAATGTATTGTATTGTATCTTATTATAGGTCTCCTCCCAGCATTGAAAGAACTTCGGATCCTCATAATAAAGCATTTCACCCAACACCAAAAGGTTAAAACAATGTAAACTTTGAAACGGGAACTATAAACTCAAAACGGGAACTCTGGCCCAAAAACCCCAAAAAAACCACAAAAACAGTGCTCAAAACGAAAAGTGTGTATACTGGAACGATGTTTTTTTTTTTTAGGTGTCAATTTTGCGGCTGTTTTAAAAATGGCAGTGACTACGAAATTTTCTACGTAATTTTCCTGCAAAATATAGCTTCAGAACGAAAGTGTTGATACTGGAATAATGATTTTTTTTTTAGGTGTCAATTTTGCGGCTGTTTTAAAAATGGCAGTGACTACGAAATTTTCTACGAAATTTTCCTGCAAAATATAGCTTCAGAATGAAAGTGTTGATACTGGAATAATGATTTTTTTTTTAGGGTCAATTTTCATACTTTTTAAAAAATGCTAATAAAACCAATTTTTTATGTCTCAAACAAAGTTAAATTTTAAGAAAAAAACACATTAATGTTTCTGGTAGAATATCATTTTTCTTTCCTCAGTATAAATTTAACATGTTTTTAACCAAAATCAATAGTTTCTCATCTTAATAAAAGAATCAACGCTAGAGCTTAAGTCCCGTGGTGGAGCACTAACTCAATCTACAACATATCAGGTGACTTGAAGTAGTTAACCCCCTTGCTACCTTATGATTCGATATGCTCATGCATCGATGATCTGCATCCCCAAAGTTGGAGCCCCCTCCTTTTGTCAGAATGATATGGGTCATATTAGTTATCATGTTTCTCGAGGTAGTTAACTCCCTCACTACTTCTCAACCCAACATATTTGTTGACCATTGATCCATCTATCATGTGGAAAACACCGTACCAGTTTTCATATCCCAATCAAGGACAAAGATACTTCCGAGAGACATTTGTGGTGGTTTGAAAAGAATTTCATGTCCCATAAAATTACTTAAGAGATGAAGGACCTTATTTCCCCCACCCTAATCATGTTCAAGGCCCTAAGACCAATCCCTTATGAACTCACAATTTCTAATAGCATCCCCTTCCCACCCCTGTGTAAAAGATCCCTTTCAGAGGGCTTGTGCTATAGTTCAAGACCTTTATCATAACCCATTAGTGTCTAGTTGCCTAGATTTATCCCTTAACTATAGTTAATGGCTCAAGACCCTTAATCCTTTAAGACTTCATCAAAGACCTAACATATCTATTTTCCTACCTTGACTTCATAATGATACTCATATTCCACTTTGAGGCCAACACCACTGCTAAAAAGTCTTATTATGATTTGAAATTATGATCATTACTAATAAGTCTTAAAAATCCATTTATGGTATAAGGCCCTTGTCTTCCTTAAAGATCCATTTATGATATAAGGCCTTGTCTTCCTTAATTTTAGTTAAGGCCCCATACCATGCCCGAATCCGCTTCCGGACGAAAAATTCATCACTGTGACAATCAACGGACTCGCAAAGCCCACCGCTCAAATCTCGCGCAGAATCAGTAAATCTACCTCGCTGCTCCATCGCTCAAACCTGCTCCATAAACTCGCCTATGAAATGATCAATCAAGCTACCTCGCTGCTCCATCACTCAAACCCGGGCCATAAACTCGCCTATGAAACGATCCCTTGCCTATGAAAGTAGAGTATGTGAGTACTAAGCATAAGGAATGGAATTTGACTAGTAAATTATGGGTAATGGGTGATTTGTTTATTTTAAAAATTTAAGAAACCATAAAAAAATTTCTTTGAATGGTGAAAATTGACTGGAGAAATGTGAAAACGGTCAAAATTTGGGTAAATTTGTTTTGAAATTCTAACGTTGCAAAGATGATATAAGCCATAACACACATGAGGTTTAAAATTTTAAGAAACTTTAAATTTTTTTCTTTCTTTAAACTGTGAAGACTGATTAGAAAAATGTAAAAATTGTCAAAATTGCTACTGGATTTGTTTTGAAACTCCAATCCTCTCCAAGATGATATAAGCAATAACACAACACAATACAAGCAATATGAAATTTAAAATTGATTCACCACATACTCAAAAATTTTTCGATCTCAAATGATTTCAGTAATAAAGGCTAACGTAAGTCCATATAAAAGGAAACGGAGAACGCTAACGTCAATCCATATAAACGGAAACGGAGAAATGGGCCCGAGTAACCATTTAAGCAGATATAGAGAATGTGCAATCGGGATCAGAGTCGCCGGAAGATGTGTGATGGGAGATATGATTCATCACCGCTTGTTGCTGTCACCACTGGTGTTCTTGATGCAGGTGATGACAACTTTGCCATTCACATTATCTCTCCAAAACTGTACAGTATCACCAATTTGGAGTGCTCGTCGTCTCACAAAGTTGATCCATCCACTTAAAATCACATAAGTCTTGCTGCTGGACCACTGTTTGAATACAAATTTGTATTCTATTCCCTCCTCCAAATCAAAGATAGGGAAGAGCATGCCCTGATCATTCACTTCTCTCATCTGCTGAGGTGTGCAGAATTTGAGAATACGTTCCTCGGCAACTTTCCTGGGAATGGCCAGTCTGCAACTCCTATCTATATCGCTCTTGAACAACTTCTTTTCAAACAACAATTGATTGGACACTATCTGCACGCCAAACAGAATCAACGTATTTTCTCTTATTATCGACATCCAAACAATCTCCAGATCGATCAACTGCGTTTGATAATTAGTGAAGTTACACACATAAATGAAATCTGTTGTCGGGGCGAGGAGTTATATGTGCCAATGCCTTCGGAATTTGAGTTTATTTTGTGAATGGAAAGCGGGGGTCGATTCCCGGAATCGACCCGCCGCCGGGTCGGGCGGGGCGGAGTGGCCCGGGGGTGGCGCTGCGCGGCGGCGCCGCCGCGCAGCGCCACCCCCGGGCCACTCCGCCCCGCCCGACCCGGCGGCGGGTCGATTCCGGGAATCGACCCCCGCTTTCCATTCACAAAATAAAACCAAAATGAAACAGATATGCACCATCTTGCTTTGTCGCGGAAGACAAAGTTGATGTATTGAGATCTTTCCTTTTGAGATCATCCATTAGGAGCTTTTGAACTTTATATAAACGATGGAGTTCATGGACCTGCACCATTCAGCAGTCAAAAGAAATAATTAGACATAGACCAAATATTTGTCTTGTGGGAATAGCTTTGTTAAAAGTTTTCTCTTCTATCTTCTCTTCCCTATTGATTTAAGTTACTTGAACTTGAATCAATCATCCTCTAAATATCTTGATTCTTTTCACACTACTAATGTCAACCAGACATGCCATGCCCCATACATTGAACTAATAGAATTTAGAATTATCAGTTTGCTATCAAGTGGAAAGCATTGCGTATATAGATAACCAACACTATCTAATGATAACCCATCATTCGCGCCTGGTAGGTATATATATTACATTTGAAGATCATCCATCTTATCAGCCAATGTTGTCTGTATACCTGTTCCCTGAATATTTCTTCATGTCTTAGCATTGTTTGCTTCAGAATTTCTTTCTCATATTCTGAACAACAGCTTTCCGGCATCTCTTGCTTGAATATGCTATAAGATTGACCCTTTTTCAACACCATCTTGTTAGCACAAGCTGGCCAAGCATCTCCAAGGCTTATTATTATAAATTCAGTTCGTTCATTCTTGTTGGAGACAATAAACAGCAACCGATTATCGCTCTGCACTTGATCTCCCATAGCCACTATTTTATGTATGGCAAATTTAGAAAGATGCGTTCAGATAAAAATTGAGGAAATAAAATGAAATAAATGAAATGATAAGAACTAGCAAGTAACAAATATATTTTATAAAGTTATGACATGGCAATATATTCACATTAAATATATGAGAAGTTGGAATGACTTGTGAAAAAACGTCCATGAATATTATCAACAACAATAAGACATAATTATATATAACATATATAAATACAAATTTAGTTGCTTTTAAATATGAACAGTCAACATATAACATAGATTTTAAATACTAAAGAAGATTTACAGATTTTAAAATCATACTTTCTCGCAGATATGTAAATAGAAAGATGAAGAACACTATCTACATGTAGGAAATGTGTAGGAAGCAATTATGACGCAAATTATTTGAAAATTTAAGTTACCCAGTCATTCAGGAAAAATATTTCAAATCAAATAAATAGAAATACCATAACAAAGTATTAAAAATCTATACTGGATGACCATAGACTGTAACGACTAAGTAACAGGAGTGTAATGATTATGTGCCATTTATCGCTCATTATTGATCACACACTACCATTAATGTTCCTTTTAGCTGTTGCAGATATATCATCGAGATTGACTGTTTCACTATATCACAGCATATTCTCAAAGTCACACTGAGAAATCTAACATTAATATTCACAGATTACTTGCTTCTTATGGATCGCATGCCATCCTTCATGACCCTCATGTTCATCATTGTCGTTATCATCACTATCAAATTTTCAGAAAAATGCCTGACATTCGTTATGCAGCTCTTGATGATTCCATTTGGCTGTATGCTTTCTCAAAACATCATCTAACAAAATGTCACACATTTTGAAAGATTTTAAAAGTCTCATATTTTCTTGCATAAGCTCATAAATGATTGATTTTTATCACAAATTGGATGAGATGAAATTTTTACTAATGTCCAATGATTATTGAAGGAACTGTAGTGAAATAGAAATAACACCAAGTACATGGGAGACTTCCAAGCATCTCGTATATAAAGTCACTGAGAAGGAGAAAGTGAAAATGAAATTGATGTTCGCTAAAAACCAAAATAGGTCAAAGGGACTAACAGCTAGTTACAATAGCTCTTCTCTGCAACTTAAATTGCATTCGCTGGTTGTAGTTAATGCAGTGCAAGAATGCTTACACCAACCTAAACACAACTTGACAGTGAAAAATATATCCAAACAATTGCAATTAATATTTAACTGTTCGATACCTTATAAGATGCCAAACAACCAACAACATGTGTATATATGCTTTAACGTGAAATAATGTTTTAAGAGAAAAGCTGGAAGGCAATTTAAAAGAGCCTATTGAATGAAACTCTCAACGCACCCATAGTGGAACTACTCACTGATCTCATTCTATTGTGACTGTAATCATAACCCTATTATAACCCAATAAAATTCAAAGTTGCTATCGAATTTAATGAGTCCTGGTACAACGAATTCCTGCATAGGGTTTCAATTAGTTAATGAGTCCTGGTACAACGAATTCCTGCATAGGGTTTCAATTAGTTTGTAGGAAACGTATGCAGGTCGTTCAAGTAGAATACCCCACTTCTCTCTGGTTTATAGGAATATTGGCTTGGCTTACTAACAATGCTTTTTTCTTATGGGGCAATGGAGTGGTGGGTACAATGGGATGTTTTTTTTCAGACGAAAAAAACAGAACTAGATTTTATTAAAGAAGAAAAAACCCAGTTACATATGTATTCTTGTCATTTTTTTGCACTTCTAAATCAAACATAAAGTCAAGTCTTTGTGTTTTGAAGTAACAACTTTCCAGCCTTTGTATCTAAATAAAAGCCATCATTCTGTCATATTCTAGTTTTAATTTTTAATTTGATCCATTTTATGAACCCCGCTTCAAGTGCATAATATACATATTCTAGTTTTAATTTTTAATTCGATCCATAATTTGGTTTTAATTTTTGATTCGATCCATTTTTCAAGAGTGCATAAAATACACATTTGGATCATCCTTGAGTTTCTCTATCTTATTGTGTTTTCTTGAGAACTTGAAGTGGCTAGTACCATATAAAATAAAGTTTCTAAAAAGTCCATCAAGCCTGCTAAAGAGGATAGGAGTTAGACATTTAGATCATCTTTGAGTTTGTCTATTTTATTGTGTTTTCTTGAGAACTTGAAGTGGCTAATACCATTTGATTGAGGGTCAATTTTACTTATATAAACATGTGATCGCGGGACAATTTTACTTATATAAACATGTAACATTCTTACGGTTATTAATATAAGTAAATTGGTCGTTCGGGTAAAACGATGGGGCAAGGATGCGTTGCCAATCTTGGATAGTGAGTCGAGTAAGTTAATTATTATTTTTTGAAAAAAAAGTTGTTATTATTATTTTTTTGACATGAAATTCATAAACAAACTATTATTTGACCATTTTTAGTTAATATTTTTGTATAAAAATTGTGATTTTGACATGTTAATTCTAGCAAAAAATTATCAAAACGTTTAGTTTTTTTGTTATATTTATGTTAAAAATGGTTATTTTTTATGTCCATTGTTAAAAAATGTTGTTTTTTAGAAACCATTATTTCATGTGGATTGAAAAATTAATTAAGGATGTCTAAATATGTAGATTATCTAAAATTCAAACTATCGACTTTCTAATTTAAAAAAGCAAAACAATAAAAACCCCACTAAAAAAAAAAAAAATTAAGATAGAGAACAAGAAAATATGAATACAATGACGACTTCAAAAACTATCAAATTTAGAAAATATTTTTTTACATTTCATACACTAGGTCTTTTAAAAAAATGGATATTCAAAAAATAGGTCTTTTAAAAAAAGGGTGTGATGCAGAATACTCACTTTTTAAAATCAGGATGAAAATCACTACCATTCACTACCATTCTAAAACTTAACGCACATGAAAAAAATTAAAGTTCCAAAAACCATGTTCTAAAAAAAACATGTGTATTCTGCATCAACACTTTTGAAAATCGGGTCATTTTTTTGCCACCTCTACAAAACGGGTAACAGTATCAGTTCCCGTTTCAAAGTTTACATTGTTTTAACGGCCTCATACTTTAGGGGGCAACTGTTATAGACATTTTTGTGCCTTACAACTCCAAGCATGAAATGTCCATAAACCAAGGGCTCCTAAGTCCCTAAAAGTGTTGTTCTAACCCCTAAAGGAACAAGGTCAACAGATTACAGCTTCTCCCAGAAGTTCTCCACCAGAAACTACTCAGAATAAGTCAAAACAGGATCATTTCAGCTGCTCCATTGGCTAGGTGCGTTGCATTGCACCTAAATACACTGGCTAGGTGCGTTGCAATGCACCTAAATACACTGTGAGGGTACGTTGGTCGAGAAATGACAAATGGCAGTGTCATTCCGCGAGGTGGAGAGACAATGGAAGCTTCCAGAATCTTCTCCTGTGACACTTGCCTCACTGAATTCGACCAAGGATGAGTAAGAGGCCTTCAGTCTCTAAGTGGAAGCAAGAACTGACAGAGATAAGACACTAATCAAATCACAAGCTGACTCATCCTCCTTACACATATCTATATATGGATCCCTCATCTCATAGATCCAGGGGCTGGAATTTTGCACATTGTAAGGAATCGCTGTTGGTTTTGAGACAAACATCAGAGTATTGGGTGATCTATGCTTTTTTGGAGGTGAAGAGGGGCCTCTTTGCTGGGAGGTTGATGCTGGGTCAGGAACCATCGGTTGTAACTCCTCCTGGATATTTTCTTGTTTATCAATAAAAACTATTTGAGTTTTCTCCATGCTTTTGTATCATTGATGCTTGTTACATTTGTATGGTTAACTTAAATCTGATCCTAAGTTGTTTATGAATATAGATCCATGTCTTTGTATAGTGTTCTTCTTCTGTGATCTTACAGGTACTTGGTGAAGCTGGGAAAGTAAGGGAGCAGGTACCTGGAGGCTGTCAAAGAAGAGAGGGATTGGATCAAAGGATTAGCGCAAGACACAGGTTGGTTCTTTCTATTCCTCTCTATCTATAGTTCATAAAGGAAATACAAAAGTAGTTTTTCTCTGTTTGTTTCTAAGGCAACTGTCACACCTTAGTGGGATAGAGCAGTTCCAAATAGACACTTTTCCCAGTAACACCAACCCCAAGAGCTATGGCTCCTATAGAAAACTCAGAGCTGATATCAAATCGGACTGCTTCTCATTATCAAAAAATAATCATAAGTCAAGAGTTATGCCAAAAATGGCTACAAGAGAACAAAATAAAGCTAGCAGCACTGAGTGCAAAATATGCAAGAGTTTCCAAAAGTCCCTCACGAAGGCTAAGGCCTTAACATTTATACACCACGAGGCCCTAGCTGGCCTCCTAAATCTATGGGACTTGGCTGCCCAAACTGTTTGGCTGCCTTCTAGATCCGGTTTTGGTGGCCTTTGGGGCTCGGAGTTGGGGGTGAAGATCCTGAGAGAGGCTATTTAATGCCATAGACAACCCCCCTACGAATCCTCAACCCAAGCTTGGTTGTCTCCTAGCCCATGACTGCTCGGTTTTGCTCCAACATATGTCAAAAAACCTGAAATGAGCATGTGTTAGCCACCTAGGAAGAGTGACTACCCTTATTCGTACAAATGACATAAACATACTAAAAAATAATGCATAAGTTATGAAAAATGAAGGATTGAACAAGGATAATTAGGCCAAATGAGCCCAAAATGTTACCAAATTTGGGGCTCATCATAGAGTTTTGAAGCTTCCTTTCTTTTTTATGGTTGTTGAAGTGCATTTTGGATTCCTAGGCTTGGGTGGAGCCATTGTGTATGCTTGTGTTGTTGAGGATAGATGTGGTTTACCTCTAGGTTCCATGTTTCAACTAGTTGCATTGAGTAGTTTGTGGGTGGAGGTGGTTGGGGCCTAGGGAGCTATTGTTTCAACTAGCAGTATTGGTTTATCCTTTGAGAAATCCTCCTCAAACTCTAGAATCTAGCTCAAGGGTGATTGGCTACAAGAAATATTGCATTGCATGCCATTCTGAGGTTCAGTCAAGATTTGAAGTACCACTCTCAGTTGCCAACCACTTGAACATAATATGATAAGTTTACTTGCTTGTGTACTTGACATATTGAGAGGAAGAATATTGTTTCTATGATTATTCATACATGTATAAGCATTGTTAATGTAGGAATATGTTGTTCTTCTCTATCTACGATGAAATATTGTATGTATGTGTGTAATCCCCATGGTTATAAAGGGCATGGAGGCATTGTGTGTCAAGTTAATATGTTCACGATGTGCAGAGTTGATCGCATGGTCCCATGTGATTGCAGAATGTTATCGAGTAAGTTTTTACAGTGTGTGAATTCCATTACCTGGTTATTGGTAATCTAGTCAATGATGGAGAGAGCTAGCCTAGCTTCACCTTAAGTCAACTAGAGGGCAATCGATATTATATGATCATTTAAGGCTTGAGTCAAATCGATGAGTTGTGACTTGTGTATGGTGGGAAGGTGTCAAATTTCTGCAATGAGGACTCAATAGCCAATGTGGGGCCCTAGCAGGAGGACCCGGATTTTTGGGCACCCAATTCATCTGAGGGTCACTGATAGATGAGGCAATAGCTTGATCATCATTCATGTATATAAAGTTGCATGCTTAAAGTAGAGGTCATTGAAGAGGATGGGATACATTATTTGTTGTCAACCTCGACGAAGATTCGACTGGTTGTCAGCATTAAGTTCTATAGGCATATATTAGGGTATTGTTCAATCGAGGTAAGTTGAATGATTAGGATTCAATTGGTCCATCTAGCCGAAGTGAGTCAACTAGTCAAGTGAGATCCATTAGTCCAGGTCAGCGTCATGGCCATGGCGTGCTAGAAGGAGTTTGCACGTAGATAAGTTGTGCATAGTTTAGGCCTATGCAAAAGCCTAGAAAGAATTTTGGGAAAAACTTCTAAGTCAAGGAATGCTTGTAAAATAGGTTGAGAATTGCCTATAAGACCTATCAGGTTAGGGGGTCAAGATAATTGGCTAGGCCAAGCAAGCTAAGACCAAAAGTGAGTTGGACTTGTCGACTATTCAAGAAGGGTCTGCTAGTCGTAGTCGGGTTAGATAAGCATAGGAGCAGGTAGGGTCAGTGGCCTAGTTCGCCTTGTTAGTTAGTTGGTTAGGTCGAGGTTGGAGCTTCAGCCAATGTTATGCCTGATATTTCGATGAAATGGGTCGACTACTAACTGTCCACAAGTATGATATTTCCATGTGGATCTAACCATGGTGGCAAAGCAACCATGTAGACGCCATGTAAGACGCTACATGGGCGACACAGAGGGGCCACCGCGGATGTGACAAGTTTAATGGCCTAACACTGAATGGCCATATTTTTTGATCCGTAAGTCAGTTCAGTTCAAATTTTATATCGTCAAGAAGGTCTCGATTAGATGAATGTGATGGTAATGTTTGTGTATAGTTGAAGAAGCTAAAAGAATGGGGATTTTTATAACCCCACTCCCATGACAAAACCATGGAGGTTAGGCGAAAGTAACACCTTCCACTAAGTTGGTTTAGGCTAGGTGGTGGAGGGGAATGTTATAACGACATCCTCACCTACCTCCATACCCAACAATTCAACCCACATATTTCTTGAGATGATCAATGCGTTCATCATCAAACTCCCTAGTATCTCCTCATTAGAGACATTTTATATCAACAAGGAATATACACTATCTCGCAGTGTTGTCTCACACTAGAGGAGGCAAAATGGCCTTTAATGATTGTCATAGTGGTACCTACAGTGGAAATTTATCCATTTTATCCATCACCCAAAAAGTATCCTCAATGGTTACTTTTTTCCTTCCCTCTTCCATGATTATATTCAAGTGGTCAAAAGATGTACTGAGTGTTAGTTGTTCACTCATAAGACTCAAGATCTCTTAGCACATTTACATCCTATTATCATTGTTGGTTTGTTCTATAAGTGGGGTATCGACTTTATGGTGTGCAATCCCCATCCAATGATGGCCACAAGTACAAAATTATGGACATTAACTATTTCACCAAATGGGTTGAGGCTATGTCTATCTTCAACAGCATGGTAGACATTGTTGCTTGTTTCTTCTCTAACCACATCCACGCTTGTTTTAGGGTCCCCCAATAGCTAGTCACAAACCATGAAAAAAATTCAAGAATGAAATGTTTCAATGAATTTCATCCCCTCTCATCCTCACCAATGAAATTGATTCACCTTACCATCCATGGTCAAATCACCAAGTCGAGGTCACCAACAAAGTCCTCAAAACTATGTTGTAGTGGAAAATTATTATGCACAAGACCAATTTCCACCACATGCTTTTCTTTATGCCTGGGGCCTACTAAACGACAATCAAAATTGTAGAAGATATGGCATGGAAGATGTTTTGCTGATCAAGTGTGAGATACCAACCCTCTGGATAGTAGTCTCTTTCCAGATACCAACCCTCTCAAGCAACACCTTGTCATCTTGGAGAACATATATGGAGATTGACACTCGTCATTACAGAATTACAAAGTAATCAAAAAATGCTCCAAGGCCACATTTGATCACTAAGTATGTCCTCGTTCATTTAATGAGGGTGATCTTATTTTAACCAACGATATTATTCATGGCATCCTACACCTACGGAAGTTTGAGATGCTTTAGTGAGGCCCCTTCATCGTTAAGCATTACCTCACTCGAGGAGCATACATCCTTGCTCACCCACAGGGTGGCCTCTTCAAAGACCCCATAACTAGTTGTACTTGAAGAAATTTTACCCTTGAGTAACCACCTACTTCGAACCACCTCTACTTGTACATTCTAGTTTGTAAAAATGACAATATATATTTTGTCTTCTTTATGCTCTTTGATCATTTCTTCTTTCTTGTTTTTCTACATGAATCATATACTAACATGTCACATCGGTTTTGCCAATGCTGCTAGTTGATGGACTCAATGTATCACCTTTGCAACTTAGATGATTATTCACCCTTGCAGGTGCAAGTGACATATGCTTAGGGTGGGACATGAATAACCAATCAGTGTATGTTGTTGTGATTAGTCTTCTAGATGACACTACTCAACTCTATATACAACACCAAAGTATTTATGGATTCTTCGCTTGTCATCTCATAGTTGAATCATGTTTACCATGTCCATGATCCTTTCCTATTTTAAAAGTACTTGCAAGTAAGACTTCTGAAAATTAATTTTGAATCCATCACATTCATACGTATTCGCATAAGCACTAATCAATTTGTAGAAAACATTGCAAATGAAATTTTAGACTCGAATCTATCACAATAAACATGTAAAATAAAAGAGACACCAAAAGTGCATTCATTGCATCATCACATGAACACATAAGAGATCCATAGAAATCTCTATATGTGTGTGTGTGTGTGTGTGTGTGTGTGTGTGTGTGTGTGTGTGTGTGTGTGAGTGAGAGAGAGAGATAGAGAGTTACAAAATTAGTCCAAACCTTTCCTATTTTAAAAGTAATTGCAAGTAAGACTTATGAAAATTAATTTTGAATCCGTCATATTCATACGTATTCCCATAAGCACTAATCAATTTGTAGAAAACATTGCAAATGAAATTTTAGACTAGAATCTATCACAATAAACATGTAAAATAAAAGAGACACCAAAAGTGCATTCATTGCATCATCACATGAACATATAAGAGAGCCATAGAACTCTCTCTCTCTCTCTCTCTCTCTCTCTCTCTCTATATCTATATATATATATATATATATATATATATATATATATATAAGAGATAGAGAGTTACAAAATTAGTCCAAAACTCCATTGATATATCAATTGACCTTCACTATGGCCATGCTATCAAAAAATATACATCTCACACAAAAAATCATGGGCCATGCCCATATACAAAATGTGGCCTATGCCCACATAGAAAAACACATCCACCTCAAAAACACCATTATGGTGGTAGTAGCCGCATAAGTAACCCCTCAATTGGGGGCTCTCTTGTTCCTCCCTCTCCTTCTGTCGGAAGCTTCCTCTCCTCCCTCACTATGGTCCTCGCCATTATTGCCCACCTCAAGAGTGGGCATTGCTCCACTACAACACCATTGTAGGCATCAATGGTCTCATCCCCCATATCCATATATTTGGCATCTAGTACCCCACACAACAATATGCCACAACACTTTTGCACATCTATTACTTATGCATGGGGATCTGCCACTTACTAGCCTTCTGTCTCCTCCAATTGGTTCATTGGTTGCCTCTAACGTGATGGCCCTGCCTATGCATCATGGCAACCTCATCATTGCTCCATTACCTTATGTTCCCTCAAAGTTATTGTTTTTTGTTTTCCACTACTCTTGGGGAACCCTTCATCAAAGGTACCTCTCACACCCTTGATCTCACATATGCATATCCACAACAAAGTAGTCATCAATAATTTGTTATATATTGCAATAACTAAGGTAATATGAAACATAAACATAAATGCCACAACAAGCATATAAATACTCACCCATCAAAGCCCAAGTAGCACCTGGAAAACTCATCTCAAGGTCTTGTCCGTAATTCATTTAGACATATGAGAACTCTAGTATAATATATGGCTTTTGAAGCCACCAAAGGCGATGTGTGGGAGTGAAGAACCTCCCCGCCTCTCATCTTCCCTCATGAATGATGAGCTCTCCCCATTGCCTCATATAGGGCTTTCTAAACCCCCTCAACTCTAGCCATACATATGGTGGTAATAGCACCACTGGCTCAAATAAAAAATAGTGTAGCAATGAGCCAAAGGCAAAATCCCCTTCTTGACACATCCAATAACATGTTAGCTGAGCAAACATGCCCTAGGCTCATTAAATAAACCCAACCATAAAATCTCCCCCGAATCACCCTTTCTAGGACCAACATCTATGCACCAATGATCTGTTGAGTACCTAGGAACTCATAAATCCTCAATACCATGGTTGCTACTTCTCGGGTGGGCAAATCACTAATGGAAGAGATAGATATTGATCCCCCTTTCACCACCAATATTGGACTATTAGTTGTTGAATTATTTTTATACCATTCATGAGGCCTTAACCCAAACATCTCTCCTTGAAAGGGATCCTTGTCAAAAGATATAGATCAACCTACTTGGCGAACGACTCTATCTTCAATCCATGCACCTTAAAGGCCCACTAGTTAGGCATCCACGTGTCAATCAAATGCATAGGCTACTTGTTAGACATTCTGAAAGGTTTTTAGGGTAATTTCTAGTCTAATTTGCCCAAAATCCGGCAAGGATTCATTGGAATCACAAGTGTGAAGGGTGAACTCTTTATAATCCAAGTGCTCCATAGATTCTTCAGTGTTAAATCTGTATATATAGTCAAAAAAACCAGTTTAAATAACATAAATCAAGATTTGAACACAAATTTTGTAGCTAAATACCCACGAAAAAATCTAACTGATAGACAAGGCCTCAATTAAATGGGCTAACTACTCTTGGGAGCACAGTTAGGGGCAGTCAAAGTAGTTGAGAAACCGCAGAAGATCAACTCGAGACGAACTACTAGATGCCCGTGAACTTCAACTTGTAGGATATCACAGTTCAAGTCAATGCCCATCCCTTTCTCTACTTACGTGACTGGACCTCCCCTGGTCATGTGATTTGCACCACCGTTTGCAGCAATCAAGGAAGGATATCACGGTTCAAGTCAATGTCAATCCCTTTCTCTACTTACGTGATTGGACCTCCTCTAGTCATGTGATTTGCACCACTGTTTGCAGCAATCAAGCAAGTCTTTTAGGGGCAACTGTACACTGAACAAACGAGTCTGTTTTGCAGGCAGTTATGCGCATCATTCGTGTGACTATCCACCAACCAATGGCTCTCCAATCGATAGTCGTGCAAACCACCCTCGAGGCTATCCATCAAACAATCTCGACTTTTGCATGGCTGTCCAGGGAACAACTGCACAAAAGTGTCCCACAAGAGTCTCATGGGCAACCGCACCATTGGCATGACTGTCCATGGATTACCCGCACTAGCCTACGTGGGTATTCCATGGTCACTCCCGGAAAACAACCCTTCAAAAAGTGTCAATACAACCCCCGAGTTTTCCTCCTATTCTATAAAATGAAACCATAAACAACAAGGTGGAGCCAAGGTCCCTTTCCTGGCTCTGGGAAAATCGGAAATTGGGCATAGATGCACATCCAATCTAATAGCGTGTAAATGAGGTGGCATTGTGACCACAAAGAGTTTTATATGCCCCAGTCAATAAAGTAGTCTCAAACACGTGCAATATTTCAGAAAATACGTTTTCAAAACCATTGATGGCTTCACCCCCAACACATCACCAAAACCATTCGTGCCACTGCCTCGTGGTATCACCCCCACACTTTTTTATATGGCCTAATCACATAGTGTTTCAAGCACGTGCAAAAGTTCAGAAAATACGTTTTCAAAACCATTTGTGCCATTAGGATCATGGCATCACGTGAGGTATGATCCATTCATTTTCCCCAAAATTTCATCCTGAAACCCCTTGTCTCATCACAATTTCACAACCAGGTATGCAAGCTCACCAGCCCTATTTTTTTACCTTTTTATACCATCTGGTTTATTTTCATCACTGCTTTCATTTTGGGTATTCAGTTTTAAATGTGCAGATATCAATCGGTCGGCCCGTCTCTGAAATGCACATGTTAGGGTCATTCAACCTGCCCTTTTAGGTATATACTTATTTAAACTGGCATGTTGAACACTCCTTCTGAACTCATTGCATTAACCAGTATAGTGCCCACTCAATATGCCTTTAAGGTTTTTGTTCTTCCCGCTATGCATCCAACTTCGTCCAATTCCATAGGCATTTTATTGTTGCTAACTAGTGGTATTCCATCCCCATGGTCTACCCAAGTTTTAGCTCTCCTTGCACATTTACACGCATGCTATTGTGTCCATAGGACAAGAGTCCGACTAGTACACATCTCACAGAATGAACCTTATATTTGGTTCATCTCCTCGTAGTCTTGATCATTCACATTTTTTTATGGTTGGTTATGTTGAATGTGTTTTTGCATTTTCATTGGCCTCTCCTCTACCCCAAGATTATGTTGAATGTGTTCATACATTTTTATTGGCCTCTCCTCTACCCCAAGATAAATAGGCCATCTGCATTCTCATTCACCTACCTCCAAGGAGACCTAGCCAAGGGCCCCGCTCCGCCCACCCACCCTCTCCTCCCCCACACCTATTCTTATTACTCTCGCCTACTATCGCCGAGCCATTTGATCATACAACTAGGCAAGAGCTATTTCCACCTCTATAGCTCCATTAAGAGACTCTAAGGACAGTCTTGGGACACGGGTTCTGACATCGGCTCTGGCTGTCAACCCGTGTGCATCATTTCCCGGCTAACAGTTTCCGATTAATAGGAGAATGTGTATAGGCGTTGCCGTTCATGATATGATCATCCATCTGGCTGTTTGTATGGATGGTCATTGAAATGCAGAGGCATGCTCATGTGCATCATACATATCTTACTCGTGCCCATATATGACATGCCCATCATACCATGGCGTCATGCGTTCTGGCTATCATTTATCGTCTCCCACTTCCCTCTCATTTAAATTTCAAAATTTGAAAACCCCAAGTGGCGTACTCCCTCCCATTTCCTTCTCATTTCAATTTCGAATTTTGGAATCACCGCGCAGCGTACTTCTTAAATACATGGGAAACCTATTTTGTTTCTTCATTATCCACTACCCGAGCAAGGTTGTTTTATGCACTATTCAGCACGCTCTTTTTTCACCGATGTACCAGTTCTCTCATATTCACTGCAACCCTTTCTTTTTAATTATGATACACAATACTAGATGATGCATATAATATGGACTTGCGCAGTTCATTCATAGAAATATTGTTGCAAGATTTGTGGGTTAAAACTGAGGCCAAATTTTTCGTGCAGTGGTGGGGTTTTCAAGCTGGCTGGATCCCATCTGGATTGTTTTTAATTCCATCTGATTTTATACCCACAAACTGGATTTGACCTCTCCATCCCTCAACCTTGACTGTCTTCTTCTGTTCTCTATTTATTCGTCTCCCACAATGATCTTCATAGCATTGGAGGTCCATGGTTCAAGTCTCTTCCTTCGCTCACAGGGTTCCTAGTCATTATGTTGCATGTCGCAATTTTGGTAGCATGCATAAAGAACGTCATCTCGTGAGCTCTCCAGTGTGTTGGGTTGGCCGATATTCTGGAACCCAAGACCTCCGCCTCCTTTTCACTGCAAGAGGCAGACTGTAATCCCCTCGCGCAGGAGGAAATAATAAGAAAATGTCTGCCATTTACTACGTTCGTGCAAAGATTTCATGGGGGGAGTTGCAGAGGATGTTGTGTGCGCTGCGTGTTTGAGCCGGAGAGGAGGAGATGAGATGTGTGTTGTGTTCTTTCTTGGAATCATTTTTAATTTGAAAATTTAACAAACATCTTATTAAAATTACCAACAATGGTTTCGGTGTTTCAACGAAAACCCCAAAAAGTCACATAGATGTCTGCTAGAGCAGTTTTTCAATTTTATTCTCTGCAATATCTGAGAGAACCTGAGCGTTGCATTTTTAAGTGTGAATAAAGTTATGACCCTGCTTGACTTTTCGCGCCCTTTGGGGTTCATTCTAGATCTGTTGAACGTTTTCTACACAAGTAATAAGTTCAATTCTTCTTCTGTTGCTAGGTATTAGGGTTTACTTGACTTTAATTTATATCTTTACCAATATGAACCTTTAGGAAGGTTGAGCTTTTGACTCTATTTTAATGAGATTTGACTTTTTTGTGAGTGGTTTAAGCGTTGCTTTATATTTTGCCAAAATAACCACATAAGCACAACAACAATAATGTTTCAAAAACTATTTCAATCATGATGTTTCAAAAGTTATTGAAGAAACTATTAGTAATCCCTAAATTGCACATAGTGATGGTTTATTTGCATAACTATTTCTATAGTTTACAAGTATAAATAATTTCAAATTGCTTTGTATTTGTTAATAGAAAATATAAATGCTAATGTTTTTTCTGGGGAAAAAATAATTTAAAATTCAATTGAACTAAAATATAGAATATTAAGTAATTTGTTTTTAATTATACTTTTTTAATTAAAAATTGCGAGAAGACAAAGAATTAGGTAGAATTGAAATGTTATTTTCTCTAAATCGGAAATTTCCTAGGCGGTGATATAAAACACAAAAGCTCTAAGATTTAGTGTAATTTTGGTTGCTTAAGAGAAATATTGGTTTTAGGTTTCTTTAATTTAACCCTTTTCAACGTTTACAACAATAAATTAATTTAAAGTTCAAATGTTTTTAAATATTTTTCTAATTATTTGAGTATATTTTTGAAATATAAAAAAATTATAATAAAAACAATAATTCTTAATCAAAAGTTTAATTTTTATTTTAGGTTTATTAAAAAATATTTATTAAAAAATAATACATTTTATTCAAATTTATGTTTCATCACCTCCTAAGCTTAATGGTTTTTTAAATGTTTATCAATTAATTACCAACAACAAAGAAGCTTTTAGCAAATATCTAATTCATAACACTATATTTAACAAACAATTAATTCATGACATTGTATTAATTAATTATATGATAACAATGATGATTAAAGTCCACTAAGACCACAAGAAAGAATGAGCTTTGAGTTATAAAAAGTAGGTAAGTTGTCTAATTACTAGTGTCTGCCTTGATTTGATTTCCAATAAAATTATAAGGGCTATGTAGTATCCATAAGTACTTCATAAAGATAGCCGAAGAAACGAAACTTACACGGTACACCTTTATATAATATAAATAATATTATTAAAAACCAAGATTGATCTATCTTAAGTAAGCATCTATCAATCTATGAGAGGAACAAAACTTTCAGAACTTTGCACTAAACAAGAGTTTTTCACATTTAGAGATTTGATCCCTTTCAGTTTTTGGTTGATTCTGGGTTAAGATGGATATACTCTGGTAGAAAATAAATTTATAGTTTAGTTGATTTTTCCAATTATAACAATATGGGATCTCTCATGAAATACGTATTTTGATGTTTATCATGTATTAATGCCTTATAGTATTTATAATCGATTTAATTTGTAAAATTGCACTAGTTATGCGTGGATTTCATTTTTTTCTCTCTTCATCTAATTTTGTAATAGCCTTTGTAATAGCCTTTAAACAGACTCCATGATAGTAGAGATGTTCTCATAAGCCTTTCGTTATATTTAAACAATAATAATAAAATACTTCCGTTAAAAAGAAATATAAATAAACTTTAAACTAAAAAATACATTAGTTTTAGAGTAAATTTACAGTTATATTTTGGAATTAAAATTAGAAATAAAAAAATTTGTTGATTTTATTACATTAAAAAAAAAAAAGATTTGCTTTTTAATTATACATTTCTTATAAAAACATATGACAAAATGTGTGCTTAGATTATGACAAGAAAATTCATAAAGACTTATTTATGCTAATGATTTTTCTTAACCATTATATTACAAAAATGTTTTTTTTATTGGTTGACAATAAACTAAAAAAATTGGATGTAGGATGTGTTCATAGTTCATTGCATAGATAGTAGTGAGATGATCTACAACATAGTATATAGGAGATGTTGTCACATGTCTAGGACAATAATAACAATAAAATCATAAATTAGTGTGTACATATGTCCATGACTATATTTAAAAAACTAAACCAACATAGATCTATCTTAAGTCTATATCTATGAAGCACCAAAGATGGATCAAATTTATTAAAGTGTAATTTTTTTAATCTTTTAATATTAAGGAATTAATACATGGCATAAAATTAATGATAAAAAATAAAAAAATAAAAAAAATTACACCTTAATAAATTTGAATTTCGTATGGATTTGGGTTTAAGATGGACATGATAATATTGTGTATACACGTCAAATATATCTCTGTTTTTCCTCTTCTCACGTCACCTATTTTCCTCTTCTCACTTTCTCCTCATTCTCCACTCATGCACCCGTGGCCCCTTGCACCCACATCTCTTTGTCTCACATATCCTCCTTCTTCTTACCTCTCTCAACTTTTCCACTTATGTCCAATGGACATCCACTTTCTCTCTTCGTTCACCTCCTCTACCAAGCCCTTAAACATAAGTTATCATTCTAACACTCACCTACACCTTCTCCTAATAAACAACATTTTTCATTCCCTCTTCCTTACCCTTACCTCCTCACCTCTCCTCCAACTTCTGATTCATCCTATCTCTCCCTTTCCTTTGGCTCCTCCCTCCTTCCTTCATCCACACCACCCCCCCTCCCCTACCCATCTATCCTTCACCTATTTTCATCTCCTTCCCCTTTTCCCCTCTCACTACACCTCATGATGTTGTCGTAGCCTAGTCTCGCCTATCTACCTCTCTTCTCCCCCATCATGCTTTGCATCTCATTCCCATTGACATTTCTTTTGTTATCACCTCCTATCCTCACCCTTCTACGTATTTTCCCTCGTTTCCTCCATTCCCACGAATCCGCCTCCCTTACCCATCAATCCTTTACCTCTTCTCAAGTCCTTAGTCCATTACATCTCACCTCCCTCTTTCCCTCCCTCACCTCCTCCCCACAAATGACTTATTAAGGGAATTATTTTCCTCTAATTGGGTATATAGGTATTTATAACCATTTTTAGCAGTAGGTATGGGTCTTCATGCCTTATACATGGTTGTGGGTGGAATGAAGAATGCTAGGCACTAAAGGAATCTTCTACCCATCTAGGGCCAATACAAATGTCTCAAACAACCACACATCACCTCTTGAAAGTATCATTATCCTATTATTATCGATGTTACTGCACTATTAGGTGGTTTTGAGAAAGGATATGTCCCAAGGCCTTGGAAACTATAACGTCCCTATTTTAATTCCCATAAATTGTATTGCTATTGTGCAAATTTTATTTAGGTTGGTGAGATAGTTTGTTGTGGGTTGGAGATCATACCTTTATTGATATGGTTGAGGCCCAAACTTGGCATGTAAATTGTATGTTGAATTTATTTATAAACACAAATCATTGGTTATGATACAAGATGGATAGTTATATTCGGGGGCTATGATCCAATAAGACAAGGGTCTAAAGTGGGGTCCATGGGAATAATTCCACATTCCTAATAATTCAAGCCTTTTTTATTAATGTTTACCTACTTTGAGTTATCAAAATAGTTTTTTGGTACATGTTGGAGGTTGGTGAGATAATACATATTACCAATTTATGATAAAATGGGCTAATTGTAGCCACATTTTGGGAAATGTGAGAGTCAAAGAATGCATGAAAGAAAAGAAAGTTTCAGTAGGAAAAAGGGACAATTTTTTCATCTTGGAGAGGAGAGCATGAGGAGAGTTTGGTGATTATAAAGAGAACTAGATATCCAAGGAATGGAAAAAGTAGCTCTATTTGGATGAGTATAGGTTTAGAATCATATTTTTTTCTTGTAAATGAATTTATTGTTGATGAAATTACTCAAGAATATTGAGAAGGCTATTGTGAGCACTTATATGGCAACTCTAAATTCTTGGAGTCCCCAACTAATATATTTTCTAGTGGACCATACACCATATCTATAAAGGGGGGTGTGATATCCTAAGGGACCACATGGAAAAGAAGAGAATACCATTGCTTAGGATGTGTAGGTTATAGGGAACAATAATTGCTGGATTGGAATTTTTGTTTGAGTAAAAAATATGGACATTATGTTGCTTATTATGGATAATGGATAGCCAAAATAGCAAGTCCTCACCGTGGAATCATAGACCCAACTCAAGGGTGCCTTGTTATTTAGAGAAATGGAATAAAAATCCTATGCTTGGGAGGAACAACCCTTGTATGTAACTAGCTGGAAACAATTCCCACATCATGTAAGTGTTATGATTATTTTTTATCTACAAACTTAATGCCATGTATAATTCTTATTTTTTAATGCTACGCTTTTACTCTATGTTTGGTGAATTCATGAATGATGTGTAAGCTTAAATAATGTGCATCTATGAGTTAATTTTTTTAGTTAGTTGCACAAGAATTTCTTTTATGCTTCATGCATGCATTTCTTTTAGTGGGAACCAAAATTTTTCACTTTGTTTGGTAATGGATACTTGAAATTTGGTGTTAGAGTATAAGTTTTTGGTAATGGCCCTTAATGTGGGACATGAGGAAATTATAGAATGATCGACCTCTTCTCATCTCCTCCCCATTTGACTGTTTAACCCCAACCCTCATTCCCAACTCTCTTAGTCTAACCTATCTCCCACTCTTGTCCTATCTATTTCATGGTGTCACTTATCTCCCTTCCCTACCCATCCACCCTTTTACTCTCTTATAGCACCAACTCATGCCCACCTCTCCTTGTTTCACCTATATACCACTCTCTATGCCCCTCAATCCTTTCCCATCCATATCCATTAACCTTCATATCCACTCTCCTCCACTCCCAACCCATTTAAGAACTCCATCCCCTCTACCCCTCATCTCCACTCTCCCTTATTCCACTACATTTTCCCTTTCCCTCTAAGTCACATTTTCCTCCTATCTCCTCTATCATCTCCTTTATCCATCTTTACCCTCCCACTTAGCCCCTTCCTCCTATTGTTCATGCTCACTACTCCCCTCTCCTAACTATCTACCCTTACCATTTTCTCACCTCCTCCTCCTTTTCCCCTCTTACCACAACCCTTCATGCCCACCTCCCCTAGTCTCACCTATCTCCATTTTTTCTCCCCCCACATCCTCTACCTACAATGCCCATGCATATTCCTTCTCTTATAGCCTCCAATCCAAAATCTATGATGAGTTTTCCCCCTTTCCTTTCTTTCCAACCATTCCCCATATCTTATCAATCATTGCTTCACCTATTCTCACCTCCTTATCCCACCACATCCCCCCTTCCCCTCTTTTCCTCCCTCACCTCCTCCCTCTTTAGTTTTATATGACCTACCCCTTTTCTCCTTCCTCCTATATTTTATCTAGCCTTCACCTTATATCACCACCTCCCCATTTTCAAGCCTTAAACTTGTACCACCACCTCCCCATTTTCCCCTCTCATCCCATCCCTTCATGCCATTATCCCCTAGTCTCACCTATGTCCTCTTTTATGTGTCTCTCTCACCTGCGCCTCCTCCTTAACTCATCCTCCTTTCATTCATGCCTACCATTGCACCTTCCCTAACCCTCCACCATTCATATCTTCCCACCTCTTCCCCTTTTTCCCTGTCACACCACCCCCTCATGCCCCACCATCCCCTCAAAATTCGATCCCCTCTACCCCTTCACTCTAGTCTCTACGTAGACCCTATTCCCATCAATGCTTAGGCCCCTATATTTTCTTAAAAACTAGCTCCCTTTGTTTCTATGCATCTAGAACCATGGATAATGAATGAAAGCACCACACGTTGCCTCTAGAGAGTATCTTTGGCTCCTATGAAAGATGATAGTTCCCTCACAATTCTTTTATCGTTAGGTATCAGACTCAAGGCCCTAATAAGGTTTGAGGGGCAGTTAAGACTCAGTTGAATTAAGCCTCTCTCTCTCTATAACCTCGTCGACTTTTTAACATCCCCAACACTTAACCCCATTGAAATTCTAATTGTAATTAATTAGGTTATTGATCCTTTTAAGAACACCTAAATGTAAATGGGAAAAATACTCAAAATAATTGTAATTATAGTTTAAACACTAGATAATGAAGCAGTGAAGGATTGATATGATATATACCATGATAATTCATGAGGAGGGTAGCAAAAAAAAGAGGATAGCTAACTTTCCTATCCTTCTTGAAATTAATTTTATAACCCATGATGTTTTAGTTCGACTACCCAACATCCAATGAAGTTACAAAAAGGATAGGGAAGGAGGTACCATGTTACCCTAAGCATGGGTTGTGTACCATGTAGCAGGTCCTGTTTGACTCCACAGTCTAAGGAGGGACCTTGGAGCTCTCATGCAAAGAAAATGGTCATGAAAAAAGAAGGGAAAATGTTCACTAGAGATACATTGTGTGTGAATTATGAACCATCACATGCTATAGAGTGATAATAACTTGTGAACCCACAAATAGTAGTTCGGTGTTTGAATACTAAACTACAGGACTTGTGGAAGAGTGACCTGAACAAAGGGAGAAAAACAATCCCTTAGGTCATGACAAGCCTATGAGGGAGTCCATGTTTAAAATATGTTAGCGGTGGAAACTAGGGAGGGATCCATCAAAATGAGTCAATTAGACCAAGAGGAAATCAATTGTTTGGTTGTATTATGTGTGCAAAGAAATGGAGAGAAGGAGATTCATCAAGGTATTCTAGGAAGCAACGAAGGTGTTTTCTTATTCTATGCATTCCTTCAATGGGAATATTTTGTTGTGTCATGATCCTAGGTTCAGTTCTTGAGAGGTAGCATTCATGTTTCTTGAACATGACGGAAGGAGAGTGGCCTTCATGCTTACACCACTAGTAGCAAGGGAGATGTTTCTTGTTGTGTAGAACAAATGTGAAACCACCCATAGAAACTAGGAAAAACTATGGGCTTGGTGATAGCGATATGAAAGGAACTAATGAGTTAATATTATGAAGGAGAATGGACTTCATGGATCCACCCTATAATATTGAGTAGAAAATCCTTCATGGCTTCTTCATGTGGTTGAGGGTGGTTGACTAAAAGAAATCTTGGAGTGAAGTAGAGCCTATAGTTGGGTGAAATATGGGTCACATTTCATAAGTTTCAAAAAACATAGGATATTAATCATATAAGTACCCTCATGGACTTCATATTTGTAATGTGAACCATGTTAATAATAAATAAATGGTCATTTCTAAAATGTATTTTTTTGTGCTTGTTTTCTTAGTAGAAGGTATGGTCTATATAATGTATATTTATGATGTGAAGTCATAGATCAGGCTAAAATGGATGTATAATACTCATATGCCCCATAATCAATATTTAACATACTTATGCTTCATACCCTTTATGTTATGGATAGGATGAAAATGACACATTAAGCATGTGATTGAAGGACATCTATTCCTAGCCATGACTAGCTTCCATGGTCTTACATTAGTTAGATTGGAAAATCTCTAGGTGAACTGGAGTAATTAGAGGATCTTGTGTATGATGTGGAAGTCACTTGCAAGAACATAAGTTGTGTTGTCAAAAGAATAGAAGAAGTATTCTCAAAACATCTTATGGAAAATATCAAAGAGCTCCCTAAAGGACTCTAGAGTTTTTGCAGACTAGCTAAAGATTTAAAAAAACCATAATGTGCACTAGTTTGGACTAATAACCAATTGTGAAGTCCCTAATATAGGATAGAGGAAATTTTGGGTTGATTCTTAATTTTTGATAAAGATAAATATGGGTACAGAATCCTTTACACAACATTCTATGAGAATTTTTGGTTTGGATGCCTCAGTCTTAGCACCAAGTCACATTACTGAAATGAGGGATTACTCAAATGTTTTTCCATGGGAGGTTTTAACACTTTGTGCAGTTGTATTTGAACTAGTGTATCAGATAGTATTCGGAAGATAACTATGTATTACCTAACACCACGAGAGGGTCAATGAACCCTTTACATTGATGATAAATGCATAAAGAGAATGGAAGAATTGATGTTTGGTCAAACTCTGGTATGAAAAAACTTCAATGTAATGGACTTCACTCAATGAAAAATTATTGATCATCAGGCATGTCAACAAATAACACTGGAGTATCAAAGAATCTACACTTCTAAAGAATGATGTCACAATGATGTTAAAAATGATGAAGTAGAAGTCATAGGTGGAAGACATGCATCACTTGGATTTGGAGTTTTGGGCCTAATAGCTAGGAAAATATGAGTAACATGTGGCACACATCAGTAGTGCCACATGGTATGGAAGAAATCATAATTTTCCACATTACAGGGCACAATTGATCTCGATGATAAAATATCGTAAGCGATCCCAGTCAGACCCATGAAACTCCTCTAAAACTCTTCGAGCCCACTAGTGGAGTAATCCCACTCCTATGATCGAGTTGACACAAGCTCCAAAAAAATCTCCTAACCATCTCACTAGGTAATCCAAAATTTGGGAACATTATTTGAGGTTTGAAGAGTAGGCGTCCCCACTCATGCAACATCTTAGCTTTTGATAAGTCATAAGTTATTGATATATTTGGTTTGTAGGTTGTTAAATATACTATTGGTGTTATAGTGGTCGATGGAGGCCTTTATTTTGGGCTTGGCCCATATTGCTCCTACGTGTTACCGATTTAATTGTTGAATATACTACTCGTGGTTTGTAGTTGTTGAATATACTATTGGTGTTATAGTGATAGATGGACAAATTTATCTTGGGCTTGACCCATATTGCTCCAAGTGTTTCCGATTGTTGAATATACTATTGGTGTGTGGAAGCTAGAAGAATTGATCTTGGGCTTGACCCATATTACTCCAACGTGTTAGCGATTCAACATGTTAAATTGGTGTAAAAGATCCCTTTGTTTGTACACCAAAATAATTGTCTCCCTAAAATGATTTGACTACTAAAATCTAATAAAATATACATACTATATTCTCCATTAAATTTGAACACAAAACTTCTTAACATAAAACACATATAAAAATATACATACTTTATTTTCCTTTAAATTTAAACTCATGAATTTTTAAAATAAAATACATATTCTTACTTATTAAATCCAATCAAACTATTTTGATTGTCGCAATAAAATACTTTGATTTTTCCAACAAAATGTTTTGATTTTCATAATAAACCCATTATCACTTGTGCTTAAAAACAAGAATATACCAACCTATAAAAGAGAACATATCATGTCATTTGGATAAGCAAATTTTAATGGAAAAATAAATGATTAGATCATTTTCATGGTATATATATATATATATATAGAGAGAGAGAGAGAGAGAGAGAGAGAGGGGGGATTATCTACATAATATTTATGGCACAATTTAATTTAGAGATAAAATGAATTTTTTCAAGATACATTTTCAAACAAGATTGTGATTGTTTGTTCTTTAAAATACATTTTTAAATATATAAATAAATTCAGCACTCTAAAAACCCCCAAAACCAATTAAATTTTACAAATTAAACAACTTAAATTCAAATTTTTAAAAATCTTTTTAAATAAAATTAATCAAGGAAAAATACTCTAAAAAACCATTTCATCTATTAAATAAACTACAAAAAAAATTATTTTCATTATTTACACAATTTCTAATTTTAATAAATAAATATCATTAAATATACACACCCATAACATTGCACGTGAAATTCATGTAATCCTAATTTAATATACACAATCAAACATTTTTATGGATTTTATCTTTAACAACAATTATTTGACAACCTTCAATGCTTCTATGACCAATGATGGGAAGTTTTAATAATAGAACGATATCATTTTTAAAATTGAAATTTAAACCTTATACTACATGAAAGGTAGTATTACAAGATATATTATTAATGTTATTATTTTATTATCAAAAAGTTTATAATAACTGATTATTTTTATTAAATTTATGATTATAATTTTTTTTGTTCAACTATAAATTCATGATTTCAATTAATGATAAAGATCTAATTAACTGAGCTAATCTTTGAGATGATATTTTTCAAGTTAAAAAACAAATTTTTTCCAAAGAATATCTATTTAGTAAGAGAAAAAGCACAATAACTAATCATTATTCTAAAATTTCCAGGATTATCTACATAATATTTATTATCTACTCAATGAAACTGTTAGCCGGGAAATGATGCACACAGGTTGACAGCCAGAGCCGATGTCAGAACCTGTGTCCTAAGACTATCCTTAGAGTCTCTTAAGAGAGCATTAATTCATTCAACTCTTTTCAATTAATAAGAAAGTTAGGGATATACGGAAGATATGAGCATATCTTTTGTATATGCGCAATTTCCGTATATATGCAATTTCTATATATGGAATTTGCGTATATACGATGTAGATATATGAACGAAGATATGTACAAATTCCATATACAGAAATTGTGCATATACGAAAAATTGTGCATATACGGAAGATATACGCATATACGGAAATTACGCATATACGGAAGATATGTGCATATCTTCTTTATATCCCTAATTTTCCTATATGTGCATATATTCCGTATATACACGTCATTCATGTATTCGCATCGTATATGCACAAATTCCATATACGGAAATTGTCCATATACGGAAGATATGCGCATATCTTCCGTATATACACAATTTCTGTATATGGAATTTCCGCATATACAATGCATATACATGAACGACGTGCATATATGGAAGATATGCACATATAGGAAAGTTAGGGATATACAGAAGATATGCACATATCTTCCGTATATACGCAATTTCCGTATATGCGCATATCTTCCGTATATGCACAATTTCTGTATATGCGCAATTTCTGTATATGGAATTTGTGCATATACGATGTAGATACATGAACGAAGATATGTACAAATTCCATATACAGAAATTGTGCATATACGGAAGATATGCGCATATACAAAATTGCGCATATACAGACGATATGCGCATATCTTCCGTATATCTCTAACTTTCTTATATGTGCATATCTTCCGTATATGCACGTCGTTCATGTATCTGCATCGTATATGGCAAATTTTATATACAAAAACTGCGCATATACGGAAATTGTGCATATACGGAAGATATGTGCATATCTTCCGTATATGCACAATTTCCGTATACGGAAATTGTGCATATACGGAAGATATGCGCATATCTTCCGTATATGCACAATTTCCATATACAGAAATTGCACATATACGGAAGATATGCACATATCTTCCGTATATGCACAATTTCCGTATATGCTCAATTTCTGTATATGGAATTTGCACATATACGATGCGGATACATGAACGACGTGCATATATGGAAGATATGCACATATAGGAAAGTTAGGGATATACGGAAGATATGCGCATATCTTATATGCGCAATTTCCGTATATGCGCATATCTTCCGTATATGCACAATTTCTGTATATGGAATTTGCATATATAAGATGTAGATACATGAACAAAGATATGTACAAATTCCATATACAAAAATTACGCATATACGGAAATTGTGCATATACAAAAGATATGCGCATATACGGAAATTGCGCATATACAGAAGATATGCGCATATCTTCCGTATATCCCTAACTTTTATATATGTTCATATCTTCCCTATATGTATGTCGTTCATGTATCTGCATCGTATATGCGCAAATTCCATATACAGAAATTGTGCATATACGGAAACTATGCATATACGGAAGATATGCGCATATCTTCCGTATATGCACAATTTCTGTATATGGAATTTGCGCATATATGATGCACATATCTTCCGTATATGCACAATTTCCGTATATGCGCAATTTCTGTATATGGAATTTGCGCATATACGATGCAGATACATGAACGACGTGCATATACGGAAGATATGCACATATAGGAAAGTTAGGGATATACGGAAGATATGCGCATATCTTCCGTATATGCGCAATTTCTGTATAAATGTAGATACATGAACGAAGATATGTACAAATTCCATATACAGAAATTGCGCATATACGGAAATTGTGCATATACGGAAGATATGCGCATATCTTCCGTATATCCCTAACTTTCCTATATGTGCATATCTTCCGTATATGCACGTCGTTTATGTATCTACGTCGTATATGTGCAAATTCCATATACAGAAATTGCGCATATATGGAAATTGTGCATATACGGAAGATATGCGCATATCTTCCATATATTCCTAACTTTCCTATATTTGCATATCTTCCGTATATGCACGTCGTTCATGTTTCTGAATCATATATGCGCAAATTCCATATACAGAAATTGCGCATATACGAAAATTGTACATATACGGAAGATATGCGCATATCTTCCGTATATGTGCGCATATCTTCCGTATATTCACAATTTCCGTATATGGAATTTGTGCATATATGATGCAGATACATAAACGACGTGCATATATGGAAGATATGCACATATAGTAAAGTTAGGGATATGCGCAATTTCCGTATATGCACAATTTCCGTATATGTGCAATTTCTGTATATGGAATTTGTACATATCTTTGTTCATGTATCTACATCGTATATGCACAAATTTCATATACATAAATTGCGCATATACGAAAATTGTGCATATACAAAAATTGCGCATATACGGAAGATATGCGCATATCTTCCGTATATCCCTAACCTTCCTATATGTGCATATCTTCCGTATATGCACTCGTTCATGTATCTGCATCGTATATGCGCAAATTCCATATACAGAAATTGCGCATATACAAAAATTGTGCATGTGTCCCCATTTTGGAGCTATATGTTATCCCTTGACATCTAGTGGTAACTAGACGATATTTTTCTCAAGTGACTCTTATCTCAAATAATAGTTCCACGGATGAGATTTATGATTCTCCACTAATTGTTAACCAAAGATTCCTCCCACATTTTCTTAGTTCACTCGCATTTGATGGATATGGTGCATAACATACATGAATTACATTATTTTCTCACCTCATATTGAGTTTTAATGCCTTATGTACTTGTCATTAAGTGTTGATGATTCTTTGAGTTAGATAATGGATCGTGATGCTCTAAATTTGTGCCTTTTGCCTTGTTTTACTTTGGTGATGATCAACATCTTCTAGATAAGTGTTGTCACTATTTGTTTGAGTTATACTATTAAGGGGATTTCAAAGGGGTAGCATGCCCATATCACAATCCATACTTAATACTTTCCATATTTCCCATTTCCCATTGGCGCTTTCATGGTTGTTGTCACTTGTCACAAAAAAGTTCAAGCATCATAATGCCATGAGAAAGAATTATAAGGTGAAGGCTCCGTATATGCATAATTTCCGTATATGCGCAATTTCTGTATATGGAATTTGTACATATCTTCGTTCATGTATCTACATTGTATATGTGCAAATTTCATATACAGAAATTGCACATATACGGAAGATATGCGCATATCTTCCGTATATCCCTAACTTTCCTATATGTGCATATCTTCGGTATATGCACATCGTTCATGTATCTATATCATATATGCGCAAATTCCATATACAGAAATTGCGCATATACGGAAATTGTGCATATATGGAAGATATGTGCATATCTTCCGTATATGGAATTTGTGCATATACGATGCAGATACATAAACGATGTGCATATACGGAAGATATGCACATATAGGAAAGTTAGGGATATACGGAAGATATGCGCATATCTTCCGTATATGCGCAATTTCCGTATATACGCATATCTTCTGTATATGCACAATTTCTGTATATGCGCAATTTCTATATATGAAATTTGTACATATCTTCGTTCATGTATCTATATCGTATATGCGCAAATTCCATATACAGAAATTGCGCATATACGAAATTGCGCATATACGAAAGATATGCTTCCGTATATCCCTAACTTTCTTATATGTGCATATCTTCCATATATGCACGTCGTTCATGTATCTGCATCGTATATGCGCAAATTACATATACAGAAATTGCGCATATACGGAAATTGTGCATATCTTCCATATATGCACAATTTTCGTATATGCGCAATTTCTGTATATGGAATTTGCGCATATACGATGCAGATACATGAACGACATGCATATACGGAAGATATGCACATATAGGAAAGTTAGGGATATACGGAAGATATGCGCATATCTTCCGTATATGCGTAATTTCCGTATATGCGCATATCTTCCGTATATGCACAATTTCCGTATATGCGCAATTTCTGTATATGGAATTTGCACATATACGATGTAGATACATGAACGAAGATATGTACAAATTCCATATACAGAAATTGCGCATATACGGAAATTGTGCATATACAGAAGATATGCGCATATACGGAAATTGTGCATATACGGAAGATATGCGCATATCTTCCGTATATCCCTAACTTTTCTATATGTGCATATCTTCCGTATATGCACGTCGTTCATATATCTGCATCGTATATGCGAAAATTCCATATACAGAAATTGCGCATATACGGAAATTGTGCATATACAGAAGATATGTGCATATCTTCCGTATATGCACAATTTTTGTATATGCGCAATTTCTGTATATGGAATTTGCGCATATACGATGCAGATACATGAACGACGTGCATATACGGAAGATATGCACATATAGGAAAGTTATGGATATACGGAAGATATGCGCATATCTTCCATATATGCACAATTTCCGTATATGCATATCTTCCGTATATGCGTAATTTCTGTATATGGAATTTGTACATATCTTCGTTCATGTATCTACATCGTATATGCGCAAATTCCATATACAAAAATTGCGTATATACAGGAGATATGCGCATATCTTCCGTATATCCCTACTTTTCTATATGTGCATATCTTCCGTATATGCACATCGTTCATGTATCTGCATCGTATATGCGCAAATTCCATATATAGAAATTGCGCATATACGAAAATTGTGCATATACGGAATATATGCGCATATATTCTGTATATGCACAATTTTCTGTATATACGAAAATTGTGCATATACGGAATATATGCACAATTTCTGTATATGGAATTTGCGCATATACGATGCAGATACATGAACGAAGTGTATATACGGAAGATATGTACATATAGGAAAGTTAGGGATATACGGAAGATATTTCCGTATATGCGCAATTTTCATATATGCGCATATCTTCCGTATATGCACAATTTCCACATAGCGCAATTTCTATATATGGAATTTGCGCATATACGATGTAGATACATGAACAAAGATATGTACAAATTCCATATATGGAAATTGTACATATACGGAAGATATGCGCATATACGGAAGATATGCGAATATCTTCCGTTTATCCCTAACTTTCCTATATGTGAATATCTTCCATATATGCCCGTCGTTCATGTATCTGCATCGTATATGCGCAAATTCCATATACAGAAATTGCGCATATACGGAAATTGTGCATATACGAAAGATATGCGCATATCTTCCGTATATGCACAATTTCCGTATATGTGCAATTTCTGTATATGCATGTCGTTCATGTATCTGCATCGTATATGCGCAAATTCCATATACAAAAATTGCGCATATACGGAAATTGTGCATATACGGAAAATGTAAGATGAAAGAAAAAACGAGCATATTTCCCAACCCAACAACCACAGAGATGAAGTGGAAGAGTGTTGTGTTCAAGAGTGAATCACTGCCATTATTAAGTGGAGCACCCTGTTTTCCCAATTTCCCCAACCATTGCTGGTCAGTACCTCTTTATTTTTTAACAAGCTCGAGGAGGATAACATATACTTGATCTGTAAGTTCATCCTTCGGATGAATCCCTCCAAGTATGCTTAACGAACCTTGAGAAGGAGTGGTTTGGTCCTGTCATGTTCGACGAGTCCATCGTTGTTTGATGTTTTAATGAGTCCAACAAAGGTCTAACTTGACATATTTTTCATAGAGAGTTTGAAAAAGAGGTGAAAAAGAAAAATCCAAATGTTCCTTTTCGTAGATAGTCCCTTGTGTCTGAAAAGGAAGAAAATGATATTTAGGAGAACCTCTTAGTCATGTTCGACTAAGGTATTCCTTTTATATATTTAGTCTATCTCAGTCCGGAAAAGGGTTAAACTTATGTTGAGTAGACGTCTTTTCATTTACTTTAAAAAGTTTGAAAAGAAAGGTGCTCGACAATATTTTCATATTTTGGGAGTCTGAAAAGAGCTAAAAGAGGACTCCTAGAGGAACGAGTGGTATAAAGGGGGTACAAACTTGTTTCGGTCATGATGAAACTACTCAAAACACGCAAAGGTCAAGAGGTAGGCTAATAAGACCACTCATCGCAACAGTTCCTAACCAAGTGAAATCATATGATCAGCCAAATAGATGGTGATGATGGAATGAGAAAACCAAGACTCATCTAGCATAAAGAGGCTGATAAAAATGGAAATCACGAGGGATAGGATCATAATGGTTTCATTTTTACACAAGCTTGAAACAGAGAAAAACTATGCTTGAAATAATTTTTCATGTCCCCAGCATAATCGCTCAATTCGAGGTACATGCCCCCAATCTTCATATCATTCACCTAAGTAGACTATTGGTTACTAACAGCTGGATAGAATGAAGGTTCATTTACGAGATCAAGTGAAATAATCGACTTGGAATTTACGAGATCTAATCAAAGACTCGAATTGGAAGGGGATTTGTTTAATTTTTTGTCGAGATTTACATAGGAAAAGAACTATGCTTAAGGGACCTTGTTTCATTTTTTAATGAGCTTGACACAAGAAAAGGAAATATGCTCATGTGCCTTGTTTCATTTTTTAAGGAGCTTGACACAATAAAAGGAACTCTTCAGGGAACCTTGTTTCATTTTTTAACGAGCTTGACACAAGACAAGAAACTCTTCTCTGACCTCTGTATCATGATTTGCAGAAGGCCATAGCTTCTAAGAGGTTCTCATCAGATGGGAGAACAATACTCTGGAAGGGATCAAAGGATCCAATGGACATATTAGACTCCAATGCCCCCAATAAATCATGCACTACATCACCTACTAGATCATTAGTAGACGAAGGCATAACACAGGTTTCCACATAATTAATCTGCGGTGGGGGAGATACCACTTGAACATAAGGACCATCTAGGGAAGTTGGTTTATTAGGAGTCAAATTAGGATTAATGAATGAAAGTTGGTTAATGGTCATGATTCTTCCTTCATTGCGGGAAACACATCACATGAAAGAAGGAAGAGACAAGAGCTCCCATGTCATAAACATAGTCACGTCCAAGGAGTAAATTAAAATCCAAAGAGCCTTGGACTACCTCACATATTTATAGACATTATTTCCTCCCAAAGTAATAGGAAACTGAGGAAGGACCCCTAATGGTTGACTGGTACATCTATTAAAATCCAACAGATTCTACGTAATAGGCACAAGTTGCAGAGAACCAAAATCTTGCCAAGAGTTGAGGATAGAATATTAACTGATGCGCCTTTATCTATGACTGTGCCAGGTCTGGGCACATTATAAGTGTGTAATATGATTTGAAAGGGAATGTAAGGAGGAAGACGATATCCTGCCAATTGAATCCAATTAAAGGAAGTGACCATACTACTTGGAGGGTGTGTCGTAGGAATGGGAGAACTGCCCCTTGTGTTATGGGAACGAAAGGATTATCTCCCAGTTCATTGGAATCTGAATAAACAAGAAGAACCTGAGTGATATGAAGTTTAATATCTACGGGAAAGGCATGACCGATTGAAAGTGGAGTCAAGTCAACTATTTTCTCAACCAATGGTCAGAAACAGACTCATGGGATTCATGTTCAAGGAGAGTGGGATTGATTGGAGACAGATTTGATCAATCACTTCATTAAGTAGTGGAGGATTAGGGGAAAGCTTTCGATAACCAACTAGAAGACGAGGCTGAGAAGTTGTAAGGTTTTTTAATAATTTTGAGTCTTCATCCATATAATGACAATGGTGAATAAGATGATTCCCTTCACATGGCCTACAAGGAAACTTAACTTTACCCTTTTTCCCGTGGACCTTACTATCACTAGTTGAAGGTTTTTCATCAGCATGATCTCCGGAAGCTGATGACAAAGGCCAATGTGATAATGTAGACCACACTTCTAATACCTAAGGAATACCAAGACAATCTCTAAGAAGGTAATCACCCTTACATAATTTGCAAGGGAATTTAACTTTGTGGGGCTACTTGGAAGATTTGTCCATACTAGTTGCATTGGTAGAAATGGTTGTTTGGTTTCCCCCCTGATTATTTTGCTTCTTCTTCTTAGCTTCCTGGTTACTAGAATCAAGACTTTCACCATGCGAGAAGAAAGAAAAGGATGAAGAAATAATAGGTGAAGAAGGAAAAGGGTCAATGTTAGGATCAACTTGTTCAAGTGGAGGACTACTTGGTTGAGGAGCAGTTTGGACATTCAGAACCATAGGGGTCGAAATTAACCAAACTGGTAAACCAATGGTAAATCCAGGAAGGGACAATGTTGCCATATAAGGAGCACCAATATTTCCAAAAGAAGGAAAAGGACCAGGATTCTTGTCAGACGGGTTTCCTTGGTTGGTAGACTCAAGAATTGTTTCCATTAGTCTCAACCTAAGATCTACTAAGAAGTTGTTCCACGATAAGAATATCATTTCACGGTCAATTTATTTTACAAATTAACAACAAAAATAAATGAAAAGAGGAGTAACTAGGAAAAAGGGTTTACAAAGCAACGGTGAACTACAATATACCACCTTGGAGAACCAAGGATTTACATATGGGCAGACAATCTCCCTGAATGTTGTGTTCGGTGTATCACAGTATACAAGGTGGCCGACTCGTTTACCTATGGTGGACTTCCAAAATATACTCAATGGTATGTGGAAGCACAGTCTGTAGTAGTGTTGTCTAATGTGTAATCGTTTCATGAGAGTGTTCCCATATAATTTTCATGCGTGGAGCATCCGATATACCCGGAGGTACGTGGAGAATGATCTGATACACTTACGTACGTGGAACGGGATATCACCCCTGGAATGCAACAATGACAAAAATTGACAGCTCCTACGTTTAAAGACGTTGGAACACATCTCTAGCCTATACCTCTATGTGTGTCGTTAAGTTTCAAATTCTCCTTAGGTTAATTGAGATGAATTTTATAGTTTATCTTGAATTATGTTTCCATTTCAAGGCTCTAAACTTGATGCCACCTAAACATACCTATGCTGCAACTAATGTGACAAAAATAACTCTTTTCATTTTCCTTTTAATAATGAAAGGCTTAACTAAGTAGGGGAATAAGAAATCAATCAACAATGCAACAAACAAGTGATGCAACAATTGATCTCTAGAACTCCACTATTCCAATCAAAATCAAAGCCCTATATGCAATGCAAATAATTGTTTTTCTTTTCTTTTCTTTGAATGTTTCAAATGAAAAGAAACATATGAATGCAACCTGATCGTTGACAAAAAGAAACCAAACAGACTTTAACTGTAATGTAAAAGTTACTTTTCAATTTAAACAATCAATCTATGCATACAAACCTGAATTGATAGGAAGAAAGAAAAAATTAAACAAAATCTTATCAAAAAAGGTGACAACACTTAGAGGCGATTAACACTCATACGAAAGCAAAAACACTCAAAATTTGTTAAGAAACTGAAGCAAACCTTTCAATAATGACCAAATGCAAATTCACTCAATTTCACATAAAATCAAGTGTTTTATTGGCTTCAAAGAGACCAAGACACTCAGGGAATCAAGGAAGAGTAGCTTGAACAAAGCTGGACAGAGAGAAAATGAGACAAAAGAAAATTTGTTCATGAACAAGGACCAACATAGGTGCTAAAGGGGCATCAGTGCTCTGCAACAAAGGCACAAAGAATGCTCAGGAGAATTCCAATGCTCTGTCACTAGACCATAGGGATAGTTGATCAAGGGATGCAAGGTTCCAACACAAAAATTGCAATTAAAACTCAATTAAAGGTCTTCTTAGGTCTATCCTTAACTGATTAAGACAGTGAAGGTCTGAAGAAATGATAAAATAAACACTAAGGACAAGGAAACTATCAAGGGAATACATCGATCCCCAGTATGGTCGCCAAATTTTTATACAGAATCTAGGACTGCAGACAAAAGTATCTTCCCTAGATCTAGTGGACTGACCTAGAACAATAGAAGGCAAAGAAACCAATGTTTTCCTTAAAGTAAATGGACAATGGGATGAAGCCTACCTGGAATCCGTCGTAAGTCTCGTTCCTGTCTTAGCTTGTATTCTCCAATCCTAGATCTGATCACTATAATTAGAACCTCCACAATTAGATAACACAAGCCAAATATCTACAATATCTATGTAGTATTATCCAATCACTTTATTCAATAGATCAACATGGTATTGAAATACATGAAATCATAACATCACATATAGGAAAACAATGAACTCTTTGTATTAATAGAAACGGAGAGAGTTACAACCAAATATAAAGTTGGTCTTGTAGAAGAGCTCCTCCAAGTTGACTTGACCTTCCTTGTCACAAAGTGTATCTCTATGTCACCCTAATGCATGGAATAATGACTCTCACAACAACAACATGAGGGTAGAATCTATCTCCAACCGCTAGCTTGTGGATGATAGTAAATATATAAAAGAGGATGGTAGGAATTCTTATCCATTTACCCAATCTAGGCTTGAGATCCACTCTTGATGGAAGGATGAGATCAAGGGATAAGGGATGAAATCTCCAAGGTAGGATAGGATAGGATTCGAGACTTTCATCCAAGGTAAATGGTTTTAAGAATTCCTAGAACCTTATGGAGAAGTAAGCTTTGAGATTCTTTTTATTATTCATGAATTTATAGAATTAGCGCACCCCCAGCAAGGGGCAACCTATTGGTAATCAGCGCAGGTCCAACAAGGGTCAGCCTGCTGGTAAACATAGTCTCTTAAGGAAGCAGGGTGCGTTGGGCCTTAAAATCACTTAAATGAAGCAGTTAAAGGAAGAAATTCAAGGATTAGGGAGAGTCATGCTTAGGGATTTGTGCAAATGTGACGACAAGGGGTAAAATGATGTTGATTGATCCAGTTAACGTGCCTAGTGACAAAATGTGACAAAATGGCCTATAACAACTCATATGGTTTATATTTGTATATTTGATAAATTTGAATTGAAGACCTTGGGTTGTAGTATTTTTTCATTCTTATGCTACTCCTCAAGTTACACATATTATACTACTTATCTATATGAAATGGATATTGTTTTGGAGAACTAATTCCTATTTTTACTCAAGTTTTGGTTGCTTTGTCGACATACATTGAGACATATATCCACTATTTATTTGATCGTGGCTATGATCTGCATTTGACATGGTTCCAATATGTATTTTCCATGTCTAGGATTTTCCATTCAATATATTCTTCATGTATTTGCATCATACATGATTTGGTGACCATGCTTACCTTTTCACCTTAACATGTATATGCCTGCCTTGGGGAAGATAGTAATTTGATACATTGGTTTTGTTATGTTTTGATCTTGTGGTTGTTGGACTTCACTTCGCTACACTTATCTGAATCTTTTGTAGTATTATAATGTAATTCAACCATCAACTTCCCTTCTGATCTCATTTATTAGATGACATATGCTATAACATTTATTTTGTCATTAATGACTTCTTAACAAGGATATATCTACTTTAATATCTTTTTTTCCACTGAACTTAGTTTTAAAATGACTTTTTACCTAGTATAAAAACTTTTCCTTATGGAAACACACATATTATACACTCATTCTCTTCATGCTCGGTGTGTATGCATTCCAAACTTTTGAAAAAATAATAAATCCACATTAATTGCATGCTCCTGAGTGCAAGTTACTAGGTTGTTACACTACACAACCCTAATTTCTATTCCCAATGAACTTAGACAGCTTATGAGAGTATAAATAAGGTTTATGTGATGGAGAAGGGGGAATTGACCATTTTTGTACCTTTATTTTGGAGCATTATATTGAAAATTTAACCTTGGATTTTATGGTTCCCTTCTACACAAACCTTTGTTTATAAAGTTGACTCTCTTACTCAAATTTGATATGTAATCCCTTATTGGTTTTCCTTTTCACATATAATGAGCAATTGTAATTAAAGTTGAAGTCTATAAGTGGTCTAGGTTAGGAGGAACACAACCTTTGTTGATGAAGGCATTGGAATTATATCAAGTATTGCCCACACACACTAACACACGTGCACACACACACACATGAAGTGATCTCTTCTCTCCCAAAAGAAACTATGTTGTAATTCATTTAATTATTAATTACATGATTTAGAAGAGAAATGAATTACTTGATATTAATTAATATTAGTTAGTTACAAGTGTTCTTGTTTTAATATCATTAATAATTTATATTGTAAATGGTTTGAGCAATGTCATGTGATGATTTTGTGCATATCTCTATAGAAGTTTGGAGCATGCAAGACTTTATCTATACAATTACAAAATCCAACCAAGGGACCAACTAATTGGTGAAAGGTATTCTTCCCTGTCCATTATTTATATCTTTGGCATAATACCTTAATCTTAAAAGTTGAGTAACGAGTCTTCTTATTTTCTTTGTCATTAACTTGACCCTAATAAACTAGGGATCATTCTCTATCAACCACCCCGGACTTTCCCAAGAAAAAGTTTCTTTGTATTTTGTGTGTGTTTTAATTTATTTATTTTTGGTGTGGGTATGGGTTATTTTATGTTTTGATTTGTTTGTTATATATATGTGTGTGTGTGCTAACTTTCATTTTAATGTTGTTTGTTAGTTCTTCAATTTATCTATGTGAATGAGAAGCACCATTAATGACACACTTAGCCATCCATAGTAACACTAAAAGAGGTGCTACTATTACATGACAATGTATTACATGACTTACAAAAAGAAAAAAAATGGGATGGTGGTGTGTTTCTCTAGTACAGTAGCAACACCTACTGTGTTATACCCTAATTATCTCATGTCCATCAATATGCACTTCTCATTCACTTAGTGTAGTTATCAAAGATGTGTGATACACATTATCATATGGGAGTATTGCAATAAGTGCTCCCATACATTTGTTAATGTACCAAAGAGCATAGTAAATTTATGCACATTTCATATATGACTATTTGATGCACTTCAAATGATAGTGAGTTTTGTTAATTGATGTGACCTGTGTACATGCTTAGAGTTAGCATGGTTTGAATTCCAAGGTGACACTATTAAGAACTTTTTAAAAGAAATAGAAAGAAAATAGAAATGTAGGCTAATTTTAAATGTTTAGCTAGTGAAAAAAACTATCAATATATGGTATCTATGTAGATGAAAACTATAGATTTATATGTTTCCCAAAATTCTAAAAATAAATCAAATATATTATGGAATAGAAGGAATAATGAAATATAACAATTCAATAACACAAGACAAAGAAGTGCTCATACTAGAATATAAAGCATTGGTGCTTGTATGTGTGTGGTGCATTATATACAATTTAAAATGAAAAGTTCAATGTGATATATCTTTTTAAACCCTACCATGGTGCAAGGTACAATAAATATTATTTTATAAAATAACTTAACCTACCTTAGTGCACATAGGAGGGTAATACATGGCTATGATGGTATCGTTCATATATAACATTGGCCAAATTTTTTAAAACCTTTACAACATACCATAGAACAATCTACATTAATATAATTCTATTTAACACATTGAAAATAATTTATTAAAAAAAATTGTTGATATTAACACTAATAAGCACTAACAAAAATATATTTAGTAAAACTTTTACCTAAATTTATTTATTAAAAATATAATATAAATAAACTAATTTTATTAAAACATTTTAAATTAATATTTAATATTTTTTGAATAAATTATCTATTAAATTTGAAACAAAACATTATTTAAATTTAACTTGAAATTGTTGTAAACTTACATTTTAATAATAATTACGTTTTCACAATTATCAAATTTACCTTAATGTTAACTAAAGTATTTGATTTCAATTTTGTTAAAATTGGTGAAAAGTGCATAGGTAAATAAATGACAGATACACAAAATGCTTTAGATAATTGTTATTATTATAATATACGGAATCGAATATACATGAGTTTGGATTGTATTAAAGTTCATTATTATTTTAAATTTTTAGTTGTAAATAAAATTATATAGATAAATTAACTAAGAAGTAATAATTTAAAGGTTTAGGAAATAGATTTTGTATTTTTCCCCACTTAAATAAAATAAAAATTAGTCAATAGAGTAGCCAAACGTTTTGTTTTTTAATATTATTTTATAAGAGGTGCTTCCAATGACACTTCAACGTTATCCTTAAAGGGTTTTTGAGTTAATGAATATCTAAATTTAGTTTTTCCTTTGATTTATTATTATACAGGATTGAAAAATCTCACTACATAATTTCATAGCAAAAATTAACAATTTTTTCCAAAATTCAAATTTTATCAAAAATTACAACTCTTTACACCATTCAAATCGATATCAAGTTCCTGCATGAATGAGAAAACAATATAGGGCATGGTTCTGGTAATATTTCTAAGTATTTAACAATGTAAATTGCTTCTGGACCTCAAAACCAGAGATGGGGAGAAACCAAGGAGTGAGCAATGGTGCCATACGCTGAGCTCATATGCGCAGCACTGCAATTTCGAGTTTCAACACCCATACTTTCAAAGACACCATGAGGTTGAGCGTTTAATGTGTATTGCAATCTTTGGAGCTTGTGACTCAGCTCCATGGCCTCTGATCTCAACAGGGAATTCTCTTCTCTTATATGAGCATAATGCGCTGAAGTAATGTTGAGTTTCTTCAATATCTCCCCATTCTCTGCTCTCAAATGATCCACCTCAGCCCTCAGCTGGTCCACAAGATGTTGTTTCCGGAGCCTAGACCTCCTTGCAGACTCTCTGTTAGACAACATCCTTCTCTGCTTCCTCTCCTCTCTAACTTGCTGCTCCTCTGTTTTGTCAGAGGCTGAGTGGCCCCAAATGTGTGACATGGCCTCCCCATTGCGCCGAGGAGAATTCAATGAATCCTCTGTTGGGTACCCCTCGTTCACCGACACAGGCACTGATCTCTCAGTGGGCACTTCAGATATAGATCCAGGAGTATTCAGATTGGCAGAAAATGGCATATTTCCATATTGGGTACGCCCCATATCATATATTTCTCTGCTAAATTGTGCTGGACTGATTGGGATTACCGAGTTGTTGTAAAGGTCCATTTCATTTGAATGAGAAACAAGCATCTGATTTGACTGCAAGTCTGAGAAAAAGGGAAAACCAGGTACAAATGTTTCAGATCCTGGCTTGATAATCACTCCCTCTGCTCCAAAAATTGAAGAATCTGCCACGGTCACTGATTCTGACTCCATCACTGCTCCTTTGTTGCCTCTGATGAGTCAATTAGGATTGGAAATGACACCATATACCCTAATCACCAGGGAAGGTATCAAGATCTGAAATAATTGCAGAGAAAGTTTGGGAATTTTCAAGGAAGACAAAGTGAGTAATAGGCATCAACAGAAAAGACTTGTGCCACAGAAGCCAACGGAGAAAAGTTTGAAGAATCTCTGCAACAATGGCGGTATAATCCAAATAACAACCGATGCTCCTCGTCTGAGTCAATCCACCGAGCTTTAATTTGATTCCAACTCCTCCGAAGCCCGTGGCCTTGTTATAGCAGTGGACTCCTGTGAGGATATTGGCTTGACCTATCACTGCGATCCCCACAGCAACCGAAAAGATGACAACGTCCGTTACAGCGTTGTCGTTGCCCATGAGGCTTATGCCCACGCTGCTGAATTTCTTCTCTTCGGGGCTTCCGCCGGCGGTAATGCGTTGCCCCAAGAAGGAATTACGGATGTATGTCTCGTGCCTACCCTGAACCATGATGCCAGACGACTTGAAATGTGAGATATAGCAATTATCGATGTTCAAATTTTGAATTTGGGCTTGAATTTGGGCGGGGCGGGTTCACTAGTTCAAATTTCGAATTTGAATTTGAATTGTTCAGTTAACATGGAGTAACATGCATGCTCAGCTCGTCACATCTCAGATGCGCGTCCAAATGCATAGCATAGCATGGTTTTATGTATTGTACATGGCGGTTATCCATGGTATGGTTTTACCGGAAAGCATTTGTCCAGAAATATTCAGATGTGTCAGCGTGCTTGTACTACAGTCTGTGCCCACGGAATGATAGTAATGTAAGGGAGCATTTATGGAGCTATAGAGGTGGAAATAGCTCTTGCCATACAACTAGGGAATCCATCTCCATTTTGTACATTTAACTTGTATTCTTTCATTTATTGTTAATCGCACGAAGGACATTTTATTTATGGAAAGAAATTACACTCGTACCATCACACTCGATGGTGTTTATTTTCACCCGGTGGCAATCCTAGTTGCTCTTGGTTGGAGCATTCACACTACGTCACCTATGCCTGCATAATCCTATTTGTTTGCAACATCTCATGTATTCTAGTAACCACCATTGTGATCCCTAGAGTTGCCTCCCTAACTACCTATCCATTTGCATTTAATGCAACCCAATTCTAATTTGACAAACACTCACCCTGACCTCAAATCATCTTATGTCTAATTAGTTTTGACTGCTAGTCAATGTCAGTGGTCAATTATGCTCTACCGAAGGGAAGACTGGAATATTATCCTCACTGACCCCTTTTGACCTTTTCCATAATTATCAAATTCTACCCCCAATTCGAGTTTGATATTTAGTTCATCTTCAATTAATTTCAAGCGATGTTTCATCCTTTATGGTTGCATCTTTATTCCTGTCAATATCAACTCACATTTTACCAGGAATGTCAAGGTATCTCAGTTATTTCCCATCAAAATGATGAATCCATATGGGACAGAGAGAGTCATCATTGCTCTTAGCTTTCATTGGCCCCCCAAATGTTCTGACATTAGCACAAGCTACACATTTGTACATGTGTTACCTAGTGACAGTTACAATTTTTAGTTCCAGTTGAAGATCCTTGAGCTTAACAGGGCATCAATTACCTCAAGTCCATGCCCTCATCAGAGGTGCTTACCTTAGGTTCCATGGAACTCTCATCAAAGCAACGATTTATTGTTACCAGCACCCCTGAGGGCAATGCAAATTTCTACCACACATATTCTCTAGCTATAATATCATCCATGATCTTCTTGGTACACTTTTCATGCTCAGACAAGAGCCCTTTAGTTGAAAATAAATATTATTTTGTATTAATGGAGAAAATGGTTACATAGTTGTAACGTATCTCCCTAGTTTAGGATTAGTTCTTAGAGTTTAGGGGTTTGGTTGCAACTTCCTAATTCCTAGTGTTGTACTTAAATGATGTAATCTTTCATTCATGATTAATAGAGTGTACGAGAGTGATCTCTCTGTTTTGAGTGTAGTCTCCAGGTGCAGGCCTCACCTGTGAGCTACATCTCCTTCTTTTTTAATTATGTTTACATTTTATCTTGGTATCAGAGCTCAGATTGGGTGAGCCTGATCTTGTATCACCTCTTGTGACTGAAGTGCCTTTGTGGCTAGCTTTCTCTTGTGGAAGAATTGCCTGTGTGGTGCGAGGTGCCTCTGTGGCCGTGTGTACACAAGGATCTTTGTGCTCAATTGAGCAGGTGGACTGCAGAACACCTGGCTCGGACTGGATGTTTTTTTCTGAGTAGAAAAGAGATTGGCGCACTTTTCGTGCTGACAGTAGCGCCAGGAAGGGGAATTGGTGCGGCTATTAGGCTATTAATCGCGCCAGAGAGCCAAAATACCCGATTGGCGGGGAAAATCACGGAAAAATCGCGCCATAAAATTTTACTCTAAGCGATTTTTTCGTGGCGCGGATTTTTCGCGCGGGAACGCACCAATACGCTTAGGACGCGCCAATCCACCTTCAAGGAGATCTACGAGAAGCCTCATCTTTGTTTGGCGATTTGCAAAGGGAGCAGATCGAAGAAGTTGCAGATCTATCCAGGAGAGGCAGATCGGATCAGTTTTGATCAGATCGATTTTTTGGATGTATTGGAAAATGACGAATTTGCTCATCATAGCAGAATTGATCTTGCTGAGTTGTCAGATATTGCCGGATCTGAATTAGTGAGTAGATCACGAGAGCAGCAGATCGGACTTGCCCGGTGGTGGCTCATTGAAGACTGATTCATCAGAGGATCAGAAATTTATTAGTCCAATATGAATAGCAGTGATGAGTACTCTCTTAAGCAAGAAAAGACGTGGTCTATTATCAAGCCAGTAGATTATTTGCTCAGGGAGAAACGGTTGATGTTAATTTTGATAGGAATCGCCATCGCATCGACTTTCTTTATCCTTCAGCGTGGTCTTTTGGCTTCTAATGTTAATGAAAATGGAAGGTTTGTGCCCAACAAACCTCATCGGGTTGTTTATGAGACGCTTGTTTCTCGGTGTGCTCAGTATCATTCGAGTTCGATGGTGAATTCGGGGGCTAAAGTGCTCCTAGGTTTGAAGAGAAAGTCCCTGCGAGTTTTCGTGACGGGTGGAGTTGGCTTTGTTGGCAATCATTTACTTGACAGGCTCATGGCAAGAGGCGATAGTGTTATTGTTGTCGACAATTTCTTCACAGGCAGGAAGAAGAATGCGGAGGTGCGGATTGCTCAAATTTTCAATACATACGGTTCGCGAATGTGTCATGATGATGGTCACGTTGCAAGTAATTTTGTTGCTCAGTCTTTGCGCAAGGAGCCTTTGACAGTCTATGGAAATGGGGAACAGACATGAAGCTTCCAGTTCGTTTTTGGTCTGGTTGAAGGCCTTATGCGACTTATGGAGAGCGAACATGTTGGTCCTTTCAATCTTAGGAATCCTGGGGAATACAATGTCAGAACTAGAACAGATTGAAGAAGGAAAGGATGACTCTAACAGTGATTAGCACATTCCATTGCTAATGGGAGAAAAGAGTAAGGAAGATGAAGAGCAGGAGCAGAAACAAGAAGAGAAGAAAGAAGAACAGGAAAAAGGTGATAAAGCAAGCCCATTTAGAGCTGAAAAATTTGAGGTAAGTCCCCTGCCAAGGAGATCTGGTAGGAAGACTCAATTACCATTAAAATTGAGAGACTATGCTTTAATGTCAAAGTTCTTAAACATTGTAGAACCTGCAAATTATGAGGAAGCAAGTAAATTTGATGCATGGAGGGCTGCAATGTATGAGGAAATAGAATCAATAAATAAAAACCATACTTGGGATTTGGTTGAATTGCCTGAAGGTAAAACCCCCATAGGATGCAAATGGTTGTATAAACCAAAAACAAATGCAGATGGGAGTATAGAGAAACTTAAAGCTAGACTAGTAGCAAAGGGTTACTCACAACAAGACGGAATAGATTTCGATGACACCTTTGCTCATGTAGCCAAATTAAACCCCATTAGAATGCTAATTTTCTTAGCAACAAAACACAAATGGTAGCTACACCAGCTAGATGATAAGTTTGCATGTCTGAATGGTGACTTGAAGGAAAAAAATTATTTAGTACAGCCTGAAGGTTTTGTGAAAAAGGGGCAGGAACATCTTGTGTGTAAATTGAAAAAGGTACTTTATGATTTAAAACAGGCACCCAGGTCGTGGTATGAGAAAACTGACTCATTTTTTGTACAACATGGCTTTCATAGGAGCTTGAATGATCCAAATCTGCATACCAAGTTTAATAAACAGAGGCAAATTAGTTTGATTTCTTTGTATGTAGACGATATGATTGCAACAGGGAATGCTAACAATCTGATCAAAGAAATCAAATGTCACAAGTGTATGAGATGGAAGACTCTGGACAAACCTTTCTTACTCAAGGGAAGTATGCCAGAAGCTTGCTGGAAAGGTTTAGAATGGTTATTCTAGCAGGTTTTTCAGATTTAGACTGGACAAGTAACTTGGATGATTGCAGGTCCATCAAAGGTTACGCATTAAGCATATGATCTGGGGTCATAGCATGGAGCAGAAAGAAGCAGAGCACTGTAGCTTTGTCTTCGTGTGAAGCTGAGTATTAAGCATTGTGTGCAGCAACGTGTGAAGCGATCTAGTTGAGAAGGCTTCTCAATGATGCAGGAAAAGAACAGAAGAATTCCACTTCCATCAAAAACGACAACCAGAGCACCATTAAATTGGCATACAATCCAGTGTTTCACAAAAACACCAAACATATAGACACTCAGTTCCATTTTGTCAGAGAGAAGGTATAGTCAAAAGAAATTACTATTGAATATTGTAAAACTTGTGACAATATGGCTGATATTTTTACAAAGCCTCTTGCACATGTGAAGTTTGAATTGTTTAGAAGGATGCTAGGAGTCCAGGACAACCCTTTCTCCATTAAGGGAGGGAGTTGAAAATAATTATATTATTTTGTATTAATGGAGAAAATGGTTACATAGTTGTAACGTATCTCCCCAGTTTAGGATTAGTTCCTAGAGTTTAGGGGTTTGGTTGCAACTTCCTAATTCCTAGTGTTCTACTTATGTTGAGTCCATATAATACTAGTGATTACCCCATTACTATTGTAGTTGTACCCCTTATTAATATTATTGTGCCCCTATTGTCCCCATATTGTTATTATTGTGCCCCATAGAATCCCTCTATTGTTATTTTTGTGGCTTTATATTATTATTGTTAGGTCGGCTAGCTTATATTGTGACTCCTTAGACTCCTATATATAGAAATGAGGTTTTGTCATTTGAATCATCCAAGAATTGTACATTTATGTAATGTAAAGGAGGTTGCCCCCTTGAAGAGGATGAATTTTAAGGCATTGATCTATATTTTCTATCTTTTTCTTGAGCTGGTTTCATAACATTTGGTATTAAAGCTTTGGATTCTAGGGTTTCGCTACTCCAAACAGGTCATCATGGCATTTTCACTATAACTTTTTTTTCTGCGACGTTTCAGAAGCGAAAAAAAAACCCATTTGAGATGAAATCGCACTGAACCTTGGGTCTGAATTTCAGAGCTTTTCGCGCTATATTTTCAGAGATATGATCTGAGGAAGTTGGTCTTTTTGCAGACTCCTGAATTACATTCCAAACAGGTGACCTGGGGAAAATCATCATAACTTTCTCTCTGAGCATCGGATTGAAATTTTGTAAGAAGGTACAGAAAGAGGACGGGCTTTAGTTTCTTGTATATAGTTTTCAGAGCCAAAGGTCGAAACAGGGACACGTGGCACGTCGTACAAGTTCGCTCTACTGAATTAGTCTATAATCAGGTCACTGTGGGAGATTTGGCATAACTCTTCATTGGAGAATCCAGTTGGGCTCAGACTAGTGGCATTAGAAAGAGGACACAAAATGCTACCACAGGTTGCAATTTCAGAATTGGATGATCCAAAACTATAGAGATACATCAGAGGTAATATCGAGCTCCTACAAAGTGAAAAAATGTGTAGATTTTTTAAATTTTTACTTAAGCTTGGTTTAAAAAATTATTTTGAAGGAATTCAAAAGGCATAGTAGAGCATTAGTATCGGTAACTGATGCCCCGAGGAAAGAAAATGCAAACACCTAGTAAACAATCTAAAAGCTCTAGCATGACTCATGAAGAAGAGAAATAAATGCTACATGATATATCAAAATTACAAGACCAAGTGCAACAAATTTCACTCTCACAAAAGCTAACAGAAGCTAAGATAAATGGCGTGGAATCTAAGATAAAAAGCGTGGAAGCCAAGATTGACGATTTGAAGATAGATTTGAAGGCAGATTTGAAAAATTTTCTACAAGAAATACTTACTAATGGTGAAAAGGGAGTAAAGGAAACTCATTATGCGAACAAAGGAAATGTTAATCATGATTTCATAAACTCTAATGTTGGATCGAAGACGCACCATATTCCAAAAATCGATATGAGGAAGTTTGATGGAAAGGATCCCGCAACATGGATATTACAGATGGAGCAATTTTTCGATCTCAATAATGTGCAAAACACACAAAAGGTACGTATTGCAACTTTATATTTGGAACCAAATCAGTTTGTATGGTATCAATGGCTTTGCTCTTGTAAACAATTTATCACTTGAAAATTTCTATGGAAGAACTGATAGCACATTATGAGGATACAAATAACAACACTTTTTTTAGCCAATTGATAAGTCTCAAACAAAAGGGTTCAATAATGGAGCACATTGAGGAGTTCCAAAAATTGAACATAAGGGTAAAAAATATTCCAGAGGAGCATAGGATTGATGTGTTCATAGGGTCTTTAAAGGATAATATCCAACATGATGTTCACCTCTGGGAACTTGATTCATTAGAGAAGGCATTCAGGTTAGCAAGAAAAATGGAAAGCAAAATTATGGCAACCAGGAAGCATACCACTCACAACTATAAAGACGGAAGTGTCGTTGTTGCTAGTCTTCCATAACCTATAAGGTTGACACCACAACAATTGGAAGAAAAAAGAGCAAAGGGCTTTGTTACAGTTGTGATAAAAAATACACTAAAGGTCATAAGTGTGTTGAAAAGAAATTATTCTACATAAATTGTGAAGAAGAAGAAGAAAAAGAGAAAAAAATTCAAAAGAAGAGGATATACTCCAGAAAAAAGCCTAGATGAAAAACAAATGAATCCGACCATGTCTTGTAATGCATTGGCGGGAATTACCACTCCTCAAACCATCAAAATAGAAGGACAAATCAAGAAGAAAAAGGTAATAGTGTTGATTGATTCAGGAAGTACCCACAATTTTATTCATTGTAAGGTAGCAAAAAAATTGAATTGCTTCTTATATCCAGCACCAGAGTGTCAAGTGATGGTTGCAAATGGAGGAACAATAAATTGTTCTGGAAAGTGCCATAATATCAAGCTATCCATGTGAGAATATGTATTGACTAGCCCAATGCTTTCCATTCCAATGGGAGGTGTTGATGTTGTATTAGGAGTCCAATGGCTACAATCCTTGGGTACAACAGCTTTTAATTTTCAAGAACTTTTTCATGAAATTTTCTGTGGAAGGAAAGGAAGTTGAATTAAGGGGTATTGCAGGGAAACCGGGAAAGATAATCAGCTCTAACTGTATGACAAAGCTTCTTAAAAAGGAACAAAAAGGTGTAATTGCACAATTATGTTCGCTAGATGTTTCAACATTGGAATCATCTATTTCTCCAGATCTCCAAAAAGTCTTGGACAATCATTCCAAGGTATTTGAGACTCCCAAAGGTCTCCCACCTATTCGTGATCATGATCATGCTATTCATCTGATTCCAGGAAGTGTTCCTCCAAACATCAGGCCATACAGATATCCATATGCCCAAAAGAGTGAAATTGAACGTATGGTTGCAGAAATGCTAGAGGCTGGTATAATTCAACCAAGTCAAAGTTCTTTCTCTGCTCCAATAGTATTGGTGCACAAGAAGGATGGATCATGGCGCATGTGTCCGGATTATTGGGAGCTCAACAAGCTCACTATTAAAGATAAGTTTCCCATTCCTGTCATTGATGAATTACTGGATGAATTGCATGGATCAATTTACTTCACCAAGTTGGATCTTCGTTCAGGATATCATCAAATCAAAATGAAGACTGAAGACATTCCGAAAACAGCGTTTAGAACTCATGAGGGTCATTATGAATTTTTGGTCATGCCTTTTGGCCTTACCAATGCACCTTCAACATTTCAAGGTTTGATGAATTCAATTTTCAAACCATTCCTTAGAAAATTTGTGTTAGTCTTTTTTGATGATATACTAATCTACAGCAAGTCTTGGAAGGATCATGTTGAACATGTTGACAGGGTGCTACAAATATTGGAAGAGAAACAATTATATGCAAAAAGATCCAAATGTTTCTTTGGAGTACAAGAGGTGGAATATCTGGGTCATATTGTATCTCATGAAGGAGTTAAAGTAGACCCTAGCAAAATTAAAGCTATTAAGGAATGGAAAATCCCCACATCCATAAAGCATCTGTGAGGATTTCTCGGGTTGACAGGGTATTATCACAAGTTTGTTAAGAATTATGGGAGAATAACAGCACCTCTAACAACACTATTGAAGAAAGATGCATTTTCATGGACTCCAGAAGCAACAAAGGCCTTTGAACATCTTAAAGAAGCAATGTGCCAAGCACCTGTCTTAGCTACACCGGACTTCACAAAAACTTTTATTGTGGAATGTGATGCTTCAGGAAATGGAATTGGTGTTGTTTTAATGCAAGATGAAAGACCCATTACTTTTGAAAGTCGTCCAATCAAGGAAAAGTTTTTACACAAAGCTATTTATGAGAAGGAAATGTTGGTAATACTCCATGCACTTAAGAAATGGCGACCCTACCTAATGGGAAGACACTTCAAGGTAAAAACGGATCATGATAGCCTTAAATACTTTTTAGAAAAAGATTATCCTCTGAAGAGCAACAAAAGTGGGTCACAAAGATGTTGGGTTATGACTTTGAAATCATCTACAAAAAAGGGAAGCAAAATGTGGTGGCAGATGCACTCTCAAGAAAGGATGAGGATGTGGAAGCATTGTTGTGCACCATTTCTATTATCCAACCAAATTGGATAAACGAAGCAAGGGAGGAATGGAAGAATGACGAAGAAGTGTGGGCACTTATTCAAAAGTTACAACAAGATTCCAGTACGTCTGATACATTTAGCTGGAAAAATGATTCGTTATGGTACAAAGATCGCTTATACCTCTGTAAGAATTCTCAGCTAAAACAAAAGATTCTTATGGAATTGCACACTTCTCCCTTAGGAGGGCACTCGGGATTTTTAAAAACTTACCACAGGGTTAAGAAGGAATTTTTTTGGGATGGCCTTAAATCAGATATTCAAAAGTTTATGGTGGAATGTTTAGTCTGCCAACAAAATAAAGTTGAAACAATTAAGACACCAGGTCTATTACAACCTTTATCCGTTCCAAGCCAACGTTGGGAGGAGGTTTCAATGGATTTTATCACAGGTTTACCCAAGTCTGAGGAAAAGAGTGTCATCATGGTGGTAGTTGACAGACTTACCAAGTATGCACACTTTTGGACATTATCACATCCATTTAAAGCCAGTACAGTTTCTACTGCATTTATGGAAACAATTCAAAAGCTAAATGGAAACCCAAAGATTATTGTAAGTGACAGAGATCCCATTTTCACTGGAAATTTTTGGACAAAATTATTTTCTTGTCTTGGTACTCAGTTAGCTCATAGCTCATCTTATCATCCTCAATCTGATGGGCAAACTGAGATAGTAAACAAATGTTTGGAAGGATATCTTCGTTGCTTTGTATCTGATAAACAAACACAATGGGTCAAATAGTTGCCTCTAGCTAAATGGTGGTATAACACTTCCTTCCATACGGCAACAAAAATGACCCCATTTATGGCACTTTATGGATATCAGCCACCATCCATCACATCATATTTAAGAGAAAATTCTAAGGTTCAAGCAGTGGAACAGCACATCGAACATCAACAAGTCCTCCAACTCTTAAAGGATAACCTCGTGTTGGCACAGAATAGAATGAAACAACAGGCAGATCAACATCGCAGCGAAAGAAGTTTTGATGTAGGTGATTGTGTATTCCTACGGCTACAACCATATAAGCAAATGTCCCTCAAGCAAGCTAAGAAGGATAATAAATTATCACCAAAGTATTATGGTCCGTACAAGGTGTTGTAAAAGATTGGTACTATGGCATACAAATTGGAACTTCCTGCAGCTTCTCGATTGCACCCAGTTTTCCATGTTTCATGTTTAAAGAAGGTTATAGGCGACAAGCTCCCAGTTCAAACAATATTGCCAGAACTTGACAAGGAAGGAAAAATTATATTGGAACCAGAAGCAATCACAGAAACAAGAACTCGACAGCTACAAAATCGATCAATTTCAGAGTATCTTATCAAGTGGAAGAACTTATCTGCTGAAGATTCCATATGGGAGGATGAGAATTTTATACAGAAGCATCCAGAACTACTCAAGCGTTGAGGACAACACTTTTTTGAAGGAGAGGGGCATGTTGGGTCCCTATAATACTAGTGATTACCCCATTACTATTGTAGTTGTACCCATTATTAATATTGTTGTGCCCCTATTGTCCCCATATTGTTATTATTGTGCCCCATAGAATCCCTCTATTGTTATTTTTGTGGCTTTATATTATTATTGTTAGGTTAGCTGGCTTATATTGTGACTCCTTAGGCTCCTATATATAGAAATGAGGTTTTGTCATTTGAATCATCCAAGAATTGTTCATTTATGTAATGTAAAGGAGGTTGCCCCCTCGAAGAGGCTGAATTTAAGGCGTTGATCTATCTTTTCTATCTTTTTCTTGAGCTAGTTTCATAACAACTTAAATGATGTAATCTTTCATTCATGATTAATAGAGTGTACGAGAGTGATCTCTCTGTTCTGAGTGTAGTCTCCAGGTGCAGGCCTCACCTGTAAACATCTTCTTTTTCAATTTTGTTCACATTTTATCTCCTTTACATATTGTTTTCTATTGTAATCTAATCTAATTTTGGTAATTTCACGAACATGAGACATGCCCACCTCGTTCAGGGATGTTTTGTTTGTGTGCAAAGTGGGTTCTCCTTACTCCTCTACGAGACATTCTTTCCCCTCTTTCTCTACAATATGTCTGGGAGCAACCATGTGACACTGAAAACAGTGATACATTTCAGCAATATGGCAGCTCTTAAATTAGGGGCAACAGTTATCACCTAACAATTGTTCACTGAGCTATACAAGTAATGATCGAATACATTCGCAACATGGCACATAATTGCTACTTCGTGGCATTCACGGACGCCTAAAAAAGTACTCAAAAACTATATGAAGTGATTTTTTATTCAGTTATGCGACTTCACTATTTGAGTTTTGTGTGATCCACACGACTATTCCTTTGATAATCGTGCAAGTTTTCCCCATGCAACATCTCAGCCAACTTCAGTGCGGTAAAGAAAAACAAGCCTCCAAAGGCACTCTAATATTGAGGTATATACTTACCTTGAGCTTCACCACCATTCAAGACCATTGCTTTGGTAGTTCCATGTCTTCTCAAGCATAGAAAATTACAATTCAAACTTGGTCTATTCACACTTTGGAGCTTGTTTTAATTGAGCAAGAAAGCATCCCATAAATAGGAGCTTTGAAGAAGTAATTGGAAAAATATGATCTTGAGTAATGTTATTATATCAACATGAACAATAAGACCGTTTGGCTTGCGCATTCATCTTGGCAATTTATACCACCATGTTTGCTGTGGTTTCTTCTCTTTGAAGAGACAAATCAACTTCTTCATGTGCGAGAGAGAAAGAGCCATTTGAGAGAAAAAGAACCCTTCCAAGAAACGTGAGAGTTCAGCTAGCTTAAAGCATTCTTCTCGTGTGTATCTCAAGGCCCAATCCTTCTTCCTTGGTAATATAAAAGTATATTTGCTTTCCCATATCTTGTTTGTTAAAGATTTTAGTTTTTGCATGTTTCCCTTTTTATTTCTCATTTGCAATCGTATTCTTTTAATGAACTCATTCCACGAACAATTTTCTATCTAGTGTGGCAACCTTCTCTATAGTAAAACACATTTTCACTCACTTTTGTCCAAAGAACTATCCAACAAGTAGAAATGACAAAGAGCCTTATTCCCATCCTCGGTGTGTGGTGACTCATTTTATCCATCGTCGATGCTAATATGTTATGCTTTGTTTCCCTGTCACCAACCCTGAGCTGTATATCTTCACCATTAAATATAACAAGTTTATGTTACAATCCAATCCCATTAAAATACTTCAAAGTTCACAACAACTCAAAAAGGCATGACCACGTCTTTGTTGATTCCTTATGCAGCTGCCAGGCAGTTGCCTTTATTTATTTGCAATATTCTAATTCACGCCGAGAATGTGACGCTCAAACATTAAGTCGTATTTGTGCTGATTGCCTATGTGACTCAGACAGTTGTCTAAACAAAACAATCCTCTGAAGCTTTCATTTCATAATGCTTTTAAATGTAAAAGAACATTATGTTTGGGATACCGCCTTTTACATTTACCAACATTTCTTGATTAGTATTGCAATGGTCAATCTCAATGCTCAAATTGTAATTCTATGCTTATGAGGCACTCACCTTACTATTTAACTTTAGTACTCTGTCAGGGAATCTAAAGGTTTAAACATAATTCACTGTATATTAAGCATTTACATTTTCACCCTAGCTTCAGAGATTCACACCCGTCACTTGAGAAAGAATGTAATTAAAACTGCAATGTTTAAAAGAAGAAAATTAATCAACATAAGCTGTAAATCCACATTATTCTCATCTTGTAAATGCTTCTATCCCTTTTTGTTGTTTTGGAATGGTTTAAAGAACTATAAAAGCTCCCCTTCTCCCTTTTCAGAAAGTATTGTTTAGTTGACATTTCAGTGAAATATGTAAAATATATCAGCAAAGATTTTAAAAATTCAGATTGTAGGTTAAAAGGCAATACAGTCTTATCTAAACCAACTGTAAGATGAAAACCGTTTGAATCCTTTTTAAACAATCTCGCAACGTCATCTCACCTTGTATAAATATGAAGCCTGCTAACCCTGTTTTGCAGTGTTTTCATTCAAGCGACTTGATATTAACACCATTGCATACTATTTGCATATTAGGCTTACAGATACTTATACACATTATCTGAAAGAAAACTGCACTCAGCCAAATATGAATCTTATCATCGCATATAACTTGAACCACCTTTTAAATTGGAAAAGTTCATATATTGGGTTGCCATTGTAACTTCCAAAATTGTATCAATTTGTTGAAAAGCGTAGTTGTATTAAATTTGTTTTTAGGAACATGCAGTCGTTACATCTTAGGAATGTGAAGTGTCTGCAATGTCCCTCATAGATGTATAGAAGTTGAATAAAGGTAAGGTGGCTGCATTGTATTACATAAAATAATTTGATGAGACAGGATGTCCTTCGTTAATCGTTCTAGTCTTTGTCCCGGGTGGAAGGACAACTGGTTCTATTGTTAATGATACTTGTCTCAGTTATTCTTCCTATCTCTATATTCAAAATTAGTTTAATGCATGTTTCCGTTGTTACTTATCTGTTGCCTATGTTCTATTACATACCTAGTGTGTACACATCTTTGTGTTTACTGTTTTACAACATGGTATCAAACCCATGGGTTTTGGTTCTGAGAAACCCCAACGATTTCATCCTGGGAGGATTGACTGATGAATAAACTCCTAATTTACAAAATTTGTAAATGGATACAAGTTAGCTTGTAAGTCCTACATAGACGTATGACCCATAACAAGGTTTGTGTTACTCTTCTATGGTTGTGGATGCATGCGACAAGGGTATTTCTTAGATATGCTTTTATCAACTCCAAAGATGATTTTGAACATTTCAGGTGGAACTGCATGGGTGTTGGATGTCTATCCCAGTGTGGCCAGTGGACTTGCACGTGCATTGGTTTCAAGGTTCTATATGCTCAAAGAAGATGTCTTTCAAGGGGGGTTGGTGTGCACTGTGCATGTATAAGACAGATTAATGCATCATGTGTTGGACTGATACCAGGCATGAGTGATTAAATTACTGCTAGAACATAAAGGCTTGGAAATTATGTTCTTGGGGGATGGGGGGTGGGTATTTCAGAAATGTGAACAGTGACTTTAAAGTAACTGACGTAGGCATAAACATTTTATAAAGGGAAGGTGGGTGAATTGTATTAAATAGAAGAGGGGATGCCCTTCTCTTTCTTATTTATTTGTTGCCTCTGTTTTATTACATTGTCTGTTTGCCAAAGTTATCAAGACTATATCTGGCAAATATCCAGTACAGAAAACTTGGAAGTGTATTCATTTATGTGTTGAAATCGAGGCATTCATATGAGGAAAAGAGTGCATTAATTATCAGTCTGCAAGTGTGGTGTGGTAGCTAGTGTATTGTATGCAGCGCAATTCATGGAATATGCAGTGTGATATACATGATTAACAGCAGTGGAAATTATGAATTCGTCAATTCTTGCAACCCAGGGGGAAAAACGGACTATTAATTATTTCAAGCCCCTCATACAAATTAGATGAAATAGAAAACATATTTAAGGGTATTACATGATCTTGGCCCTCCCGTGGAAAAAATTACTAATAAAACAGATTAAATGGATTAACAATCTCCACACCTCAGTCATATTATCAGTGCCTGCTGACTCACTGAACCAGACTTACTGGAAATTTGGAACCAAATAATTTGGAAGAACCATATTATAGCCGAAATTTCAAAACGCTAATTTGGTAACCATATTGTTTGCATCTGTCGAAGTCTTCTGTTTTACAACACAGTTTTCCTCACTGGTTCCTTGTTAACATTTCAAGTGTTACATTACTATCAGGTGTCATAACTATGTTGCACGGGTTCCCGAACCCGGGGGTGGGGTTCTCGAACCCAAGTACCGGATTCTTGGATGGGTGCTTCTGAGAAGAACCCATAAGAACCGGGTTCTTCTATAAAGAACCGGGTTCTCCATTAAAAAAAATTGGGTTCTTTTGTCTTGACAGGTACGAAGAACCCTGATGATGGGTACTTGGAACCCCAAAATCGGGTTCTTTGGAGTTCATTTTAATTTTAATTTTTAAATTTTTAATTAATTTAATGGGCATCCCCTAATATTCCAAGTAGCTAGTTCTGCATCTTTCGAGAGGAATTGGAGTACTTATGTCTTTATCCATTCAGTAAAGAGAAATAGGTTGGGCTCAAAGAAGGCAGAGAACTTAGTGTACATTCATAGCACACTTTGTCTCATATCTTGAAAAGATCTTCGTTACAAGGAGGGTCCTTTCAAGAGATGGGACCAATACACAGATGATGTTATGTGTGTGGGTGAGGAGATACAACCAGATGGCCTTATTGAGCTACCTCCAGTTGCTATGGATGAGAAAGAGCCTCGAGATGAGAGTGATTCCTACCTGGAGAGCATGCTAACTGAAGATCTGAGTGATGTTGATGACATGGCTTGAGGAAGCCATTGTTCACTATTAGCTATTTTTATTTTAGTATTTTAAAATTTCCTAGTTTTTGTTTGGAGATGCCTTAAGGCAAATTTTGAATGTAGAATGACAATGGACATATATCATGATTCTTATTAATATGTAAACTCCAATTCACACTTGATATAACAGTAGAAATTTTGAAATTTCACCGTGAATGTTGAATGTTCAATGATGTGCATGCTTAAATATCTAAAGTTTAAATCACAAGTATTTTAGTTTTCTTGTTTAAAGTTGAAAAATATACAATTTCACATATATTATAATTTATAAAATATAATATTTATATATTATATATATAAATTATAATATACCCCCGACGAACCCACGCACCCTGTTTCAAAAAATGATGTCCCCGTTCCCGTCCCCGTCCCCGTACCCGTCCCCGAACCCACGTTTCCTGGCAACATAGTGTCATAACTTATAAGTACCTCACGCATCTTTGCAAAACAATTTCCTTTATGATCTTGTTACAACTTACAGCCTTGATTGAGATTTAGAGAAAAATGCTCTCTCTCAAGACATATTCAGTTTTATTGTTACTTTCTGAGTGTTTTTCCGACAAAAAGCCATAATATGTTGACACTAGAAGCTAGGAATGGCTTTTTCTTCATGAGCAGATGCAGAAATTCGAAATGAAGAACCTAATATCTTACTGTTTCTTTTATGGTTGTTTATGTGGGATAGACTCATATCAATTGAAAGAAATTGAGGAACATGTCAGAACTCAGAAGTATATATGTCAGTCTATTCCTTGGTATTCCTGTTAGGAATCAAAGCATGGGCAATCAGGCATAAAAGGTAAAATAATCTCACCTCGTGAATTAAAATTTCAATGAACTAAACAGCCTCCTACATTGTATAAGGGAGGCTGTTAAAAACTCACTCTTTATCTTCTTTGACATATAATATGACCAGATTTCACTACTGTCTTTGATCAAATCTAGATAAGTGGCACATACAATTCTCCGCATTACTGCATATAGAATCCAATCCCTGATTGACAGAAGGAACTGCACTAATTGCTCTTGACATCTGCTTTCGACATCTTTGAAAAATGCTATCATACAATATATCAAACTGTACCCCTGCTCTTTCTCGGTTGATAATAAAGAGGATGTGATCCGCTTCCACAATTGTATAGTACCTGTCAATTTCACAAATTAGAAATCTCCTAAACAGGTCATTCTCAAAGTTTGACACGAGTTATTTGCTAGTCTTACCAAACACCTGGTTGTAACGTATGACCATCCTTAAATTCTGGACTTAGACAGCAGTGGGGATGGGGCTCAGGAAAGCGGGGATAAAGCATTGAGATTGTGTTTAATGCTCCATCGTTGTCTTGCCAATCTTCATCTCTGGTAAGAAATTTATGGTTAATAGAAGTAACACCATGAGCAATTTGCACAAGCAAAGCAGAAGAAAAATCCATTTGTTGAATGTGCAATCAATCACTCACTTGTAATCTTTGTAAGGAAGTGGTACATTGTTAGGATAACGCCACTGGCTCATCTGCAGTGCCCTTATAGATAGAAGAGGATGAATTCCAAACAGACCTGAAGGTATGGTGACTCCAAACAATTTTCGTGTCTTTCTAGTAGCATAGCTGTTTCAAGCAAATGTATTTGAAAAATCAATATTCAAAGAATTTTAAAATTCAGATTTTCCAGCCACATATTATACGTATGATATGCACTTTATGTAACATTCTAATTGCTTCAATGAAAGAAATGGCAGACTTAAATGTATATCAGTAGAATAGGATTTGAACGTCTCTATCTTCTTTTGATGTTTAAGACTTATTTCTATCACAAAGGGCCAAAATAGCAGCAGTCACCACCTGAAATAGTAGGTATTTGGGAAAGTCTGGAGTTTTGTATTGAGTTCCACCGAGACCTGTAGGCTTAAATCTGGAAGAATCCAATCTTCTGAAGCAAAAGGTCCAACATTTCCTAGAAGACTTTCTATAAGTCCAGAAACCCCGACCTTCTGCCAGGTCATATTAAAGTGATCAAATCCAAAGTTGTAGTAGTTTTTCAGCCAAGCAATGTCCAACCAATCATAGATAATAACTCCCACACGACACAGCTGCAACAGACAGATGGGCTTGATTGTCTTTCCATCTTCTGGCCTACAATGCTCAAAAAGAGAAGGATATTGAGGCACAGGTATTGAAATGTTTATTATGAAAACAATGGTAGAAATAGAGATACAGGTACAATACCAAAACATAATTTTGGAGTCCACTACAAAGTAAAAATAGGCATCCTCCAAACAAATTCATAAAACAAACAAGCAAAGCAATTTCTGGGAGACTTACTGCATTCCATCCAGGTAGACACGAGTTGTTCCATTGAGAGCACCAGATAAGGAAGTAACACTCAGCACCCAGCTTTCAGAACTGTTCTCATACCCCTGGAATTTCTGCATAAAGATAATTCTAGCATCAGTAAAGAAAAACTCTTCAACTTTTCTGCATACTACCAATGGAATAGTAAATTTAGGCTTCGATTAATAGGCACTTGGATTACCTTTTCGGCAAGCATTTGCTGCAGGATCCTGACCACTTGAACACCAGCAGAGTGCCCAACAAAGTGTAACGGATGATTCTCATCCCATTCAGGATAATAGCCTGTAAAATTTCATAACAAAGCAATGAATGCTTCTAGTTTCAGCAAAGAGATCCTGTGGAAGATCTTTCATAGTTAGAATAATGAACTCTTATATTCATTTACCTTGCTCATAAGTCTTGCCGAAGCGGGCATGGCCATACTGAGCACTGTGTTCTTCTCCATAATCTACTGTTCCACCTTTTAAGTAATAGAAAAGGTCCCGAGCCCTGCAAAAACACAACCAAACAAAGTTGCAAGTTAGTGACAATAATAATGAATTATATGGTTCTATCACACATTAGATTTTTATGGAACTCAGATGCCAAATGCACAAATTGAAGATAGAAGCATATAGAACGAAGTGTCGTCCATTCAACAGACCTGAAATTTTTAAATAAAAAACCCAATTTAGTTTGAATATCAACTTGACTGAACCCAAATATCATCATGATCATACCTAATATAGTCTTCAGATAAAAACAAACGAATTGATTCAAGGATGAACTTAAACTGAGATCAAAGGCATATTGAACATGAGTTTATAGTTGAAGTTTTGAACCCAAATGCAGCACTGGGTTAGGACAGAACCCAATGATTTTTTGGGAAAAAAGTAAGAATATTCCAGAAGCTCACATAATTCTCTTCTGCTAAATTAGCTTATAGTGCCTTATGGGAAATCCAAAATGCATATAGGAACTTTGAAAAATGAGAAATAGAAAGCCAAAGAGAGACTTCTCATACTTATTCTAGACAGAATTACAAAGAGACCAACAGATTCTGACAAATCAATAAAACTGTTTTTGAACTCCTCTGAATTAGGTGTTTGTGGCAGAAAACAGAATACAAAACTCAAACCACAAAGCAGTAAACCAAACATCAGCTCGAAACAAAACCTAAATGCATTAAACAAAGCCTCACAGATCTTGGAATTTGGATTATAAATCAGTAAAGTACACATGAACATGAAGTTATCTTCAGGGCATCAAATAAAGAATGGACTCAAATTGATAACTGCACAATGACAAAGATCCAATATATAATCACGAGTAAAAAATACATCAAGAGTCGAGACCAATGAAGAGTCTTAACTAGTCAAAAAACAATGATGGGGCATCATAAAGTCCAAATAATACTATACGCTAAGTTCATTACAACATGAGCTGCCACCCACATATGTAGGGCCTGCTCTCTCTTCATGACATGCAAAGGTAAACTGTCATAGACCTATAGTCTGCCTGAATTTTCGCTTGCAAACTTGAGTTTCTTCCAAGTCTGTTTTGGCACCTGAGGTTGTGCAGTACTGCCTTGCCTAAGATGTGATGGCTTGGCTAGCTTGTGCCTACTACAGCTAGACTACACCTCTTCACTTATGATCTGCCCATAACTTTGCCTTAAGCTACAATATGCCAAATACAACTAAGTCCTGTTCAACCAATTTCGTTCAACACTATGGACATGTCCAACCATGGCCTTTAAAACATCCTGATCCCAGCATTACTTAGACAATTAATCAATATTTAACCAACATAATACATTTCAAGGAACATAACATTCATCCCATCTAAAGAGATTACCACACATGTATAAGTGGCACCCAAGAAAGACGCCCTGACATTATTATAAGAAGAACGTTACAGATATACAACAAGGGAGTTGCAACCTTCTTGCTTGCAACTCTATTACAGATGTACAAGGAGAAATATTTTCCCAAACATACATGCACAATCCATTTTCTTCTTCTTTTTCCCACTTAACCAGTGCAATTTTCCCTATTTGAACTTAACACAATTGTAGAGTTCCTTTACACTCTTGGTCAATAATCAACAAATGATTGATTGGTGTCTTAGCACCGTTGAGGCATTCACTAATTATACATGTTTCTTGTACTTGCAAGCCCCTCCAAGCCTAATTGGACCCAGATGTCCACATTGCCAACTTCAACTATGCCCAGTGGTGCCATTGCTCCCTTCATGACTTCTTCGCCTACCATCCAATGTTCAATGGTGTTGCACGTAAAGTGCCATGCACTCAACAAGTGCCTCCAATGGATGTGTGCCCAATCAATGCATCCCATGATTGTGTTCCATGAATGTTTGTGCCTAAAGGAACTTTACCATCTGTCACAACTCCCAAGTGTGGAACGCCCAACTCCTTGGTTCCACATGTAGCCCAAGCACCCAAGCCTATAAAATCCAATTAAGTTCTTCTATGCCACTTTGTTAATCATTAATTGTGCATGTCTATGGACAAGGTTGCCCATGTCGGGAAGGCTTTTTTGCAGATGTTTCAATGGACCCAATCAATCAAACATAACTATAGAATGGATAAGGGCCAATACCATGCATATCAGCTGAATGAGTTGGCTAAAGATACTATAACACTTCCCGAGTTCCTTTCCAAGCTTCTCTTGGTCTAACCAACTAATGCAAGCTACCAAGGTTTACAGTGTGCCAAATTTATGAGCAAGGGTGTCCAACATGTACGTAGTGCACCTCGCCAACCAACCAAGGCACTCCAAAACTGACTTTTGTAGCCATCAACCATAGTATTTCTGTTCCGATTAGTGACCATCAATGTGATCATGCAGCAAAGGTGCTTGAAGTCATTCAATGCTAGGGCTTTACACAAACTATTAGGGTTTTACCATTCATTCCGAATCCCCCTTTTTTGGACTATTTGGTTGGATCCTTTTAAGTAAGGTGATTTGGTCAGCACCCTAGGTTATAAGGGCTTGTAAGTAAAATCATATGCAGATAGATATCGATAATCAAAAATTCATAATGCATCAGTTCGAATCTCCCAGACCATTCTCTCTTCACAAAAGCAAACGTAGACTACTTAGCTTTTACCTTTCACCACCAGTCCCCCTCTTTTAGGTGACTTTGTTTGATCTTTTTGGGCAAGGTGAATTGGAGAGTGCCCCGAGCCATAGGGACTTGTGAATAATATCATGAGCAAAGAGGCAATGATAATCAAAGATTCATAAGCAACAATCTTGATCCCCCAAGCCACTCTCTTTTCATGACATGCAAAAGAAAACTAACTAGGTTTTACCATTCACCCCCATCCCCCTCTTTTGGGTGACTTGGTTGGATCCTTTTGAGCAAGGTGAGTTGGAGAATGCCCCAACCCCTGGATCACAGAAACCTGTAAGTAAAATCATAAGAAGACATGGAGTGATAATTGAAAATTCATAAGCAACCAATCTATATTACCCAAGCCATGGTTGAGTGTGCAAAGATGGACTAATCCACTTTTATCATTTCTCAACCCCGCAACTAGTAAAGACCTAATCGACCCAGCAAAGTCTTGATTGACCCAGTAAAATTCTAATCAGCTCTTGCATAACAAAAACAAACAATGTGAAAACATCTAAATATTGCAAAATACAATATTTTCTTTCTTGCAATGATATATCCTGAATGGTGATTTTTTTGTGAATACGGTCTTTGAAGGTTAGTAATCGATCTCCTTCTCTATAGAAAGATTAATCTCCTCTTTCCAGCAACCTTCTTGGATCCTTTTGGACAAGAGAATGCCCCGGGTTACCTAGACCACTATGAGCGAAACTGCGCAAATTGACCATGTATATTTGAAAATTCATGCTTCATTGGTGCAAACCTGCCAAACCACGGTCAGCATGTGCGTTCCCAATAAGCATGAAGTTATATTAGACACCCTAAGCCTAACCAGCTCAAAATCAAAATCAATAAACGACTCAACTGCATCATAACGCACAAGAGCTTAAAGCTAAAGCCCACCTGCTCTCAAAATAACATAAGATGGTGAACAGAATCCACAATGAATCACATCAAGTTCCTTAAAGTGAGCTGAAAATGCATCAAACTTCGGAAGGGAGAAAAACAAAAATGTAAATCTTTAAGGCATCGCACACCAATTAAATTAAAGTCTCTTTAAGTTGCTTTGAACGAGAAAACAAACACGTACCTATCATAAACGCTTGTCAGAGAACCCAAATCAGGAACAAGCACACGGTCATCTTTCTTTTCAGCCCCTGCCCAGTATGACATGCCACCCAGTTTCTGCAACCAACAGCATCCATTAATAAGAACCAGAAATATATAACCAGCTCACAAAAAAAAGGCATATCCAATAAGGCCCTGATAAATCATTTATGACAAGTGCTAAAAAGAAGGTCCACCCGGTAAAATACTAATAATCAAAAGGGTTAGTCTCTTTTAAGGTCAATCCTTCGAAATTAAGGTCCGAAAGACCTTATTTGGTCCTGAAAGGTTTCACAAGGTTGGTCCTAACTGCACCTCAGTCCAAATCGAAACTCACCCCTTTCCCGAAGCCAAAAATCCCATGGACCAGCACAATGGGAGCCACTTCATAGCCCTCAAAATATGGTCCGTTTCCTATATCTCTGCTCCCTTCAGAGTCCACAATATTCGGCTTACTGTAGCTGTCCGCCACCGTCTCCCATATCTTCAGCTTCTTCAGGTGATGATTGTTCAGAATTTCAACAATGTCAAACGCCACAGCAGAGCTGAATATGTAGAGCCCATAAACCAAATGAGTCACAGTGCTGAGCAATAACTCTGCAAAGCACAGACCCAGCGACGCTACTGCCCATAACCGCATATTCAGAAACCGGAGAAATGTCTTCGAGGTGCTCAAACCCAGGACCTACTGCTCATTCTTGGACACGAGAACCGATCTGGAGCTGGTGAAGATTTATTTGGGTATCGACAAATTTCATTTGGGTGCCGAGAAATGCAATCGGTTGCCGGATTGCTGCCCGACTGCATTCATTGCTGTCGTGACAAAGAGGAGTAATAGATCGGCTGTCAGGATCAACCCTGTGACCTATGGGGCTGTCTGAAAGTTTACAGTAATGATTCTCCGAGGATTCGAGGAGAATTGAGATCTCCTCTCCCCGGGATTCCAAAGACGAGAGAATGGGAGAATGATATAGGTGCCAGCCTGATTCCCAGGACCAGGATTTATAAGTTCTCCAAATCTTAGACAAATTATTTAGTATCTTAAAAATTCTGATTCACTCAAATGATTAGGAGACAAGTCGATGAGATCAGAAAATTTTGGATAATTCTGGAATTTGAATGTGAGACGAGCTGGGGTTTATTACAATACAAAAGTTAGTTGAACAAACGCGTTGAATGTTCAATGTCGATTCAAAGGCGCGTACGATACGTAATTTTACAAACCTGAAACATATGACATATATGTTGTTGAAAGCGGGTGCTTATTATTTCAGAGTTCCATTACTCTGATAAAATTTTGGTTGTTTTCACTTTTGCTTTAACAAGTAAAATATATTTTATTGCTGAATTGCACAATGAATTGGGCAGGATAATTTAATACAACTTTAGGTTACCTCATCATTTTAGTTTTACAAAAATATATATTATTCTTCAGTTTCATTATTGACCCTTCTACAAGCCATCCAACTTTTTGGTTTACAAACTTATATATTATTCTTCAGTTTCATTATGGACCCTTCTCCAAGACATCTAACTTTTTGGGCAAATGCCACCACATCCATGTGGCCATCAATAAGTAGTTGGGATTGGTTTGTCTATCTTACACTCAAATACAAAAAGACCTTAGATTGTTTTGTAAGAAATGACGTGGTCTTTACTGGTACTTAGTCCACATGGCATCTGTTCATTAATTGCCACGTTGTTAATCTTTTTATGTATGGTGTAGTTTGGGCTTACATGTCAGAAGAAGGGGGAGGCTTATAATGGATGAAATAATTTATGTGGTGGTGCTTATTTTTATTTTTTTTGGTTATCATAGGTGTGGATGGAGGATAATGTGCTTTTGAGGGGAGGGAGGATAAGGTGTGAGAGAAGCTAAGGTGTCTTAGTGGGGAGGATAACATTTGCTTTTGTAGTGTATTTATTGAGGGGAGGGAGGATAAGGTGTGAGAGAAGCTAAGGTGTGTTAGTGGGGAGGATAACATTTGTTTTTTTTAGTGTATTTATTTAGATGAGTAGGAAGATGAGGTGTGTTTTTATGGTGTATTTATTTAGATGGGGAAGAAGAATAAGGTATGTTTATGTGGTGTATTTAATATGCAATATATGTATTATTTGTGATTTTTGTTAATAGAAATGTATATTTTTATGTTTTTATTATTTCTTTATGAGAATAAAAGTTAACACGTTTAATATGATATTAGTATTTATTTTTCTTTTATTTTTATGACAATGAAGTGAGGATTTATTTATTTTCAATTGTCGTCATGTATTATAAAGTTATCTTACGTTTCTAAATGTAGAATGAGAATTGTATTTTTCAATTCATCTAATGTAGAATGAGAATTGTATTTTTCATATTAATATGATATTAGTATTTATTTCTCTTTTAGTATTTATGACAATGAAGTGAGGATTTATTTATTTTCAATCGTCATCATGTATTATAAAGTTATCTTACTTTTCTAAATGTAGAATGAGAATTGTATTTTTCAATTCATCTAATGTAGAATGAGAATTGTATTTTTCATATGAAAAATACAATTCTCATTCTACATTTAGAAAAGTAAGATAACTTTATAAAACTGCACATTTTCACTTTTTACCATTTGTTTGTGAGAGTGAGAGTTAAAGAGGTGAACACCACAAATGCATTTTCCAAGTGGGAGCTTTCACATAAATGGGGTGTGGAGGTACATTTATTACAGCAATATGTACATTTTCATTCTCCCACTATTAGTCCAAGGATGGGGAGGGGTGTGTGTACAATAGTTTTGATCATGACAAGACTCAAAGGAAGAAGCTTGAGTAAGGATGGGGGGAGGTACTAGTTGACTGAGAGGAGCAACAATAGTTTTGATCATAACAAGACTCAAAGGAAGAAACTTGAGTGAGATGGGGGCGAGATACAAATAGTAAGAGTAATCTCTATGAGAAAGCAAGATACCAGATACAAATAGTAATAGTAATCTCTATGAGAAAGCAAGATACCAACTTAGGTGTAATCGATATGTCCCTATTTAAAAATAGTCTTTAAGTACACAAATGCATACTTTACCTTTGATACAAGTAAGTAGATACACAAACACACAATTTTACCCTTACACAAATCTACATCTTTATTTTCAACAAAATTATAATTATCCAAATATAAAATAAAAACATATATAAATAATTATTTAAATTTAAATTTAATAAAAACCTAATAAAAAAATTAAACATACAAATGAATACAAACAAAATAATATTTAAATTAATTTAATATAAACCAATATATTTTAAAAAACAATTTAAATTTAGTCAAATCATTTAAAATCCTTTCTAAAATTACAATGCATTTTCCACATTTCCTGGATCATTTTGGTCTGAAAGTTTATATTTCTTCTAGATGATCTATCCCTTTCCTTCTTTCCCTTTCCCTTTCCCTTTCCCTTTCCCTTTGCCTGTTCTGTTATTATTGGCTCTCTACCTTTTACAAATCTCCTTCTACACGTGTTGAGATTTAGAAAATTCAATTTTTTTGGCTTTTCGTAAAATCGTGTAATGTATCATATCGCGCTTTAATAAGTTTAATTAGTTTTTAAGTTAATAAGTTAATAAGTTTAATTAGTTAATAAGTTTAATTAGTTTTTATTAATGTTATTGGGTATCTAAATATTTTCATGTTAATTAATCCCTAGTCTTAATATGTTAATTAGTCTTTAGTTCTAATCTTCTGGAATGAGGTGCATCATTAATACATCAACGATTTTAATATGGATGTCATTATAAATGTAAAAGCATATGGAATTGATAATGATTTCAATATGGATGTCATTATAAATGTAAAAGTATGTGGAATTGATAATTAAGATTATGTGTTTTTTTTTAAAAGTCAAAAGTTTAAATAAATCGTCTATAAATTGTCACTATTTGTTAGGATTTTTGTTAAATGGTCATTTTAGATTGATGAAATTGTTATTAGTTTTGAAATTACAAAATTCTAGATTTGTTTATTAAGCATTATTATTAGTTTAGCATTGACCAATGCAACTTATAATATTACAAAAAATAAAAGTTTATTTTTCAATATTATTTAAAAACTATTTTTCAAACTTTTGATCGGACTATAATTTGAAGATTGTATTACAACCTTTACACAATATAATGACATATGGATATTTGCCTCACATATTTTATGTCATAATTTATGGATATGGTTGTAATATTCATGCATGATTTTTAGATATTTGTGTAGTGATTTTTAGATATTTGTGTAGTGAAGGAAAACTATCCAAAAATAAATTCCTTGAAAATAGTTAAAACTTAGATAAATATTTACTATAAGTAGTGTAATTTAAGCAAGTCTTTCTATAAAAATGTATAGGAATAAGATGTAAACAAATACACTTACCAAGAACTTCTTATCATTATGTATGTTTTCGTTAGCACATATGTAGAAATAAGATTGTAAACGTGTAGAATTACTAGTGGTTGCTACCCACCAAAATTTATGCAAGTCCTTGTGCTCAAGCAAGCTATTAATTTATCTGCTTCACATCTCAATTTATTAGTTCTTGTTAAAGCAAAACTATAGGATTCCATTTGCCTACTAACCACTGTTAATTTAGCATTAACCAATTTAAGTTATAAGTTTTTGTGTAATTTTCTCCATACCATAATTTCTAACTTAAGTGGCAAGGCCTAAGCTACCCTATAGCACTTGTTTTTAGTACATATATGGATTTAGCACCCTTGAACACCATGATTATATTTAGATCATACAATGTTAATATCTAATATATGCAATTCTATTTGACCCAAATTTATTCTTTTTCAATTTCAAGTAAAAAAATGTCAAATTCTCTTCTTGGTATGTTGAATTGCTTGGAAAAGACCAATTTGTTATGTTTAGATTACAACTTTATATTAACAAGTTAAAAATATGTTTAAAACAAATAAGTGGTGTTGGTAAAGCTTTAACTAAGATAATCATCGTCTCTAACGTGTAACACCCCACAAAGGTCTTAACCCTTTAATAAATATGACTAATTATAATTATCTATCTTATTATTGCTCAACTCATCCTTTTGAAATATGGAATTTATAACACTCATGTAACACCCCACAAAGGTCATAACCCTTTAATAAGTATTATTAATTATAATTATCTATCTTATTATTGCTCAACTCATCCTTTTGAAATATAGAATTTATAACACTCCCAAATATAAAGTTGTATAATTAAGATACTATAAATATGTAATTTAGGGCTAAAACTAAACTTATTGTACTGTCATGAATAGTGAGAAGTCTTATAACAAATAATTTGAATTTATATTCAGTATATATTATAAGATTTGCAATATTTTATTTACACGTTATAGAGTTTAAATATATGGTTAATAAGAAAGAAATAGAGATATCTTTGATTACATTGATTTAGTCCAATGCCATTCAATTTTTTTAGATTTTTCTTTCTCAAACTATATTTATTCCTCCTAACCAAGTAACAATAACTTATTCAACTATCTATGTCTAGGAAACCTCCTAAGATTTTATAGGTCTTCATACATGAAGCTCCAAGAACAACAATTCCAATCCATCATTCCTCACAACCACCCAAAATAACCCCAATTGTAAGTTGTCTAATATGCAATTAATTAATAATACATCCAAGAGTTTAGTGTCATGGATCCCAAATAGCTCAATCTAATACAATAGATCCAACTTTCTTGTAGTTTAAGAACAATTTTCCTTTTCCAAAACTAATCAACCATTACACATTTTTCACACTAAATATTCCTATCTAATTATCATATTCCAATACATATATCCATTCAATTCATCAAACTAACTAATAAGCAAAATCAACTAGGTGGGGGGTGTTGAATGCTACTAGATATTTATATTTTTGCAATATACTTCTTTCAGTAATCATTAAATAAGTAATAACATGTTGGAAACATAATTCCATGAGATTTTTGTTTCATTGTAAATAATTTGTACATAATTGATAAATAATTTGTTTCATTATAAATAATTTGTACATCATTGATAAATAAAAGCTATGAGAAGTAATAAGGAATACCATAAATACCCAAAGTGCCTCGCAATAAGTCAAATGAATAGACTCCCTCTTGTATATATATGTAGAGTTTGAGTTAATGAAAAAAAAAAGCATGAAGTTATTCATCCACTCTATCATTAATATCAAAGCAAAGCATAACTATATTCCCACTCAAAAACACCTCCTAGTTTATTTGCCTATAGATATTGTTGCCATTTTTGCCAGTCATATTTGCCACTAACTCTATTCCCACTCAAAAACGCCTCCTAGTTTCTCTACCCATAAATCTTTCTACCATTTTGGCTAGTCATATTTTCCACCTAACTCTATTCTCACTCAAAAACACCTCCTAGTTTCTCTACCCATAGACCTTTCTGCCATTTTGGCTAGTGAAATTTGCCACCTAACTCTATTCCCACTCAAAAACACCTCCTATTTTCTCTACCCATAGATCTTTCTACCATTTTGGCCAGTCAAATTTGTCACTGTACTTGACATCCATATCCCTGTAGCTCTCAACTATCAATATTTCTTGAGTTATCCATCCATTAATGCATGGGGCAGTATATGTCATTGTTTGGATTTAAGTAAGTACAAAATCCAACAAGTGGCATATACTGCCTTGTACATTAATGGATGGATAACTCAGGAAATATTGGTTGTCGTAGCTCTTCCCTCTACGTTCTCGTACAACTCCCTTCTCTTCGCACATGTTCCTCCTTAGCGTTCTCATTCATGCAACTCGTTGGCTCTCTACCTCTCATTTTTTTTCATCCCAACTCAATTGTCTTACCTGTTGGGTTCGTCCACATGTGGGAGTCATTTTCTTTTGCATCCCAACTCAATTATCTCACCCATTGGGGTTCGTCTACATGTGGGAGTTGGTGTTAGGCATGGCCTTGGCTCTATGGTCAGCCACAACAAGGATGACCTCAACCGCATGAACAAGTGTGAGTGATCTTTGTTTGATTGAGTGTGAGTATCCTTCACCCTCACTTTTGACAATGTGAGCACTCTTCACTTTTCATGGTACAATGTAGAGAAAGACATCTTTTCCAAAGTCTATGGAAAACGCATTCCCTTCACACCATCATTGGTTTTGATTGGAAAAGAAAATTACCTTGAATGGTTCATGAACATCAAGAGCACATTGATTTTTTATGATTTTTGGGAGGGCATCTAAAAATGAGAAACCATATAAGACTCTACAAGCATCTAGAAATTTTGGTTGTTTTCACTTTTGCTTTAACAAGTAAAATATATTTTATTGCTCAATTTCACAATGACTTGGACATGATAATTTAATAGAATTTTAGGTAACCCATCATTATAGTTTTACAAAAATATATCTTATTCCTCAGTGTCATTATGGACCCTTCTCCAAGCCATCCAACTTTTTGGGCAAATGCCACCACATGTGTTTGGACATAAATAAGTAGTTGGGATTGGTTTGTCTATTTTACACTGACAAACAAGAAGATGCTTAGATTGTTTTCAAGAAATGGCGTGGTTTTTGTTGGTCCTTAGTCCACATGGCATGTGTTCCTTAATTGCGAGGTTGTTAATATTTTTATGTTGTAGTTTGGGTTTACATGTAAGAACAAGGGAGGCTTTATAATGGATGAAATAATTTATGTGGCGGTGCTCATTTTTATCCTTTATTTATTTAGATGAGTTGAAGGAGGTGTGTTTTTATGGTGTATTTATTTATTTAGATGGAGAATCAAGATAAGGTAGGTTTATATGGTATATTTAATTATGCAATAAATGTATTTTTGTGATAGTTGTTAATACAAATGTATATTTTTATTTTTCTATTATTTATTTATGAGAATAAAAGTTAATAAGTTTAATTTGATATTAATATTTATTTTTCTTTTATTTTCATGACAATGAAGTGAGGATTTATTTATTTTCTTTTTATTTTTAGGAGTTGGTTAATCAGGTGGCTGAAATCCGGGTTAAAATTTTTCAAAAAATCTTGTAGAAGCAGCGTTTGAATAGTGTTTTTGATGGTAGAAATGGATTCAGCACCATCAAAAATATCTAAGACACTTAAAATTTTGAAGTTTAACAACTATAATTTGGATTTACAAAAATCCTTGCTAGATTTTTTCTAAATATAACCAGAATTTCCATAACTTTCCGGGCAACTCCTTCGCCTCGTTAGACTAAGCATTATTTTTATGACGATGAAAAGAGGATTTATTTATTTTCAATCGTCGTCATTTATTATAAAGTTATCTTACTTTTTTAAATATAGAATGAGAATTGTATTTTTCATATTCATCTTATGAAGATAACTTGTATTTTTAGTATTCATACTCATTCTACATTTAGAAAGGTAAGATAACTTTATAAAAATGCACATTTTCACTTTTTACCATTTGTTTGTGAGAGTGAGGGTTAAAGAGGTGAACACCACAAATGCAATTTCCAAGTGGGATCTTTCATAGAAATGGGGTGTGGAGATACATTTATTACAACAGTATGTACATTTTCATTCTCCCACTATTAGTCCAAGGATGGGGAGGTGAATATTACAAAATATATATATATATCTCAATCTCCATCACTTGTTAATGAGATAGGGTTTAATGAGGTGAATTGCACTAATATAACTTGATTAATCTCTAGCTTCCACCTATAGGGGTGGGAGTTAAGTAGGTGAACACCCCCTACACCTCAACCCTCACTACTTGGTTATGAGAGTTGGGATTGTGGAGGTGAGCATTGTAAATGTGCACCATCACCACCATAAATGCACTTTCACCCTTGTTCATGATTAATTCAGGAACGTTTGGGGTTTCATTAATTCAAGTGATTAACTCCCTTCTTCTTAGTAGGACTCCTCGACCTATCAGTAAGACAAGCAATCTCAAGGTTTCACTAACTCGGGTGAATTGATTGAGATGAACAACAATAGTTTTGATCATGACAAGACTCAAAGGAAGAAGTTGCAGTAAGATGGGGGGCGAGATAGAGATGGTAATAGTAATCTCTATGAGAAAACAAGATGTCAACTTGGGTGTAGCATATGTATGGATTGCATTAGTAAGAGTGTTTAGAAGGAGGCCACCATTTGGAGATCATCTTTAAGTACAAAAATACATATTTTACATTTTTAAAACAAACAAGTAAATACAAAAACACACAATTTTGCCTTCCACATTTTTATTTTCAATATATATATATATATATAATTCCGTGGAAAAAGTCTCACTTTCTTTATTGATAAGAAATTACATTTTACAGATACATAACATATACAGTTTTCAAGCAGCGATATATATAATAAAAACATATGTAAATCATTTTTTTTAATTGTAGATTTAATAAAAACCTAATAAATTTTTAAAAATACAAATAATTTACTATAATTTAATTTAATATAAATAAAATTATATTTAAAATAATTTAACATAAATAAAATTATATTTTAATTTAAATTTAGTCAAATCATTTAACTAAACTTAACACGCATTTTCCGTTTATATTTCCTCTAGATGATATTCCTTTCCTTCTTTCCGTTTCCTAGTGCATTTCTTTGTTATTATTGGCTCTCTAACTTTTTCTTTAATGTAATCTCCTACACGTGTTGAGATTCAGGAAAATCATTTTTTTTGACCTTTTCGTAGACCATCTCATGTAACATATCGCTTTAAGGATTTCTATTCCTTAAAAAGAGAGACAATCAATCTACTTCTTAATTTAACATTACTTTTTTAATGAATTTATTTTTAATGTCTCGCTTTTTCTTTTATTAGGGTTGTCATATCACATTTTCATTTTGTTTTTGCGAAATTCTAGATATTTGTCTATCAAACATTATTAGTTTAGCATTGACCAATGCAACTTATAATATTACAAAACATAAATGTTTATTTTTCAATATTACTTAAAAATTATTTTTTAAACTTTTGATTGGATCATAATTTGAAGATATTATTACAACTTTTACACAATATAATGGCATGTGGATAATTGTCTCACATATTTTATGTCATAATTTATGGATATGGTTGTAATATTTATGCATAATTTTTAGATATGTGTGTAGTGATTTTTTATTTTTAAGCTTTGCAGGAAAACCATCCAAAAATAAATTCCTTGAAAATAGTTAATATTTACTACTTCTTGTCACAATTTAAGCAAGTATTTGCATAAAAATGGATAGGAATAAGATGTAAATAAATACATTTATCAAGAGTTACTTCTCATCATTATTTATGTTTTTTTTAGCATTTATGTAGAAGTAAAATTGTAAATGTGTAGACTTACTAGTGATTGCTACTGACCAAAATTTATGCAAGTCCTTGTGCCGGGGCAAACTAATTTTTGTGCTTCACGTATGAATTTATTAGTTCTTGTTAAAGCAAGAGTATAAGATTCCATTTGCCTACTAACCACTATTAATTTAGCATTAACCAATGTAAGTTATATTTTTTGTGCAAATTTCCCCATAACATAATTTCTAACTTAAGTGGCAAGGCCTAAGCTACACTATAGCCCTTGTTTTTAGTACATATATGAATTTAGCACCCCATAAACAACCTACTTATATTTAGATCATACAATGTTAATACCTACTATATGTAATTCCATTTGACCTAATTTTTTTTTTTTCACTTTCAAGTAAAAAATGTCAAATTCCTTTCCTGTTATGTTAGTCGTGGAGAAAAGACCAATTTGTTGGGTTTATATTACAATTTTATATTCACAAGTTAAAAACATATTTAAAAAAACTAAATTGTGTTGGTACAACTTTGACACCCCACAAAGGTCCTCGCCCATTAATAAGCATTATTAATTACAATTATCTATCCTATTAGTGTTCACTTCATCCTTTTGAAATATGGAACTTAGAACACTCCCAAATATAAAGTTGTATGGTTTAGATACTATAAATATATAATTTAGTGCCAAAATTCCAAAAATAAACTTATTGTAGTTGTCATGAATACAGTGAGAAGTCATAATAAATAATTTGAATTGATATTGAGTGTATATTATAAGATTTGCAATCTTTTATTTATAAGATATAGAGTTTAAATTCATGGTTAACAAGAAGGAAAATATAAATATCTTTGATTACATTTGATTTACTCTAATGCAATTCAATTCTTTTAGATTTTGCTTTCTTAAACTAGATTTATCCCCCACTTATTCAACTACCTATCTCTAGGAAACCTAAGCTTTTATAGGCCTTCGTACATGAAGCTCCAACAACAACAATTCTAATCCAACCACCCCAAATAACCTCAATTGTAAGTTGTTTAATATGCAATTAATTAATAATATATCCAAGAGTTTAGTGTCATGGATCACAAATAGCTCAATCTAATGCAATAGATCCAACTTTCTCATAGTTTAAGAACAATTTCCTTTTCCAAAACTAATCAACCTCCACACATTCTTTCACACACCATATTCATATCTAGTTATCATATTCCAATACACATATCCATTTAATTCATCAAACTAACTAATAAGAAAAATCAACTTGGGGGTTCTTGAATGCTACTAGATATTTATAAGTATACAAGTTGGACACATAATTCCATGAGTTTTTTGTTTCATTGTAAATAATTTGTACATAATTGATAAGTAAATGATATGAGAAGTAATGAAGAATACCATAAATACCAAAAGTCCCTCGTAATAAGTCAAATGAATAGACTCCCTCTTGTGTATATGTATAGTTTGAGTTAATGAAAACAATCAAGCATGAAGTTATTCATCCACTCTTTTGTTGATATCAAAGCAAAACATAACTTTATTCCCACTCAAAAACACCTCCTAGTTTCTCTGCCCATAGACCTTTCTGCCATTTTGGTCAGTCAGATTTGCCAATTAACTCTATCCCCACTCAAAAAGAGCTCCTAGTTTCTGTTCCCATAGAGCTTTTTCCCATTTGGTGATCCGAAGATAAAAAATAGGCTCAAAAATGAAAGTTATCGAAATATCCTAAAACTAGTGCCAGATCGTAGTGTCCATTGTCCTGATTCCAACGTCGCTTGAATCGCCTCAATCCAATGTCTTATGCGGAAGTTATGATGTTATGAATTTTTGTCCAAACAGCTAAAAAGTAAAACAACAGGGTTGACTGGGCTGCGAACTCGATAGACCATACAAATAACATCATGTTGAATGGGCGTATGACGGAAAGGAGGATCAATCCTATCTCGACACAATGGCAACTCTATATTGAGGCAGACAACGTGATTTTATTGGTTGGTCTAGTTTGAAGTGGTCTAACCATGAGGCACCACATGGCTTAATGAGAGGGCGCCACATGGCCCTTTGTTATTGGCCAAATTTTTTATTAAAGGGTCGAAGGGCCTCGACAGGTTTCAACCCCTAAACCTCCCATAGCACAACTCCACATCCTACCGCCAAGCCACACGATGAATCTTAATATGTATATGGCCCCGGTGTTATTTGAATTTTAGTGGTCGTCGCATTGGGGGAAGGGGCAGGGAACATGGCCCCAACACTGGGTCGCATGACATGGGGGTGACCACTGGTGGAGGCTCAAAACGAAGGCGCAGAGGTTAACACCTAGCCCTGGTCTTATCACAACCCATGTGACTAAGCGGAGGAGCCACAACGGAGGGTGCGGGCGGATAAGCCCTAGCCCCCAGTTCTCGGCGGAAATTGTGACCACAAGTGAGGGTTGATCCAATAGGGGCAGGCGATTAGCCCCATCCATATTGCTCCACGAGACCATAACCTATCAGAGTGCGAGCTAAGCCGACAGAGGCGAGTGGTTAGCCCTAGCCCCTGGGCATATGACCTTTAATGTGACCCGGCTCTGGCACTAAGGGTTATTGGTGCTTTTAACTAGGCGACAATTTGCACCTTATTCGACAGGAATCCTGATGACGTCAGGAGAAATTTACTTGGCGGTTAGAAAAAAGGCGGAATACGTTTGCCAGATAGCCAGTTTTTCCATTTTGCATAACATATAACAGAGCTTCGTTCCAAGAAGCATATCTTTCTCAGTTTTTAACCTTTTTTAGCTCAAGAAGAGCCTAGATAGGGGTTTTTGAGTGTTCCAAACTCAACAGAAGCATTAGATTTATGATTTGAGAAATATATGATGGATTTTTTGTAGAGTCAAGTCCTTTAGTGCTAGAGACAGAGAGAGTTTTGAGGCCAGATGGAGGCATATTTGAGCATGGAAAAAGCCTAGATAGAGGTTTTCCAACCTTCTAGTTACATCTGCAACAATTGTTACTTTAGTAGAGCAGCTATTTTCAGTCTTTTCTCAATGTGCTTATGGGAAAATCCATTTTCAACACTTCATTGTGAAGTAGTTGTATGTTTATGCTTTTTTTATTTTAGGTGGAGTACAAGGACCTATTGTGAGAGAGTCCTTTTTCTGTTGACATAATCATGACTTTTTGTAGGGAGTCATCTTTTTGAGTGAGAGTTCTTTGTATAAGAACGTTTCTTTGTAGGAGAAACAATGCCACTCCAGAGTCAACAATTTGTAATGTGCTCATTTGTTGCTAAGATCAATAAAGCGGCCTAGCCATTATAGCGGGCCTAAAGACGTAGCCTGGGAGGGGTGAACTTTGTTATCACTTGCTTGTTTCTTCTCTGCATGATTGTCATCTTGAGTTGCATATGAATTTGTTTCACTTTTAATTTCATGTGAAAACTTAACCACTCATCTTTGAAGGGGTTTCAAAATTAATTTTACATTTAAAGACCCAAGTTTATCGGGATTGCAAAGTGTTAGAGGACAATCAAAGTTTTCCATTTTCATATCAATTCGATATTAGAGCTTGGTTGTTTTTAAGGTTCTTGCGAGATTGCAAGTATAGGAAAGAAATTGAAGCGTGAAAAAACTCCAAGAGTTGGAGGAGATTAATCTATCTCTTCAAATGGAGAAAGTTGAGCTAAGAAGATTGCTCGAAGTTGCAGAGGAGGAGAAAAGGAAATGCACCTGCAGTTGCAACATATTGTGGAGGAACAAACTAGTTAGTGTTGCATCCTAAAAGCAGCCAAAAGTCCCTCAAAGATGAAACTAGTTTGTGGGCATGATCAATGCACAAGATATGTATCCTATAATGAGAATGATTCTTACAATTTTTTCCAGCATCTGAATGATTCTCCCCATGTGCCAGTTGTAACCGCCTCCTCCCACATTCACCCACTTTCATCAATTTTCCTGGGGTAAACATGAGCTAAGGGTAACTATGATAAGACTCAACCTCCTATATTACCTTAAGGAAATGGAGTCGATAACTTAAGACCTTACTGACTTCCCTCAGGTGTTATAAGACCTCCAGGAGCTACCCAACCCCTCCAGGTGTCCAACCCCTGAGCTAACTCTCTTTTTCATTGACCTGGAGCCTCAGTTGCTCCCTTTACAAGGCCTCCAAGCAATTGTAAGCCTCTAGTTTCTCCCATAAGCCCACTTCCCAATGACTGTGGACTTTTCCAGTCAGTTATGTGCCAGTGACCCTGAATTCTGGGCCACTTTTTCAGGTTAGGACTCGAGCCTCTACCCATAACTTAGTGAAACTTCAAGAAATGATAAATAACATGGAGAAAAAGCGTCTAAATCAAAAACTTGAATAAGGACTTGACCTAACCCCTCCCAACTAGGACAGGCATTCCGTCAAACACATGGTAAACTTACAACCTACATGTCATGAATGCATATCTGAACATAGAGATATGAAACTTATATGAGGTTTAACATGTAGAAATTCCTTGTAGATTCAAACTGCAGATTGTAATATGCTAAAATAATTGACTTGAATCTACTCTACTCATCAACGGAAATAATGATTGATCAATGAAATCACAAAGCATAAAAGAGAAATAACTCAATCACACACAACACAATAATTTTTTGGGGAAAGCCACAACTAAAAACACATGTTATCTGTATATTACATTAATCAGAAAATATGAGAATCACAATGCTTTGCTGAAGCTTGAGAAACCTCTACACTATCTCTATCTATCTCACTACCAACTTGTGCATAAGCTTCTCTTGGCACACCTTTCTCTCACAAACTTGTGCATCCTATTTCTTGGTCTCACCAATTCGTGCTCACCAAAAAAATGATTAAATTTCTGCCTTCATTCCTCCTTTTAAAGGCAATTCAAATGGTAAAAAATTGTGTGTTTTCTAATTAAGGAGTGATTTATTTTAGGGCTTCTTCTGACTGCATGCATCATCTATTTAATTTAGATGATTTTACAAATGATAGTACACTTTCCTTGAACTCTAATCTCAATTGGGTCTTTCTCTAATCTGACATGAATGAGTTGAGTATGGGTGAATATTCAGTTTACTGGTTGAGTAGTGTTGGTTACACCCCACTACTACAGGTTACACCCCACTACTGGATCTCCCACTAATTCCTCCATTAGTTGGAACTAGTTTAACTAAATTTAACTCAGTTAAACTAAATTAAATAATTACAACTCAAAAGAAATCAACTTGGGCCCCTAAAATTTAGGAACCACTCTACATGACTCTAGATAGACTCCCAACTCAAATTAACTGAGCCAACTAAGTCAAATTAACTTAGTTAACTATTACAAGTTACTATGAGAATTAGAATTACAATTTAATTTAAGGACAAATTAAATTAGGATCTTTTTTCCTTGATGCTATTTTTAAATTTTCTTGTTGTTATTTTCAACACTTCCTCTCAATAAGAAAGGAATTCAACTCAATCTCGATCTGGTACCTTTGGAATGTTCTGCATTCAACTCTTGTCATTGTTGTTGTTGCTACTAAAACATCTGCACCCAAAAAGCATCCAAACAAAATAAACTAAATTCCCCCCTATTGGAGGTCTTTGATTGAGTGGATGTCTCCACTCGTCCTCATCTATGCTTCTCCAATTGTGGTTTCTCCACAACTTGTTGAGTCTGCTTCTGAAGCTACATGTTGAGAGGTAATTCATGTTCCCTCTTAACCACCAAGTCTCTAACCTTTTCCTTGCTCCTCAAGGCTTTGCATGCATCTTGTACCTCAAGTGTATACATGTTCTTGACTTTCACATCGATCTGTTTCACTTGACTCATGGCGATGTGTCTAAGGAAAACCTTTCCTTTGCTAAATATCACATCATAGACACAATCTTCCTATACCGCGACTATAGCAAGATTCTTCTTTACTCCTGGAACATACATCACATTTGAGTCTGAGAGGGGAGCTAGACTCCCTCTGAAAAGTAATTGTACTGATACCGGTCATGCTATACCTCCCATCATCTCCAAACTCTATGTTATTCTTGAGGTCTTTCTCCTCCAAGTCACTGAAGAGATCTCTATTCCCCTTCATATGGAACGAGGCACCATTGTTGAGATACCACATGATTCCCATTACAGTGCTTTCCATGCATGCAATGAGAGTGAAATCAAGTTTGAATTGTGAAGCTAGAGCTTCACCTGCTGCTGCTACTACAGGCTCCTTCTTACTTGCTTTCTTCTATGGGCATTTCGTGGCATAATGCCCAAACTCGTGACAGTGAAAAAACTTGATGTTCAAAAAATCCTTCTTCTTGCCACCCTCTTCGCCTTGGGACTTTTTTCTCTTGGATTTATTTTCTTGGATGATTGATGCAAAGTCGTCTTCCGCTTCTTTGGATGAGGTCCCATCTCCGGTGTTTCGCCGAATCTCTTCTTGCACCAAGTCGGACCATAACCACTCCCACTTTGGTAGCTTCTCCCTCCCATTAACTGAGTCCTGGTAGTTGAGCCAGCTCTTGGGAAGACCTGGAAGTGTCAGGCTCACCATATTGTCTTCAACAACTATAACACTGACACTTCCAAGCTCATCCTGACATTGGTTGAACTTGGTCAAGTACTTCGGTATTGAGTTTCCCTTCTCCATCTTGATCTTTCTGAGCTTGTCCTTCAATGCCAACTTCTTGTGGTCATTGTTGTTTTGAAACAGGTCTGTCAAGGCCTTCCACATTGCAAATGGATTTTCCTTACCATGGAGGTTCGATACAATATGATCTCGAACTCCTTCTAGGATAATCCTTCTCACCTTTTCCACACACTTTCTCCACTTTGCCAAATCTTGAGCATCAGTTGGCTTAGGAATATCTTTGTCTATGAATTCCTTAAGCCCATTGTCTTCCAGCATTGCCTCCATCATGTCATTCCAAGTGATATATTTTGAATTACCCTCAAGGGAATATTTGAATCTAAATCCGTAGAATGACATATTGTTGGCTCTGAAGTATGACACTGCAAATTCGATTTCTCCTGCAAAAGACAAACTTGTGTTCTCCTCTTCTATAGTAATTTCATCTCTAATACCATGTAGATTCAAACTGCAGATTGTAATATGCTAAAACAATTGACTTGAATCTACTCTACTCATCAGCGGAAATAATAATTGATCAATGAAATCATGAAGCATAAAAGAGAAAGAATTCAATCACACACAACACAATAATTTTATGGGGAAAGCCACAACTAAAAACCACTTCTATCTGTATATTACATTAATCAGAAATATGAGAAGATCACAATGCTTTTCTCAAGCCTGAGCAACCTCTACAGTATCTCTATCTATCTCACTGCCAACTTGTGCACAAGCTTCTCTTGGCACACCTTTCTCTCACAAGCTCCATGCACAAACTTGTGCTTCCTATTTCTTGTTCTCCCCAAATCCTGCTCACCAAAACAATGATTAAACTTGTGCATTCATTCCTCCTTTTAAAGGAAATTCGAATGGTAAAAATTTGTGTGTTTTCTAATCAAGGAATGATTTATTTTAGGCCTTCTTCTGACTGCATGTGCCATCTCTTTAATTTATATGATTTTATAACTGACAGTATACTCACTACACTTGAACTCCAATCTCAACTGGGTCTTTCTCTGATCTAACATGCATGAGTTAATTATGAGTGAATCTTTAGTTTACTGGTTGAGCAGTGCTGGTTACACCCTACTGCTACGTGTTACCCTCAAGGGAATATTTGAATCTCAACCCGTAGAATGACATACTGTTGGCTTTGAAGTATGACACTGCAAATTCGATTTCTCCTGCAAAAGACAAACTCGTGTTCTCCTCCTCTATAGTAATTTCATCTCTAATACCATGTAGAAATTCCATGTAGATTCAAACTGTCGATTGTAATATGCTAAAACAATTGAGTTGAATCTACTCTACTCATCAACAAAAATAAAAATTGATCAATGAAATCATGAAGCATAAAAGAGAAAGAATTCAATCACACACAACACGACAATTTTCCAGGGAAAGCCATAGCTAAAAACCCCTACTATCTGTATATTACATTAATAAGAAAATATGAGAAGATCACAATGCTTTGCTCAAGCCTGATCAACCTCTACACTATCTCTATCTATCTCACTACCAACTTGTGCACAAGCTTCTCTTGGCACACCTTTCTCTCACAAGCTCCACGCACAAACTTGTGCTTCCTATTTCTTGGTCTCACTAAATCGTGCTCACCAAAACAATGATTAAACTTGTGCCTTCATTTGTTATGAAACCAGCTCAAGAAAAGATAGAAAAGATAGATCAACGCCTTAGAATTCAGCCTCTTCGAGGGGGCAACCTCCTTTACATTACATAAATGAACAATTTTTGGATGATACAAATGACAAAACCTCCTTTCTATATATAGGAGTCTAAGGAGTCACAATATAATCCAGCCGACCTAACAATAATAATATAAAGCCACAAAATAACAATAGAGGGATTCTATGGGGCACAGAAATAACAATATGGGGGTAATAGGGGCACAACAATATAAATAAGGGGTATAACTACAATAGTAATGGGGTAATCACTAGTATTATAGGGACCCAACATGCCCCTCTCCTTCAAAAAAGTGTTGTCCTCAACGCTTGAGTAGTTCTGGATACTTCTGCATAAAATTCTCATCCTCCCATGTGGAATCTTCAGCGGATAAGTTCTTCCACTTGATAAGATACTCTGAAATTGATCGATTTCGTAGCTGTCGAGTTCTTGTTTCTGTGACTGCTTCCGGTTCCAATATAATTTTTCCTTCCTCGTCAAGTTCTGGCAATATTGTTTGAACTGGGAGCTTGTCTCCTATAACCTTCTTTAAACATGAAACATGGAAAACTGGGTGCAATCGAGAAGCTGCAGGAAGCTCCAATTTGTATGCCATAGTACCAATCTTTTGCAACACCTTGTACGGACCATAATACTTTGGTGATAATTTATTATCCTTCTTAGCTTGCTTTAGGGACATTTGCTTATATGGTTGTAGCCGTAGGAATACCCAATCACCTACATCAAAACTTCTTTCACTGCGATGTTGATCTGCCTGTTGTTTCATTCTATTTTGTGCCAACACGAGGTTATCCTTTAAGAGTTGGAGGACTTGTTGTTGATGTTCGATGTGATGTTCCACTGCCTGAACCTTAGAATTTTCTCTTAAATATGATGTGATGGATGGTGGTTGATACCCATAAAGTGCCATAAATGGGGTCATTTTTGTTGCTGTATGGAAGGAAGTGTTATACCACCATTCAGCCAGAGGCAACCATTTGACCCATTGTGTCTGTTTATCAGATACAAAGCAACGAAGATATCCTTCCAAACATTTGTTTACTATCTCAGTTTGCCCATCAGATTGAGGATGATAAGATGAGCTATGAGCTAACTGAGTACCAAGACAAGAAAATAATTTTGTCCAAAAATTTCCAGTGAAAATGGGATCTCTGTCACTTACAATAATCTTTGGGTTTCCATGTAGCTTTTGAATTGTTTCCATAAATGCAGTAGAAACTGTACTGGCTTTAAATGGATGTGATAATGCACAAAAGTGTGCATACTTGGTAAGTCTGTCAACTACCACCATGATGACACTCTTTCCCTCAGACTTGGGTAAACCTGTGATAAAATCCATTGAAACCTCCTCCCAACGTTGGCTTGGAATGGATAAAGGTTGTAATAGACCCGGTGTCTTAATTGTTTCAACTTTATTTTGTTGGCAAACCAAACATTCCGCCACAAACTTTTGAATATCTGATTTAAGGCCATCCCAAAAAAATTCCTTCTTAACCCTGTGGTAAGTTTTTAAAAATCCTGAGTGCCCTCCTAAGGGAGAAGTGTGCAATTCCATAAGAATCTTTTGTTTTAGCTGGGAATTCTTACAGAGGTATAAGCGATCTTTGTACCATAACGAATCATTTTGCCAGCTAAATGTATCAGACGTACTGGAATCTTGTTGTAGCTTTCGAATAAGTGCCCACACTTCTTCGTCATTCTTCCATTCCTCCCTTGCTTCGTTTATCCAATCTGGTTGGATAATAGAAATGGCGCACAACAATGCTTCCACATCCTCATCCTTTCTTGAGAGTGCATCTGCCACCACATTTTGCTTCCCTTTTTTGTAGATGATTTCAAAGTCATAACCCAACATCTTTGTGACCCACTTTTGTTGCTCTTCAGAGGATAATCTTTGTTCTAAAAAGTATTTAAGGCTATCATGATCCATTTTTACCTTGAAGTGTCTTCCCATTAGGTAGGGTCGCCATTTCTTAAGTGCATGGAGTATTGCCAACATTTCCTTCTCATAAATAGCTTTGTTTAAAAACTTTCCCTTGATTGGACGACTTTCAAAAGCAATGGGTCTTTCATCTTGCATTAGAACAGCACCAATTCCATTTCCTGAAGCATCACATTCCACAATAAAGGTTTTTGTGAAGTCCGGTGTAGCTAAGACCGGTGCTTGGCACATTGCCTCTTTAAGATGTTCAAAGGCCTTTGTTGCTTCTGGAGTCCATGAAAATGCATCTTTCTTCAATAATGTTGTTAGAGGTGCTGCTATTCTCCCATAATTCTTAACAAACTTGCGATAATACCCTGTCAACCCAAGAAATCCTCGCAGATGCTTTATGGATGTGGGGATTTTCCATTCCTTAATGGCTTTAATTTTGCTAGGGTCTACCTTAACTCCTTCATGAGATACAATATGACCCAAATATTCCACCTCCTGGACTCCAAAGAAACATTTGGATCTTTTTGCATATAATTGTTTCTCCTCCAATAGTTGTAGCACCTTGTCAACATGTTCAACATGATCCTTCCAAGACTTGCTGTAGATTAGTATATCATCAAAAAATACTAACACAAATTTTCTAAGGAATGGTTTGAAAATTGAATTCATCAAACCTTGAAATGTTGAAGGTGCATTGGTAAGGCCAAAAGGCATGACCAAAAATTCATAATGACCCTCATGAGTTCTAAATGTCGTTTTCGGAATGTCTTCAATCTTCATTCTGATTTGATGATATCCTGAACGAAGATCCAACTTGGTGAAGTAAATTGATCCATGCAATTCATCCAGTAATTCATCAATGACAGGAATGGGGAACTTATCTTTAATAGTGAGCTTGTTGAGCTCCCTATAATCCGGACACATGCGCCATGATCCATCCTTCTTGTGCACCAATACTACTGGAGCAGAGAAAGAACTTTGACTTGGTTGAATTATACCAGCCTCTAGCATTTCTGCAACCATACGTTCAATTTCACTTTTTTGGACATAGGGATATCTGTACGGCCTGATGTTTGGAGGAACACTTCCTGGAATCAGATGAATAGCATGATCATGATCACGCATAGGTGGGAGACCCTTGGGAGTCTCAAATACCTTGGAATGATTGTCCAAGACTTTTTGGAGATCTGGAGAAATAGATGATTCCAATGTGGAAACATCTAGCGAACATAATTGTGCAATTACACCTCTTTGCTCCTTTTTTAGAAGCTTTGTCATACCATTAGAGCTGATTATCTTTCCTGGTTTCCCTGCAATACCCCTTAATTCAACTTCCTTTCCTTCCGTAGAAAATTTGATGAAAAGTTCTTGAAAATTAAAAGCTATTGTACCCAAGGATTGTAGCCATTGGACTCCTAGTACAACATCAACACCTCCCATTGGAATGGAAAGCATTGGGCTAGTCAATACATATTCTCCCATGGATAGCTTGATATTATGGCACTTTCCAGAGCAATTTATTGTTCCTCCATTTGCAATCATCACTTGACACTCTGGTGCTGGATATAGGAAGCAATTCAATTCTTTTGCTACCCTACAATGAATAAAATTGTGGGTGCTTCCTGAATCAATCAACACTATTACCTTTTTCTTCTTGATTTGTCCTTCTATCTTGATGGTTTGAGGAGTGGTAATTCCCGCCAATGCATTACAAGATATGGTCGGATTTATTTTTTCTTCATCTAGGCTTTGTTCCTGGAGTATATCTTCTTCTTTTGACCTTTCTTGCTCCTTTTCTTCTTCCTCTTCACAATCTATGTAGAATAATTTCTTCTCAGCACACTTATGACCTTTAGTGTATTTGCTATCACAACTGTAACAAAGCCCTTTTGCTCTTTTTTCTTCCAATTGTTGTGGTGTCAACCTTATAGGTTGTGGAAGACTAGGGGCAACAACACTTCCGTCTTTATAGTTGTGAGTGGTATGCTTCCTGGTTGCCATAATTTTGCTTTCCATTTTTCTTGCTAACCTGAATGCCTTCTCTAATGAATCAGGTTCCCAAAGGCGAACATCATGTTGGATATTATCCTTTAAAGACCCTATGAACACATCAATCCTATGCTCCTCTGGAATATCTTTTACCCTTATGTTCAATTTTTGGAACTCCTCAATGTGCTCCATTACTGAACCCTTTTGTTTGAGACTTATCAATTGGCTAAAAAAAGTGTTGCTTTTTGTATCTTCATAATGTGCTATCAATTCTTCCGTAAAAATTGCCCAAGTGATAATTTTTTTACGAGAGCAAAGCCATTGATACCATACAAACTGATTTGGTTCCAAATATATAGTTGCCATACGTACCTTTTGTGTGTTTTGCACATTATTGAGATCGAAGAATTGCTCCATCTGTAATATCCATGTGGCGGGATCCTTGCCATCAAACTTCCTCATATCGATTTTTGGAATATGGTGGGTCTTCGATCCAACATTAGAGTCTATGGAATCATGATTAACATTACTTTTTTTCACATCATGAGTTTCCTTTACAACCTTTTCACCATTAGTAAGTATTTCTTGTAGAAAATTTGTCAAATCTGTCTTCAAATCTGCCATGTCTGTCTTCAAATCTGCCATGTCTTTCTTCAAATCTGTCTTCGAATCATCCATCTTAGCTTCCATGCCCTTTATCTTAGATTCCATGCCATTTATCTTAGATTCCACACCATTTATCTTAGCTTCTGTTAGCTTTTGTGAGCGTGACATTTGTTGCACTTGTTCTTGTAATTTTGATATATCATGTAGCATTTCTTCCTCTTCTTCATGAGTCATGCTAGAGCTTTCAGGTTCCTTACTAGGTGTTTGCATTTTCTTTCCTCTGGGCATCAGTTACCGATAATAATTCTTTACTATGCCCTTTTAATTCCTTCAAACCAAGCTTACACAAAAATTAAAAAAAAAACTACACACCTTTTTTCACTTTGTAGAAGCCTGATATTGAATCTGATGTATCTCTGTAATTCTAGATCCTCTAATTCTGAAATTGCAACCTGTAGTAGCCTTCTATGTCCTCTTTCCAATGCCACAAGTCTGACCCAAATTGGATTCTCCAAGGAAGATTTATGCGAAATCTCCCACAGTGACTTGATTATAGACTAGTTCAGTAGAGCGAACTTGTACAACGTGCCACGAGTCACTGTTTCGACCTTTGGATCTGAAAAATGCATACAAGAAACTACAGTTCGTCCTATTTCTGTACCTTCTTACGAAATTTCAATCCGATCCCGAGAGAGAAAGTTATGACGATTTTCCCCAGGTCACCTGTTTTGAATGTAATTCAGGAGTCTGCAAAAAGACCAACTTCCTCAGATCATATCTCCGCAAATATCACGTGAAAATCTCTGAAATTTGGACCCAAGGTTCAGCGCGATTTCTTCTCAAATGGGTTTTTTTGCGACTTCTGAATCATCACAGAAAAAAAGTTATAGCGAAAATGACACGATGACCTGTTTGGAGCAGCGAAACCCTAGAATCCAAAGCTCTGATACCAAATGTTATGAAACCAGCTCAAGAAAAGATAGAAAAGATAGATCAACGCCTTAGAATTCAGCCTCTTCGAGGGGGCAACCTCCTTTACATTACATAAATGAACAATTTTTGGATGATACAAATGACAAAACCTCCTTTCTATATATAGGAGTCTAAGGAGTCACAATATAATCCAGCCGACCTAACAATAATAATATAAAGCCACAAAAATAACAATAGAGGGATTCTATGGGGCAAAGAAATAACAACATGGGGGTAATAGGGGCACAACAATATAAATAAGGGGTATAACTACAATAGTAATGGGGTAATCACTAGTATTATAGGGACCCAACATCATTCCTCCTTTTAAAGGAAATTCAAATGGTAAAAAATTGAGAGTTTTCTAATTAAGGAATGATTTATTTTAGGCCTTCTTCTAACTGCATGTACCATATCTTTAATTTAGATGATTTTACAACTGACAGTACATTATCCTTGAACTCTAATCTCAACCAGGTCTTTCTATGATCTGAAAAGAATGAGTTAATTGTGAATGAATATTTAGTTTACTGGTTGAGCAGTGTTGGTTACACCCCACTACTGGATCTCCCACTAATTCCTCCATTAGTTGGAACTAGTTTAGCAAAATTCAGCTCAGTTAAACTAAATTAAATAATTACAACCCAATAGAACTCAACCTGGGCCCCTAAAATTTAGGAACCACTCTACATGACTCTAGATAGACTCCCAACTCAAACTAACTAAGCCAACTAAGTCAAATTAACTTAGTTAATTATTACAAGTTACTATGAGAATTAAAATTACAATTTATTTCCCAATTTAATTCAAGGACAAATTAAATTAGGATTTTTTTCCTTGATGTTATTTTTAACATTTCTTGTTTTTATTTTCAACATAACAAGAAGGACCAATGCCTTGTCACAATAGTTGTCATAACCCAATTAGGTCATGCATCCATTAACCATACATTCATTAAATAAAACATGATAAGTGTTAAGATTGTGACTAGAGAGAAAAATTATTTACCGAGATTTACCAAGATGAATAATAACCAACAACAATCATAAAACATAAACATAAACATTTATCTGGGAAAACCTCAAATCTGGGAAAAAACCCAAACCAAATGAAATTTCATTAGCCTTGGCCAAAACCCTCGCCAAGATGGCCAAGTGAGCCTTCACCACTCAACCCTCAGGCCTACATTATAATGAAGTCTTTCCATCCTTTTATAGGCTCCATTAAATGCAATACCATGTTCTCCAAAACCATCACTATGTAACCTAGTCAACATTGATTCAAACCCTGAGTCAATTTTACCTAACAATTCCCCCCTTAAATTTGACTTGGGGTGCCTTGACTAAATCCAACCAAAACTGCTAAGTGAGACAACCTTCCTCACTCTAGCTCTTAACCCCTCAAATTGTATACCAGGGTATATGTTAACTCGACATTCCCCCTATCACCTAGGTCTAACCTATACTTTACTAGTAATCACCCAGGGGTACGCATGCCTTACCAGGTCTTACAACAGTATGCCCATTTACATGAAATTTGAATCCGTTACAGTTTAATTAATTCTTTTTTTATTTTATTTTTTTGCTGCTATTCTGACCCATCCTCTCTCAGTGTGATTGCTCCACACTTTGAGTCTCTCTAATCTCCATAGCCATAGAAGCGAAATCTTTGAAAACATCTATCGGACTGCTCGAATTCCCATCAAACATCGATGTAAAATTATCATCTACCATGCTAGAAATACCCACAGTCACAACATCAAGCCAAACCCTCGAAATATTTTTAGAACAAACTATGACAAATTCAACTTAGACTTCTTGAGCATGACTCCCTGAAGAGAATCGTAACCCTTCTTACCTTCCATGGCCTTGGTGGAACCCCTCTTGGCCATTGAAACTCCATGCTACAAGTTTCATCCACAACCCATGTAGCAACAACACCTTCATCATTGACCAACAACACTCTAACTCATTCACGACCGCTACATCTTATTAATTTTTCTCTGTGCAACACTGCCTCTTGGGATTGTCAGGTGTCCATCAACAGTATCTGTAGCACCTCCCATACCATCAAATTCTTTGTTTCCATAGACCACTGATGGATCCATTAGAGCCACTAGGTAACGCGACCACCCCCTAACACGATCCCAGGTGGGTGCCTCGACTTTGGTGCCATTGTAGGAGGATGGAGACACTGGTCTCATGAAGGGGTGTTGTATTTGGACCTAGAACCTTAATTAAGAAGTTTACCTCCCACCGGTCCCATTGCAGCCTTGGTTATGGGGGAATTTTCAGTCTGTGTAACGTTGTGATGGTGCATTTAGATGGCTCCCAGGAAACCATGGAGATCCTTGCCCTCTTCTCTTTTAGGTGAGATTCTAAACAATAGTGGATCGTGTTGATGGCCCATGTCCACCATATCGACCAATGGTGTTTCCACTCAGCGTTCTTGAACTCCCTGAAGCGGCGGGATTCAAGTTTGTGCATCACATCCAACACGACAACAAGGGTGGCCATATCTGGTCCCGAGGGTATGATTCCAGCCACGAACCTATTGATGCTCTCCGAGATGTCGCTTAAGCTCGTAGCACAAGTTTTGGTGCACCACAACAAGACTTCTCCTGCCTTGCGTTTCACATCATCCCTTTGTACCTCAGTGTCATTTTCTGAAAATTTGGGCTCTTCCATGCACGCTTCGGCCTCATCGATCATTTTTCTTTTGTCACAAATTTTCATTGAACGCATTTAACATTGTCAGTTCCAACCATGTATAACCTTATTCACATATTACTCCACATGTTATCAGGCTTCAACACCTATGTCCATCGTGTTCTTGAATACTCTACCACAAATCGCTTCTCAGCTATGGGGATCTAGCCATTTGGTTTGAGATCCAGATCTACATCAGTATAGCAGATCAGACCACCTTCATGCTTCCAACTTCATTAAATCTGGGTTAACCACCAGATCCAAAACTTGTTATACTCTTGTGCCTATTTCACTTACCAATCTAAACAAACCATTGACAATAACATCCTTTGAATCTAACTCTTGGATTTGATGCACCTTTAGCTCTGATACCAATTGTTAATATTTTGACTGGAGAGAAAAATTATTTACTGAGATTTACCAAGATGAATAATAACCAGCAACAATCATAAACCATAAACACAAACGTTTATCTAGGAAAACCCCAAATCTAGGAAAAAAACCTAACCCAAATGAAATTTTATTAGCCTTGGCCAAAACCCTGGCCAAGATGGCGAAGTGAGCCTTCATTACTCACCTCCTAGGCCTACATTACAATGAAGTTTTTCCAGCATTTTATAGGCTCCATTACATGCAATACCATGGGAAAAAAACCATGGGTACACAATACAATGTGCCCCAAAACCATCACTGTGTAACTTAGTCAACATTGACTGAAACCCCGAGTCAATTTTACCTAAAAATAAGAGGCATACTTAGATATGTGATATAACCATGCTTATAACCAGCATATAACCATATAGATAACAATGGTAGAACAACCATTAAAGCCACATAATAACATGTACATTTACTCATCAAATACAAAAGGAACTTAGTTGTTATTAACCATATGCAAAAACCAATCAAGTCTGCGACTTCCACATACCACCCGACCATAGATTGGGCTGAACCAAATATTTCTTCCAGCCAATCACCCCCATGCCATATTCCAAGAATGAATTTGGGATCTCATGGGATAAACCAATCCATGAACAACCAAGGGAATCTATAGGTTAAACCACGTCAACCCTCAGCATATCGTGATCTCACCTAAACTAGTCCCGAGATCACAAAACCAAACTGAGCTTGGATGCCTCAAAATTTCTTCACCAATACCTTGAGGAATCTTCCTATCTCCAACCTGAGGCTTGACCGTGTATCCTACCATTACCAGTCAAGGGATTTGTGGGTCCTCAGGAATTTTCCTAAGACCACCTCACCTGAATCCAAAACCTTCCGGCAATCCAAAGCTCAACCAAGAAAGACTCCCATCACACCATGGCTATCCGAAAATAGAAAGGAAAGGATAAAACTATCGTTGAAACCCAGCATAACCCATGCCATTGACAACAAAGAAACCAAATACACACATGCATAAGCCATTCATGTCAAAACCAGCTAGAAAATCATACATGCAACATGTTACCTGCAATTATTCCTATTGAAGCTGCTTGATCCAACCTTTTCTTGCTTGATCCTTGCTTTCCTTGTTTCCCTTATCCTTCCTTTACCTTCCTTTTCCTTCATTTACTTTCCTTGTCCTTCCTTTGCTTTCATTTTCTTCTTTTGCTTGCTTGTTTTCCTTCTCTTCGTGGTGTTCTTCTCCTTTCTGAGACTAATTCCAAAACAAAACTGATAATAGGCTCCCAACTGATACCCCCCTGTATTTTTTATTATTATTGATGCCTCTAATTTCTTCATTTTCCTTAATTTTCCTTTAATTTCCTCCTCGCATACAACCTGTGACCTTTCACCTCCCTTTTCTCCTATTTTCCTTTATTTTCATAAATAAAATGCCAATAATGTCTTTTTTCCTTTTCAAAGCCTGTTCCAATTTCCCTTAGTCATAATGCACAACAAGTGATGTCCACTAGGATACTTCACCCAACATTCATCTTGGAATATGTGTCCCTTGACCTTGGTCTTATTTTTCCTTTATTAACTTTATTACATGAACTTTTAACCCGAGGTTGTTAATTTGTAAAGTGATGTCATGTATAGATCACTTATATGCAACAATGTATTTCTTTGGCATGTTATGCTATTTTGGCTTGATGATGAGTCAATTTGTATGGGAATTTTGGGATGAGCATTTGCATTTCATCCAACATGTCTACAATTGTGTCAAGCACTCATCTATACAAGTATTTCTATGTGAAGCTTGTTTGGGTTATTTTCCAAAGACTTTTTGGATTTTATCTTTGGTAAATATTTTGTAGAAGATGGACATAGTGATGTGCATCAAAGAGTACAAGTGCAACTTGAGAAAATAAAGGCCATGTACAAAGCAAGGCATGTCAAGCATCAGTTTGATCATGATTTCCAAGTGGAATATCAAGTTTTCTTGTGTATCAGCAAGGAGAAACTTCAAGATGAAGATTGTATGAGCTGCCAAGGAAATATGGTCATGAAGAGAATGTTCAAATTCCATCCATTAAATATTTTGTTCCTGAATGTTTAGAATAATTGCAGCAAGCCACAATTCTTGACAAGAGGATAAGGACTTCACGCAGAGGCAATGTGGAGTACCTTGAACGAGGCTCAAAGGCACCAATTCAAACAAAACAAGAAGGATTGAGATCAGGAAAGTAAAGGAGTTGTTTCCTCACTTATTTGTTGAGTGAAGACAGACTTTTGGAGGTCCAAAAGTTCATAGTGGAGGTATGATCCGAAGATCAAAAATAGGATAAAAATGAATGTGCTTGGAATCTCTCGAAATAGGCACCAAATCATAGTGTTAGTCGTCTTTATTCCAACTCCATTTGAATCGTCCCAATCCGACATCGTATGAGGAAGCTATGATGTTTTAAAGCTTTGGCAAAACAACTAAAAATTCAAACATCAAGGTTGACTGGGTTGCTGACTGGGCAAACTGTACAACTGATGTCATGTTGATGTCATCATGCTGACTAGGCATACAAAAGACAGGAGGACCAATCCCATCTCGACATGTAGCAACTTTGTACTAAGGAAAGTGGTGCAATTTTATTGGTTGGTTTGGTTTGAAGTGGTCCAATCACGAAGCGCCACATGGCCTAATGAGAGGGCGCCATGTGGCCCTATGTTATTGGAAAAAAAATTGTTTAAATGGTTGAAGGGCCTCAATGGGGTTCCACCCCTAGACGTCCCACAGTACAACTCCACATCCTATCGCCAAGCCACACGATGAATCTTAATATGTATATGGCCCTGGTGCTATTTGAATTTGAGTGGTCAGCGCATTGGGGGATTGGGTAGGGCACATGGCCCTAGCGTCGGGTCATATATCATGGGCGTGATGTTAATTTTTCATAGGGCTATATTGCTCTTTTCTTTGGTAATTTCATTTCTTCATTAACACGTTACATTCACCCCATAACATCATTACATTATCCAGATTTATATCATTATTTAGCAACATATGCAACTATGTAGAAAGAACAATATCATCATCATTAATGCAGTGGAACATAAAGGAATAATAGAATAAAAGCATTCACACATAGAGACACCAGGATTGGTCGAAGACCAAAGCTAAACCCATTATGGGGAAAACCCTTTCAAATTCTTCTTCTTCTTAGATTGTCATTAAGCGATTCAACAAAAGACCAAGGCTAAACCCATTATGGGGAAAACTCTTTCAAATTATTCTTCTTCTTAGATTGTCATTAAGCGATTCAACAAAAGACAATATAATGATTCATATCTTCATCTATGCAACTAACCAACAAAAACAACTATAACATCCATAAATGAACCCAATAAAGCTTATACTCAAAAATATGATTCTAAAGTCTGTAATGAATTGTCACTTTCTGCAGTCAACTATTGAACCCTGGAGTCACTGACTGAAATATTTGGAAACTAAAATTCCATCATTTAAGTCTTAGTCGCTTAGAGGAGTCATGTGAATGACTATAGTAGGACAATTTCACCCTTACGCCTGGCATCCGAGTTACTGGGGTCTGCAACTGATATTTTGAAACCCTAACCCCCAGTTGAATGGATGGAGTGTTGTATGTGCGATTGGAAGGATCTAGTCGCATAGATGAGCTTATGTGTGAGCGAAAGTGATTGACTTCGTCCTATGTTGTGCTTGCGACTATGGCCCAAAACCCTAAAATTGAGATGCGAGCTTCGGACCCTGCAAGTTCACCTAAGAGCAAACTTGTTCCTCCGCAGATGAGCCTCATACCTGTGCGAGCCAAAAACCAAGATAGAAGAATATCTCATAATAGTGTCCAAATGAGGTAGAGGTCACTCGAATTTATAGCCTTCCAAGGGTGTCCACTTTGCATAGAGCCGACCTTGTCAAATGTGCACATGTAGGTTTTTCTTCATAAGTACACTTTCCCTTATCCATTTTGAGTGATCTTTAGGTCGATTTTGGTCCTATCGAAAAGAGAAATTCACTGCAATCATCACCTCCATTAGGTGAGCTATTCCAAGTGTAATTTTTTTACCGTAGTTTCATATTTTAACACTCCCTCTCAACTAGGGAGAATTCCACTTGCATCATGTTATGTGTCGCATGTCATCAAATCATATCCAATCTCAAGTATCTCATCATTTCGTATCATCAATAATCATCACAATTCATCTCTTTCTCATTCTTGCTTATCTATTGATTTTCCTTGCTCATATGTTGAACTTCTAAAATCTAAAAGAAGAAGAATTTGTCATCGGAGGGGAGCCTAAGCTACGACCCTCTATTCATTGGGCTACTACCCAAAATCTCTATCAGTGGGCTACTACCTGAAATATTTGTCGTGGGCTACTATCCAGAATCTATGTCAGTGAGCTACTACCTGGTAATATTGTTGGGGAGTTAGATTTACGACCCGCATCATCATCAGAGAGCATATCATCAGGGAGCATATATCAACCCAGAATCTCATGGGAGAGCTGCTATAACTGCCCCATATCGAGCAATAAGTGATATAGAGGAGCTACTACTCAACCCATCCTATTGTTGAAGGAAATGTAACTAGGTTCGGTCTTCATAAATGTACTTTTGATATTTGTATTTATTCAAGAAAGAAATATTATTATATAATATATGTCAATGAGTTTCTTGCTCATTGAAATAGGTCTAGAACATGTTAACGTGCTATAGGTGAGTCAAATAGTCAAAAGAAATTTTGAAGACATTAAGGGCATGTTACACCATGTATATTTATGTATTAGAGTCAAGAGAATACCTCCAAGAAATGTCAACAAGTCTCTTCCATGCAACAACACCTACAAAAGAAACAATCTGAGTTATAAATGTCAAGTCAGCTTGTAGTCTTCTAGTCGGCCTAAAAGGAGGGAAAATCCTTTATATATAGAGGTTTTCCACTCCATTATAACGTCGAGCATTCCTCTCTAAAATCTACGAAGGTAGAAGGAAAGTAAAGGGTAACAAGAGGACAAGAAAAGGGTCTCCAAGGTAGCGAAGAAAGGAGGAAGCAAAATTGAAGTGTTAAGGGCTAGTTACAGCCACACGTGCGAGGAAAGGAGAGTTGTCTCTGCGGTTATGACAACAGTAACTTACAGTCTACCATATCTCATTGTTTAGGGTTAAAACTAGGCCTACAAGGCCTCTCACTCAAGCGTGGAAGAAGGCTATACAAGCAAAGGGAGAAGGAGAAGTTTAACATAGTTCTTGTGAGGAGATTCCCTCACACGTGCGAAGAACTAGGGTTGCATTACTGTTGCTCTAAGTCTGCAATATTTGTGAAAGAGAAGAAGGCTCGGTTGGGAGGCAACAAGGTCATCTCCTTAAGTTAGAAAGGCTCCATCACAAGCGAAGGAAGAAAAGGTCAAGGAACATTCTAGAGTGTACAATAGAAGGTCTCTACAGTTGTCGGAAGAAGTGCCAAAGGAAGAAAGACAAAGTGTTGGAAGGAGGAAGAAGGAGTGCTGCAAGTAGAAATAATATTAAAATGGCTTGACTTGTGCTTGGAGGATATTCTTGTCAAGGGTCTAGGGTTGGAATTGATCAATATGAAGCTTCTATAAGAGAAACTTACTAAAGGGTTTTCCTCTCAAGAGAAGAGAGGTTTTGGCCCTGGCAAAAAGCCAACATCTTGTGTTCTTGTTCTTTTGTTTTTGGTAGAAGTTTGATGAAGTACACACACATGCATTAATAAGAAGAAGAATAATATTAAGCTAAGAAGAAAAAGTAAAAATACTCGATAAATTGTTATCAAGTAAAGAAGAATCACACTACACCTAATTTCCCTTAATTCTTCAACACCTATTGCATATTGATATTACCAATAATGACCCTAAAGAGTCATGTGGTAGAACACCTACATCATAATACAAGCTTGGATGAGATACTCAACTTACCAAGAGGTAAGGATCACATGCTTCCAAGCCTCCTCAACCCATTCACTAGACAGGGAGGGGCAATCCCAACAAGTCCTACTTGTGAGTATGATGCCAACTGGGGTATACTCTACAAAGACCAAGATAGGGTGAGCTACTATTCCAACCCTATGGGTAACAATATCTATATATATATATATATATATATATATATATATCACACAAAGGATACCATATTCATCCTCCTCAAGGAGGTGTCAACCACAATCTTGAGCTTGTCTTATACAACAACACTGTCTCAATATATGAAGGTAACTCAGTCCCAAATATATGTGGGATTCTTTGGCAATCCATTCCCACTCTTTTTCACCATAATGTATCCATGTCCTATCCAGATCCTGCTCAGGTGACTCTCTAAGGAGCTTCTTTATCCAACCACATAGCTAGCCATGCTAGCAACATCTTACTCAACCTCGATCGTGCTATGAACCTCTCATCCAAGATTTCACAATAGATCTCATACTAAGGTAGTATCCAAATGTGCTCAATAATAATACCAAATATCATGAGTACATCCACTCAGTCACATATCGTAGAATGAATATCTCAGATTAAAATTGATCATCCCATGTAAGTATCTCAAAGGATACTTGGTGGAAACTCAATGTATATGAAGCAGCTCAATCACGAATTCACTCAGTTTATATGCACATCATGTATATGTACGTAGGAGTGTTCAAAATGAAACATAAATGTTTCAATCAACTGTTGGTTTCCAAGTTGAGTTCAACAATATCTCTTCACAAATTCTTGAAATTCAATTAGAGTGTCCAAGGATTTGAATTTCCACTTCTTCAATAGCTTTGCAATATAGGTTTTCTTTTCCCAACTTCAGAAATTGATACATCATGCCATGATTCATTATTTCAAGCTTTGGAAGCCATCTCCATCTTACTCAGATCATCAAAGTCTCATTACATGTCAATAGTAGATTGTTAGCATATAAAACCAAATCCAAAATAAAGTCATACCTTGGAACACTTCTGAAGTAGAGGTTTGGATCAACACATCTTCTTGGCTTCACTAGATAACTGTCAATGCAAACATATTAGGATCGGGGAGCTTGATTTACATAAATATTTCTACAAACATAACACTTTACCAAACCAATATTCTTATACTTCCACAAATCATTGGTGTCAGATCAAACTCATCAATATCATTTGTATCAAATTCTTTAGACTAGGTGACAGGTAGAGCTCTCATCAAGCCATGCCAACAAGTAGTCATTTATCAAACAATATCAATCCAAATTTCATCTAGTTGTGCTCATGATTATAATATAAGTCACCAGATACAAATGCATACACCATACTAAGTTATGTAGGTTCCATCCATTCAATGTTAGATTACTTCACACTAAATCACAACTATCAATACTTCAACCAATGTCCTAAGAGTGAGGAGGCCAATACAAAATCGAATGAAAGTTATTATTCCCACATAGTATTGTCATTAAGGAAAATCATCAGCCTTCAAATCAAATCATTAGTCATCAGGTCAAATCCAAAATTTGCTATTATAGTGAGATCTATAGTCCAGAACATATCTCAACATCAAGTCAAATTTATAAGTCATTATCATGTAATAACTCCAAACACTTCTCATCTATATCAATAAGCTAAATTATATCAAACTCTTGTAGCCCAAACTTCGATCATCTCGGTCACCTATAAACACAAGTTCAGTCTACATATTCATATTATAGTAAACATTCAAACTTTCCTACTCATAAATATTTCTATTGTCTACTCCACATTTGTAGGACTGACATCCTTTAGGTGAAAATTTAATTTCATGCACAAAACTTCATTTTTTTGTCCAGTAGGCATAGTCGCACCCTTGACCTTACTTTTGTGTGGCTGAAAGGATACAATCACACCTGTAACCTTGCTTCCGTGCGACTGAGGCTTAGAGTAAGGGAAAGCTCTCTCTTCTCAGATCATAACTTTGTTGCAGATCAACAATGTTAGATATTTGTTTATTCATGCCCATAAACCATACTTCGATAGTAAAGAATATACATATAATGGCAATGGTAATAGGAGTAGGGATCTTATGGAGATATTCTCCCTGAATGAGAATGCACTCCAGTCATCTTTATTCAAGTCATCAACCTGTCTATAATATTGTCATGCATCAATAGATCTGTTAGATCATAAAGTCATACTATATCTCATATTCCTCATGGCCAAATACGTTAGCATCAACTACTTCACCAATATCTAGTAGGAGTTCACCTCAAGAATCTTGATCACACCATTACTTTTTGTCACGTAACTCAATTCATCAAGTCAGGGCATTCAATTTTACCATATGCCATAATTACTAAGCACATCAAGGCATAAAAAGATCCTGAATATCAATCTCATTGTTACATCATGGCTACTATACTCAATATCAATAGTATCAAGTTACCATATATTAGAATCAAGGTGCTAGCCCTACTCATGGGATCAAGATATAAAAAATGATAGATGTTATCCAAACATAAAGTATACCAATATATCAACGATCAATATTAAGAAGCTTCATAGAATCAAGAAATTCATTCTCATCACACCTTACGGCTTACCTTACCATTCAATATTACAACTGAAACATAATATTGAAACAATATATCATGCATACCTTGTAGTATTCAAATACCTATGCACCTTCTTATTTAACATAGGTAACTTGTAGCACTTTGTCACCTTTTCATCATATCCCTCTTGTACTAGCCATGATCCCCAAGAAGGATCCACTTATCATATCTCATCAAGAAGTTAGAGGCATCAAATATACATGTAGGAAGTAATGATCAAAACAATAATCAAATCTATAAGTCTAAACAAAAGTAAGGAGGTAAAGGAGCATGAAAAATACTTATCTTCAATGAGAAGTGATCATTTCTCTCTTGAATCAACTTTCAAGAGCCATCACTATCCATTTTCCATATGAGAGTGTTGCCAGTTGCCTTCACTATTTTAATCAACTTTATCAACAACCAGGAATACTAGAGACTATCCCATCTAGGGCTTCATCAAATCTGTCACAAGTGCCTGAGCATCTTCATATTGATCATGATAAGTTTCATATCTCATACCTTTTCCATCAACCAGGGTTTCACTCAAACCCTAAACTCATACCATCAAACCCTAATACACAAATTGTCTAAGGTTTTATTCAAACCTATAATTCTTTTAGGTCTCCACCATCCTCTTCTTGCTTTCATCAATGGTGTCATCATAGGGGTGATCTCGATGACTTTTCTTCAACCTAGCTTTGATATCATTTTAATTTTTCATAGGGCTATATTGTTATTTTCTTCGATAATTGCATTTCTTTATTAACACATTACATTCACCCCATAAAATCATCACATTATCCAGATTTATATCATTATTCAACAACATATGAAACTATGTAGAAAGAAAAATATCATCATCATCAATGCAGCAGAACATAAAGGAACAATAGAAGAAAAACATTCACATAGAGACACCAGGATTGGTCGGAGACCAGGGAAAAACCCACTATGGGGAAAACCCTTTCAAATTATTCTTCTTATTAGATTGTCATCAAATGATTTAGAAAAAGAGAGTACAATGATCCATATATTCATCCATGCAACTAACCAACAAAAACAACTATAACATCCATAAATGAACCCAAGAAAGCTTATACTCAAAAATATGATTATGAAGTCTATGATGAACTGTCACTGTTTGTAGTCAACTATTGAACCATGTAGTCACTCAATGAAATTTTCGGACAATTGAAATTTCATCATTTAAGTCTCGGTCGCATGGAGGAGAAGTCATGTGAGTGACTATAGTAGCATAATTGCACCCTTAAGCTTGGCATGCGAGTGACTGGGGTCTGCAACTGAGATTCTGAAACCCTAACCCCCTAGTCGCATGGATGGAGAGTTGTTTGTGCGATTGGAAGGCTCTAGTTGCATGGATGAGCTTTTATGTGAGCAACTATGGTCGACTTTGTCCTGTGTTGTGCTTGTGACTGTGGCCCAAAACCCTCAAAACTGAGATGCAAGCTTTGGACCCTACAATTTCACCTTAGAGAGAACTTGTATCTCTGCGGATGAGCCTCAGGCTGTGTGAGCCAAAAACCAAGATAGAAGAATGTCTCATAATAGTGTCCAAATGAGTTAGAGGTAACTTGAATTTATATCCTTCAAAGGGTGTCCACTTTGCTTTAGGACCGACCTTGTTAAATGTGCACATGTGGGTTTTTCTTCATAAGTACACTTTCCCTTATCCATTGTGAGTGATCTTTAGGTCGATTTTGGTCCTCTCGAAAAGAGGAATTAAATGGAATCATCATCTCCATCAGTTGAGTTGTCCAGAGTAGAATCTTTTAATGTAGTTGCATATTTTAACACATGACCACTCACGAAGGCTCAAAACGAAGGCTCAAAGGATAACACATAGCCTTGGTCTTATCACAACCCACGTGACCAAGTGGAGGAGCAACAATAGAGGGTGTAGGTGGTTAAGCCCTAGCCCTCAGTTCTCAATGACAGTTTTGACCGTAGGTGAGGGCTAAGCCAACGAGGGTACGCATTAGCCCCGGCCCCTGGCCATATTGCGCCATGAGACTAGACCCTATTGGAGTGGGAGCTAAGCTGATGGGGGTGGGCAGTTAGCCTTGGCCCCTGGCCATGTGGCCTTTAATGTGACTTGGTTCTGAAGCTAAGGGTTATTTGCGCTTTTAACTAGGGGATAATTTGTGCCTTTGTTGTAGGAATCCAGCCGATGCTAGGTGAAATTTTTGTTCAGCGGTTGTAAAATAGGTGAAATTTGTTGCCCATATAGCCAATTTTTCCATTTTGTAGGACAAGTAGTAGAGCTTGGTTCTAAGAATCATATCTTACTCAGTCTTTAACCATTTTTAGCTCAAAAAGTGCCTAGATATGGGTTTTTGAGTGTTTTGAACTCAATGGAAGCATCAAATTTATGATTTGAGCACTGTATGATGGAATTTTTGCAGATTCAAGTCCTTTATTGTTAGAGACAGAGAGAGTTTTGAGGCCAGAAAGAGGCATATTTGAGCATGGAAAAGGCCTAGATATAGGTTTTCCAGCCTTCTAGTTACACCTACAGCAGTTGTTACTTCAATAGAGAAGCTATTTGTAGTCTTTTCTCAGTGTGCTTATGGGAAACGAAATTTTCAACACTTCGTTGTGAAGTAGTTGTATGCTTATGCTTTTTTTATTTCAAGTGGAGTACAAGGACCTATTATGAGAGAGTCCTTTTTTTGTTGATAAAATCATGACTTGTTGTAGGGAGTCATCTTTTTGAGTGAGAGTTCTTTTTATAAGAATGTTTCTTTGTAGGAGAAACAATGCCACTCTAGAGTCAACAATTTGTAATGTGCTCATTTGTTGCTAAGATCAATAAAGCGACCTAGCCATTGGAGCAGGGCCTAGAGACATAGCCCAGGAGGGGTGAACTCCATTATCACTTGCTTGTTTCTTCTCTACATGATTACCATATTGAGTTGCATATGAATTTGTTTCACTTTTAAGTTCATGTGAAAACTTAACCACTCATCTTTGAAGAGGTTGCAAAACTAATTTTACATTTAAAGACCCAAGTTTATCAGGCTTGCAAAGTGTTAGAGGACGATCGAATTTTTCAATTTTCATATAATTTGGATAGTGAGATTTTTCACCTAACTCTATTCCCACTCAAAAACACCTCCTAGTTTCTCTTCCCATATATCTTTCTGCGATTTTGGCTAGTCATATTTGCTACTGTACTTGACGTCCAAATCCCTATAGCTCTTCCCTCTGTGTTCTTGTACAACTCCGTCCTCTCTGTGATTTTCCACTGTACTTGACATCTAGAGCCATGTAGCTCTTCCCTCTACGTTCTCGTACAATTCCCTTCTCTCTGCACATGTTCCTCCTTGGCGTTCTCATTCATGCAACTCGTTGGCTCTCCACCTCTCATTTTTCTTCATCCCAACTCAATTATCTTACCCGTTGGGTTCGTGTACATGTGGGAGTCATTTTTTTTCATCCCAGTTCAATTATCTTAGCCATTGGGAGTTGGTGTTATGCATGGAGCTAGCTCTGTGGTCGACCACAAATACTACACAGTTTCAAGAAAAGTACAAGTAGAGGTTGCTTGATAAGGTTTGAAGGTTGCAAGTACACACCACAAGGAAGAACTCAAGCTCATTTATCTATGAACTGATTTTATACACTCAAGTTAATGCCATTTCATTAATCAAAAGGTCGCCCTTTGTCCAAGTGCCTATTATCTCACTTGTTGGGTTTTTATGACTCACACTAAGAACTAGAACTCATACAATTGTTGGTAAAGCTCTTCAATCTTGAAAGGAAGGATGAAGACCTTATGGCATTAGCTTCTAAAAACAAAGACATCATGCATGACATCGATGCCACTAGAACTAATATAGGATATCCTCTCATAACATTCATTGAGGCCTTCTACCCTACATACTCTCATTATCTCAAGTCTCGTCAAGCTAGTGGTCAAATGAAGTCAATGGCATTTGACTATTTGGTAGAAAAAGTATAGAAGATGAGAAAACTTTTGGAAAGAAAAGGAAGACAACGCAACACATTGTAGAGGATGTGTGCCTTGCTTTGTAATGGGTGAGATAATTTAAGTGGTAGTACTCATTTTTTCATATTTTTGCTTTGATGGGTGTGGATGTAGGATAAGTTGTGTTTTTGTGGTGTATTTATTTATGTATAATGTATTTTTCATGAGATCTTTTTAATAGTTTAATTTCTTATTACTCATTTATGAGAATGAGAGTTGATAGGTTAACTCTACATTAGTATTTTTCATCTCATTTTATTTTTTTGAAAGTGGCACAAATATTCATTTATTTTCAATCCCCGACACTTATTTATAAAAGTCAGTTAAGAAGGTGAACATAACAAATATATTTCTCATTCTATTTCAGAAAGTTGAGATAGTTTTATTGTAATGTGAATTTTCACATTTTACCATTTGTTTGTGATATTGGGGGTTGAAGAGGTGAACACCACAAATGCATTTTCTAAGTGGGAGCTTCAATAGGAATAGGGCATGAAGTGTTGATTTCTGGTAGCATCAGATGTGTTCTAAGCCTCAAAATTTGCAGGGAGTCTAGGACAGATGTATTCCAGAATACCCATAAATAATTTTGGGAAATTCCACCCAGAGACAATTTTATTAAAATAAATAATTATTTTTAATGGGTGTCTAAGTATAAACTTAGGAAATTAAAATAATTAAAGGGTATTAATAAAACTGGGTGTGAATCTTATAGAATAATATGAAGACCGAATCAATATGATTTGAGCCATTGATTAGAATTTAATATAGGTTGTTGATTACTCAACGAGAAGATTATAAGAAGGACTTCGATGGGAATTTGGAAAACACATCGAGTGACAGATAAGAGATCGATTTTCTCAAGAGAGCAGCGCATCAGTTACCAGAGAGGTCATCAAAGATATTTCTTGTAGTGAGGGGCAATGATAGTTTTCTGGTTGGAGGGTTTCCTGATCCGAGGATACATTATAGAGGAGGAAGAGAGAGATCTAGAAGAGGCAGCACAGAGCCACGCTGAGGCAATGTAGAGCCTAAGAGGAGATTCGAAATTTGCTGGAGAGTCGAGTTCTAGAGCCAAAAGTCGAGGTGTGAGACCAGAAGGGGAGAGAGTCAAAGTTCTAGAGGCAAATTGATCAGCAAGAAGGATGACACAGAGCTTAGTAGTTGTGACGTTGCACTGCGTAGGCTGACGTAGAGGTAGTGCAGAGGTAGTGTGGGGGTTGCCATCTAGAGCCTGGATCAATATTGAATCTTTAGTGATAGTGTGAGGTATTTCTCTCTAATTTCTCTGTCAGTCAGATTCTTTTTATCGGATAGCTAGTAAGGCATCCAAAGACTGTATCCAGAAACTACTGCATAATAATACAAACCCTCAGTTGTTACACCAATTTTCCTGCATTGGGTTTTTCTGGGGACATTCGTCCAAAAAAAACGATGTCACTTGTGTGTGTGTTATTTCTTCTTTCTCAGTTATTGTTTTCTCATATAATTTAATTAGTGAAGGCTGCAGTCGTATTTACTTTGATATTTACAGTGTAACACAATAAATAACTTGCATGAATTAATAAGTAGGAGAAGTAATACAAGTTTGATGCAGTAGGGATTTGGGTCTCCAAATTTTCACATGGTATTAGAACAAAGGTGACGCAAGAGAGAATATCAGAAGAGCCCGACGTTGAAGAGAAGGAGGGATGCGTAGGCACCAGATCGAATCCCGAAAGGGATTGCGCGGTCCAGGCCAGGAGGGAAAGGTTCTCAAGGAAAATCCCTCTCTGAGTGAGTTGAAAGAGAGGTAAGATTTCCAGTTCATGATTTTTCAGTGGAAAAGGGAGCAGGGCAACAACAGATTTATTGCTGAGCGGTCTTCAGGTGGAACACAGTTTTCTGTAGCAGTTGCTGGGGGAAAAATGTTAGAAGAAGGAAGAAGACACTTTTTGAGGGAATTCCTTCCTTAGTGAATTCTAAGCCAAGGAATTATATTTCTTAGTTGCTGAGTAGTAGTAGCAAGGAGCAAACCCACTAACTCCAACAGGGAGTGCGTAGGCCAACCTAGTAGTTGAACAGAGGTGAGAGGGAGAAGTTCAACTTTTGTTGTTAGAAATGGCAGCTAATGGGCCGAGAGACCAAGATAAGTTGGAAGGAGCATCCAATTATGTGACATTGAAGGCTAGGATCTCCTTCCTTCTAGATGAGAATGATCTCAAAACCTATGTCGATGGTGTGGTAGCTAAACCTGATGATGCAGATTCGCTCAAGAAGTACAAGGCTGAGATGGCGAAGGCCATGCGGTTGATCCTCAACAGAGTTGTTGAGTGATAAAAGGTGTCTTTTTAACTCCTAATTATCTTCACATTAATTGTCAACCCAAGGACGATTTTTTATTTCAAGAGTGTACTCAGTCTGAGGCGATCACTTGCTCAAGAGTAATGTTTTGCAGTATAGTGCTTTAAAATGCAAAGATAAATGAATGCTGGAAATAAAATCTATTTGGAACAACAAGAAACTGAAATGTTCTGAACTAAATCATTCACTCAAACAATCATCAGTCGAGGAATCAGTAATGATAACTCTCTCCCCTGTAAACTGATGCAAATGAAAATCAATCATAGGCAAGATCTCTAATCTGAGAACTTAGACAGCGGTAATCAGTGTCCTTTACAGTTGTTGAGCTTTCAATCCACACTAAAGCAAATAACTGGAAATGGCAATTCAATTGGAAATGTTCACTAAAACACACTTGCGACAATATCAATTAAAAGATGAAATCAAAACCTTGCAGAAAAGAAAAACAACTAAGTCTATTGAAAAACTGAACAACGAAGCTTCATCTAACAACAATCTTAAACATACTAAATTACTAGAATTGAACAACAATCTTAAATATAACTGAACAACAGAGCTAATTAAATAGAAATACACAACAACTGCAAATGTAACTGAATCAACAATCTTAATCTAGCAGAATGAACAACAATCGCAGTTATAAATGAATAACAATCGTAGTTATAAATGAACAACGACCATAGTTATAAATGAACAACAGAATCTGAAATGGACAGCGAAGTATTATATCAGAATTAACAACATGACATTTTAAGTTATAAATAATAATCTTGCTATCAACGCAATCCAATCACGATTTTGATGTAACAGGGCGATTCAGCGAAATGTTCAGAAACAGAAGATTATTGAATAAAACAAATTAAAGAAATGAAAAGGAAATCAAACCATGGCACAGAATTGTAAAATAATGACACAAGAAGTAAGTGGATCCACCAGGGCCGGGCCCTTAGCCACCAGGGAAGCACTGTTGCGTTTACTCCAGGATCAGATGCGAAGGAACTGCAACTGTTTTTATATGTTAATCATTGCATAAACATTACAGTAGTTTCGTTCTCTGCTTCAACAACGAGAGCCAACAATAACAATTACAATTTATCAATAGTAATTCCCCCATTCCTCTTATCCTACCCTATCTATCTCCAATCTAACAATCCATCTAATTCTCTTTAATCATCCATCATGAATCATGAATCCATCATTCCCCAATCCCCTTCTCTGATCTCTATTTTCATTTAAATACAGAGAGTGCAGAGAGCAGTTACAACATAGATGATTACAATATGATTCTCATTACAAAATTGGATTGTTTACAACAAATTGATTAGTAAGATCATCTCTGAGATATCTGTCCATCAACATTCAATAGGAATAGGTCGAATTTGGTATTGTAGTTCGGATATTTTGGAAAATGGCCACACAACGAATCTGAGAAAAACGTCTTCAAAGAACCTTCTGTTTCTCTTAATACTGGCCGAATTTGGGAAAATTGCACATGTAGAAAACTAATTTGGTCCGTTCTAGACAAAATCCATGTTTCAGATTTTCCAGATTCTTCTCCATTTGCCCAAAACATCTAATGCAAAATCATCGCTTTTTATTCCATTGAATTTCTCAGTTGGCACATTTAATGATGAGCTGAAGATCAAATTTTCAATCTGGAAAATATCTTGGAGGTTAAAAATGATGAGTAATGTCACAACTAATTTATTAATAAACCATCATTGGTAAAGTCATGCATAATCATCAATTTATTAAAAATAAAGGAGAATAAATAATATTTATCCATAAGAGCATAATTAATTATAAAATGGATTTATATGATAAATCATGATAAATGACATGATAAAGAAGAGTAGAAATGGATGAAATAGGTGTTAAAAACTAATAATAATAATGATATATTAATGGCCCAACATACCCCCAAACTGAATATATTGCATGTCCTCATGCAACCCAAAGACTCTATGTTAACCAAGCAATGAATTCTTCCTCAAATAATGAATATTCAATTTTAGCAATGTTGATGAAGGCGTAACAATTTTTTCATTGAAGTTCAAGTTATGTGTATATGCATTTGCAACAAAATATGATATAAGTAACAAAAAACTTCATTAACCATTTTCTCAAAAATTACAAACCAGATTTTGTTGAAATGTTGCAAGTAGATTTATAATATATTAATGCTTCTATGATCCAAAAATCAGATCGTTTTGATGCACGGATCATGAGATAGAAACAAAATGGCTATAGGTGATAGTGCATGATTTCCGAAATTTTATGAACTAATTTAATTTTAAATTATCTGGGTTTGTGTATTTTAATAATACGTCTGTGTTTTCCAGAGATTACAAGAATTGAGTTCATAATTTTAAAAATATGTGGAAATCAATTTCTGCACTGTATAAAAATGAAATTGTATGCCTTAAATGAGAAAGAAAGTAGAAAACATCCATTATGCGTAGCAATTCCTCCCCCAAACTGAAGAATCAACATGCCCTTATGCAATGCTAGAAAACAAATTGAGGGGTCGCTACCATTTGTTGAATTCTATGCTTGGTGTAAAACAACATGGAATAAGGGAGTTGTTGAGAATGAATAAGAATATCAAAGAATGATAAAGAATATTAATGACATGGTCATAAGAAAGAAATGAATGAAAGCAACACTCCCTCAAACTGAAAGATGATATGCCGCTGAAAAATGAGAAATGGTAAAGATGTGGAATAAATGGTGATAAATAATGCTCAATGGATTTTCATGAAATTCTTCTAAATTCGTAAAAAATCAGAAAATTATGTTATTTTACCTCAAGTTTTACCTCCAAAAAGAAAAATGTGGAATGACATATATGGACTGGAATTTGTTGAAGCTGATGTAGGCAGAGTTGCTGCTGAAAGTGATGCAAAAGGTGGAATCCAGGCAAGCACATCATGTCTGAAGAACTTTTCACGTTCGCAAGTTGCTCAGACCTCTTCTGTTAGTTTCAATAGTGTGGGCATGTTGCGAATAGAGTTCCCCCCCATACTTGTTGTTCTCCTGTAAACAAATCACTATTTTGCATACAATGTTCTTGAATCCACAGTGTTAGTTTTGAATAGCAACAAATAAAATGCATGCAAAAATTTCAATCAGAAAAAGTTTTGTATACATGTAATACTAATATTTTTCAAATCAACAAGTTATGGCAGAGTGCAGTAATCATATCGATATTATCGCATAATGCATATATTCCCCCCTCCAATTGGAAAAGAGATTCCATGACCATAAAGCCTATAAAAGGTGTTATGTTGATGACAAGGCAAGGGAATGAACAATACAACAGTAAATGAAGCAGAGTACACATATCAATGATAGGACAGCGAGAGTTATGGTTATAATGAAAGCAGAGCGTGTAAAGATAGTTATGAATAAGAGATAGGACACTTTGAATTGATGATAAGTTATGCGAAAAAGAAAAATGACAACAATATGCCAAAAAGATTCTTCGTTGATAGTATTCTAGCTGAAAATGATGCAATCGATCTGAAAACAATTTCTTATTCATAAAGGTTCAAAACAGGGAAAAAAATAAGGAAATAACTTCTCTGATAAAAAGAAAGAATAAGAAAAGGGTATTATAGTAATAATTGACAATAAGATATAACTTCAATACCATAAGCAGAGCCTCTGCTGCAAGCAGGCGTCCATAGCCTCGGCAGGGTTTCTTTTTAACCCATATGAGCCAGGACCCTCAATTTATAACTAGAGAGTTCCAGTGTTGTTCTACAGAAGAGATCAGTGTGCTGGCGTGGTAACTAGATAACCACACTGCCATTCACTAGGGTGTAGCAAAAGTGATAAGGCCGGCTCGTGGTGAGACCTCCTGTTCCAAGGATAATTTGGCTATCTAATGGATCATAACCCTGGTGTGGTGGCCATAATGGGAATGTCACTTTGTTACAGCCTTATGAACATGGTAGGTTAGCTTGTAATGAAACCCCATATCCTCCATCTGTGAACAAAATTTTGTTGTTATTACACATTTTTATGATAAAAAGAGGGAGGCTCAGTACTCCTTGAGAGTAGGGATTGTGGAAGAAGTTGAACATGTCAATAGAAAAAAAAATATACCCATAATCTCATTTAGTACAGATAGAGAGGATTATAACCAGGAAGGGTGGAACTAGCATGGTATTACGATGATCAATCAATATCATGTACGACAGAAAACGATGCAGTAAAGTAGTATATAAATAATTATGTCCCTTTGAAAATAATCTATCATCAAGGAGCTGTCCTGTTAAAGGTCATAACGTGAATGATATTAAATCGCTTCAATAGAATCCATAATTCTTAACCTCATAAAAGTAGTGTACTTCATGCCATGAAAGGGAATCAATAAAATGTGGTTGCGATGAACTAGGAATAATCCCACAAGAGGAAGGAAGGGTTGTTCTCGAAAATACTCCCAAAGTGTTGTTCCTTTGAAGGAACAACAAAAACATTCAAAAAGGTGTTGTTCCTTGTAGGGAACAGCAAAGGAAATGCACGCCAAAAAGCAAAAATACACATGAAAAGGTGTTGTTCCCTGTAGGGAACAGCAAAAAAATGCATGTGAAAAAGTGTTGTTCCCTATAGGGAACAACAAAAAAATACACCCAAAAAAGTGTTGTTCCTTAAAAGGAACAACAACAACAAAAAAAAATGCATGCAAAAAAGTGTTGTTCCTTAAGAGGAACAACAAAAAATGTGAAAATGTTGTTCCTTTGAAAGGAACAACAGAAATGCGAAAGTGCTGTTCCTTTGAAAGGGACAGCAAAAATGCGAAAATGCTGTTCCTTTGAAAGGAACAACAAAAATGCGAAAATGTTGTTCCTTCGAAAAGGAACATCAAAAATGAAGAAGTGTTGTTCCTTTGGAAAGGAACAACAAAAATGCAGAAGTGCAGAAGTGATATTCCTTCGGAAAGGAACAACGAAAATGCAGAGGAACAACGAAAATGCAGAAGTGTTGTTCCTTCGAAAAGGAACGACAAAAATGCAAAAGTGTAGAAGTATTGTTCATTCAGAAAGGAACATAAAAAATGCAGAAGTGCAGAAGTGCTGTTCCTTCGGAAAGGAACAACAAAAATGCAGAAGTGCAGAAGTGTTGTTCCTTCAAAAAGGAACAACAAAAATACAGGAGTGCAAAAGTGTTGTTCCTTCGGAAATGAATAGAAAAAATACGAAAGTGCAGAAGTGTTGTTCCTTCGGAAAGGAACAACAAAAATGCAGAAGTGCAGAAGCGTTGTTCATTCGGAAATGAACAACAAATATGCGAAAGTGTTGTTTCTTCGAAAAGGAACAACAAAAATGCACAATTATAAAATGCAGTCACACAAAAAACGAATTAGTTGTTCACTGCATTGATGCTGAGGATGGGCCACAATTTGAAGGAAGCAACACCTAAAACACAAAATATAAGAGAAATCAGAAAAGAAACAACCTTCTATTTAAAAACAATATGTACATAAATAAATTAAGTTACAACAACTATGATATTAAAAAAAATGATCTCTTTGAAAAATGTTTTGGCGGTAGAGACATGACATAAATCTTCAAATGGAAATCAATTCTTCATTTCTTCTGTTATGAATCTGTTGGATAATGAGTTGGATGAAATTCCCTTGTTTCATTAAAATTTCTTTCAAGAACCGCTCGTCCATAAATTGACCTTCTTTATTCTCCTAGGACCTGCAAAAAAACGAGTGTCTACCTGCAATAAAACATTAAATCATGGAGAAAGAGAGGTGATCGGGCTCTCTTAATCCAAGAATTATGCAAAAACACGACAATTAGTTACTATGTATAACAAATCCATGGAGAAAATAACAAAGTAAAATTTATTTGTCACTTGCGGGAGAGCAGTGGCCAATTATGCTAACCTGCAGTGTTTTAATCACAACTTCTTTATTTTTCATCCAAATTGATTGATTCCAAATCCATATGAGAGATAATTCAAAGGTATATCTATAATAGAAACGTGTTTTAAAAATTCAATGATATGATATGTCAATTTTACTTAGAACAATCTGTATAATGGAGTCATTTTCGATTACCCCACTTAGAACAACAGTGGATATTTTAAGCATAGATTCTTCATTTGATGTCGGATTCGAATGATTCGAATTGTAAATGAAATTAGATTAATTTATTTATCTCCAATATAAATATTTTTTGAAGACAAGAAGAATTGATAGGTCAAATACTCTAAGGAACAGCCGGAAAAACAAAGTTTTAAGAGTGCTGATTTATGATAGATAGTCAGTATTTTGGTCATAACTTCCTCATACGATATCAAAAATGAGTGATTCAATTTTTTTTTTAAACTAGATTCATAGGGGAATCTATCATAGAAACAAATTTTAAGAGTTCAGTCATTTATGCCTTCAAAAATGGACTGTTCCAACTTTGTTCCTGAGCTGCCTGCTAGACACCTTGTCAATGTTTTAGTTCTAACTTTTTCGTTTCAAATCAAAATTGAGTGATTCAAATTGGGTTGGAAAGTAGATATCAAGGGATAATTATGATAAAAATAGGTTTTAAAAATATAGTCATTTAGGCCTTCAAAAACTAACTGTCCCATATGCGTTCCTGAGTTGCTGCTAGTCAACTTGTCAATGTTTTGGTTGTAACTTTTTCATTTCAAGTCCAAATTGAGTGATTCAAATTGGGTTGGAAAGTAGATAGCAAGGGCTAATTATAATAGAAATAGGTTTAAAAATATTCCCTTTTGGTCCCTCAAAACATGACTGTCCGACTGCATTTTTAGAAATTCCATCAAACCCACAAGTCAAAAAAATATGATATTCAAGAATTTTTTCCAAATTGGTGATAAAAATGAATATGAATGTTTGTAGAACTATTATTTCCATTATAATTTATCTACATACACAAATGGATTAAAACATTTATTACCAATGTTGATTTTCACATCGTGTTGCAACAAAAATACTATTAAAAAAATGTGTTTATTTTATTTCCTTTTTTATTTTATTTTCTACACTAACCTATTTTGATTTGAAAAATGAATATTATTACGTATAATAGTACTTCTAGTGGAACCATTTTTTAAATAAGGCTTCAAATATGTACATACCCAAATTTGAAAAATGCATATTAATGAATATTAGGGTATAAGAAGCCAACTACCCTTGAAAAGATGGTGTCAAAAATTGTTGAAGTATGGAGTGATACTGAAAACAAGTGATAGAGTGAAACCAATCTTCAATATATCCTTTACTTTCTTGATTTCCCATAGTCATCATACCATGAAGTTCTTGAGCTTTTAAAATGGCTTCTTGATGCAACTAAAAGAAACCTCATTTTTTTCCATAACTTCTACAATTTTTTAATTTGAAACATTCTGAATCTCATTGTAAGTTTTCTCTAATGGCACATGTGAGATAGAATGGGTGGGGAGGGTGGATAAATTTCGCAGTTCAACACTGTAAGCATGTTGTACTGGTTTATTATGGTGAGGGTGTGGAATGAGTTGAGCAAGAAATTGTGTACGAAATGGAGCATTTTGATGATGTAGATGATTGTATTGAGTGGATGATTTTGATATGCAAGCAGGATGTTGTGGAAGAGATGGTGAAGAATATGGATGATGTCTTTGTGCTACAAGATGGGGGAGAGTAGTCATGCAATCACAAGGTGAACCATGCCAAACTTGTAGACAAGATTGGTGGTGGTTATATTGAGATTGACATGGCTGCCCTAACACATTAGTATTCCATAATGGATTATGCAATTAAGAGAATGGAGAAGAAGTGTTATGAACCATACCTGTAGGCCATGATTTCCATGGTTTTGAACTTGTTGCAGCTTCCTCATCTCTTTGATATGCTACTTCCATCCTAGATAAGGAAAAGTGAGTATCTATGAGATGATCCTTTCGGTAATGAGGGAAAACACTTCTTCAATTTCTTGACTTTTCTAAACCTGCAAAACATTCAATTTTGAATTTAAAGAGCTAATAAAATCAACTTTAAAATTTTCAAATAAAATATTGATTTCAGCTCTTATGTCTCATGTTCTTGTAGCAGATTTGGAAAAGAAAGAACAAACATCTCTAGAATTCTTACCAGCCTTGGAGATTCCTCTTGAATACCTTATGCACAATTCACAAACATCATCATATGATAACTGAAAAACATCACCTTTTCCTATCAGATTTAAGAGTTCTAAAAATTCATCTTTGATTCCTTTGAGTAGAAGTGTTTTTAAGATCTCTTTTTCCAAATACTTATGCTTTGATTTTTGAAGGTTGAATCGAATTCAATCTACATAGTCCTCCAATATTTCATCTTCCCCTTGTATCATATAGAAAATATCTTCATTAGATTCACAGTAGTTTTGGTACTTATTCAAGAATATGTTCTTTATGTCCTCCCATGTTTGGATGCAGTTCCCACCTAGGCTCATGAACCATCGGAGAGCTGCTCCTTTTAGAGTAAGAGGAAACACTTTCAACCTTTGTTCATTAGTATGATAATCATATCCTCTACAAAGTATTTCAAACTCAAATAAAAATGTATCTGGGTCTTCATTTGCCAAACCATGAAAATTTGGTAGAGAAGATAGGGGAATTATGTGCATTTGTGTCACTTCTAGATCTTTGATAGTGAAACACTTTCAACCTTTGATCATTAGTACAATAATCATATCCTCTACAAAGTATTTCAAACTCAAATGAAAATGTATCTAGGCCTTCATTTGTCAAACCATGAAAATTTGGTAGAGAAGATGGGGGAATTATGTGCATTTGTGTCACTCCTCCTAGATCTTTGATAGGGAATTCAAAAGTAGAAACGCGAGCCATTTCTTACCATAATAGAAGATATTCTTCATGTGTTTCTTTGAAGCTCCTCCTTCAAATTTTTTTGTCAATTGGTTAGTGAAATGGGTGGTGCTTACATCACCACTTAAGTGAAATCATGAGATTTGAGAATTTTTATTTTTATTTTATTTTATTTTTCAGTCATTCACACAGAAATTCAAACATTTATTTCTACCCTAAGTTCTTTAACAATCCTGCTGGAAAGTGGGTGAGGGAGTAGGGCTTTTACATGCTCCGTACGCAGGTTCTTACCTTCCATTTTTTATACCCAATTCTCTCCTAACAGGCACTCATCAGATGCACACTACTCCTTATAAATGGCTACACTCTCCCCAACAACGGTGCCAAAATGTTGAGTGATAAAATATGTCTTTTGAACTCCTAATTATCTCCACATTAATTGTCAACCCAGGGACGATTTTTTATTTTCAAGAGTGTACTCAGTCTAAGGCGGTCACTTGCTCAAGAGTAATGTTTTGCAGTATAATGCTTTAAAATGCAAAGATAAATGAATGCTGGAAAAAAAATCTAATTGGGACAGCAAGAAACTGAAATGTTCTGAACTAAATCATTCACTCAAACAATCATCAATCGAGGACTCAGTAATGATAACTCTCTCCCCTATAAACTGATGCAAATGAAAATCAATCATAGGCAAGATCTTTAATCTGAGAACTTAGATAGTAGTAGTCAGTGTCCTTTACAGTTGTTGATATTTCAATCCACACTAAAGCAAATAACTGGAAATGGAAATTCAATTGGAAATGCTCACTAAAACACACTTACTACAATATCAATTAAAAGATGAAATCAAATCCTTGCAGAAAAGAATAGCAACTAAGCCTATTGAAAAACTAAACAACAAAGATTCATCTAACAACAATCTTAAACATACCAAATTACTAGAATTGAACAACAATCTTAAATATAACTGAACAACAGAGCTAATTAAATAGAAATACACAACAACTACAAATGTAACTGAATTGGCAATCTTAATCTAGCAGAATGAACAACAATCACAGTTATAAATGAATAGCAATCGTAGTTATAAATGAACAACGACCGTAGTTATAAATGAACAACAGAATCTGAAATATACAGCGAAATATTATATCAGAATTAACAGCATGACATTTTAAGTTATAAATAATAATCTTGCTATCAACGCAATCTAATAACGATTTTGATGTAACAGAGAAATTCAACGAAATGTTCAGAAACAAAAGATTACTGAATAAAACAAATTAAAGAAATGAAAATGAAATCAAACCATCACTCGGAACTGTAAAATAATGATACAAGAAGCAAGTGGATCCACCAGGGCCGAGCCCTAGCCACTAGGGAAGCACTGCTGTGTTTACTCTAGGATCATATGCGAAGGAACTACAACTGTTTTTATATGTTAATCATTGCATAAACATTACAGTAGTTTCGTTCTCTGCTTCAGCAACAAGAGTCAACAATAACAGTTACAATTTCTCAATAGTAATTCTCCCCTTCCTCCTGTCCTACCCTATCTATCTCTAATCTAACAATCCATCTAATTATCTTTCTAATCATCCATCATGAATCATGAATCCATCATTCCCCAATCCCCTTATCTGATCTCTGTTTTCATTTAGATACAGAGAGAGCAGAAAGCAGTTACAATAGAGATTATTACAATATGATTCTCATTAAAAATTTGGATTGTTTACAACAAATTGATCAGCAAGATCATCTTTGAGATATCTGTCCATCAGCATTCAACAAGAATAGGTTGAATTTGGTATTGCAGCTGGGATAATTTGGAAAACGGCCACACAGCGAATCTGAGAAAAATGTCTTCAAATAACCTTCCGTTTCTCTGAGTACGGGCCGAATTTGGAAAAAATGCCTATTATAGAACTAATTTGGTCCGTTCTGGACAAAACCCATGTTTCGAATTTTCCAGATTCTTCAATATTTGCCCAAAATGTCCAATGAAAAATCATCACTTCTTTTCCAACGAATTTATGAGTTGGAACATTTAATGATGAGCTGGAGATCAAATATTCAATCTGGAAAATATCTTGGAGGCTAAAAATGGTGAGTAATGTTACAACCAATTTATTAATAAACCATCATTGGTAAAGTCATGCATTATCGTCAATTTATTAAAAATAAATGAGAATAAATAATATTTATCCATAAGAGCATAATTAATTATAAAATGGATTTATATGATAAATCATGATAAATGACATGATAAACAAGAGTAGAAATGGATGAAATAGGTGTTAAAAACTAATAATAATAATGATATATTAACGGCCCAACAAGAGTGAGGGATCATGTTGTATGTCACATTGTTGGCAAAAGGACGACCAAAGAGATGTGGGATGCATTGGCTACGTTGTATCAAGGATCTTCTAAGCAATGGAAGATGTACTTGGAGGAGAAAATGAGATCTGCAAGGATGCATAAGGGAGAACACATTGATCTGTTCCTATTGAAGCTTTAGGAAGTCCGAGATCAGTTGTAGGATCAACGCCTTAGCCTACATAGATGGTGAGATTAGCCCTAAATTCAATTTTAGAAGAATGGAGAGTATTTGTCCAGAGTATCTTGGGCAGAGAGAAATTATTGGATTTGGAAGGGATGTGGGCCACTCTTCAACAAGAAGAGATGATCCAAGACTTAGTCAAGGGAAAACTTGATGGCAGCATTAGTAGTGGGACGAAGCCCAAGGAGGAGGAGGAGAATGCAACCCTTGCATCAAATGGGTAGTAGGAGCAGTGGAGGCGGAAGAAGGACGTCTCAAAGATAAAATGTTTCTGGCGTGGTGAATTTGGTCACTACACTATGCAGTGTCTTCTCAATAAGAAGGACAAGGATGAGAAACATGATTCTCCATGGGAGAGGTGGGGTGATATAGTACTATAGTTCGAAAGAACTACAGATGGATAAGATCCCTGAGGAGTCCACCTCTTAGATCAAGATCTTGCTACAGGAGCCCATAGTCAGCAGTAGTAGGATGGACTAGTGTTAGGTGGTGCAGTGAGGTGCTAGAGTGACATATGCAGTGGCTAGTAACAGTCAGATACTAAGAAGCATAGAGCTAGTGTTGGCAGAAGTGTAGTTCGCACAGAGAAGATTCAGAAACAATGTAAAAACTTTTGTGATAGTGCAAAGTCTAGCAACAATAATAACTTAGACAACCGATGCATCATGATGAACACCTTTGGTTCAGTATTTTGGATGTTTTTATGTTGCAACAATAGCATAGTTGCAGTGCAGATGCAGTTGGCAGCAACATGCAGAGTTAGTCGTAGCACAGATGCAACATTTGCGTAGTAATTGGTGGGAATTAATGTCAGACATCAGCAACACAGAGGGAGATGTTACAAATTCAGGGTGATGCATCAGCAGGTTGCATTACTAGAGCACATTCCTCGCTAAGAGAGAGTGGTGATTTCTAGTCACATCAGATGTGTTATAAGCCTCAAAATTTGCAGGGAGGCTAGGACAAATGTATTCCAAAATACCCATAAATCATTTTGGGAAATTCCACCCGGAGATTGTTTTATTAAAATAAATAATTATTTTTAATGGGTCCTTAGTATAAACTTAGGAAATTAAAATAAATAAAGGGTATTAATAAAACTGGGTGTGAATCTTCTAGAAGAAGATGAAGATCGAGTCAATATGATATGAGCCATTGATTAGAATTTAATTTGGGTCGTTAATTACTCAACGAGAATATTGTAAGAAGGACTTCGATGGGCATTTGGAAGACACATAGAGTGAGAGATGAGAGATCGATTTTCTCAAGAGAGTAGCACAATAGTTGTTGGAGAGGTCATCGAGGAGATTTCTTTTAGTGAGGGGCAAGGATAGTTTTCCAGTTGGAGAGTTTCCTAATCTGGGGATACATTACAGAGGAGACAGAGAGAGATCCAAAAAATGTAGTGCAGAGCCACGTTGAGCAGCGTAGAGCCACGTTGGGCAGCGTAGAGCCACGCAAAGGTAGCGCAGAGCCTAAGAGGAGATTCGAAATTTGTTGGAGAGTCGAGTTCTAGAGCCAGAAGTCGGGGTGTGAGACCAGAAGGGCAGAGAGTCGAAGTTCCAAAGGCAAATCGACTAGCAAGAAGGGTGACACAGAGCCTAGTAGCTTTGATGCTAAACTGCGTAGGCTGACACAGAGGCATCACAGAGGAAGTGTGGGGCTTACCATCCAGAGCCTGGATCAATATTAATTCTCCAATGATAGTGTGAGGTGTTTCTCACTACTTTATCTTCCAGTCAAGTTCTCTATATCGAATAGCCAGTAAGGCATCCAAAGCTTGTATTCATAAACTACTGCATAATAATACAAACCCTCAACTGCTGCATCGGTTTTCTCGCATTGGGTTTTTCCGGGGACATTTGTCCAAAAACAACAGTGTCACTTGTGTGTGTGTGTGTTATTTATTCTCGCTCAATTATTGTTTCTACATATAATTTAATTAGTGAAGGTTGCATTCATATTTACTTCGATATTTACAGTGTAACACAATAAATAACTTGCATGAATTAACAAGTAGGAGAAGTAATATCATTTTGTTGCAATAAGGATTTGGGTCTTCGAATTTTCACATGAAGTACATTTATTACATCAATATGTACACTTTTACTCTCTCAGTACTGGTCCTTTAAAGGTTGGGGAGGTGAATGATTACAAAAAATATATACTTCCACCTCTGTCACTTGTTAACGAGGTGGGGTTTGAAGAGGTGAATTACACTAATGCAATTTGATCTCCATCGTCCACTTATGAGGGTGGAGTTTGAGGAGGTGAACACAAAAAAAACACCTCAACCCCTACCACTTGCTTATGATAATTTGGGTTGTGGATGTGAATGTCACAAATGCACACCTTGACCACTGTAAAATCACCTTCAACCCCCACTCATGAGGCTAGGGCTGGGAGAAATGCTAGTGTATTCTTGTGAATCTTTGGAGACGGGGAAGTGAAGGTGTGTATTTATTGCAAATGCACACCATAACCACTCTAATCTCATACTTAGGATGTCTTGGGACAATGAGAATGAAGGTGTGCATTTTTTCTTCATCCCTCGATTCATGGATTTGGAATTAGGGGAATGGAAGTGTGTATTTGTGTATGCAAGTGCACACTTTCACCTAAGGCAAACAAGTAGGTGCAAAAATATATAGTTTTGTCTCTTACACAAACCCACACCTTTACCTCAGAGGTACACCTTTGTTTTGATAAGGCTCGAAGGGTAGACGCCCCCACCCATGTGGCATATTAACTCTTGCTAAATCATGAGTTATTGGTGTATCTAGCTTATTAGTTGGTGTTATGATAACAACCATAATATTTGACCTTGGGCCTTGCCCACATTACTCCAACAATTTTTTTTTATCTAAATGAAACGGGTAATTCCATTATATAACTTGGTTTGCACGACTAGAACCATTTACATCAAGATGTACAAAACTGGACTCAGTTATGTCTACTAATTCTACATGCCAGTATATCCAAAGTAAAACTTTATTATCTTTACTATTCCTATGGGCTATAATCCTACAATGATATTTCCCACAAACCTTGTAAAATTTCCCAAGCAAAAAAAATATTTGCAATATATAGAAAATCATGTTTAAAAGTTGCTAGATGGACGAACTTCCTCATTACAGGTTTTCTTCCCCTTGCTTGCCTCTGTTTCCTCTGCGCCCCAAACTGGATTCCTTTGCTGCTTTGATGGACCTGAAGTTGGAAACCTGGGTAATATTTCATTGACCCCCTCAAACAAACTACCACACACCAGTTTCAAGCCACTCATCATCATATCAACTTCCATCTTGATAATCTTCCTATCCACCCTCGCTTCTAGAAATTCCAGTCAAGGCTCCATTCACGCCACATTTGTCTCCTTATTTTCCTCCAGGAGCTCAATTTGGCATGTCAATATATCAAGTCTACCCATGAGTAAGTTAAAAAGAAACTCCACAACCTTCTGCCATTTCTCCTCCATGGTTCTGGAGGCTTTTCACTCGGTGGAGCCATCGCTAAGCTCTTCGACACGATGTAATTGGGGGCATGATTAATCAAAAGAAGGATGAAATTTTACAATCATTCTAATTACTAACATTGAGTCTCCAAGCATAATGAGTTTTTTAATGCCTTTTCTACGAGAAATATCCAACCCTTTCTAGAGTGCCGCGTATTTCGCTTTATTATTGGTGGCTTCTCCTAGTTTCCAAGCAAATCTAATACACTCTTGTTCCATAGGGAAAATAATTTCCCCTCCCACTCTTGCCACCCCTAACATTACTCCAACATATTACCAATTCACTATAATAATAATACAAATACACATAATATAAAACCACACACTTTCACATTTCACCATTCAATAATAATATAAAAATTATACTCTTTCATTTATTCTAAATTTAATTAAAATCTTATAAAAAATATTAAACATCACTCCAACATATTACCAATTCACTATGATAAAAAAAAAACACATAAATATATAACTACACACTTTCCCATTTCACCATTCAATAATAATATAAAAATTATATCTTTCATTTATTCTAAATTTAATTAAAATCTTATTAAAAATATTAAACATAAGACAATAAAATAATATTTTAAAATTTAATTTTAAATTTAAGTCAAACCATTTAAAATACTTTCTAAAAGTTACATGCATTTTCCACATGAATGCCATGTTATATTTCCTCGGGTGATATCTCTTTCCTTCTTTCTTTCCCTTTCAATTCTTTGTTATTATTGACTATTTTTTTTTTTTTTTTTTTTTTAATCTGGCTTACTTTACCATGTGTTAGACTTTTAAAGCCATATTATATATCAAATTTATTGAAGCTTCTCTTAGATTTAAAACCATCTCATATATCAATTCTTGATTTATGTTGTTTAAATTGGTTTTTGACTACATATATGAATAATTCATCACCCTCACCCGGATGCGGGTGATATTATGAGCAGTTAATGCCCATACGAGCGACGCCGGCATTGGGCACCATCGTAGAGCAAGTAGGCGACTTTTTGGCAGCACATTAAGTCCCATTAATGAGGAATTGGGTGCACAGCATGCGGAGTAAATACTTCAGGATGATGAGCATACGATCTATTTTAATTGCCCAGAGCTCGACACTCTCTCTGGCTCATTCTAGCAGAGACATCCCAGGTCGATTTGGTTCACAGAAGTTAGGTGCAGTGCTAAGCATTTGGAAGCCATCAGGGCTCCATCGAAGACCGCATCAGGCCAGCCTCAAGCATCTAATCACGGTTCTTCTGGCTCGCATCTGGTATGGTCATTGTTTTCTCCTTGGGTATATAACTGCAATTGGTCGGGTCACAGAGTCTGTTGAAGTAGTTTTGGCTGAGGGTGGGAATCATTCAGACAATTCTGGTACTTATTTCGGGGTTCTGTTTTTTATCTGTGGGGTGCTTTCTCTGGGCACTTTCCACTCTGAGTACTGTTATCCCCGGCTTATTTCAAATTGGGGTGGGGCGTTCTTCTTCCTCATCCAAACCTTTTGTCCTCTCAGTTTATCAATCATTGCTGGTATGGCTCGTCCTCGAGGAAATACCCGGAGGGGCAGATTTTCTGGCACATGGGGGGGTGTTAGAGGAAGGAGAGGTCCTGTTCCTCGACGCATCTCCCCGCTTGTTTCTGTCTCGCCAGCCTCTCCATCTTCCGACCACTCTGGTCCGTCCCTCTCCAGTTCTGTCCACACCTCCCGTTTCACTTTTAAAAGCAAGCTAAACAAGCCCACTATCTCTGTTATTATCACGGTCATCTTCTCTGAGGAAGAAGATGACCTCCCTGGCTCTGATGAACATTCCATGGACAGGACTCTCTCACAGAATTCTAAGGACTCTCAAGGAGGCGGGGTAGAGGATATCCCCATTCTTCCAGAGGAGCAGCAGGATAAAGATCATGAAGAGGATGCGCGTCTTCAGCAAGCTTCTTCACACGAGGAGGTCATTTTTTGTGCACCGGCGCAGTTCTCTGGCACTGTTCTGTATCCGGTGATGCCTCCTGGTCGCAATATTACGGATGTTGAAGACAATGTGATGATAGAATGGGTCAGCTCTCCGTGCAAAGCCAACAGCGAAGATGCAGAGTTACCACCTCAGGCAGAATCAATCAACGACGAAGATTGATGGAGCAGATCGGGCGGCGGTGGAGGATTTCGGGAGGCTCTTTTTGGCGGAACTTTACGTCCCGAAAAGTCAGAAAGGATGACGTCAGTCGAGAGCCACGCATCAACAAAAGATTTCATCGGGCTCGTTCATACGGAAACCGCTCGATGGTCGATGGCGGTCCGATAAACTGGTGGTTTTTGTTAAGCGGTTTCATGTTGCCGCTGAGGTCCACGTCAGTCTTTTTCAGTGTAATTTTCCATCGTCATCTTGTTTTTGCCTTTTGGTGGTGGGGTCTAATTCTACAGAGTCCAGGGCTCTCGTTTTTTATCTATGTAAACAATCAGTTAAGAGCTGATGGCAGAATTTATCTTGGCAGAGGGCAGGCTCTAGCCCCCTCAGAGGTTCCTACCTCTTTGTAAATATTTTTCCTCTTTTATTTATACATAATAGAATAGTCTTTATTCAGAAAAAAAATAAAATAATTCATCACCCTCAAAAACCCCTAGGGCACTTCAATTGTGAATATTTCATTGGCCAAACTTGTGATTTCAATGAATCACTGCCGAATTCTAAACAAATTAGATCGACCAAACTTATGATTTCAATGAATCTTTACCGAATTCTAAAAAAAATAGATCGAAAAATAAACCAGAAATTTTTCTAAAAGTCTCACATATAAACAATGCCTAATATTTTTACTTTTTTTTTGCTTTTATATATATATATATATATATTAATTCCAATCTAATTCCTACTTTAACATCTATTTTCTAAAGTATTTATTTGTGATGCTTCACTTTTTCTTTTATTAGGATTGCCATATAACCTTTTTCATTTTGTTTTCATTAAAGAATATTAATGTAATATTAGGTTATGGTTGAGTAATTAAGTTAAAATATTATTATGTAAAGTATTAGAAGTTTAAATTTTCCATATATATCAAATTGATTTCCCAGAAGTGATGATTGATGCTATGTGATTCATTTCACTAGTTTCAATCCAACTTCTTCACCCCCGTGAGCATCATCCGATTCAATGAGTGCTATGTTGACTTTTTAAAAATCATGAGAAATTAGTCAGTTACAACTACCTCTCATGGAAATGGTCATAGATGAATGACTTTCTTAACGCAGTTGAATCCCAAATAATGATATCTAATATAATGCACCGTGAAAGACCCTCAATACTTAAATATATTTGATAATTAAAAAATAATTAAATAAATTTATATTTCAGTTTAAAAAATAAATTTAATTTATTATTATTAAGTATTTATATTTTCATGGTAACATGATTCTAGTACTAATCCCTCTAGGTGAAGCTTAGTGGTAAAGCAATAAGTTTAGTATAATTTCATTTATGAATTTAAGGAAATATTGATGATGATAATGATGATGATGATTAACATCCACTAAGACCAATGTGGTCAATCACATCTTAAGAAAGTAAGAGATTAATTGTGACTCTTTAATATGTTATTTCTATGATAAAAAAGAGGGGAAAGAAGTGTTCTTAGATCCTTATAGTTTTGTTGACTTAACAAGTCAAGAAGTTTGGTAGTGGGGAAAATGTTTTGGAAATGAGAACATATGTGAGTAAAAGTCGAATAACCCAAGAGAGAGTGCTTTTCATCTTCAACCCTGTTAGTATTGCAAAACTGACAAATTCTTTAGTCCCAAGGTGCTTTAGGAATATACCAATGTTTAGTTTCACTTCGAAACTCATGAGAATTAGTTTTTATCTTCACAATGTTCATTTTATTTTTAGCATTGGTTAAGACTGAAAGATAATTTTGGTTAGCAAGAGTGGGGTTGATCACCTCCTTATGATAATTAACTTCCTTTTTCTCTCTTGCTCCTTATCATTTCACAACTTATCTTTAAATTTGGAAGAATAGTATTTTTAATATTATCCTTATTCTCCAAGACGATCTCCTCATTTATCCCCAGATGGTCGAGCCAAGACTAGGTGCCCTTATGTCGGCCTCACTTGAGCCAGAGTTGGGGGTTTTGGCTAGAGTTAGGGTTTTGGGGAACCTCTTGGCTTCCATGTTGTAAAGCTTCTTCTTATACATTAGATAGCTAAACATGGCCATGCTTTATTATTATTATTATCCCTGCGGTAGCAGGGTATAATACATTTGGTAATATGTTGACCCTGCTATTAACCCCATGGTTGACTAAAAATTAAGTGAACAATATTTAAGGTTTACACTATCGAAGGGAAATAAATTATTAATTTTTATATTATTTTTGCTTATTTAAAATTTGATTGATTGATTTCATTTAGCTCTTATTTCGCAATCATGATTGATTTACAACCATCATCAACTCATAAGATCTATAGATACGATTGGATATGGTAAATGAACCTTGTACAGTGGATATGTTAATGACAAGGCACTCCATTCATCTATTAAATCATGTTTCTGAGAAGTCATTGGTGCTCCCTTCTCCTGTTTTGTGTACCTTCCATTTTAGCATATTGAGAGTTGGCATCAACATGTTTTGTTGGAGTTCGTTATAGTCGAAAGAGTAACTTTCGTATTACAATTTCATGGTTGTCAAATTATGCCAAATCAATTAAAAATGTTATACTAGTGCGAGGCTAAATTTTAAATACTTTTTCAAAAAATAAATTAATATTTTAAAATCCAGTTAAAATCTCTTCAAAACAAATATGATTAAATTATCTTCCAAATAAATATAAATATGATTAGATTATCTTCCCATCTAGACCTTCACACAAGGAAACATTATTAGCAAGCTTCTTTTTGGATGCTTTGCCTTAAACAGTTGATGTGAACATTTTCCAAAGAGTTAATGTGACAACATTTTCCAAGCACTAACATCATGAGTCTTTATCTTTTGAAGCTTAATGTAATGCAATCTTTTCCCATTTTATTTTATATCTTCCTATAATATATATTATTTAGTATTATAGTATTTGATTTTGTAAGGGTTATTTATAATAATTGTAAATGTTTTATTATAATGTTTATTTTATTATGATATATCTGGAAAAACATGAAACATCATATGTAAATAAATATAAATAATGTAGAGTTTATTTTGTAAATAAAATAAATAATTAAATGTTAATTTTTGAGTTAAGACTTTATCTTGAAAATGAATCATACTCAATAGTTGGAAAAGCGTCGATAAAAATATTTTTTTATATAATTTTCTTCGAAGATATTATTAATTAAATATTAAATTTAAATAAAATAAATAATTAAAGTTTACAATCCAATTAGGGATGTTCTTTTAATAAACGATGCAATTAAAGATGTCCATATAAAAGAACAGAACGCTCATGACTTGGACTTTAACATAAAAAGTTTCGTATAGTGTTTTTTTTATAGGTATAGTTTACTTTTATTTTTTATAGGTATAGTTTACTTTTATTTATTTTATTTTTAATAGTTTACTCTCTGAAAAATAGTTTACTTTTATTTATTTTTAATATTATTTTGTTAGTTTAATTATAAAATCTAATTATTAGAGCATCGAAAAATATAATAATTTTAAAATCTAACCATTAAAGCAGTAAAATAAAATTAATGCTATATAGTCTAATTAATAAAATTTACAATTTTTTTTAATATTTTAATAATCTAACCATTAAAGCAGTAAAATAAAATTAATGCTTTTTTCACGTAGAAAAAAGTCGTAATTTATATTCATGATTGAAATAAATTACATTTTGTAGATGCTTAAAGCATATGCATATGGCTGTCCATGGTTAGGACAAAAACTAAGAAGAAAAAAAATAAAAAAATTTCAAATACATCAAGCCTATATTTTTCTGCCCTTCTTCTTTTCCACCCTACGCCAACCCTGTGAGTCAGGAGGGGGAATAATGATGGCCTGCGGGTGCTCTTGTATGTTCACTGGAGATTCTTTGTCGGATTCTGATCCTTCAGATCCGTGAGTTCTTTTGTTGCCACTAAATTCCAGCTGTGGATTTGTCTGCTGCTGGAGTTGGTCCTCCATTTGAGGGTCTGGTGCTTTTTCTTCCTGTGTGCCGTTCTGTTCCATATTTGTATCCGGTTCCTCTTGGTTCACTGTATGCTCTGCCTTCTGCATGTCCTCTTTTTCCCTCCAATCAGTGTGCTGCCATCCGTTCGGCTTTTTTGGTTGTTTCTTGTTCACTTTGGGGTCCTTCTTGCCCAGAGGGCAGGTGTTTTGAAGATGCCCTGTTTGCATGCATCTAAGGCATCTGAATGCTGTATTTTCATAATCCAGCGGTTGTATCCTCTGCGTGTTATTATAGTTCAATGTGATGTGATCAGGTAGCCCCAAACTTAGATCCACTTCTACACATATTCTAGCATAGGTGAATATTCCTTGGTTAATTCTTTCTTCATCTGTTTTGAGGTATGTCCCCAAAGAATTCCCTATGTCTGATAAAACTTTGTTGTGCCAGAAGTGTAGAGGGAGGTTATGCAGTCTCACCCAAACAGGTACGGTTGTTACTTTCATAGTATTTGCATCAAATTCAGGGAACCAGGGGATGGTGAAGAGGCCAGCCTTTCCCCAAAACCATGGCCCCTGATTGATAATGTTGTCACGTTCCTGTTCTGTTGTAAAGCGAACTATGAAGAAACCCTTTGAGCATAGATGAACTTCACAGTCAGGTGACCATGTTGTGAGGATCCAGTGATGCAGGGCATCTGATTTTGGCCAGAACCCATTAAATCTACATATAACAGCATGAGTGGCTAGATCAATGTGTAGATTGCTTACCCCCGGTGAAGTTACTTGGATAGTTGGAGCTTCCAGTGTTTGTTCCACTATGTAGGGTCCTGGTAGCTCTGGAGCTGGTACTGGTTTGGGTTGAATGTTTTCCCCTTTACCGTTCACCGTGCCCTTGTAAGAGCCTGTATTCTTTGAGCTGGTTCCATTGACTGCATCACGAAAGGAGCCTGGAGTCTGTGTTTCGCTGGCTGCTGCGCCTCCCCGAAGCCTCATGTTGACTATAATGTTAGATCCTGGCTTGATGTTGTAGTGGCCTATTGTCCAGTGATCTTGTAACGATCTGCCTTCTGAGAGCAGATGTTGGTATCGTTCCGGAAGGCCACTGTGATTGACAATGATTTTCTTCAGTTTTGAGACCTTGTCTGAAGCTTGAACCCAGATTGGGGTCGATTTCCCAGTGGGGGGCTTTATAAAGATTTGGAACCATAGATCTGTTGAGAAAGCCTTCAGATCCACTGAGTCTGCCTTTTCCAGGTCCGATTTTATGGGTTTGGTTTTTAGATCTGGCTGGTTCCCGCCTATCTTCTGCCTGGATCTGGACAGATCTGAGAGATCCCTCCCAGATCTGCCATATTTGGCCCGATCTAGTATGGGAGAGGATAGATCTGCTACATGCAGGTCCCTTTCTTTGTTTGCCGCTTCCGGGTCGATGTAAATCCTACCGGATTTTGCCTGTTCTGTTATGTATGATGGCAGATCTGTGGCTTTCGGGCTCTTTTCCTGTGAAATGAATTCCTGGGGAGGACCGAATTTCTTGATGGCGGAGACTTTGCTGGTTGCGTCTGAGTTGTCCTCGTATCTGAGTACCTGTCCAGGGTACTCCTTCTCGAATTGGGCCAATTCCTCCAGCGTTGAATCGCTCTGTATTGTCTCCAGATCGGCGTTCTCCAACATCCACACCAAGTGCTCGAACAACACCACCTCGCAGTCCACTGAGAAGCCATCCCTAAATTTCTCAACGATCAGAACCCTAAGCAACGGATGGTTCAGATACTCGGCATTTATGAAATATCGCCTGCTACACTTGGCAGCATACACCGTCTTGTAACCCTCGGGCGCTTCGTCTAATTTCTGGTCATCTGCATGCAGAAGACCCGCAGGTTTTTTTCCTGCAAAACAGTCGAGCGCGCCATCGAATGCAGGATTCCAAAAAACGTTACTGTACGAGCGTTCCATCCTGCCCGATTATATCCAAGCAACAATAACATATATCACATAGGAAGTGAATTTTTCTTCAAATAAAATTAATGCTATATAGTCTAATTAATAAAATCTACATTTTTTTTTAATATTTTAATTTAAAAAAAATATAAAATAAATGAAAAAACTAAAAAATGTAAAGATCACTTAGTCACTCGAATTGATTTTATTTATAAAAACTTAATCATTCGTAATTCCAAAATATTTGATTGAATTATCATTTTATTTCGAAAAGTTGTATTTGTAAATATTATTTTTATTTTTATTTATAAATTAAAACATATTATATATATATATATATATATATATATATATATTTTTTTTTTTTTTGCCATTTTAGGGTTCGTTGGCTTTATTTAAGGCTTTCGAAATCTTTTTTGATCGCTTACTTGAGGCTTCCCCTGGCTATTCAGAAACCTTCATTTTTAACATAAACCACACTTGTTGATTTGGACAAATGAATTTTGATCGCTTATTTTAGGCTTTCCCTGGCTATTCAGAAACCTTCATTTTTAACATAAATCACACTTGTTGATTTGAAATGCGTGGATAAATGAATTTTGATATGATTATGTGGAAAACCTGTATCACAAATTAGATATCAATTACATAAGTCTCAATTCAATAATTATTAATCTAAACTAAATTAATCGCTGAGTAGTTTTTTTTAATGGATTTGATTAACTAGATACCATTTTTCTATTAATACATTAAACAGGTAAAAATTTGAGATAGATACCATTTTTCTATTAATACATTAAACAAGGAAAAATTTGAGATAAATTATATTATTGAAGTTATAAAAAAATAAAAAATATTCCATACAAAAATCCATGCTCATTCTATTCCATTTGCGTTCAGTGGTTAGGCATTTAAAATATGTGGAACCCAAACATTCTGGTCGTTGTAGAGTACCAACCCTAGCCAGTGTTGTGTTTGACTCTTTAACACATGCCATTGTTGACTAAGTATAATTGATTAATCTTTAAAAGCCAGCATCCCGACCCGTGGAAAACGTGATTATTGGTTTGTGTTATATAATTTAATTTATTTAAATTACAAATTCTGCCCAGTACATAGTCAAGGTATTTTTTATATGGAGATTTGTTAACTTCATGTCAGAAAAGTCGCTGGGAGATATTTGTTCCCTATTTCATAGTGACCGTACCAAATCACTTCAACAATTTTCAAGGAGTTATTGTAAATCATTTTGATTATGTTTTGATTAAGATGTAGTTTTCTATTTAGTTTCCTCTTACTCAGACAATATTAAATATTTTTATAATGAAAGAAATATTTTTATAATTTTCATTTTAAAGTATTTTTAATTTTTTCTACTATCATTTAATAGTATTGGTTTATTATTATTGTTTTATTTATTTTTAATAGTATTGGTCTGGTTTATTTGTCTTTAGTATTAAATGAAAGTTATTTTTAATTAAAATTATTTTTTTAAGCAATTTAATTTGTTGACAATATTGTTTACTTGGGTAGGTTAAGTGGTGATAGCCGTGCAATGAAGTCTTACCGAAAGGCGTGAATAATGGACATGTAAACTCGAAAATCAGAGAGTTTTACCAAGCTTACAAAAAAAGAAAATTGTTGACAATATTTTATGTTGCAGCAAGGTTTAGGCCCAATGTCATTATCACTATCAAGTCTTCTTTATCATGCTCAAGCCTTCAATTTTAGGAGACTTGGGTGTAGTATATTGTTAAGTATGCTTCTACATACTATAATTCAAGGGATATAATTACTAGTTTTTCATGATAAGTTCTTGATCTGTTCATTATTATTCGGTGTTCATTTTTATAGGTTATTTTCCCTTCGCCTTAGTATATGCCTAAGCTTAATCAACATTTTTTCTTCACATAGGATTACAAAAGGGCGTTGGAACTCTCCATTTAGTTATAGTGGTAAAACAATGCCTTGTAATGTCCAAGTTAACAAATCAATGGGACATGACCATCTTTTGTCAATGCAAGGTAGAGAACATAGCATGTATTCTAGTCAATTGCAGCATGTTTCCCACATAGACCACCATTTCCACTCCTCCCTATTTCCTTATGGGGAGCATGTGTATTCATTGTCATAAGCCTTTTTCTTGACATAGGATTACAAAAGGGTGTTGGAACTCTCCATTTAGGTATAGTGGGAAAACAAATGCCTTATAATGCCCAAGTCATCAAATTAATGGGACATGACCATCTTTTGTCAATGCAAGGTAGATAAGATAGCATGTATTCTAGTCAATTGCACCATGCTTCCCACATAAACCACCATTTCCACTCCTCCCTATTGCCTTATCGGGAGCATGTGTCTTCATTGTCATAAGCCTTTTTCTTGACATAGGATTTCAAAAGGGTGTTGGAACTCTCCATTTAGGTATAGTGGGAAAACAAATGCCTTATAATGTCCAAGTCACCAAATCAATGGTACATGACCATCTTTTTTCAATTGCAAGGTGGAGAACATAGCATGTATTCTAGTCAATTGCACCATGTTTCCCACATAGACCACCATTCCCACTCCTCCCTATTGCCTTATGGGGAGCATGTGCATTCATTGTCATGAGCCTTTTTCTTGACATAGGATTACAAAAGGGTGTTGGAACTTTCCATTTAGGTATAGTGGGATAACAAATGCCTTATAATGTCCAAGTCACCAAATCAATGGGACATGACCATATTTTGTCAATGCAAGGTAGAGAACATAACATGTATTCTAGTCAATTGCCCCATGTTTCCCACATAAACCACCATCTCCACTCCACCCTATTACCTTATGGGGAGCATGTGTATTCATTGTGATGCTTCATGTTAAAAAATCAATGATTTACAAGATTATGTGCTTCACATTAAGTAGTATATTTTGTTCTTTTATTATAACATTTGTAAAAGTTGATTACGATAGTGTAGACTTGACTTTGACTACAGGGAAAAAAATGTAGACTTGACTTTCAACTTCTGCTCACATGGTACATCTTTTAATTATTTTCTGGCAATGATGATGGACAATTTTTCTAAGAATAGGCCTACCAACCAAACTATTGGCAAAAAATAATAAATTTAAGAGTGATTTAAAAATATAAAATATTTAATAATAAAAAATGATATGATATGATTTAGTTTAAAATATAGTATTGTTAGTTAATTTTTTTTATTTCTTTTTATACCTTGATTATATTCCAATTTTATATTAAAAATTAAAAATATTATTAATTTTTTTAAATACTTTTTTTAAATTTCTTAAAAATGTTATTTTCACATATAATTTCATGTTATTCTTGCACAATAAACAAAAGCCATGCAGTGGCAATGTGAATGACATTGCCACCACGTAGCTCTTATTAATAAATTGTTGTTGTTTTATTTTATGAAAGTTGTAAGTTTTACATGATGTAATATTTAATTTTTTAGTGGGCGTTATGGTCATATTTGAATGTATTCATGCAAATGTGATATTGTGTAAATATAGAATTTGACGAGAGGTATATATATATATATATATAGTTTGCAGATTTCCAATGCAAGATAACAATATTTTTTTTACCATTTTCCAATATTCTCTTTATAATAAAGTAGAAACATTTTTTGGTTTGAAAGTATGATTCTAGGATTTAGATTCCAACGTCCACATGCTATAAGTTTGAGGTCATTAGCAGTACTGAAAAACATATTGTTCATCCATTCATGTATGTCTTTATTGTTTTTTACTCTAATTTAGCTATATTTAAATTAAGTAAGAGTATCTACAATGTACCCCTTTCAAAGTTAAATAATAAAACTAAGCATATTGTTCATCCATTCATGTATGCCTTTATTGTTTTTGAGTCTAATTTAACTATATTTAAACTAAGTGAGAGTATCAACAATGTAGCTCTTTCAAAGTTAAATAATTAAACTTAGTCGCAACTATGTGGCCTTGTTTAATATAAATCTCATTTATATAATGTATTTTAAATTATCATTATAATAACTATAATTTTATATATTTATGATAAAAGTAAAAAAATATTTTTTCGCAAAGTTGAATCATGTAAGTTATTTAAAATTGGTGGTTTTTTATATGTGATCTAATAGATATTTTAGGTCGAGTAACGTTTTGATAAGACTATACAAGAAAATAATTGATGAGGGTTGGTAAGAAGAAATTAGTTGTATTATAAGGATCAAGTCAAATTGTCCTTTATCCCCTACCATTTTTGGCAAGGCTAAACATTTTATGTTTTCAACCTTTCATAGTTTGTTATAATTGGAATTTAGTCAAACAATCTTTGCCAAAATTGCAATTTTGGATTTGATAAAATTGTTATTTTTAAGACAAATGAATTTAGCACCCTCGAACACCCCTATTGCATTTGGATTGTGTAATGTTAACATATGATGTCTTCTTCCATTGATCCAAACTTATACTTATTGAATTTCAAGGAAAAAATGTCAATTTCCTTCTTGTTATTTTGAGTAGTCGGAAAATACTGATTTGTAGTGTACTTAGACTACAAATTTATATTGACAAGTGAAAGGCATGTTTTAAAGTAGTTTGTTTTGGTACAAACTTGGCTAGGATAGTCATCATCCTTCTTATTTGTGTTAGCGATATTGTGTAGCACCCAACAAGGTCTTAACACTTTAATGGGTAATATTAATTACAATTATCTATCATATTGTTGTTCAATTCATCCTTTTGAGATATGCAATTTATAATAGTAGGTTTCAAGTTGTTAACATGGTTTTTTTTATGTTTGAGGAAGGTAAGCTAATAACCAATCAAAAATAATTTTAAATCTTATTACAGGACCAATATCTTATTATTTCTCACTATGAATTTTTATATACGATTTGGATTGAATCATTATATAATCTTTCATATGTCCCAATGCTTTTAGACTAGAAAAACTGAAGGAATAAACTTTTAAAAGCAATTTTATTGACGAGACCCAATTTGGAGAATTGGGGTATGAAACACTTATGAGGACAATTTGAGGCCTTAAATGATGTTTTTTCAAGTAAAACTTTCCCACTTTATTGATGATCCTCATGAAATTACTCTACACTTGAAGGCCTTTTCAATGGTGGAAGAATCACATCAATCAAAGTTCGGATGCAAAAGTTATGACCCCTGGAAATTGACCTATCATGATTGACCACCATAATTTGAGAGGATGTCAAGTCAACCCTTGTTATTCATGGAAAAGGGGCTAGCCACATGAATACCATGAAGAAGACTTTAGAAGGGTCAAATTTGTAACTCTAATTGATAATTAAAGGAGTAAAATTTAACCCCTAATTGGCTATCAAACCATGTCATAATCTAGCTACTAATAGGAAAGGGGGTTTCATTCTATTTGAGTGCATTTTGTTGCATAATAGAGCAGGTTAGTTCAGAGTGGATAGAAAGAGAGCAGAACAAAGGGGGATTGTATTATTTAACATCCTATGGGCCACAATCCTAAGGTGACTCCGTAGACAATGCCTTCTCCTTTGCACTTGCATTATTATCATTCCAGACAAAAGTGAGCAGAGTAGCCTCACCTTTCTATCGGGTTTTATCTTGTAAGGGTTTCCCAAAGCATATCTTGGTGTACATTGTGGTTTGTCACTGATTGTATTTCCATGTTCTTTATTTTCCACATTTTATATATTGCATGCATAAACAACAAAATAATAATAACAAATTTGGAATATAAAATGAATTAACCCTTCATAGTATAGATTTTGGTTTATCTTCACATAAATGTTGTGATGAGTTGTCTAGTGGAATATCCAGTGTAGTTATATATATATATATATATATATATATATATATATATATATATATATATATATATATATATATATATATATATATATATATATATATATATCATTCTTGTCATCATCATCGTTAGGTGGATAGATATACACTAATTAATTAAAAATAATTTAAATATTATAGTGGGCTTATTTAATTAAACGATTCATTTTTTTAAGGTGGAAAAATATAATATATTTATGGTTACTATTTGCATATGCGTGTTGGCTCATCACCTTATTTAAGGAAAGTTTCATCAACTAAAGTAACTTATAGTGGTCCGTAAGGGGGCATACTCTCACTCATATCATATGCCTCTAGGCCAAGGACTATTAGCCTGTTTCCTTACATCCAATGACTTGTATTCATGGGCTAGTAATAGTGTCATGGATTATGTGATATCCGCTATCCCTATTTCCAACCAAATAGTTAAATTTGGCCTCTTAAGTGATCATGAGCCTAACTCCATCATAAACCTTTAACCCTAACTCTAAAATTTTCCATGCTCAAAATCCCTATGAATGAAAATTTTTATAATCAAAGGCACCTATTTTTTGACAAAAGTAAAGTTGATCTCTTCTTAAAAGATTTAAATATGGATTTAAACCTCCTAACTTAAAAGGACAACATGAAAAGGTACTATATAAATAGAAAGTAAGAGTGACTTTTGGGTCTTTCTAAAATGGATCTTAGGTGGTTGTGGAGGAAAGTTCTATTTCATAAAATGAAAGATAATAATATGATTATGTTGAAGGAATGGAATTCCTACCTTGAAATTCTTTATGAATCCCCTAATTCCATGGACACCATTTCAAACATTCTTATAGAGGGTAAAATATTTTCTCTGGAATACAAAGAATTTGGGGTTAAGAAGCTAGCAAATAGGAAAGCTAAGGACATTGAAGAGTATTGTTAGTATGAAAATTCTTAGTGGGTGTACCAAAAATACTTCACTTAATTCAATGATGACAATTGACCCTAACAACAAAAATATGGTTGTTCAAGCTCCAGATATGAAATGATAAAAGAAGAAACCCTGCAATAAAGAGATCATATGCAATCTAAAACAGAGAATAACAAGAAATAAAGGATGCAATAACCCAATAGAAGAAAACTTTTAAATGAATAATATCTTTATTAGAAAACACCTAGTGAAGGAGATCTACAATAAGGGTCAACAAATCCCCCTCCGTGGGATGGGTCCTTTTATGTCCTTGTGTTTCAGCAATCAGTTTCTCTCTCTCAATATGTAAAAAACCCAAAACAAAAGAGTAGAACTCAAATGGGAGCTCGAATGTGAAGTGAAGATAATGGTGACAATGATAGTGATCATGGTAAAGAATGAATGAAAAACCCTTTTATTTATAACAAAATATTGGGTTGATCTCGAAAATGGGAAATAATAAAATATTATTCACCAAATCAAGATCTAGCCGTTAGGAATACTTTATTATATTTTTTGGAGAGGGAATATATATATATATATATATATATATATATTTAACTGAAACGGGTATGTTTTATTTATGATTTGGTTGGGCTGAGCCTAATCAACCTTGTTACGATGCAATATCTTACATCTTAATACATCTTGATGTAATCTGTTTCTTAGGTTAAGGAACACTTGCTTGAATAATACTATTGTCATTGATGTTGAGTTCGCTCGATGCAAGAAGGCAACCTTTGTTTGCCATTATATCCACTTCACTATTCGAGCTTCTGAGAATGTGGAAAATTTGAAAGGATTCAAAGTCCTTTAGTATGGTCATTAGCCTTTTCAGAGACTTGTTGAGTGTGGCGTTGTTGAACTGGTCCTGCATATTGATCTTCTTAATGAGGATTTCTGAGTCTCCAAATGCTTGACAATCTTTGATGCCTCTTTCCTGAACAATTTGGCAGGCCTTTATGAGGCCAAGAAGTTCTGCCTAGTTATTTGTATGATGACCAAGCCCCCAGCTAAAGCAATCTTTTCTAGTGTTGTGTGGGGAGTAGATGACTCCACCAGCGCCCGCTGCCCTAGGGTTTCCCTTGGAGGCTCCATCGAAGAAAATTTTAGTTTTGAGTTAATTCCTCCACCAAAGATGGAAGCTGGCTTCTGGATCTCTTAATCTCCAGTGAGGGTTGGGAAGGGGGAGGATCAGAGATTTGCCTTTGGGGAGAGGGCTAAGATGATTCAACCAGCTCTTTTTAGAAGGGAGAAGAGAAGAATCTGATTTTTGTGAATGTTGAAGAACAAATTCTAGGAGAAGAGCTTTAGCTTTAGCAACTATTTTTGCAAGGAAGCAAGGAGTATTATTGAACGTCAAGTTGTTCTGGGCGAGCCAGATTTCCCAACTCATGAATTTAGGGATTGAAAGCCAAATTTGATACCATAGAGAGTTACTGGGAATGGGACGAGGATAATTTTGGAACCATGTGGAGTAAAGATCAGCCACGGTGCATTGTTGAGGCAGATTAACTTGCAGATCAAGGAGCATTATTTTCCAAACTTCCTTGGCAAAAACGAAGTCTAGGAATAGATGAGGGGTTGTCTCACCAGCATTTCTGCACATGATGCATCGATGAGGTCCAACAACGTTTCTTTTTAGCAGATTGTCACCTGTCAATTGTTTATTGTGCATGAGGATCCAAAAAAAATAAAAAATAAAAATTGACTTTCGAAAGTCCTGTAGAATGCCACACCTGTTTCCAAATGCTAGGAGAATGTATTTTACCTTTTTTTGGTTGCAGAGCGATATAAACTGCTGTAGTGGTATAAGTGCCAGTGTCTCCCCAGCCCCAGCTATCTAGACTGTCATGATGGATGGGCACAGTGTTGGAGAGGAGCGGTTTCATTGGGAAGCTCCGGTACGATTGGGAAGCTCCAATCCTGCCAATTCCCTTTGTGATCCCACTCTTTTATGTCAAATAGCTTGTGATACCTGATATCTAGAAGCCCACATCGGAGGTCACGAATTTCATCATGGGATTAAGGGGTGCGCTATTCATTATACAGCCTTCCCACAAGTAAATTTTTTTCCCATTGCCTGGAATACAGTAGAGGTGAGACTTAAAGCGACTGATGTTGTTTCTGCATAAATTCCAGGTTAACGTTCCAGGGGAGGTGTTGTCAACAGATAGTTTCCTGAGAGAGACCCCCTGCACATATTTTTTCCTGAGCGTATCACTGACTAGATGAGCAGGGTCAGAATAGAAGGGAAAAAATATTCAAAATAGTCAAATATCTTTATTTAGAAATAATTAACAAATAAAATGACTTATTAACTATTTCATGAGGATTATGAAAGGTATGAAATTGAAATAATTATTAAATAGTGATTTAACAAATTTTCCAAAAATAAGATTAAGGAATAATAAATAAATAGTGATTTATTTAATTATTACAAGGTGATTTAGTAAAATGTGACAAGGAATAATTATCAAATAATGATTTAATAATTATTCTTAGAGAAAATTAAAAAAATAATGATTTATTTAATTATTCTTATGGGGTTTTCTAATTTTAGTAAGAAATAATTTAATAAAAGTGGTTTACTAAATTATTTCTCATGGTGAAAGTGATTTTACTATGGTAAAACTAATTCTACATGGTGTATTTCGACTCACCTAGTTAGAAATGGTTAGGTGATCATTTTTTAGGTGATAAAAGATTGTCCCCCAACATATTAGTGTTAGGAGAAAATCGTATGACTGAAATACGTTGTAGGTTACACTTCCACAAGATACCAAAGGAGAGTCAGAGAGAGAGAGAGAGAGAGAGAGAGAACTGAAGTAATGCAAGGAAGGACAAAGGAATGGAGGGGGTTAGAACTACTAAACTGATATAAGTCTTCTTTTATTTTGGAATACATGATGTCAAATGAGGCAAGGGATGCATACCCATACCTGTCGAGATAACTGAGTACAAATAATAATGGTGTTCCCAACAATGTGGGTTTGAGCAACAAAGTACATGATACATGACATGTTAGCATCGATGGGCCAGAAAGTAATACAATGAACCCCATATACATAATGTGCCTAAAAAGATATAGTCCAAGACTATATACAATAACATCTAAGTACATGAGACATAATGCCCCACAAGCTAACATGGCGAGGGGGGATCAAAACCAAAGAGACCCTGCTAAACAGGAAAGGTCTCTGAAGATTTGAATGGAGTATATGAAGGAGACATGCATGTTGTGGGCACTACAAGCAGTTGAAATCGAACCCATCAAACTTGTGGATCTACATTTGAGGTTGGGGCATAATCTGCTGACATCTAGGCATGTGGGGGGATACCTGAAAGGCCACCCCCTCATGAGGTCTAGAACATCTCATACCCACCTGGGAAACACTGGCATAATTTGCTGGATCACCGGACCATGAAGTGTATGATTCTCAATTGTGTGATAATGAGCTGGGGTCGAGCACGTGAGAAACAACCAAGTCAAAGGGAAATAATGATTCCCTTCGCTTGATCTGAGGTACTGAATAAATATGAAGGTTGGAATGAAGGTACACCGCCCTCTAGACCATACTTCTGGAATAAATGTGTTGAAGTCGACTGAAGAGGGTCCACAAGAGTTGAGGCAATGAGGAGTCATCAATTAAGGCACAAGGGATCATAGTAAAGTGACTGATGGACTAACACCAGGGATGATGATGGAAGGAAACAAGATGAGTGGTGGGTTGACGACTTCTCTTGTCAGAGCATAATATGCATGGTTGACCTGGCAGCGACTGACTTGATTCTTGAAGGGGTGCTCAATTACTTAGACAAGGGATTTTCAATGATATATCAATATAGCTAGAGGCAAAACATGGGAAAAATGGGATGAATGCGATGCAAATATGTATGGAACACTATAACCGAAATCAAGGGGACTTTGAATAGATTCCATAGATGCAAATGTGACTCATCTCTGATGCTCTGAATAAGGGTGACTCGATGATGCTGCCGCATGGGGGGAGGTCCAAAGGGGACCATAAAAACATGACTAAAAATGGTTACTCATGACGAAAATTGACACATGGGTTGACCAATGCAAAGTTAAAGTGGTACCAGAGTACATGTGGCTCATATGAAGAAATTCGATTTTAAGAGGTGGCAAAGTGAGACCTCATGGAAAAAATGGTTTCCTAGCGAAGTGTCAAATTACCAAAAACAAAGGGAGACCCATTAGATAATTTGATGAGATCTTTCCAACAGTGATGAGGGTTTTTCAAACTGAGCTATAGTGTGGTCGTAATGGGCAACATAAAACTAAGGTTTTTCCTATAAAAGGGCTTCTTTTCCCCAAATCCAATTCATTTGTATAATGAGCTGTTGGAGAATTTGGAGAGGAGGAGAAGGCCCTAAATCTTATGTAGATCATGGTAGACAAACCAACCATCGGAATCTGGATCTGCGAGTTGGAGCTAGGTGGCCTAACCTTACTTGTCAATTTTGGTGGATTAGACTTTCGTATTAGGGCTTCATCTTTCTGGGGGGAACCCCTGCTCATCCTCATGGTCGCAACACACTTTTTGGACGTTGTTTTGTGTTCTGGAATGCAGAAACTGGGTCAAGAAGTGCGCCCAACGTAGATTTGAAGGAAAAAATTATGTTCTGGGTTGGAGGGAAAAGCAGGATGGGGGTTTCTATTGAGCTGAAGCTAAGAACCAAAAGTGGATTATTTTGACTATGAACTGACAAAACATAATGGTATTTTGTAGGAATGGCAAAGATTAAGTTGGTGTGGTGAGAATGGGATTTGGGAACTCTTTGTGTCAATATTCAGGGGAACTAAGCAGTCAAAGGGGTTCTAGCACGATATGGGGTTCTGAAGTTCTTGGAGAACCCATTAATGAGGGCTAGTGAGCCCATGTTTTCTAGGATTGTGAGCTATTGGGATCCAAATCATGAGGCTTTTGTGGTACAAGGGCACAAGATTGAGAGAATTATCTAGGACATATACATTTTGATAGGATTTCTCCCCTGGGGGTGGTGGGGGAGATACATCCAGTGCTACCTCGTGGGAGGAATATAGGGGAGTTTGTGGATCATCATTGTGTATCAGGTGTTCATGCAAAGGGAACAACCATCCAGATCAGTGACTTATAGAGACTCGAGACATGAGCTATAGCCGCACCAGTAGTGCATATTTTGGGTAGTCATGCTTTTCATCACATCACTGGGGGAAAGATCGTGCTTGTGGAGAGTGTATTGGTAAGGAACTACTATGGGTGGGCTCAGATGATGTTTTCATCGTTGAAATGAAAGTTGAGTCTATGAAGGTGACAAACCGATGATAACAATTCATTTGGGAAAATTGTATGCTCATTCTTCTTTGAGAAGATCCCGACCATTCGACCACATGTACCGATCCGTGATGGGGGCCTGCAAGAGCCTAGGATGCACCACTAGGGTCTGATACTACGACGAGGTGGAAGAAGGGGATTCAAATGGTTGTTTCGGCATGATTTTTCACTCATTGGGACCAAATGCCATTATACATAGATGATTATCCATATTATGGAATGAACTACCGAGGAGATCCTAACTTGCCACTTCCGCCATGATGAGCATGGGGTCGGGATGGTAGGTGATAAATGCTATGTAAAGTTTAGAAAATGTATGTATGCGGTACTGATTTTCAAACTTATGGCATCAAGATATATCACCACTGAAGCTGATAGGATATATAAGTCGAGACATAGCGATTGGGGCCGCAGATCAGGGTGGTTTGACATCACAACAAAGATCAGATAGTGATTCTTTACTGGAGGATCTTTGTCATAGGTTTGACATGATACTGATCGGGGAAAAAAGTGTGGATGACATGAGTTAGAAGATTGGTATACGGATTAGTGCATTGGTCTTCCCTCGGAATGGCGAGGTATCATGAGGTGCATAAATATGGATAGTTATGGAGTTCAAGACTTACGAGCAAGTGGTATGAATCCATTAGCTTGGGAACCTTGAGATGATAGTCACTAGGCATAGGGAAATGTGTGTCCCCATTTTTGTTTTTGTTGTAACATGCTATGGGAATGTCATATGTATTTAGAGTAGTGGACTCTAGAAAATATATGCTAGGTATTATGATACATAATATGGTTATGCATCTTTTTGACGATTGTGGTTCACCATTTGTTTATGTTATGGATATCTTCTTGTATATGCATGTGATAAATTCCAATCTAGAATTTTACTTGCAATGGTATCTACATAGTGATATTGTGCTCTAGGAACATGACTGAATCTAATGGATTCAAATTCACGTGCCAAAATATTAACCCGTATATATTTTCTAAATAGGACAAGATTATGCACATGATAAACATCATTCAATTGCATGACAAGTAGCAAGGAATCAAGACAAACATGAAGGTGAAGGATGTGATTATCAAGGGAATCGACTAATAAACCTATCACGACATCATATTCGGCTTGGTTATTGGTGGCAGATCCAATGCAAATGCTGTTGGAGTGGACTAATGAATGTAAAGGGGTGAAAATGGCCCAAGTTGTCGAGGCTAGAATCTTGGAGAAGCGGCTCGCATGATGACGTAACTGATATGAGGTGTGGATGATGGATCCATCTGAAAGACACAAGAAGACAACAAATGCGATGATAGGGGATGCAAGCTACTTAAATGCAATAAAATGAAAAAGGTACATGCATTTCAATGGGAAATGATATGGGTATATTTTTTGAGGTAGAGTGCATTGTGAGGGTTAGGAAGGATTTATCCTTTCGGACCCTCTAAATGGTATGTCCCCTTTCCCAAACACCTACGAATGATGTAAGGATGGAGCCATAATGGTTCAAACTTCCCATGCCTGAGGAAATCATGGGCTTGGTCATAGACAAGAACAAGGTCACCTTCGTGAAACGTACGAGGATGGAATTTACAATAATACTAAGCTTTGGTGCATTTTTTGGTTGCTTCAATGGTTTGCAATGCAACACGACGATCTTCATTGGCATGATCAAGCATGATAAGTATTTTTTATAAAGACTAGGTGTTTGGGAGGAGTTTGATAGTAAGGTGGAGGGAGGGGATTTCACACTTGATTGGAAAGACTGCCTCCTCTTCGAAAACAAGGTGGAAAGGAGTGAACCCAATGGTGGTTTTGACAGAGGTTCTATAGGCCCACAAAGTAGGGAAGAGCATAAGATGCTAGTTGGTCTTGTGTTTATTCACTGTCCGTTGAAGCATAGTTTTAAGTATTTTGTTGACAACTTCAACTTAGCCATTGCCTTGGGGGTAATAAGATGATGAATATTGGTGTATAAAGCCCAAAAGAGAGGATAAATCATGCCATATATTATCTTCAAAGTGTCGGCCATGGTCAGAAACCAATTGTTTCAGAACCTTGAATCAAGTAATAACATGGTTAAAGAAAAAGGGGGTTGCAATAGTTGCAGTATTATTGAACATGGGCATGGCTTCAACCCATTTGGTGAAATAATCAACGACCATGATAATATACTTATGGTTATTAGCAAATGGAGGTTGACACTCCATAAAGTCAATATCCCATTTACAGAAAGGATCGATTTCAATGACAAGATGGAGGGGAGAAGGTGGAGCTCGAGTCTTAGGGGCGAATAATTGACAATTGGGACAATGTTTGACTGCCTCAATGAAATCACTGAAGAGAGAAGGCCAAGAAGGCCAAAAGTAATCTGTGTGCATGATTTTATGGGAAATTTCCATTCTAGAGAGGTGACCACCATAAGCGCCACCATGACAAGCATTAAGCATTTTCTTAGCTTCAACATGGGTGATTCAATGACGAAGGACAATTCCAACACCGTGAAGATAAAGATCGTCACCAATGAAGAGATAGCGATGGGATTGATGTCGAATACGTCGTCGATCATCATGGTTAAGATGGGGGGGGGGGGAATTTCTAGGTTCGCAAATAAGTGAGGATGTCACCATACCAAGGATGATTTGAGGTAATGGAAAATAAGTGTTCATCTAGATGGTCATCATTTAAAAGTGGATTAGGCACACCAATAGGAAATTTAGAAATGAATTCAACTAGAGCTAAACCTTTCTTACTCTTAGGTGTGATAAATTCAAGATCAAATTCTTGAATGATAATGATCCAATGGGCGTATTTTCCGTTGATGATCCATTAACTCTATAGGAAGGCCATGGGGTTGGAATTGGTCACAACTTTGGTGGTACGCATAAGGATATAATGATGAAGCTTTTGATCAAAGAACACAACAACCAATGCCAAATTTCCTTCATGTGAATAGGACAAAGGGGGACCATTAAGATTCTTACTGAAATAATATATGGCATGCTCGTTTCCAGAACCATCTTCCTGTATTAAGACTCCGACGACTGAATAGGTGGACGCGAAGATATACAAGCTGAAATCCCTCTCAAATTTAGGTGGACTAATCAAGGGAGCATACGTGCGAGCATGTTTGAGGGAATCAAAAGACTGTTGATCTTGGTCATCCCAAAAGAATGGAATATTAGATCGAAGGAGTCTGAGAGATCCATGTGCAGTGGTGGCATAGTCAGGAACAAACCGACGAATAAATTTGGCTTTGCCTTGGAGGCTTTGCAACTAGCAAAGGGTATGAGGAGGAGGAAGTTTGAGAATGACTTGAAATTTGATAGGGTGAAGAGTGATACCATATTTGGACACAATGAAGCCCAAAATTTGGCCGACGGGAACACAAAAGACACACTTAAGTGGATTGAGGCGAATGTTATACTTGCGACATCAAAGGAAGATGGTATGAATATCATGAATATCATGAATATGTTGCAACCAAAGCTTGGAACTAGTGGTGAGATCATTTTGATACGCAAGGATAATATGAGTCAAGTCGTGGAAACAATAGGATATGGAACACTGAAAAGTGGCCCCAACATTATTTAAACTGAAAGGCATGACCCTATAAGTAAAATTTCCCCACCGACTAGTGAAGGTGGTTTTAAATTGATCAACATAACGAATACATATCTGGTTATATTTGGAGAATCATCAATAAAGGAAATAACCTCATGCCGTGCACACTCATCAATGATTTGGTCTATGAAAGGTGTGGGAAAGTTGTATTGGGGAAAATCTTTGTTCAGATCATGAAAGTTCGTGCAGACAAGAATGGTTCCTTGTTTCTTTAGAATGTGAATAAGATTGGACACCCATGTGGTGTATTCAATGGGATAGATAAAACCAACCTACTTGAGATTATCAATATAATCTTTGATAGCCTCACGTTTGGAAGGATGGATAGGTCTATACTTTTGGCGGACAGGAATGGCATCAAGCCATGTGTCAATATCATGTTCAACAATGGCGAGATCAAGTCCAGGCATCTCTGAATAAGACCAGGAAAAACCATCAAGGAATTCTATGAATAACTTAGTGTGAGCATCAATTTCTTCCGAGGTGAATTGTGATCCCAAGGTGATATTTTCTTCGGTCCGTGGTTTATTCAAAATGTTAACCTTGATGGTAAGGGAGATATTAGCCATATTTCCTTCTTCGAAAGCATCTGGTGCATGAATGGGATTCTTAAACCAATCGACTTCACCATGAATGAAGTCTTTAGACTCCACAACATATTGATCATGGGTTTGCTGCGGAAGGAAGTACAGATGATGGTGCATATCATCCCAAGGATAATAAGGGGTGGTCATAGTTTCCATGACGTCTTCATCAAAATGGAAGATGGGAGGATGGGAGTAAGAGACCACATGATGAAGATGAACTACCTTAGGCATATTCATGAGAGACAAGGTTCACATGTGCATTGTGAATGCTGGGAGACAGATGACTAATAGATGTAACATCTACTAATGTTGAGACCGAAGTGTTCGCCGAAGAAGGTTTGTTTGAGTCACAATAGGAAACCTCAAGAGAGTCCCAATAGATCGATGCCATGGATGACGACAGGTAGAGAATAGGGGCGGTATTATCTGTCATATTAACGTTAGGAGGAGGGATCATGATAGGTGGTTGAGAGACCTCATGTTATGGCATAATAGTGGGACCAGAACCGCATGTAGAGGATAGGTGGAATTAGTACGAGTGACATCTAATTCGCAAAGAAATTGAAGTGTATCATGAAAGTCTTCGAGACAGGGACAATGATGAGAATAATGGCCATTATTATGATGCAGGAGCATGAGACTTGGAGGGAAAAGACTTCAAACTTATTCGAAAAATACAAAAAATCTAAAAGCAAAGGAGTGGGATCCTTTAGCCATCAATTTCCATGTTTTTTTAGTTAAACATAGAGATAGAATCTAGGAATAAATCATGATGTAATAAATGTTAAATAGTTAAGTTGTAGTGGAGGTTCTCGAGGAGAATACCTCGCAGAACAGATAGGATTAGTTAGCATAGTGGAAGTTATTGAGGAGAATGTCTCGCAGAACTGATAGTTGTAATAAATTTAAGCCTGTGTTTTAGGATCTGGTTGTTAAAACGAACCAATATATATGTATTTTGATGCTATTGTAAAGGGATTTTGACCGCATGCTTTTATCGCATATCTCTCAAAGGAAGAAGAGGATTTCTTTGTGTATTGGTCGATCCCGGAGGCGTGGTGACCTCCGAAACCCTTTCTGTGCATCTGAACTTGTATTTGTTTGTTAACTGGTGGTTATGCGTAAATTTGGCTTCACGCAACGTTATTTGTTAAGCTTTTATAACAGTGATTCGACCTTGTTTCCCAACTAATACTTCGATTGAAGCTTGTTGGAGTGTGTTTCCTTCATATCGACGTGCACCGTTTCCTTTAAATGCATTGTTTAGTTCTGCAGGCGAAACTCTGGTTTTCAGTAAGAAACCATGAAAAACTTAGTTTGAATTGAGAATCTGGACTTGAAATATTATTAAGGGTGGTTGATACCCATATCGGGTATGTGAACACTATCGCATCGCAATGCTTGAGGGGAGAAGGACTGGCCTTTTGAACTGCCGAAGTTCGAAGTTGCAACACATTCGGATCCGAAACACTATAGGGGAGGATTTATAACCTATCGGGTCTGCAATAGTTATCGCATCGCAAGTTTGAAGAAACCGCGACGGATTTCGGGCAGATGAAAGACTGTAAGCGGTATTTTGCCTTCGGCTCCGATTCCATACATATTGTGCCACGTAGCAGCGAGGACGGAGGGAAAAAACACCTTTTCGGGTGGATTTGGAGTGCGTAGGTTTGACGGCCGATATGCGTATGAACCGTTAGATCTTGTGGAACAAGATTGATGGTCCACAGGCGTGGAGTAAGTTCAAAGGTCGGGAAGCGTTGAGACCATTGGATCTTAAAGAGATCAATGGTGAGGAGGTGCAATGGGTTTTAGAAGGCGGATCTCAAGTTTATTTAAACAAGGTTTATATTACCTTTGGGGCCGTTTAATATAGAATAACCCACCGATAGTGTATTTTATATATAATTGAATTATGACATTTTAACTAACCGATAATGTATTTTATGTATAAATGCATTATTGCTATTTTCAACAATGCCAATAGTGCTAAAAAGGGATCTGTTATGAAATCGTGTCGATAACAAAAGGTTTGGCTTTTAACAACAAAAGGATTAATTATAGCGGACAAAAAGGAAAGTTTAATTAAACAGTCAGTGTAGAAATAGATGACTGATACTCCAGTTGGGATTGAAGAAGAGATTCAGCCTGAATTAGAGGAAATTGTTTCAGGGTGTTGAAAATTCAACAAGATGATGGAGCTTAGTGAAAAGAAGTCACCTTCACTAAGTGGGCCCGAAGGCTATTTTTGGCGCAAAGTCTATTTTTAGACTATGTCTATTTTTAGACATATGGATCATGGTCTATGAGTTGCAGGATGCTATTTATGGATGATTGGTCATGTTGGTAAAAATATATGTACCTCTATTTTTAGACATATGGGTGGAGTCTATTTTTAGACTACCAGTCAAAAAATAGAACAGTAGAATATTATTAGCTCTTAATAATATTTGGACTATAAACATTATCTTATCCTCTTGTAGCACTTCAGTTCGAGCTACGGATGTGGCACATGCAACTGCCAGAAGGAAATACGCTTTTCCTATGGGTTAGTTGAGCTATTGCATGATGGACTTCAGTTAGAACTCAAGTGATTGAGTTTGGTGGAGTTGATTGAGGAGTTGATGGAGTTGTGTTCAGTTTGACTTAGTTGAACTAGTTGTATTTAGTCTAACTGCCAAATACACTAGTGATGAGTGATGTGAATTAATTATTAATTAATTCACTAATTATTAACTCATAAATCAACTAAAGAATACATCAGTTAACTCAGTGCATGGACAGTTCAGTGGAGACAAGTGTTAGAGGTGGGTGAAAGGGTGAGACTACTATTAGTTGTGACTATAGTTGTGCATGAGATTTGCACAATCATTGATTGAGATTTCCAATGAGGATTGCGCAGTACATGCCAAGGAAATTCAAACTTGGATCTCATCTATTCTCAACTTGGATTGCGTAGTAGAGGCAAGCAAACAGTGGAGGAGATTTGAATCCGTGACTTGTTCAGATTTGAGCTAGTTTGTGTGTAGCATGTGGAGATAGTATTGAGTACTTGTGAGGAGTATTGTACTATGTATTGTTACATGTTCTCTATCATTATAATATACAGATAGTTGGGGGTTTTCAGCTGTATGCTTTCCTCATTACATACTGTGTTGATATGTGTGATTGATGTTTCAATGTGCGCATGCGATTGTTTTTTTAATTCCGCAAATTGATGATCAATGGTAGAGGAGGTTATGTATTATGCATGCATTCCGCAAATAGTGTATAATCAGGATAATCTCTGTGAATAAATGTTATATTATTCAAATTTCTACATGGTATCAAAGCGAAGTTGATCATCAAATCTATTATTCAGGAAGTGATTACATTTTATTTCTTCAGGTAGAGTTTGTAATCGGGCCAGGTAGCCTCTGGATTCATCCTTCTTTTGGAAGGTGAGATATCTGGTAAATGCCCATACAGTCAATCTCTGTATGATAAATACTTTGTTCTCACAAATTTTAGATCAGAAGCAGTTGAGTTTTGAGCTGGTGGAATTCGAATTTGCAACAGTGTTTTCTTGGTGTCGAAGTTGAAATGTCTTTCAACGGATTGCAATTGGAGTATGCCCTTGAAGGCAGCTCGAATTATACTGCATGGAAAGATAGGATGGAGGTGGTGTTAGATGAAAATGGGTTGAAGGAGTTCATAGAGGTTGAGGTCCCAAAGCCTACTGATGCTGCTCAAGTTGAGGCTTGGCAAAAGAAGACAACAAAGTGTCAAAGGATTCTGTTGGAGGGCGTGAAGGATCACATTGTATCCAGCCTGCATGGAAAGGCTTCTCCATACTTGATGTGTAAGGCGTTGATAGATTTATTCCAAATCAAGAGCGACCAGAGGAAGTTGGTACTCAAGGATAAACTCAGAAACATTAAGTGTGAGAAAGGAGACGATATGCCCAAGTATCTCACGAAGTTCACCCAATGCTGGGATGAGCTGGGAAGTGTGCGGGTGACTGTCGATGATGAGAACTTGGTGAGCTTGGCTCTCCTTGGTCTTCCAAAGAGTTGGAATTCCTATCAGGACTCTGTTAATGGTCGGGAGAAATTGCCAGGATGGGAGAGACTTTGGTCTGATCTTGTGTAAGAGGAGATCAGGCGGAATACCAGGGACGGATCTTCATCAAAGGCATCTGATGAAGAAAATTGCGCTTTGGCTACCAAAGCAAAGAAGGGGAAGAACAAGAAAGCTTCTCATTCCGATGCGAAAGGCAAGAAGCAGGACATGTCCAAGGTGAAGTGCTTTCACTGTCACCAGCACGAACATTATGCCACAGATTGTCCGCAGAAGAAGAAAAATAAGCAAGCTACTGGATCTGCAGTGGGAGAGGCCTTAGTCTCACAGTTTGAGCTGGATTTTTCGCTGATCGCATGCTTGGTATCAAGTGTGATAGGATCAGTATGGTTCTTGGATAGTGGTGCGTCTTTTCACATGACAGGAGATCGAGATTTGTTTTCTGATCTGGATGAGAAAGATCTTGGAGTTCACATCAAGATGGGCGATGATGGTAGATACAGTGCGACTGGTATCGCTACCATTTCCTTTGAGAGGGAGTCTGGTAAACCCTTCGTATTGAAGGAAGTGATGCATGTTCCAGGATTGAAGAAGAATCTTATCTCTATGGCGATGTTAGAAGACAAGGGATATGATGTTTTCTTCAGCGAGGGAAAGGCTTTCCTGCATAGTAAGACAATTGGAGAAACCCGAAAGATAGGGGCTCGAGTCAAGAACCTTTATAAATTGCATGTAGATGACTGCGCAGCAATGGCATGCAAGGTAGAAGGATTGGTGAGCCGGGATTATGGCGAGCTGTGGCACCGGAGATTGGGCCACCTTCACCATGGAGCCTTGAAGATACTGCAACAGATTTCTACTGGGTTTCCTAAAGGCACTCTTGCGTAGTCAGATCAGTGCAAGGGGTGTACTTTAGGAAAATTTGTGAAAGCCACCTTTCACAAGAAGGATAGTCGCGCCACGACAATCCTTGAGAGAATTCACACTGACGTGTGTGGACCTTTCTCAGTAGCTTCGACATCAAAGCACAAGTACTATGTGATCTTTGTTGATGATTTCTCTCAAAAGTGCTGGATCTTCTTCATGCAGAAGAAGAGCGAGACATACTCAAAGTTCTGTGAGTTCAAAGCACTGGTCGAGAAGGAATCGGGGAAGAAGGTGAAGGCTCTTAGGAGCGACAATGATGGTGAATTCATCTATGGCGAGTTCAAGGACTTCTGCAGCGTAGAAGGGATTCAAAGAGAGCTCATAGCTCCCCATAACCCACAACAGAACGAGGTTGCTGAGAGGAAGAACAGAACGATCGTGGGTGCTGCACGGGTGATGTTGCATGATCAGGGCCTACCCCTTCACTTGTGGGTGGAGGCATGCAATACTGCAGTATATGTGCAGAACCATTGTCCTCACAAGATACTTGGCATGAGTACACCCAATGAGGCTTATTCTGGTAAGAGGCCTGATATTTCCCATTTGAGGATTTTTGGTTCTCCTGTTTACATGCATGTGACGAAGGATGCCAGGAAGAAGTTGGAGCCGACCGCAAAGGTTGGGATATTTTTGGGGTACAATGATATGCCCCACAACTATCGTGTGTATTTTCCAGACAGTCGCAATACTGTTGTGCGACAGGATATCAAATTTCAAGAGGAGAAAGCCATGAAGTGTTCGCTTGAGAGGGAGCCACACTTGCATACAGATGAGGAGATATTAGTTCCTAAGGATGAGCTTCAGGATGTGAAACAACCACAAGATGAAGTTCATGGAGTGGAAGAGACCACTCATGCAGCGCCAACCATTAGAGGGTGAAAGCGCACTACAGAAGCTGAGTGACTGGCTCAAGATGCAGAGAAGGTTGTAGGACCACATTCAACACAACGCAGATAGAGATAGTCACCTGATCGGTACACTGGATACATGGCTCTTGTGAGAAAATGTGTCGTGACTGAGCCATCCTCTTTCGAGGAAGCTGTGGAGGATCCCGCATGGGTATATGCCATGGTGGAAGAGTGTGATTCGATTGTCAGAAATAGTGCATGGGAGATTGTCCCAAGACCGGAAGGGAAATCAGTGGTGGGTTCGAGATGGATCTACAAAGTGAAGCAGGCAGCTAACGGGAGTGTGGAGAAGTACAAGGCAAGATTTGTTGCCCGAGGCTTCTCACAGATAGAGGGGATCGATTATGAGGATACCTTTGCACCTGTCGCAAGGTATTCTTCCATATGGACGATTCTAGCTCTCTCAGCGCAGATGGGGTGGCACATCCATCAGATGGATGTGAAGACTGTGTTCCTCAACGGAGTCATTGAGGAGGAGGTGTACATAGAGCAGCTCGAAGGTTTCGAGATCTTCAGCAGCGAGTCGCATGTGTGCAGTCTCAAGAGAGCGCTGTATGGGTTGAAACAAGCACCTCGTGCTTGGTACACACAGATAGACAATTATTTCACCAGACTTGGATTCTCCAAGAGTGAGGCGGATCCTAACCTATACTAGATTGTGGTGGAGGATAAGTTGTTGATCATTGTACTTTATGTAGATGATTTGATTTTGACGAGAGATGAGCTGTTGATACTTTCATGCAAGGAGGATCTTGCTAGAGAGTTTGAGATGAAGGACTTGGGCCTCCTTCATTATTTCCTGGGATTGGAAATTTGGCAGTGCAGTGATGGACTATTTGTTTGTTAGGGTAAGTATACCCGGGAGATACTGGAGAAGTTCAACATGCATGGTGGCAATCCTGTTGATACTCCTCTTCCTGGAGGTTGGAGGAAGGAGGATGCTACTTCAGCAGAGGTAGTGGATGCCACTATTTATCGACAATTGGTGGGGTCACTTATGTATCTGGTCAATACACGACCCGATATATGCTATGCTGTTAACCAGCTTTCACAAGCTATGGTTAAGCCAACCAAGCTCTTCTGGAAGGCAGGCAAGCATGTATTGCGTTATCTCAGAGGCACATTGGGATATGGATTGTGGTACAGACAGGAGGATGAGGTGAAGCTATGTGGCTTCACGGATGCAGATTGGGCAGGGAGCCCAATGGACAGAAAGAGCACATCTGGAGGGATCTTTAGTATCGGGTCGACATCAGTTTCTTGGTATAGCAGGAAGCAGATATCCGTGGCACTCAGTTCAGCAGAGGCCGAGTATATGGCAGTAAGTTTGGTTGCATGCGAGGCTATATGGATGAGGAAGATCCTGGTCGGGTTGTTCGGGTCACACTTGGAGCCTACTGTGATTTATTGTGATAACCAGAGTTGCATTAAACTCTCGGCTAATCCAATATTTCATGATTGATCCAAGTACATCGACATCAGGTACCATCATATCAGAGATTGTGTGCAGTGGAGAATCATGTCACTTTCATACATTCCCACGGAGGATCAGGATGCTGATATCTTGAAGAAAGCGCTCACCAGGAGCAAATTCAAATACCACAGAGGCATGATAGGGGTTGCAGATAATCCATATCTTGTTGAGAGGGAGTGTTGAAAATGCAACAAGATGATGGAGCTTAGTGAAAATAAGTCGCCTTCACTAAGTGGGCTCGAAGGCTATTTTTGGCGCAAAGTCTATTTTTAGACATATGGATCATGGTCTATGAGTTGTAGGATGCTATTTATGGATGATTGGTCATTGGTAAAAATAGATGGACCTCTATTTTTAGACATATGGGCAGAGCCTATTTTTAGACTGCCAGTCAAAAAAATAGAACAGTCAAATATTATTAGCTCTTAACAATATTTGGACTATAAACATTATCTTATCCTCTTGCAGCACTTCAGTTCGAGCTACGGATGTGGCACATGAAAGTGCAAGAAGGAAATACGCTTTTCCTATGGGTTAGTTGAGCTATTGCATGATGGAATTCAGTTAGAACTCAAGTGATTGAATTTGGTGGAGTTGATTGAGGAGTTGATGGAGTTGTGTTCAGTTTGACTTAGTTGAACTAATTGTATCTAGTCTAACCTCCAAATACACTAGTGATGAGTGATGTGAATTAATTATTACTTAATTCACTAATTATTAACTCATAAATCAACTAAAGAATACATCAGTTAACTCAGTGCATGGACAGTTCAGTGGAGACAAGTGTTAGAGGTGGGTGAAAGGGTGAGACTACTATTAGTTGTGACTATAGCTGTGCATGAGATTTGCACAATCATTGATTGAGATTGCCAATGAGGATTGCGCAGTACATGCCAAGGAAATTCGAACTTGGATCTCATCTATTCTCAACTTGGATTGCATAGTAGAGGCAGGCAAACAGTGGAGGAGATTTGAACTTGTGACTTGTTCAGATCTGAGCTAGTTTGTGTGTAGCATGTGGAGATAGTATTGAGTACTTGTGAGGAGTATTGTACTATGTATTGTTACATGTTCTCTATCATTATAATATACAGATAGTTGGGGGTTTTCAGCTGTATGCTTTCCCCATTACATACTGTGTTGATATGTGTGATTGATGTTTCAATGTGCGCATGCGATTGTTTTTTTAATTCCGCAAATTGATGATCAATGGTAGAGGAGGTTATGTATTATGCATGCATTCCGAAAATAGTGTATAATCAGGATAATATCTGTGAATAAGTGTTATATTATTCAAATTTCTACATAGGGTTTGAACATTTGTCAATATCGCTTGCACCTAGGCCACCAAATTATCACACAAAGCACAAGGGTGATTCGTGCGTAAGGATATGTTCTTCTTAGCTGACTCAGGTAAATTGACATGGACCTCAGGAATGTTGGAGTCAGGAAAGGTATTATAGACCACATTCTTGATATGAGGGAGCTCAGGACAATTATTGGTGACGTGTCCGACAACATCACACAAAGTGCATGGAGGAATAGGCTTTGGAGGCTTAGGAGGAGCTGGAGTTGGTTGGGGTGCCTTGCCTTTGGTTCCCCTTTTTTGGCATTCCCCCCCTCACCAGATGATTTTGCAATAGGAGTAGGTTCCTGTTGAGGTTGTTGTGGAACTGAAGCAAAGGAAGGGGTAGGAACAACAAGTTGAACTGGGGTCAAAGAAGTGTAAGGTTTGAGTTGATCAGGAGGGGTCTTTGCGGGAGGATAAATGTACTAGACTAGGATACACAAGGTGATGTTAGGTAAACTCATGTAGCCATAATAAGGGTAGAATAAATTCCAGGGGGCGGGAATAAGAACGATATCTGATCAGAAGGGTAATGACCTCGGGGAACTACCCCGAGATGGTTAAGACCTGGGGGAAAGATTCTGGGTAGGAAAGGACTAGGAGAGATACCAAAAGAAGGAAATGGACCTTGAGGAATAATACTTGGAGGCTGGGTTGAGTTGGGCGTAGCAGATTGTGGAGCTGCTAGCTGCTATAAAGGTGTACCATACTACTTGTGGGAAGTCCGCGACGCTTGAAGCATGCAAACACTGGAAGAGCTAGGCTTTAAGGGGGTAGGTGGTGGATTATAATAAGCACCAAGTAGAGTGGAATCTTTGTAGACTCCAGGTGAAACATTGGTGAGGGATGGGATAGTCTTATTTCCAGTCATTGTTGAGATAGTGGATCGAGGGGAAGTCTGAGACTTAGGCTCCTAGTAAGTCAACTGATCAATAGTGATGATCTTTCCATTATGAGGAAAATACATCGTGCGAAAGACCGCAAATGCAGAAATGGACATGGAATATGTGTAACTATGACCCAAGAGGATGTTATAATCTAATGGGGCATCAATGACCTCGATGTCAATGGAGACTGTCTTGCTAGCAACGCTTTTTGGACAATTGTGATATAAGCTGAGGGGTTGCGAGGGATGAACGTCCCAAGCACAAAGAGTGATGGTGGATGGGGATAGGTCAGGTGAACCAAGTTGCTTCTAAACACTAGCAACCATCACACAGGTGGAGGCACCTTCGTCTATGATACACCACTGAACAATGGTGTTTCTTATGGAGAATGGTATTTGAAAGGAAACAGATGAAGGAAGGGGGGATATTCCATGTTGTCAACGTGAAAGACAACCATAAGATCGTCAAAAGGATCCACAATACCCAGAGCAGATAGTAGAGCTATCTGTTGGGATGGGCACACCCAAAGGAATTCCAACATTGACATGGAAATAAGAGACTATGCCAAGTCTTCTACTATGATATAGATATGGGCGTCTTCAGAAGAAGCAACGTTTCGACGTAATGGACCTTTGGGGATCTTAGGGACAATCTCTACCTTAGGCAGAGGGATATGTAAGGTACCATTTGATGACGAGATAGGCTTGGTGGAAACTTGAATTTAGGAATCGGTTGCTGAATTTTCAAGAGGATTTTCATATTGGCGTGATCGAGTTTGAAGGTTGAATTGTTTGGTATTAAATTTGTCAGCATTCATCATAAGGATCTGGTAATCATTGTAACCAGATTGTGAAGATTGGGGAGCTACATGACCTTGTGTAGGTTGAGCATCGATATATCCTTGATGAGGAAAAGGATTGGTAAGCACAACCAGTTGAGATGGAGCAAGAGGAGGTGGACGTGGAACAATGGGTTGAGGTCCTCTGGAAGCAATTGCTTGAGCTTCCTATACTTGGTGCATCTAAGGTAAAAGGGGACACTCATGAGTATAATGGACAAATATGTCGCAACAAGTACAAGGTTTATTCGTACGAAGAGCCTTGTTTTGCTTGGGTTGTCTGCCCTGTTGTTGGGTTATGGGATTAGGGTGGTTTCCCAGAGGGGCATTAGGTGGTGGATCCTAGTTACCCTAATTACTTTGAGATGGCGGGTTCTAGTTACCTTTCCCTTTGTTTCATTATCTGGGGTTGGGGAGATTGGTTGCACTCTGCTGAGCATACACTTGACCTTGAGGAGGAGGTTGTGGTTATGGCAGAGGTGGGGGAGGTATGGGGGGTTGGGGCGCTAGTACCGGAGGGGTTGGAGCTCTAGGCAGTGCATACAAATAGTTAGGAGAGGGTGCAACATTAGGATAAATAGGTGGAGGAACAACTGGCCTTGGCATCTACTGATGCGGATGGGGATATGCATACGTGCTTGAAACTGGATAAGTGTTTCCATGTGAAGTATTTGGAGGGTGATAGGTGTAAGGGGAACTAGTCCCCCCCAGGGTTGAACATAACTCATTGGAGGTGAAGCATATGGTGGAGGTTGAGGGTGTGAAATGGATCCAATGATACCATCAGCAAAATGAGATGCCCTAGGCACATTAGCAGCACCAAGCCAAGGCAGATTAGGAATGACAATATAAACATATCCTGATTGTGCATAGATTATGTCATATTTCAAAGCTACTTGGAGCACATCTTCCTCAGATTGGGGGGAGTGGGATGCAACTTCTTTACTAATGGGGCATAAAATCGATCTAAGGAACTAATCCATGTAGGTACAGTCTTCAAATTCAGGAGCTTTACATATGCTCCTCCTTCTATGCCATTCTTGGACATGGTCAGATAGGTTGGTGGCAAAAGTTTTACGTAAAGAGGTCAAGAGTTTGGTACCATTGTCATAGTGGAGGGGTAACTAGAAGTAGGATATTAAAGCTCTGGATAAAGTCATGAAGGTGGAATGGGAGGCATGTGGTTGGTCCACATACCATTTGGTGGCAACTCCAGTAAGGGTGCATTGGAATAAATGGAGACGAATTGAGCCTTCAATGATGGAATTAGATGAAAACCACATATGAAATGAGTGAAAAATATTTGTGGGACATTCTCCAAGATTAAATTTGAACTTAGGGATGTATGAAGGAAGCTTGGTAGGCATAACATGCCAACTAGGGTCATGGAGAAGAGGGTCATTAATGAGCTGGTTGAAATCAGGGAGGCTCAAACCGACCATAAAAGGAAGCAACAGATTAGGAGTGGCCATACCAGTAGAGGTCCCGCTTGTGGGGTTACCATGTTTACCACCTTGGTTACCACCTAAGTTTCCCGAACCCACGTTGGTGCCTGACATGGTGGCAATACGGGGTTGGGAAGACAGAATCAACGGAAAAACTAGAAGAATCAATAGAACTAGAGTCAGAATGAGGACTTAATGGAGGACAATGAGGATGAAATCTAACTCAACGGGGAGGAGTAAGATGTCCTAAAGGAAACTGGGGGAAAAGGACATGAAGTCTCCTTGGAAAATGCCTAGGGGGAATAATAATGTCAAGACAAAGATGACTCAATAATCTAAAGGGGAATGATAGAAGAAAAAGAGAAACAAACAACAAGAAAACAACTAGTGTAGTGGTGCCAAGTGTAAACTAACTATATTAAGATGCTACTCTAATTCAAGAAAACATGTCCTATCAAAGAAAAATGACCTCTAGCCTAGAGGTGATCTAAATCATAAAAAAAATCCCAAATATATTGTTTCATATGGCCTTCCAAAATAATTTTTACTTGACGGAATGTACATGTCATCATTTTTTAGAAATTTCAACATGTATGCCCTCACTAGATAGATGGTATCTATGATCCAAGATACTTTCTCCTAACTTCATCTGATGGTAATGACTAAAGAAGCATGGTGGGACCACTCATCCACTATAATAAAAGTATTGTATCAGTTCTGTGGGTTATCCTAAAACTCCACTGTGTAATATCTTTTTGGTACAAGATTTGGTTTCGGTCCACTACGTAATATATTTTTGTACAATATTCGGTTCCGTGGCTTGTCCTAAAAACCCACTATGTAATATCCCTTTATATTTATAAGATGATTTGAAATCTACCTTCCATCAATTCTAATATGGAATCACCTTAGCATGATCTTTCTATATGGCCTCCAAGATTGTATAAATAAGGGACATGCCTCACCATTTCAAGCATCACATCCCAGAGAGAGTCTTCAAGAGTATGTGTGTTTGTAGTGTGTCCAAGTTCTGAATACGTTGAGTCCTAAAAGTATTGTATGTTTAGAAGTGTATGCTCTCCTCGTTCCTTGTTAAAGGATCCTGAGGAATAAAAGATTTTCTATCCTCTTGCCTTGTTAAAGGATCTTGAGGAACAAAAACTTTTTGAACTTTTAGAATGTTCATATTATAATAATAATCTGATACTATTCATATTTACCATTTCTGTTTCTATTACCTGTGACTTATGGTGTTTCTAAGATACTAAAAAGTGGTTATATATATATATATATATATATATATATATATATATATATATATATATATATATATATATATATATATAACAAGAGCAGACAAGAGATCTGCTGCCCCCTTGAAACTTGAAATGATGAATGGTCACATACTCATGTGTACACGGTAAGGTTCATAAAAGTGAGTTTTGTGACATAGACACAATAGTAGGGTAAATTAACATGCATACTCCTTGAAACTATTAGTAAACTCCAATTGTCTATTGCTTGATGGATTAATGACTTAGCCAACAACGAAGCTTTGTGGTTGATGTTCTTACTCTGGTTGGTTTTCCATAGTTAGCTTCTATGACACCATAGATCCTCCAGTCTAAGATTTTACTGTGACCACATGATAATAGTGATATCATGTATTCTTACTTGAAAGCTCAAAGCACTAAAACAATTTTTCAGTAATAGAATTTTATGGGAAAAAATATAATAAAAAAATAAAGGAGAAAGAAAGAAGAAGGGGGAGCATGGTTACATGATTCTTATCTAATTCACATAGCAAAATATTTCCATTGAAGGCCTGCACAACATAAAGGAAATCCCTTCACTACTTCCCAATGTCTCTTGGTGATTCTCTTTCAATTCAATACTTCATGTGCACAAGAATAACCAAATAGTCAAGTATCTCTTGGTCTACATGAATTAGTTTGAGAGCATCCTCACTAGTTTCATCAGTTAAAAAAAATTCAAGCATGGACTTTATTGTCCATCTTCCAAACATAATCTTACCAGTCGCCTTCTCATGATGGATTCACAAGTCACTACCACCTTATGGCACATGATGGGTTCATAATGATTCACACAGTCACCCACAGTCTCCCTGATGCTCGACCTTTAATTGGTTCCCCACACTTATTATGTCTCTAATTGCTACCATCCCCTTCCAAACGATTGCTTCCTCACATATGAGGGATACGGGGTTCCTCCTTAGGCTGCGTGGACAACTAGCACCTCCTGCATGGTATGCATCCCATGCTTGGGACAGTTTGGTACCTCCTCCCCCATCTCTCTCATAACTGCATGGAAGTTAAGTAGTTCATCTTGAATATCAAGGTTTGGAATCATTAATTTCAAGAAATATAGGAAACTTCACAATCCCCCTTACATGCTTCCTGAAGCAAGTTGTCCTTTCGGACATCATGAATCATATAGGTTGGTCCTCCTCTTCAGCTTTAACATTTTACAATTTAATTAGTAGAATATTTACGTCAAATAGTTTTGGCAAGATATCCATGCTATCTCTCCAAGGTTATCAACCCTTAATTATATTACAAAACTTTGGGGTTAGAAAAAAGGGATGTTACTATAATCTTGATTAGGTGAAAGGTGGAATTATGCAATGAAACAATCACTCAACAAAATTAATCTTGCAAAACCAAAGATAGATGCATAAAATAGAGTTGTAGAAAGTAAGTTCTATGCTACTTTGTAGGGAAAGGAAACTAACTTAAGTAAATATTGCAACAATCAATATCCTATCTTAATCTTGTAGAAATATAGATCTAGTTCTACTTTGTAAAATATAAAGCAACAACAAAAGAGATTATTAATGTTGTAAGTTGAAAAATGATCCTATAGAGATGATTGTCCACTATTTAGTTTCCCTTATTCATTAGATCATGTAAAAAATGATGTTTAAGGTGTTTTTCAGATGAAAGATGCATAACCATTAAAAATAATGCTAAATAGAAGCTACCAGGATTGTTCCTATAGGAAGTTTTGTAATGCTACAATAAAGTCCTGTGGTTCTTCAAGAACCTCTAGATTTGAATTTAATGCAACAAATCAATGAAGGAAAGCCTAAAATTTGTAAGAAAACCTAATAACAGATATAATTCATGAGAACAACTCAACAAATGATAAATATTAGATTCACAGGTTTCGACAGGAAATTACAAAATGCTTCACTCACTAAACTAATTGTAGTAAAATGAAAAAAATGGAAAACTTGGAAAATAAGCATGAAACTAAGAAAGAGAAGAGTACACAAGGGTCTTTATAGCTCCTGTGGGTGGGCCCTCCCTAAGGATTTTAGAGACCTAATTAAAGTCCAACACTATTTGCTTTGCAAGAAACATTGTGTTTCCATTAACTTAAGTCATCAATATATAAGTTTGAATAAAGAAAGTTTCAAAGCTACAATGTAATAAAAATAATGTCCTCTCCTCCTCTACTAGGACTTTTCCTTGAGTTTCCTTCTTATACAAAGAGTTCAGGGAACAAAATCCTCAAAAGGAAGGTTGACTTTACTTCAAAAATCATATATATATATATATATATATATATATATATATATTATTATCTCTTAGGATCTATTGTGTGGCCATATATGTCATGCATGATTGATAAGGCCTATATTCAAGTAGTTTTGGAGTTTCGTTTAACACACCCAACCCCTTAATGTTGTAGTATGCCACCGGGTGAAATTATACCCAACCTTTAGGATTTGTTATGCAGACGGGGCTATCAAAATTTCCTCTTCTTTTGTCACCTTAAATCACATTTTTGATACTGCCAATGTCTTCTACTCATCAAGAGCTTTCCAATGATTTCATCTCATTTTGAGCTTGAGGCACAAAGCTAATGCCATTTGAAGATTTAACCCTTAAGGGCCACATCATCATTTGTACAAGCCATGCAGTTGACATGTGCTAGCCCTTGGTCATGTGTATCCCCCACATTGATCCAAATCCTCACTATATAAGTGTTTTCCATAAAATATGCGTTCTCCAAATCCCTGGGGGTTTCCAATATTCTGATAAGTCAATATAGCCAATATGCCAATATGTTAATGTGGTTATAGTCAGAACCTTCAATATGTTGATATGGTTGTGATCACAACCTTTGATATGTCGATATAACAATATGGTTGAATTCTTCCAATATGCCCGTATAGTAATATCCCAACATCGAATATCGTTATATTAATGAATTCTTTATAACTGCAAATATTTGCAATTTAGCGATAGGCCAATAGGTTAATGTCTATCTCAAAATTCCACCTCATATCTCTAACATCCAATTGAAATCTAACATGTGGAAATTTTTTACATTCTTGACATGTGGCACTACTAATGTGTATACAGGGATGTTGGGATATTGATGATTTCCAAGACACAACCCTCATGAAGTCTCGATATGCCAATATGCTGATATGATAGCTTAGCTCACCACATCATCCTCCAACATACAATCACCACTTGACATATGGTAGATGTTGATGTGTACCTTGCCATGTGACATTGCTAATGTGCGTTATGTGTCACTTGTATTTGCTTAGATGGCATTCCAAAAAAGTTGAACTAGGTGACCCATGCCATACACATGGCATCACTACATCACAATTCATGAAATCACCCTTCAGGATTACCCAATACTTTGAGGTATGATGCCGTTAGTTAACACACCCAAAAATAATTTTATTTCCATCAAGTGTTGGCTCATCAACTAGAGTCGTGCCATAGCAGGGGTTTCCATATACTATGTATTTTCTAACCCTTTAGTAGCTTGGTGTTCGGTAAGCCTCCTTTTGACTGGATCTTGGTCATGGATCTTGTTGGCCATATGACCAGGAGCTAAGGGTGTTATTCCAAACACCAAATTTATAAGGAAACTAGGTAATTCTACCTAGTTTCACTTCCAATAACATAGAGATCTTCAACTACTTCCAAACAAAACAATCCACTGCCTTTAACTAGGAAGTTTTAAGCCTCCTTATCTCTAATCCTTATACCATAAAGAGACCCACCTATTGGAATATCTTTGGAAAAATACAAATCCTTAAGACGCTACCAACATACTAGCTTTGCTTCATCATTATGTTATAAGTAATTCAATGTAACCACACTCATAATACAATAAGTAAATGAATCCATTATAGTCAAGGTTAACTTTCCCGTTCATGAACATACAACACATAATGATCTCAAATAACATGTGAAAGGCTTCCATTTCACACAAGATTCATATGCATAAAAGGAATGCACTTTAACATTCAAGAAATGCATGTTAGTTACTCAACAAACGGATCATGCATATTCAATATGACAATACAACAACTTTTAGCCTACCATTGCATACATACATAGTGAATCTAGCATAGTATTTAAACATGAATCATTTAAAAATATTTACATTTTATTTACAAGGAAGGAATACACTTATATGTCCCACTTGAACTTGTTCGAAACTAAATAAGGGACAACCACTCTCCACCCAATAGTAGGCACAACTATACTGCAATTTTTTTGTATCTAACCACCCCTAAGTTGAATATAATGCTTGAAGGATGCTTCAATTAGGGAGATTCAACAAGGATTTAACTCATGGTACAAAGTAGGAAGTCCATTCTCCTTCGGTAGTAGGAAATAGGAGGGCTTTCTCTCAAGCACTAGGTCTAGGATAATTCATATAGAAAAATATGGCCATTGAAGGGATGCAGAAAACAAAACGAAATATCTTCATTGCTTCTTATGGTCCCTCAATGATTATGCTTCTCCTCAATGCTTCATGTGCACAAATATAACCAAACAATTGAGTTCCTCTTGGTCCAGTTGACTCAATATTAGGGCCTCCTCATTGGTTTTCTCAACTAATACAGTTCATGCATGGACTATGTAGTCTAGATTCCAAACATATGCTTACCATTTTCTTACCGACAATGGGTTCAAAAGTCACTACCAATCTATGGCACATGATAGGTTCACAAGCATTCATGTCCACACTCATTCATAATCTCCTCAATGCTCAACCTCCAATTGGTTCCACACACTTCTCTTGTCTCTAATGGATATCATCCCATTACAAATGAGCATTTCGTCACATATCGGAGGTTTGTGGTCCCTCCTTGGCTATAAAGTTAACGAGGACCTGCTGCATGGTACACTACCCATGCGTGGGGAAATCCAATACCTCGTCCTCCATATTTCTCGTAACTTCTTGGCAGTTAAGTAGTTCAACTTGAACATCAAGAGTCAAAATCATAAATTTTAAGAAAAATAGGAAGCTTCCCAATCCCCATTACAAGATTCCTCAAGCAATCTATTCTTTTAGACATCAAAATCTGTATAGGACGGTCCTCCTCTTCAACTTCAACATTTTAGAATTGAATTAGAAGAATATTTACATCAAGTAATTTTTGCAGGATATCCATGCCAACCCTCCAACATTATCATCTCTTAATTATCTTAAAAAACTCCGGGATTAGAAAATGAGATGTTACATTTCATATTAGTGGCCAAGGGAACAAGGTCCCTATTTTTATAGTGAGCTAGTGAAAGAGAACTCGTTTCTTTGAAAACATATCAAATTAATTTGCTTAGACTGCCAAAAGTCATGAAAATCATTAGTATGATTACATCACTTAAGCCTTCACTCAACACAATGGATAACACATAAATTATCAATATGCATATTGAAAAAGGTTAAGAATGCATGTTTTTTAAGGTGAGTATAGGTTGTATATGGAACTGTAAGCATCCATTTCTAGAGCCCAGCATACACCCCTACTTAGACATTTTCCCATTTCTTGGAAACTGTAACTTTTCTAATCTTGCTAGTTCATATGCTAGTCCTTTTGGTTATTTCGTTCTTGCACTTTTCTGACAAATTATATAACATCCCATGTAATGTATGTTGACATTTCTCCTGGCTAATAAAACCATGTTGTGCCCTCTACCTTTTTCCATTCATCATACTCCTATTTCTAAATAGCGTGTTCTGTTAATGTCAATAGCAATGGAGGATTGAACCTTAGGCCAATCCATTATACACCTATCATACGTAGAATCCTCTTGTAGAGGGGTATCCTTAATAAAGCATTGTGAAACCTAGTAGGGGAATGAACCTATTTTAGTTATAAGTTGTCATCTCCTCTAGCATACCTATATGGCCTCTTCCCCTAGTAGTGTAACAAATTGTCGAAATGGAGGATGGCTTCTTCCTATTTCTGTTTCCAAATATATGCTACCTACTAATCCTCTATGAGGATGTTGTGGGCTACAATAATGGTTTTAGAACTAGGGTCCTCTGCCTAGAGCCACAGTGGGGTGGTTATATCCTATTCTAATTTTTTCCTTACCTATTCAACCCTCATTTATTCATGACTTAGCTAAGAGGTTAATCCTAGAAGTTTCACATCCCATACATAGGGGTTTTCATCCCAAGATGGTGAGTCTCACAATACAAGATTTTGTAAATAAAATTCACACAAACTATCCTTCTCCTCTATACTGAAGTTTTGACATATTTTGGTGAAGTCTTTGATGATTTGAATGTGGATCCCCCTTGTTCTGCTAAAACAAATATCTAAACTTTGAACTTTTTTTCCTTTAGGAAAAGGTTGTATGTGCTTGTTGGATTCCTAAAACTGGCCATTTCCAAGGATAGTTGGGCCATCATCCCTAAGTATATATCCATCTTTGAAACTTGGTCATTATTAATTATCTTTGTTATATCAACCTACTCCAATTGTTGTTTGAGATGTTTGTTTTCATTTTCCAAATATTCCCTCTTATTAGCTTCTTAAAAATCATCATTTATTCTATGATGTTGCCAACCTAATCCTCCAATCTAGCCACATCTTCAACATCTTTCTCTACTACAATCCTTTTTTCAATGGGTCTCGATTTTATCCTTTTTGACTTTTAGCATCATGTGGGGTAGAAGATGGGCAAGCAAAAATATTCATGTAACAGGAGGCCTAGTAGACCTTAGAGACTCATGTTGTAGCCATATTCCTATAGAGAGCCCAACAATCCTTAGAGACTCAAGTTATACACCTTTATTCTCCATAGGAGGTGCCTCTTTTTTGTTTGCTCATGTCGTATATCTTACTTCTTCATACGATATTTTAAATCTCAAGTTGTATATGAGGTTCATTTTCTTTACTTTCTCATATTGTGTATCTTACTTCTTCATATGAGGTTCCTCTTCTTCTTCGTGAACTTATACCAATTCTATCAGAAATTATCCACGTTGCTTTGTTTGCCTAGGTGTTTCTTCCATTTGGATCATAGTCTAAGGGGTTTCTTTTTGTTGAGTAGAGGTCTTTGTTTTAGGCATGTACGTCTTGAAAGTTTGATGCTCACATTTGATCACTAATGTCTTCTACTTTGGTGGTATCCTCTCTTTAGATGGTTTTCTCTATTTAGGTGGTGTCCCCACCTTTGCTATGGTAGCTACAGTCTCCTTTTCTGTGATCTGAATTTTGGCATTCTTCTTCTTTCACTTAAGGCCCAGGGCTAAAGTTGGCTTTTTCTTTTCCTTTTGTCATAATGGGCATCCATAGGTATTTCAAGGCCTCCTGGAATTTCAAGAAGGATTTCTTTTACATATAAATGAAATACATCCATAAGATAGGTTGTTGAAATATATCCAATGCATAAAAAAATATTAGTTTGATTAGCCCATGATGGGCTAAGGACTCTTACTTGCCTCTCTTTACCTTTCCATTTATTTCATTTAGAGATTGCAATAAGGAATTTTGAGGTTTTGAGATGGCTATAGGTGCGTCTCATAAGCATACATGACATTAAGCCTCCCCTCACAAGAAATATACTTCAATGTATGATATGCTACTTCATTCTAGTGGAGTGTCAAGCTCTCCCTCTATATCCCATTCTTATTATCCACAAACTATTCATTCTACAAGAAAAAAAGTTTTCTTCAAAAGATTTGCCTCTTGCCTCTCTTTCTTGTCCCAAGGGAGGCACTAAGGTATGCCAATGAATTTGCTAATTATTTCCTTTTTAATTTGAATCTCTAGTTCCCTTTTTGTTGCAATGTATCCTTGTTTTTTGTAGTTTTGGAGGTTGAAGGAAAATTCTATGGATATACCATCATCCTACCCTCTTAGCCTTTTAAAGAATCCTAACCATTGACTTCTTTAGAAGATATTTGACGCTCCATGGTTTTCATGTATCTTATTTGTATTAGTTGGATCACTCCAGTTAAAACCTTCCCCAGTTATGAGATTGCACAGAAGGGTTATCAAAAGCCTGTAGGTAACTTATGTTTAAAAAATATGCACCAGGGAGAGTTTTATTTAAAAATAGTGAAAGAGTATTGCTTCAATTTAAGAGATTATTTACTCCTAAGTAGGTCAAAGATTGTCTCTCTCTAAGCTAAATTGAGTGACATTATTTTTGTAGATGGTATGTAAAAATATATAGCATAGTGAAAATAAGTCAAATAATGAAATGAAAACAACCAACCTCTCACAATTCAGGTTGTGGTGTTGAGACTGTTTGCATGATCCTATAATGTGTTGGTCTAATAGTATGCAAAGAAAACCAGTATTGTATCATTCTTTTAGAACTTGTATACTTGGACATTATAGAACTTGCAGACTTGAACCCTGTAGTATGTAGACCTTGTAGCCTAAATCTTGTAGTTTGAAAATTTTGACTTACTCCATCTTGAAGGTCTGAGATGGAGTAATTCGTGTGCATGGATATGACATGTCACTTTTATATCCCCCTAAATCGATAGGCTAGAGATTGGCTCATTGTATGTGATAATTAATATGTCAAGCAGTAATGACCTGCTGATTACTAGAAGTTACTCTTATCTTTCCCTGATTATGGTTGCGATCATACATGTGAGTGAGAGATTTATTAATGATTATGAGTTGATGATATTGCCACTTCTCAACATGTGTGGTGATGTTGGAAAATCATGTTGATTGTTGCTACCACAATTTCTGATTTTTTTTTTTAATATTTTGACCTGCGTTGTACATGAGTAATTCAGATGCAAACCTAAGAGGAGTAAAGGCTTAATTAATTCACACTTGTTTTTTGGTCGGTATTGCTAAATCGACTGAAGGAGTCATGAAGCTCAAATTATTGCAATGCCTAAGATCACCGTGGCATTTTCCTAACTACAAGGGATCCTATAGAAAAACAAAAAAATCATGTAAAAACTTTATATTATTAATTATAATAATATTTAAACTATATTTTATATTTTATTTTGTTTGAAATTTATAAATATCAATTGATAATAATAAAAAAAAATTAGTGAACTACAAACTTTGAATGTATGAGTGGCTAGTAATTTACTAGAGCTTTCTTGAGCTTTGCTACAAGGAACGGTTAGTCAAACAAAATATCCCAAATGAACTTGGCCTTTCTACCTTGGGTTGCAAATAATAAAACACATCTTTTAAATTTATTAAATATTAATTCTACTTATACCTTTTAATCTCCAAAAATAATTAAATTTTACAACTTTAACATACAACTTTCTACCTTGTAATGCATCCACCTTCTTTATCAACTCTCTAAACTTGCTTGGAATCACACTCATTTTATTTAAGATTGTCCCATCATATCAAAACTAAAACTAATCCTTTGACTGAAACATTGAAATCTTGGCCCAAAGGAACAAATCTAAAGATGAAGCTAAGAAAATACAAGGGGTTTTTTCCTTTCTAGAAAGAAGATACCTAAAGAAAGATGCACTAAATATAATAATAGCTAAAAACATGATGAAAAAACAACTATTCATGCTAGTTAAAACTAGGTTGGTCGATGCATCCAAATATCAAATAAAATGTTCGACAAGTCTTCATTTCTACTCACAAAATTCATTATATTGTTTTATCATTTAACATCGAACTCCTCTCTACTAAAATAACTTGGTTTTTCTCTACTTTGAAAAATTCTTCTCCTTTTAGCTATGTTTATACAAAAATATGATCATGGCTATACCTTGGAAGAGAGAGGAGATATTTTAAAATCTGAAACAAATATCAATCTTCATTCAAATATTAATCTTCATTGTGCTTCCACAGAGTCCACTCTCTAATGACTTTAAAAAGAGTATTTCGTAACAATGTTGATAGTGATGGTAATAATATTTGTTGTGCATTTGATAGTGTACTATAAGAAACAATTTTAAGTACCATGTGTTAAGCCAATGATTGACTTATTTCTTTTCAATCTTGTCCATTGGATGAGAATAATGTTTCAATGGAGATGATGGAAAGACAACAAACCAATCATTGACTTATTGCATGGTGCTTAGTATTCTCTTATTAGATAGAGGTTAACCAAATTGAGAATGCAGGTTACTCAAACTATGAATTAAGATGAGTCATATTACACATAGTACATGGAAAACATATGGAGGGACAAGATTCACCAATTGCTAATGGACAGATGACATGTTTTTATATGCCTTCAACAGATGAAAGGTCAAGGGGAACTATCATATTAAAAACCTTTTGGCATAACAAGTGGATTCAACATCCCAAAAAACCTTGCGGCACTTAGTGTATAAAATTAACAACTCAAATTTACAATTTCAACAAATTCTAGTAAGATTTCAAAAAAATTAACTGGAAAATATACTTGGAAAAGGATCAAAATGCAGAACATTTAAACTATGCTACGTTATATTTATTACAACTTGATTACAACTATAGTTTAACACACTTTTTGTGGTCAAAGATGAAAATTATAACTTGTTGGAAAAGAATGATGCTTAAATCAACATTGATTGTTGAACATTCATCAAATATGTTAATCGGCTGTTGGTTGGGAAGTTCTGCATCCTCTCGGTTCCTCACCCCCCCTCCCCTAGCCCCCCGCATGGATATCACATAGAATGAAACAACTTATGCTTGTTGTTCCAAGTCCTCCACACAATTCCAACCATTCACTAGCATAGTAGGTTTCTTGCATATCATCCATTTCTCTAGATGAGGTTAACTGAAAAGAACTTTACCAAAGAATACCATCATGTGCAATTGTCACCCTCCATGGGCATTTCAAAATTGTGTCCCTATTTGATTCCTTTTTTCCACCTCTTACACAAACAAGGACAAGTGGGTTGGCCATATATTTGGGATAAAGGTTAAGGGAAATTGGTGGGAGGAAGTGTGGTTGAACTTTAGTGGCATTGGTTCTAGTGATCACCATGTCCCTTAAATGACAAGGACGAATGTTTCTTGAAATTTATGATGCTAGGAAAATCGTCTATGATCTTCCTATTGATGGTATCCCAAGATCAACTTAAGCATGAATAATTGCTACTCGCATTTCCACTAAGACTTGGTAAAGGTAGCCTCCTTACTTTGGGTCTCAAACTTTGATGTTGGGAGGATAAAGTTGTATATGATAGTACACACTTTGGTCGTAGCTTGCCAGTGGTGTAGGCCAAACTCAACCCTTGGACTTAAGAGCAAAATTGGCATTCAAAGAATCTATCTATCCCTTCAATAGCTAAATCTCCCAAGTAAATGTTATGTGGAAAAGTGCTTAAGTACATGAATTGTTCTATCTGTAAATCACTATCCTAGATAACTTATAGTCCTGTTTTCCAAAGACAATCATAAATCATGCAAATATGAAATTTGATACACTAATTAGCCACATAGATTGTCAATGATATGAACGATGTTAAAATTGCATCTTATGTTTCTTCTCATTGTAGTTGTTCACTGTGATGTAGGTCTAGGTGTTGAAAGACTAGGAGCTATAGGTTGCATATTTCAACATTAATGGGATGATTTTTATGGCTAAGATAAATTATGATCAATGGATGTAGTTGTACATCTTGAAAGATGAGGATCTATAGGTTACAACTGTCAACATTTTCTATGAATAATACATTGCTTTAATTATATTGTTATTAGACATTAACCTGGGAATTCCAATACTACATGTATAATTTATGCAAATACTAAGTAACGTGTTCAATAAGGTCATTACTAACATTAAAATAAAATACCAAATTGATAAATCAACAAAATAATAGACAAATAAATTTAATTATTTAAAAGAAAAAAATGTCATACTTATAACACTTTAAGAAACATACAAATTTTAATTCTAATGAACAAAATAACGAACTACATATTATGATATTGTAAGAGGATAAAAACATCAAATTAGATATATGCAATGACAATTAACTTTGAATATCTACGTCAAGACTTCTTATCAATTTAAATTAATTAAGTGAAACATTTTTCATGATAAAAATTTAGATATTCTTTTTTAGTAAGCTAGGTGGAAATATTTATATTATGAAAAAAATGAGCTTACATAGATAGAAAATGTGTCCCAAAATACTGTGTGGGGACTTGAAAACTAATGAATGACCATAACTTGTTCCCAATGTTCTTTATTTAGCCAAAAAGGAATTCAAAATACACTTAATCGCATTCTAACTGATTCACCCTTCAAGAATTCCATGCAATGGATGTGCTAGGCTTGACAAGAGAAAACCATAAGCACCTATAGTCTAATACACCATAAAAGTTTCCGTGACTGCATAAAAAATATAGAAAAAACATAAACCATAAGAGACCAAGTGCAAAACTACTAATCTAGCACAATAATTGGGGAGATTGCATTAGAATTGCCTTGAGGTATTTTTTTGCTGGTGTGTTGATAACAGTTGGAGTGCAATGTTGTAAACCGGAGCCAGAATCTGAGTGAGACACCAAGAATCGTTCCACTTGGGTCATCCTGGAAACTATGTCATCCAATTTGTACCTTATGTTCTAGAGAATCCTTTTGATCTCCTCCTACATTGCAAATAACTAATAAGGACCAACTTTCTTATCACGGATGACCATATGAAGAAAGGTCTCTAATTGTCTATGTAGAGCCACTAAATGAAGAAAGTGAAGTCTCCTTTTCTGGAATTTTCTTGAATTGAGAGTCCATCTGAATGTGGAGCCAATAATTTCAGAATATGAATAGTAAGCTCGGTCAACAAAGTTCTTAGCTTCCAGGTAAGAATCTCATTTCTAACTTCGAGAGGAACAATATCAAAATGGTAAGACACATAAGTCCAACAAAACATATGTCGACGTTGTGAAGAATAAGCACCTGCCACACCTCCCCTACGATTAGGTTGACAAAATTGAGGTGCCATAAGAACAGTTTTCCGAGGAATACTTGTTAGGGTTTGGAAAAACACAATGTGAGTGGTCAGATAAACGAACCTAAAGAATTTAATCATTGCCCAATCCCAGTTACAACAATATGGTAAAGGAAACAGTTAAAAGGTGTAGGTAGTGATATGATTAGGAAAAGAGAGTTGTATGAAGATGTCTTCGAGGAAGTAGTGGACAACCAACCATGTATGCCCTAGGTCAACCAACCCTAGGCCAACCACCTCAATTTGACAATTTGTGGACAAGAAAAAACTAGTTAGGGGACTACAGGTTGACTTATGGACCCATGTTACTAATGAGTTATCAAAATCATAATGAAAATGTTTCAGGATACCACACACCATAAACAAGGACTGGGAAACTAAATGAAATACATGCAGAGTCGGGGATTTGAGAGGATGTAGAAGGAAATACAATGACTAGTTCGAATGAAGGACATGCTGTTGTAGTGTGGACAAATAAAATGAAAAGCAAGGGCACCTATAACAAACAATCCCCATGCTAAATCCAAACAAAATAAGATAATGAGTGATATGAACCAAGAAAGGAAACTAGGACTAGAACAAATAGATTAACAAAATTGTCTTGAGTTCACAGATTAACAGCTGATCCAGGTGGATATTAGTGGCCACCCGCATATTCCATTGAGAATTCCAGTCGGTTTCATCAGTTTCCTTAATTATGGCAGCATTTACTATTTTTAGCAGTTTTTTGGGTCCTCGACTTCTGAAGTTGTTTTAACCCCCTAAACGGTGGTTTTTTGTGGTCCACAACAGATCCATGGTCATAAGTGTAGGCATAATCCTGCCACAAATCCTGCGGTACTCGAAAATATATTTCCAAATAGGTATCATACATGCCAAACAAAGATCATATGACCAAGTTATGACCTCGGGAAGTTGGCTGCCCAACTAACCCCAACGGGGCCCACAAACTCTTGGTGTTCCATCTCCTGGGGTTATGATTTTGGTTTTTTAGGGTTTCCATTTTTTGTTCAATAATAAAAAGGTTCTTGAGCCTCATTGTAACATAGTTTAGAGACATGCAACCACCACTTCTCTTCTCAGAGATAAGTTATCATCGTCAAGCTAGTTTATTTCCATTATGCTTGTAAGCATCTTTCAGTTCTTTGATATTAATGAAATGAAGATTTATTTCTGATGCATCTATGTGTCTATGTTTATATATGTATTTTGTTGTGTTCCTACATACGTATGGATCAATGGTATCAGAGTCGTGTGATCTTTCTCTATTTTTCTTTACATTTCCCCAATTAGGTCAGGGTATAAGGAGTTAGGGCAAGACCAACCTCGCAAACCCCAATGACCTCCCATGGCAGAAGAAAAGAAAGATAAGGTAGCAGGGGATCCTTTCAAAATATTGCTCAAGGAAGCCCTCAAGTGACAGAGGAACGCGATGATGGATAACTTTGCCTAGATCCTTCGGTGGATACCCACAGACGGCACATATTCATCCATATACCACTTTGGAGGCACCATTCCCTTTAAGTTACAAGTCAACTTTGACATTCCCATATTTTAAGTCCAAATAAATGAAGACACCATAGATAGATGGTTAAATCCGTTGGAAGTATATTTTTCAGTTCATGACTTTTCCAGTCATGAAAATATTACTTTTGCACTCCTCAAAGTCGCCCCTCATGGAAAAGACTAGTTTGAAACCTATTGTGAATATAAGGACGAGAGGGAACCCTCACTGCTTTCAGCCACACCCACTTGGACATATTTCTGAGATGCCATCAAGGAACAATATTACGCTGTTGGGAGCTATGAATATAAATACATAAAGTGGACCACATTGTGATAGGGAAGGGACCAAGACACGCTAGAGTTCACAAATATTTTTCATACCCTTCACATGGAGTTAGTTATCAAGGATTCTGAGTGGCATTTGGTACTAAAGTACCCTAGCTGTCTACACAAGTACATCAAGGATGAGATGGAGTTCCTGGACATCTCCTCGCTTGGCACCGCTTATCGATATGCTATCAAGATCAAGTAAAAATTTAAACAGAAGAAGCGAGACTTTGGATCTACATATCAACAGCAGGGGAAAGGTGCCCCCAAACCACAGAACAAAGGAAAAATCTAAGGCAAAGCGACCTAGGACAACCCATCGAAGCCACAAGGAAAGAAAAACACCACGAAGGCATAAAACGACATAGGGAAATGGTGTGAGTTCCATAAGAGCCCCACTCACAACATAAGTGAGTGTCAAGCCAAGCAGTCACTAGTGGTCGAGCTGAAGGATTCTGAATCAGATGCATGTTCCGACTCTGAGTCAGAACCTAACAAAGGGTTTTATGAATAAAATATATAGAAAATAATGTAAATGATAATAATCATAAATAATGATAATTAATTATTAATTAGTACTAAAGAGGCATGTCTAATGGGACATGACCTTCCATGAAGAGGCACCTACTTAGGTATAGAAGTGAGCCTAATTTGTAAAATTGAACATCATTCATTCAAACATTTAATATATATTCTTGTATATCTATGGAGATCTACATATTCCAAGTATTTAGGAGTATTTAACTTGAAGGTCGAACTTTGTTCATGCCATTTGGTATAAGAGTCGTTCGATCCTCTGGCTGCTCAACCGCTGCACAAGCGCTTCGTTCTCTGATCTAGGTCCTTGACCGGCGAAATTCGTCAACATTGTTTTCATTTTGATCGAAGTGTTTCGTTATATCAGGCCTTGGCCATATATAAAAAAAACCCAAAAAAACCAAAACACGACAAACTATCTGTTAGCCGCTTGCCTGACGACCGACAAATTCCAACGAAAAAACGCAACCATCTGCTCTCAACTGCAATTGACCATGGCTACGACTGTAGTCGTGCCCTGCTACACATCGGAATACCCATGGACTTCTGTCTGCCACTTGACAAATTCTTACCACGAACTTCTAATGTCGCACGACCAACCACATTCCAAAGAAAAATATGAGACGACCATTACGAAAAGTAGTTCATCTAGAGTGCAACCCCGAAAGGCTACCACAGTCACCCCTAGCCCACAAATTACAGACATCACCACCACGACCAACCTGCATCCTTGTTGTATGCATCTACCACAACATTGGATCCACTGTCCAACGTATCCATCGCCACTAGAGCCCCATCTGTTGTCGTGTGAACTGGTCAAAAATTGTCTCGTCACCATTGCCCTATCGCCAGAGCCCTACACAGCCACTGTATCGTCTTGGTTATCGCCTGATCCCATTCTCTGCGTCTCCCTATCAACCTCTACCCCGACCACATTGCTCCATCTCCTCGACCGTCCACTCCTCTGTCCTGCCACTGATCCACAATCATTAAAGGAAATATTGCTAAGTCAATTCCGATGGACCATTCAGGGTCAATTTTATATGAAAGAGTAGCAAAATAAGGAGTTACACTATACAATGATACACCTCCATCAATACATCAACTAATCCAGTCATCAAAAGTTGCATCCGCTACCAATCAAGGTTATCAAAATTTGCTACCCGTTCATTAAAAGGTTAAGAGAAAAAGGGTTATTATTTAGCTTAGTTTAAATTAAATTAAAAATAGAAGACAAAAACAAAGGAAAAGTTTTTATTTATTTATCAACACTGTAGAGATATAGAGAAATTTACAACAAAAAGAAGAGTCAAAAGTTAAGATACTATACATAAAGAAGTTTATTTAAATTAAAAAAAAAAAAAGATATTATAAAAAAAAATATCTGAAGTAAAAAAGGTACAAAGTTTAAGGTAAGAAAGGTATTTAAGATTTCCTTTAAGAGTTCATTCCGGAAAAGCAAATGGAGTCTAATTCGTAAATGAAGGCCGAAAGATACCCACAAACTAAATATAACTATGCCTCAGTGCTATTTAGAATTAAAGGGTCTATTGTGGGAAAATATGTTACTATCGCTATCTCGCTAGCAAAAAATAAAAATTATATAAAACCTAAAATCACAAACCAATTAGTGATTCCCGAGTCAAATATAATTGAAATTTTGGCTGTTTTAACAACAAATATATGACATAACCAACTTGCAATTAAACATTGGAGATTATACATTTGTATCACAATTCTTAATTCAAACCCTATGGAGTGATCAAGGTGACATTATTTTAGGTTCACCCTGGATGGAAACCCTTGGTTCCTTCATCTTGAATATGAAAAAGAAGTTTTTGACATTTTCTTACAAAATAAAAATAAAAATAACACTATAGGATGTCACCGTGAAGCCAAATTCAGTAACACCTGAAGACATCCAAGATATTTCAAAAGTAGTTTTTCAAGAAGGCAAAAAAGTATTACAAATATGCAAAATAATATTGACAAAATCACTACTGATAGAAATGAAGAAGTCTTGTGACTTAAGGATCATAGTGAAAAATTACTAACACAGATTAAAAATATTAAGAAGGATGGGAAGTCGTTAAAATACAAGTTAGAACATTGTATTCAAGAGGAAGTATCGAAGTCGCCAATCATAACATCCCCAGTTGAAGATAAAGACACTAATACCGATCCAGTCAATATCTCAACTCAAGAAGAGGACAAACTAGATGAAGTAAAGATGTACTAAAAAATGGTAGTTTCAAGAACAAAAGATTCTAGTGAAGATCTATAAGTTAACCATGAAACTTCCATATCTAAAGGAAATCAAATACTTCAAATACATCAAGAAAATGACAAAAACAAGATAAAGAAAAGTCAAATCACTAAAAATCCTTATCGACATCTGAATCACGAAATAGACAATTCAATCAAGCTACTTATTCAGAACATAAACAACAAACTTATGTTCCGAATAATATTGAAGTGTGCACAACTCAGTCTAGTGATAACAATTCATCACAAGTTTCCAGTCACCATAAGATTACACAAAAGATTGATCTAGGATGGTCTGATCCCTTCTCAGTGCAACAATTTTTTTTGTCACTTAGAGGATCATATCAACTTGTATCGACGAAGATGACAGTCCCGAGAAAGGAAGACATTCGAAATCGAAAAAGAGATCAAACCGTTTTCATCAAAAAAATTTGAGGACAAATCTTTTTGAGGAGGAAGGAAATGTTATAAATAAAATATATAGAAAATAATGTAAATGATAATAATCATAAATAATGATAATTAATTAGTAATTAGTACTAAAGAGGTATTTCTAATGGGATGTGACCTTCTGTGAAGAGGCACCTTCTTAGGTATATAAGCGAGCCTCATTTGTAATAGTGAACACCATTCATTCATACTTTTAATATATATTCTAGTATCTCAATGGAGATCTACATATTCCAAGTCTTCTGGAGTATTTAACTTGAAGGTCGAACTTTGTTCATCCCAAAGGGAATGGCAAAAGGAAGAAGGTCATTGATGTGGAGCCTAGTGCCACTATTTCCACCACCAAGATCCAAAAGATTGAGCTTGAATATCCAGAGGAAGGGGAGCGACTCTTCCACTCACAAATGTGGGTGAAGGGTTCTCAATTGTAGTTCATTATTGATAGCGGAAGGCAAAATAAATGCATTTCAGAAGATGACCATGAAGAGGTTGGGCCTACCGACGACACCACACCTGCAACCATACACCATTAGGTGGCTTTACTAAGGATGATATCTCCGTGTTAGTGAGCAGTGTCACCTTCCCTACAACATGAAACCCTTAAGATATGAGGTAATTTGTGATGTTTCCCCTCTTGCAGTTTTTGATGTATTATTAGGCCAACCATACTTTTGGAAGCGTCATGCTATGTATGAGTCTACGCCTCACATTGTTATTATTACTTTGGGAAATAAGTTATACAGGGTACTGAAGGTAGCACTGCCCACTTCCATCTCTTTGATCTCTGTGAAGCAATGCAATAAGATCATTTCCTAGACCGGGAAATTTGTCTACCTTATGATTCACCCTTAGGACAAGAAGACTGTGGCCAAATCCACAGCCTCCAAACAGGGCTCCTCTACACGAGAACAACAGATGGACAAGGTTGTGGAGGAGTAGAAGGACATCTTCACCTCACCCATAGGGGTACTCCTACACTGTTAGTTCAAGCACTCCATTGATCTGACCCCGAGTGCGTCGTTACCCAACGAAATGATCTACTAACGCTCTATTTTGGAGAAGAATGAAATTAAGAGGAATATTTAGGAGTTGTTGCAGAAGTGCACATCAAACCAAGTTCATCACCCTATGGGAGCCTGATCGTGCCAGTACAGAAGAAAGACGACACTTGGAGGCTCTGTATTGATTATCGAGCGCTAAATAAGATCACTGTCTGGAATAGGTATGCAATCCCACGGATTGATGACCATTTGAACCAGCTCAAGGGGGGAAAAGTATTTCAACAAGATTGATTTGAAATCTGGTTATCACTAGGTGCAAATCAAACCCTCCAATGTGTGGAAGATTGTCATAAAATCTAAGGAGGGTTTTTTTGAATGGCTAGTCATGCCTTTCGGGTTGACGAATTGGCCCGCAACCTTCATGAGGCTGGTTGAAGACATCTTGTGGCCCTTCACTAATTCATTTGTCGTAGTGTATTTGGACGACATCCTGATCTTCATCCATATTTGGGAAGAGCACCTACACCATATTCAACAAGTCCTCCAAACCCTGTGACAACACAAGTTGTGTGCCAATTTAGAGAAATGCACTTTTGGTATGACCCAGGTTTAATATCTAGGGTACATCATTGATGAGTGGGGTGTGCATGTGGACCAACCAAGATACAAGTTATTGAGATTGGCTAACCCCAACCACTCTAATAGAGCTACACAACCTTATGGGTCTTGCTAATTTCTATCGTAGGTTTGTGTTGGGTTTCTCTCATATCACTTGGCCTTTGATTCAAGTCACCAAGTGCGGAGCAAAAGAAAAGTTGTTCTGGTTCGAATCCCAACAGAAGGCATTTGTTGAGTTGAAGCATCGTCTCTGGTCTACACCAATGCTCAGATTAATAAACCTGCAACAACCATTTGAGATTGAGATAGTTGCTTTCGACTATGCTATCGGGGTTGTTCTTACTCAGTAGGGGCATCTGGTGGCCTATCATAGTGAGACACTTTCAGACACAACCTGAACATATCCCACTTATGACAAAGAGATGTATTCCATTGTGTAGGCTTGCCAACAATGGAAGCATTACATTATGGGGAAGGAAACAATCATCCACACAGACCACCAAACCCTACAGTTCATACAGGTACAAGGAAAGTTGCAAAACGATCGCCATAAGAAATGGTCCACATATTTGCAACAATTCAATTTGAACATCAAGTACAAGAAGGACAACACCAATAATGTTGTAGAATGTATCAACTGACCACCAATTATGGCGCTGAACACTGTGCTCGACTCTTATGGACACGAGACTTTGGGGTGGCCGCATCTTTACAAGAACGATTCATAATTCAGTAACACATACTAGATGCTCTTGGAAGGAAAGAAAGTTCCATATTTTCACCTCCATGGCACACTGTTATGCCACCTGGGACACCTCTGTGTTCCTTCAAGTGAGTATGCCAAGATGATTTGGGAGGCGCACTACAGTCAGGTCGCTAGAAATTTCGGAGTAGAGAAAATAATGGAAATGCTACAGAAGTATTTTTATTGGTCGAACCTTCGACATGATGTTTGGAAGTACATCATATCTGTATTTCCTAGGCCATTGTCAAATTGACAATCAAGAAGCAAGGCGTATATACTCATCTGCCTACTCCTATTCGGCCTTAGGAATCCATCTCCATGGATTATATGTCAAGCCTTCCTTCTACTAAGCATGGAAATGATTGCGTTTTCATGGGCGTCGACATATTCTTTAATATGTCCATTCTCGCGGCCTGTAAGAAGAGTATCACAACAGAAACCAATGCTAAGCTCTTCTTTGAATGATGTGGGTACACTTTGGGATCCCATGTTTCATCATCTTAGATTGGGACAACAAGTTCCTGAGTACATTTTGGTCAAGCCTCTGGTCGATGTTGGATACCAAGCTCACTAAGTCCATGACCTTCCACCCCCAAACTGATGACCAAATAGAGGTCAACAAGATGATCGTGCACATTCTGCACACGTACAACTCAAAGCATCCACAAACATGGGATGAAAGCCTCCCCTATGTCCAACACAACTACAACAGAGCTCTCCATAGCTTAATTGGCCACAACCCCTTTCAGGTGGGATTAGAATTCAAGCCACTATGTCCCATTGATGTAGTCATACCATTTGTAGCTGCTCAGGCAGATTTGGCTCATGTCCAGTCTGAAGCTGACAGGGCTAACAAATTCATTGAGCACATTCATCACATCCAACAATAGTTCCATGATATATTGGATAGAGCCAATGCTAAGTACAAGCAATGCCATGATCAAGATCGGGTGCCACACAAGTTCCAGGTGGGTGAAAAAGTTTGGTTACATTTGCAGAAGGAGCACCTCGTTGGGCCCCACCGCAAGCTTTGCCCTCTCCAATATGGGTCATACACCATCACCAAGTCTGTAGGGGACAATTCCTTCAAGCTTAGCATTCCACTGTTCCTTGGCATGCACCCAATATTTAATGTGGACTGACTACGACCATACTTTACCCCATTGTTAGACACATCCGACGTTGCTGAGTAACTGAAACTAGCAAAGCTCAACCCAAGCTGCATCAAACATGCTAAACTGACAGGATCATGGACACACAGATCAAGAAAACTTGTCAGTAGAGGATCCCACTATATTGAGTTGTCAAAGTAGGCCAACTCCTTCACTAAGGAAAGTGGTTCACCAGGGATTGGGAACAACAAAAATTTCCTCACCCCATAGAGGCTCTGCACGCAATAGGGACCATTGCTTCCTAAGGGGGGAGGACTGATCCAGGAGGATATTGGTGGCCACCGATCTATTCCACCTAGACCTCCAATCGATTTCATCAGTTTCCTTGATTATAGTAGCATTTACTATTTTTAGCAGTTTTTTGGGTCCTAAACGCTCGAAGCTGTTTTGACCCCCTAAACGACATTTTTTGAGGTCCATAGAGACCAAGTGCATAACTACTAATATAAGACAATAATGGGTGAGATTTCATTAGAGTTGCCTTGAGTTATTTTTCTGTTGGTGCATTAATAATAGTTGGAGTGTGATGCTGCGAACTAGAGCCAATACCCCCATATTTGTAAATAAACCTCCCTACCGACGAGTATAACAGATGCAAACCATGCTTGAAGGAGAAATCACACAGGCGAGACAAGTGGGTGCTAGGGAACACATATTAACGCTCGCATTTAACACTCCAAACATGTGCGCACTCTTTTGAGATACTGCCATGATCGAACCCAACTGTCGGAAGCCATAAACAAGAAGAATGTCGTTAAATAGGGAATCCATACAGCTGAGGATGGTTTTAGATAGAGGAGGAATGACCTGTTGAAGAGTTTTGTGAACCCAACGTTTCGGACTACCAAGTGAGTCCATCATCAGGGGACGCGGCAATAGATAATCTTCAATCTTAATGATGTATCCATGAGCTGGGTTTAGGGTATATATATCTAGGTTATTAAAGAATGATGTGAGAAATTAGGTCGGCCAATGTATTTATTTATAATTTTTTTTTTTATTATTATTATTATTATTATTTTTTTTTTCAAATAAAAAATTAATTGTTTTGAATACTGATTTATTTACTTTATTAATGAGTTTAAATTATTTATTTATTTATTTATTTGTTATATTTAATTATTTGTTTATTCTGATTATTAAATTATTGTTAACTTTTTAATTTATTTATTTATTATAATTTCCTTATTCTATTTTAATTTTCTTTAACTTTTAATTTTTAGTTTAATTATATATTTTGATAAAAAAATTTGATGAAATATGTATCTATATAGGTTAATTAAATATAACAATTAATTAATTAATTAATTATTAATTAATTAAATTAAATTAAATATCAAACTTTTTTATTTGTTATATTTAATTATTTGTTTATTCTGATTATTAAATTATTATTAATTTTTTATTTATTATAATTTTCTTTAACTTTTAATTTTTAGTTTAATTATATATTTTGATAAAAAAAAATGTCGAATGAAAACTCACTATCCTCCACTTGCATCTCTTGAAAGTGATAAGACAAGAACCACAAAGATTGAAGGTATATACGGTGAAGAGGCAACACGTACACCTCCACCAAACAGGGGGTGACGTTTTCTCGACCTCCGAGGTTAACCTCCTAATCACTCACGGCAATTCCTATTTCATAGACTATAGAATAGTTAATGCGGCCTGACATGTAGGCATTTAACTTTTGCCCTTTCAGTGAAAGCACGCCCATCAAGATAACAGCGTCGAAAGGGAGAGCGAAAGTTAACTGCCTGCATGTCAGGCCGCATTAACTATTCTATAGTCTATGAAATAGGAATTGCCATCACTCACTATCCGCTCACGCATATTAATTATGCGAGCTAACATCATCCCCTTTCATAAATGCATCCCATCGAATTTTTTTTTCACTTATCTATACAAAACTAAATATATATAGTTATTTATCCTATATATATTATGTATGGTATATATATAGATATTTTTTTTTTTTTAACAAGATCGAGTACTTATGTATTATAAAAAGCTGCTAGGAGCAGAGGAAGATACATATATGCTGGAAGAAGAGTGAAAGAGAGGAAACTAAACTGGGACGCAGCCCTGGAAGCCTTATAGATTAGCTTGAAGAAGAAAAACTGAAAAAGATGCCTGCTATACTGTCTTACAAAAATGCCATCTAATAGGCAGACTTTACAGGTCATGAGATTAACACCAAAATTGATTGACGATTTCCTCCATGTGGTCCTCTTGTTGCTGTTCCTTTTGACTTTCCTTAGTGGAGGCTTCTGCCTGCTTACTCGCTGTGATGGACTGAATGTGCTTGAGTGCCTCCTCTAGGTGCTCACATCTGTCCTGGAGGTTCTCTATTTCCTTCTTGCGCTTCTCTAATTTCTTACGTTTGGACCGGCTATCCGCGATGAAGTCTTCACGCAGGTCATTGTGGTGCTTCATGAAACGGGAGATCAGATAACAATGGTCTTTGCACAGTGCGCATGCTTCATTACCCAAGACTCTTTCGAGGGGGTTCTCGCGGGGGCCGGCCCTTCCTTGAGCTTCCGGTTGCCGTCCCTCTGCCATGTCTGCAAAACAGATTAATAGCGAGTAACCTTGCAAATAACTTTTGATATACCTGATATCTTCGTGGAGAGTCGGGTTGCTTGTAATGTCTTGCTGGTTTTCTTGATGACTGCTTCCTGAGTGAGCTGGGGCGGGGATCCACTTCTTGCTCCCTCGGAGTCTATTGGCCTCAGAGAGAACTTCACACCCAAAGTGCTTCTCGGAATGCTGGTGGAAGGGAGGATTAGGAGGTGGGATATAAGGACGAGGGAGAGGGTTAACATAATGATGCTGCTCAGGATATTTCCGAAGTTTTGCAGAGGGGAAATCGGGTAGCAGATTTAGGGATCTCATATCACTGAGATCGAAATGATGTATGCCCAGAAGAAGCGTGAGATTGGCACGATGAGGGGAGGTTTTGAGGTTGAGAGGGGATGTGAACGCCGGCATAATGGTATGGATTTGATGATCGCGGGTGTGTGGATCATGTTTCTGACTTTTCCTGGTGAACTCTGCCCTGTGATCAGACTGGCAGCTGCCGTCCTTATGGGATGGGTCTTTCATATGTTCTTGTGTTGTCTCTGACCTGTCCCTGCTTGCGATTGACCGCATTGTTTGCGAGTTTATCCGCCTCTGCGTTATGTTCCCTCAGCACGTGCATTAAAGTAGTTTTTCCCAAGTGGCTGAGGGTGTCGTTTATCCTTGCCTTGATGCGGTTGAGAGAGGCTTTGCAAAAATCCTTGCCTGTGTTCATAGCTGCTATTATTATGGCTGAGTCCCCGAGGATTAAGGCATTCTGTAGACCGAGCCTGTGTAGGATTGATGTGCCTAAAAGTAAGCTGTAGGCTTCCGCTTCATTGTTGGTTGCTTGCCCGAGACCCCATTCGTAGCAGCTTACTGTGATCCCCTTCTGATCTTTTATTATTCCTCCAGCGCCTACTTTCCCTGGATTGCTCTTTGATGCTCCATCAAAGAGGAGGATGGGGCGATTCTGGGCTGTGATCCATTTATTTACTTCTTCTTTGTCCCCCCTAAGTTTCCAGTTTTGCCCCTTCTGCCTGATTTTGATCTGAGGAGGAAGATTTTGGGAGTGGCTAAGGTTGAATCTATTGTACCAATCCGTCTCCTCTTTTGTCCATCCCTGCTGATCAGGGAGAGTTATGTGATTCGCACTGATTGCCTCAGAGATCCCAGCGATAGTCCTTGCAATTAACTTGTCAATTTTGATCTGCTCGTTGTTAAAAATATAGTGATTTCTTGCCAGCCAGATATTCCAGCAGAGAGTTGCTGGGATACAATTCCAAATTCGGAGAAGATTTCTTTTCCCTTTCCTGCTCAGAGAGTAGTCTTTTTTCCAGTTTCTCTGTAATTTGTTTACCTGGTCATTCCTGCTTCTGGTTTCTAAAGGGCTAAGGAGCTGGTTCCAGCAGTTTTGAGCGAAAGTGCATTGGAGGAAAGTGTGAAGAATGGATTCTTCCTCAGCTTGACAAAAGCAGCAAATTGAGGGACCTTGTATTCCTTTTTTTCTCAGGTTTTCTGCAGTAAGAATTTTCCCTTTTAGAAGGGCCCAATTAAAATGCTTTACCTTGGGTATGCACTCATTGTTCCAGGCTGCCTTGTGAAGGTTCCAGCTTGCACTGTGAGTCTTATCTTGCAATGATTTGTAGCCCTCACGCACTGAGAAACTGCCCCCACAGGTGTCCCATATGTAACTGTCCTCCGTCTCCTTATTCATTGGCGCAGCTCCGGCTAGTGAGATTTTTAGTTTATGCCATTGATCTCTGAGATCCAGGGGAAGGTTTAAGACCTTCCAATCTGACCATGTATTTTGGGACCACGTGGAAATGTCGGATAAGGAGGATATGTTGTGGGTCTGCATCCAAATTTGAAGGGGTCTTAATTCTTGAAGAGATTCTCTGGGACTTGATCCCATGATTCTGTCCAGCCATATTTGGACATTCTTTCCGCTGCCAGGTTTCTTAGAGACATGCTCTTTAAAGTGAGGGAGTACTTTTTTAACCAATCTCCACATTGGAGTGCACGGCCTATCCACGATTGGGTCTTGGAGGATGTTCGAGTTCGGACCATTAAGGTATTTCCTTTTGATTATTTCGACCCACCATGATCCTTGTCCTGAGATGATCTTCCAAAGTAACTTGAGCCCCATAGCCTGATTGGATAGACTCGGGATTTTTACTGACAAACCTCCTTTGTCATACGGGAGGGTGACTTGATCCCAATTGACAAGACTGAACTTCTTTGAGTCCTGCTTTCCTCCTTGCCAGAGGAAGCTTCTCATGATGATTTCCATATGCTTGTGAATACTTGCAGGGGCCATTATTATTGCGTACTGATAGATAGGAAGGCCGGATAGGACCGCTTTGATAAGAATAGTTCTACCTGCCAGATTTAACCAGGAAACACCCCAGCTCTGCAATAAGCCTCTCATCTTCTCAATATGTTTAGACCAGACCTCTGCTTTAATGTGCTCCTTGGCCAGAGGGAGGCCCAGGTAAGAGAAGGAGCTCCAGCTTCTTTGGAGAGGAATATCTAAGATTTGAGAAATCCTTTGTTGAATCTGAAGAGGGACATTCCATGTATAAATTTTGCATTTTCTGTTGTTTAGCTTTCCTCCCGAGGCTAGAAGGAAGGCATCCAGAACACCTTTAAATCTTCTGGCCATCAGGCTGTATGCTCCTCCAATCAAGAGAGTGTCGTCCGCGAAGAGGGAGTGATTGAGCTCCTTTGTTCCCCTTTCAATGCGGATACCCGTGATTTCTTTTTTGCTTCGGAGATTTTCTAGATGAGCACTCAGTGTCTCAGCCATTAGGATGTAAAGAAAGGGGGAGAGGGGGCAGCCTTGCCTTAGCCCCCTTGAACTTCTAAAGTAATTACTTGGCCGTCCATTGATCAAAGGCGCGGTCCATGGATTGGTGATGCATCCTTTAATGATGTTTACAAAAAGGGAGGAGAAGCCAAATTTAAGAAGGACTGCTGTGAGGAAGGAGTGGTCCACTCGATCAAAAGCGTTAGCCATGTCTAATTTAATGATCATTCCCCTTTCTCCTCTATTGAGGCTGCTATGAATGGCTTCCTGGACTAGGATGACGTTGTCAATGATCTGTCTGTTTGGGACAAACCCACCCTGGTTCTCAGACACTAATAAAGGAAGGAATTTCTTTATTCTGTTGGCAAGGATTTTGGTGATGAGCTTGTAAGAGACATTGCAAAGCGAAATGGGACGAAATCTATCGAAGGTTTTGGGGTTTGCCTCCTTAGGGATTAAAGCTATATGGGTGGACTTTGTGTTTTCCCCTACTTTTTGATTTCTGAAGGCGTTCTTTACCATTCTTACCAGATCCTTTTTTATAGTTTCCCAGTGCCGCCTGTAGAATGCAACTGTAAAGCCGTCCGGCCCCGGGGCTTTGTCTTGTTGCATGCTGAAGATGACTTCTCTGATTTCCTCTTCTGAGGGTTCTTGTTCCAGCTCCTTATTGTTCTCCTCTGTGATTTTGCCTTTGAGAATGTTGAGGAAGGTCTCGCTGTCATGATGATGATTGTCTGATGTTAGAAGGTCCTTGAAATGATTGTATGCTGCCCCTTTTATTTCATCTTGACCTTTCAGCTCAACCCCCGCTACTTCGATTTTATCTATTTGGTTGCATGCTCTTCTGAGCTTGATATTATTATGAAAGAAGGAGGTATTTTTATCTCCTGCCCTTAGCCAGAGACAGCGAGATTTTATTCTGAGTTCCTCTTCCTCTGCGCGGTTTTGCCGGTAGAACTCTTTGTAGAGAGTCTTTTCTTTTTCAATATCCTCTGCCTTGTATTGAATTTGTTCCATTTGAATGTGCCAACGCTCCATTTCGTTTAGCAGAACTGTTTTTTCCCTCTTATTTATTATTGCTTGGTCCCTTGCCCATTGTTTTATCGCTGTCCTAAGCTGCTTCAACTTTGTTTCCCAAACATAATATGGCGACCCAATCACTTCTCTTGCCCATTGAGTTTGAATAAGTTGACTGAAATCTTTATTGAGATCCCAATTTTTATTGTACTTAAAGGGAAGAGGGTCGAGGTTTGGGCTTTTGTCCATAGAGAGAACCACCGGTTTATGATCCGATGCTGATCCATGGATTAGTTTACTTCTAATTGAGTAGCTTTCGGTTACCCTTTCTTGAATTAGAAACCTGTCAAGCCGTTCCTTAATGTTGTGAGCACCTGTCCTTTTGTTAGACCAGGTATATTTCCCATTTGACAGAGGGGTGTCAATTAGGTTGAAGAGCTGTATTATATTTTCTAGTTTGTCTCTTGAGGGGTCTGAGTGATACTTTCCTCCGTATTTTTCTTGCACATTCCTTATTAGGTTCAGATCTCCTCCAAGAATCAATCTGCTGTCTTGTATAGAGGAGATGTCTTCTTCTAAGGTGTTCCAGCAACATGCTTTATCCCTGTAGTGGTTGGGGGCGTAGATGTTGTAGATATGATAGACTTCCTGTGAGCTTTTGTTCTTTAGATCCGATCTAATCCACCATGTGCCTTGATGAGAGTTGTAGATTTCCCACTTTGTTTTATTCCATAGTGTTCCAATCCCTCCTGATGCTCCATCTGAATCATTGGATAGTCCTGAGAAGTTTTTGAATCACTGTGTTTGTTGAAGAAAGTCCTGATTAGTGAGTTTGGTCTCCTGAATAAGAAGGATATCTGGCTGCTCCTGATTAAGAAGGTCCTTGATGGCTTTTAGTTTTGGAGGGGTGCCCATCCCCCTGCAGTTCCAGGAGACCAAATTCATTATTTACCCGCTGAAGGGTGGGATCCTGCTTTCTCCTTTGTTTTCTCGCCGCTGCCTTTTGGCCGTCCCAAATACGAATCCAGAGGTTGCTGTGTCCCTGTGGCCATTTCTTTTGCTGCCGTCTCATCCCTGAGCTCCTTGTTCGATTTCCTACCCACTTTCCTTGGTGGATCTGATTGCTGGTTGGTTTCTTTTGCTTTGTTTCTGGTAAGAATTCTTTCAACTGTGTGAGGAGGGGAGGGGGGGGGGGGTTTGTGCAAGGAGAGGCAGGGCGAGGGGATTGAGGAGGCGAAGAGGGGGTTTCAGCAGTTAGAGATTCGAAGGGGTTTGAGGTCGAAGGGAAGGTTGAGATGGGAGGGGGAGGAGGCGGGGGGGGAATGCCTGAAGCTGGGGGGACTGAGGTACTGAGGCCCTGGTTTTGGGAGGGTTTCTTTCTTTTGACTTGTTCCCATGGTCCCTCTGTGTGTTCCTCATTAATATCTATTTCTTTTACTTTTAACTTGCTACACCTATTTGCAAAATGGCCATACTCATGACATACCTTGCACTTGAAGGGGAGTTGTTCGTAGTCCAGCTGCTGAATGTGCATCCACTTGTCCACCTTGATTTTGATGGCTTCTGGTAGTCCTTTCCCGAGATCAACTTCAACACAGATTCTTGCGCATGCGTGCATGTTTTCTCTTGGTTCCGATCTATCAATGTATTTTCCGAGTGCATTGCCTATAGCTCTTACCGATTCATCCCCCCAGCAGTGAAGTGGGAGATGGGGGAGGCGAACCCAGACAGGAACAGCGTTTGGGATATCCATTTCCGGATCAAATTCCGGGGTCCATTTGTTCAGGTATAAGCCTCTTGTGTCCATGAAATAGGGCCCATTACGGAAGATGAGGTTCTTATCCTCCTTTGATTCGAACAAGAAAGTGAAGAAACCACGTCCGCAAAATCTTATGGCGATCTTGCCTTGTATCATTGGGCTCCAGTTACGTTCCACCCATTTCTGAACCGTTCTTGGTGATGGCCAAAGCCCAGTAAACTGGCCAACCAGTCCTCTTTCCGCGAGAGCTATTGCTGATTTCCTTGGCAGAGCAGGGGGCAAATCCACCTCAGGAATCTCATCCAGCTTTTTGATAAACTTAGTTTGAGAAGGCCTTGGTCTTGGATCTGAAGATTCAGATAGCAGAGAGTCAAAAATTTCTTCATGGGTCTCAGGGCCAAGAGGAGGAGAGGCGGATCCTGCCATGGCAGGCCCGCTGGGAGAGCGGAGGTTCAGGGCAACGGCGACGGAGGGACCCGAGGGGGTCCAAGCAGGACTCTGCTAGGGCGAGGGCGAGGGAGCCCGGCCAGGCTAGGCCTGGGGGCAGGGCGGAGACGCGCAGCGTAAGCAGGCAAGGGTTCTCGGCAGCGGCTCGCGGCAGCGCCTGTCGATCCAGTTGTTCACAATCTAATAGTCCATAGAAAATTATGATGAAAAAGCCATGGAATTCGGTATATATATAGATATTAAAGAATAATTTTGGTTGAATTTCAGTTATTTATCAATGTTTGACCACTCTTGTGATTTTGGATAATAAATTTATGAAAATGACACTTATCAAACATCCATTTGATCTCAAATGGATGAAGGCAAATCCCAGATCATGTGGATAGGAACAAGCTGTTGAAGGTCGGCGCCGACCACGCTTCCGCACAGCTCTATTGAACAGTAACAGACGCATACCGGCAGTGAGAAACTGCGCTGTACCAGGCCTGTAACATGGCTCATCCGTTGGGGGGGGCGTCAGGGCCCTCCCCGTCACATCTCGATCCGGAGCACGGGGTTGTCTTCGGAACTGTGGACAATGAGATTCTGCACACACGACATCATCCCAGCAAGGACACCATGGGCAACGAAAATGATGAAAAAGGGGAAAGCAAGGATCAGAATGATTCAGACGAGCCTGAAAAAAGGCCAAAGGTAACATCGTCCACTTGCAGACCAGTGGCTAAGGAGAGACCACGTATAGAGTTACCAGGAGAAAAAATAGAAGCAAGAATACAGTTTATGCAGGACCATGCCCTCATAGGGAAGTTCATCGGGTTTTGGCCCACGGAGAAAGCTCTATACGGATGGATAAAGGCGAAATGGAAACCGAAAGGGGATGTTACGCTTCAACTGGGACCAAAAGGTTTCTTCACGGCCATCTTCTACTGTCTGGAGGACAAGCACCGTATACTAGTGGGAGGCCCTTACTTCTTCAATGCAGCTGGGCTTTATCTGAGGGACTGGATCCCTAGATTCAACCCAGACAAAGAAGACCTAACCCTGGCACCTGTCTGGATCAGGTTATACTCCCTCCCAGCTGAATACTGGGAGGAGGACTCTCTTAAAAGGATAGGCGACGGAGTGGGAGAATACATCAGATCCTCCGATGAAACCAAGAGTAGTAAGTATGTTTCTTATGCCCGTATCTGTGTGTTTATTCGACTCAACGAAGCCCTTCCTGACTCTGTTACTCTCTCCCATTGGGATGAGGAGTATATCCAGCCTCTTGATTACGAACATGTACCTTTCAGATGTCGTAAATGCCACTCTCTCGGGCATTTATTCAGAGATTGTCCCCAAAATGCCCAATCCAATAAACCTAGCTCCTCAGACTCCCCTGCTCAGGATGGCTTCACAAAAGTCACCAGCAGAAGGCGCTCTCACAAAAAACCCCCCAATGGGTCTCAAACCCATGTCTCCAAAACCCATGGCCCAGTGACCAAGAACAGTTTTGACATTTTGGGTGATGACCCAGAGAATCCTTTGCATGATTCCACGGCCATGCCAAATATCCCGTCCTCCTCGTCTCCTCCTCCCGGATCTACCCCCCCTATTCCCCCCTCGAATGTCTCATCCCCACCCTCGCATCAGCGGAGAAGAACAGAATCCCCAGCCATCGGTAAAGTCATGGAAGACGAAGAGGAGAGGGAGCGCCCTCAGAACCCTGAAAACCCTGAGGGAGAAGGAGAACAGGTGCAAAAAATGGATGAGGAACCAGAAAGTTTCGATTTACATGGACTCGATATCATAGAGCTGGAGATAGCTTGTCAAAAACAAGCTTTTGACAAGATACCAGAATTCACACTCAACAAGCTCGAAATGGTCATCTCTCGAGCATACCACCAAAGTCAGCTGGGAATACAACCTGACAGCCAATGGGATGGAAATCAGCACTTGAAGAATCCTAAGAAAAGAGGCAGGAAAACAGATCTGCAAAGAACAATAGAGATTGGTAAGATCCTGGTAGATTCAGGGAGATGTGCTCAGCTCACAAAGTACTTCAAACCCACCATCAATTGATGATGATGAAGCTAGTTTCATGGAATGTAAGAGGGCTCAATAGCCCCGGAAAACTTAGGATGATCAAACATATGATTAGAATGGAAAAACCACAGATGTGCTTTCTCCAAGAAACAAAATGCAACAGTGAAACGCTAGGAAGCATTCTCTCAAAAGCTTGGCACGGATGTAGGTCGGTTGCGGTTGATGCCTCAGGTGCCTCTGGAGGCTTGGCGATTGCTTGGAACCCGCAGGCAGTTTCCCTCTCAGATTTCCATGCCTCGCATCACCTCATCCAGGCTACGTTTCACATCTTGGGTACCAATGTCTACGGCAATCTGTCAAATGTTTACTTCCCTCAAGAACCAGGCAGCAAGATAGCGCTTCTTGACACAATAGAAGACCTCAGCAATAACAGAAAATACCCGCTTTGGATGATAGCAGGGGACTTCAACATGATAACGCAGACGAATGACAAGTTAGGAGGTAGGAGTAGATTGGAGCCAGAAGACTCCCACTTCCGAAGCTTCATTCAATCCTCCTCTCTCATCGATATGCCTTTTTGCAACGGCAACTTCACATGGAATAATCGGAGATCAGGTAAACATCAAATCGCCTCAAAGCTGGACCGCTTCCTCCTCTCGGATAATGCAGTACACCTAGGAGGAGACTTCTCGGCAGCAATCCTTGCACACTCGGGTTCGGACCATTGGCCAATTGCCCTCCAATGGCAGCGGCCAGGTAACACACTCAAACGTCCTTTTCGTTTTGAAGGCTTCTGGCTTACACATCCCTCCTTCAAAGATTTTGTGAAATCCATCTGGAACGCCTTCATTCCCCCCGAAGGCTCTAAAATGTATCAATTTCAGCAAAAGCTTCGCTTTCTCAAAGACCACCTCAAACGCTGGAATAAGGATGTATTCGGCAACATCTTCCAGGATCAGCAGAAGCTCACTCAGGACCTGGAGACTCTTCATCAACAGGTCATCAAGGAAGGGCATACTGAAGCAAGCTTGGAACAGGAACGCCATCTTCACAGTCAGCTGGACAACAGAAGAAAGCAAGAGGAGATTTATTGGAAACAAAAGTCAAGGATTAGATGGTTAAAGGAGGGAGAGCGCAACACAAAATTCTTTCACAACACCACTGTGCAAAGAAGAATCTACAACAAAATCCCGTTTTTACAAAAATCGCCAGGAGAAAAAGTGGAAACGCATGAAGAGATTGAAGAGGTTCTCCTAAATCACTTCAAGCAGATTCACAAGGAGGGAATAGAAGACAGGAGGAGAGCCATCCGTAAAATCACGGACAAAATACCAAAAATTATCTCAGAGGAACAAAACGAGCAACTCATGCGACCCATTCTACCACAAGAAGTAGATGATGCCATGAGGCAGCTAAAGGAAGGCAAAGCCCCAGGACCAGACGGCTTCTCCACTACTTTCTTTCACGCCTTCTGGGACATGATAAGGGAGGAGGTCTGGCAAATAGTGGAAGAATCTAGAGCAATGCGCTGGCTCTTGCCCGCTCTCAACGCCACTTTCATAGCGCTCATTCCCAAGGAGGAGGACTCCCTCACACCGGACAAATTCAGGCCCATTGCGCTCTGTAATGTTATCTACAAAGTTATTTCAAAAGTGATAGCTAACCGTCTGAAACCCCTCCTCCCCGGGCTCATCTCCCCGGAACAGTCAGGATATGTGGAAGGGCGGAATATTATGGATGGCATTCTTCTTTCTCACGAAATTATTCACTCCCTCAAGCACTCAAAGCAATCAGGTATGCTTCTCAAACTCGATCTATCCAAGGCATTTGACAAATTAGATTGGAATTACATACAGGAGATGCTAAAAGCCTTTGGTTTCTGTGCTCCCTGGATTCGATGGATTATGAATATGATCACCTCAGCCCACTTCTCCATTCTAGTCAATGGCTTCCCCTCACACCCCTTCAACCCTTCTCGAGGCATTCGCCAAGGCGATCCCCTATCCCCCTTCCTTTTCGTTTTAATGGCGGAAGGATTAGGAAGGCTCATCAAGCATGCTCTCCACTCGCATCAGATTAAAGGCATCTCAATTCATAATTCCCCAGCCAATTCACATCATCAGTTTGTGGACGACACAATGCTTTTTGGATACCCCTCGGTACAAGAAGCCCGTCGCCTCAAATCCCTCCTTCAAACCTTCTCGGAAGCCTCTGGAATGTGTATTAATAATGCCAAATCTCAAATTTTCTTCTTCCACACTCCTCCATCTGTCAAAACGGCTGTATCCCGAATCTTAGGATTCCCCGGGGCTACTCTGCCCACCAAATATTTAGGTGCCCCCCTCTCGGTTTCTGCTCTCAAACTTCCAGCTTGGCGATTCCTGCTAGAGAAGATGGAAAATCGGCTCTCTCAATGGACGTATAGATCCCTCAACTTGGCTGGACGTATTGTCCTTATTAAATCTGTTTTGCAGGCCATGCCTCTGTACTTATTCTCCATTTTGGCAGCGCCTAAATGGGTGCTAAAAAGTATAAGAAATCTACAACGTAATTTTCTCTGGAGCAGCGCAGCCACTAATCGCAAATGGGCATTAGTCAAATGGTCAACAGCATGTCTGCCCAAGGAAAAGGGGGGAATAGGATTGAGGGACCCTGAATACAGCAATTCCATAATGAACGCCAAGATATGGTGGCAATGGATCACTTGCCCAGAAAAGCCTTGGGGGAAAGTGTGGACAACCAAATACGCAGAAGACCGGCCTCAAGAGGAGCTCATTCGCTTTGTCCCCACTATAAAGGGTTCTACTATATGGAACGCGGCTAAACAGCATTATCAGCTCATTCAAAAGCACAGCTTTTGGGAAATCAGAAATGGTCGCACAGCTCGTTTTTGGACCGATGCTTGGAACCAGCAGCCCAAACTTCAAGACAATCTTCACTCGGATATCATCCCTGATGAACCAAACCAACTGCACAAAACGGTTCATCAGTTTTGGTTAACCGAATTGGAGCACAACTTTCGAAAATGGAAGGGAAGTGACCGGATCCTCCAACACATAGGCACTCAAAGGCAAGAGGAGCTCACCAATGAACTTAATAAAAGAAGGATAAGAAATGATGACGGTAGTGATATCCTTAGATGGGGTTACTTGCCAAAAGGGGCTTACTCCACCTCAGAAGCTTACAGATTGCTGAATAACTTCCCCTCTCCCCCTGACCCGTTGTGGAGCAAAATCTGGAAATTGGGACCTTGGCCAAAGATTGCATACTTCCTGTGGTTGGTAAGCCATAAAAAAATTCTCACTTGGGATAAGCTCCGGAAACGGCGTTACAGTGGCCCTTCAATATGTATGAATTGTGCACAGGATGAAGAAACTCTCAACCACCTCCTGGATACTTGTCATTTCGCCAAAAGTATATGGGACAAGGCCAGCTTCCGATGCCAAAAAAGATGCATGGGAGAAAATGATATAGTCAACTCTTTAAGACTCTGGCCAATGCAACCCTTCGAATGCCAAATCCTCAACCACCTTTGGTGCATTATACCGGGCATAGTTCTCTGGAACATATGGAAGGAACGCAACCAGCGAATCTTCAGGGATAAACACTCACCATTAGAAGTAACCTGGAGAAGAATTCACAAGAACATTCAGGAAACTATGGCTCTTCAAAATTGGTCCAAGGAAGACTTCCCATCCACTGAGGTTGAGCGTATCATATTAGGCAACTGGCAGCTACAACTCTCCCCCAACTCTGTCCTCAGCAACTCTCCCTCCCAATCCATAAGGAACGACTGCCAATGGAAAGCTCCCCCCAAAAACACCTTCAAAATTAACTTCGATGGGGCCTCCAAAGGCAACCCAGGGGAGGCAGGATATGGTGGTCTCATTCGAGATTCTTCAGGCCAAGCCATCAGGATCTATTATGGAAATCTAGGGTGGGACACCAACAATTCTGCAGAGCTGGAAGGTCTACTGCAAGGATTGATGCAAGCAGAGACCCTCAATATTCAATCCTTGATCGTCGAAGGGGACTCCCAGATCCTGATCAACTTAGCTACCAGGTTACAGAACGGCTCAAATGCGAGAAGTGTAGCGCCAAGCTGGAGGCTGGAGGCAAGAATGAATGAGGTAGCGCAGCGTATCAACAATTTTAGAGCCATCTCCTTCACTCATACTAAAAGGGAGGGCAACAAAGTTGCGGATCTCCTGGCCAACATAGGAACTGAAACGAGGAAACCGCTCCTTTCAGGGGATATAAGCATCTTAACTAACAATCAGCAATTACAGGAATATCAAAACCTCATCTTTGCAGAGGCTCAGTCCCCGGATGCGGGTGAAGAGGTGGTAGATGGCATGGTGCCACATGCCAAGAGGACGATGCCACGTGAAGAGGACGAAGGCTTTAATACCATAAGCCTCCGCTCCAAAACACCTTAATGCGCATTAATGCTGGCTGACGGCGAGGGAGAAGCGCATTCATGGCGCTCTGGTTCCGAGGGAAGGCCGCGGAGGTTAAGGATGGAGCAAGAATGTTGCAGCGACATTCTTGGCGAGTTCTGGTTCTGCAGATGAGTGAGAACATTCTCTGCACTTGGACGCTTCTGGAGATTTGGCATTTGTTTTGTAGAGCGGACATTCTGGGCAGCTTCTCTGTTCATATGGCAAGAACTAGAGAAAGACAGCCATGTCGAAGAGGGCCTGGTCGTGGGGCACCTTCTCGCCCTCAAGCAGTGGCAGAAGGGTATCACCAGTGCTGTTGCTGTTGTAGTTTACGTCGGGCTGGAATCCCCCACCTGCAAGTATCTCAATTCGTGGATACCTCCGACCCGAATGAGAGACCGCCAAGGCAGCCTGAAATCCCAGCAATCGGCACTGCGGTATTCAAGTTGGGCAACTTCAATGCCCATGTTTCCATCCTCTTTGTCAGAGAGGCAGAGTCAGACCTCGAGGGGGCAAGCAATCAGGAATTGCCTCCCGCGAATCCGCTGGACCAAGGCGTGGCTCAAGCAGAAGATGCAAGAGGGAAGGCGCCTATCCAGACTCAGACGCAGGAGGCGTCATCGTCCAGAGCGGGCGCGAACAAGGACCAGGATGACACCTTTAAAGGCTACCCGATCGTGGAGATGGACCTGGCCGACTTGGAGCCAGACGAATAACTCTATCATCTGCCCGTCCTTCAGGTCCTTTTTTGATGCACCCGGTCTTGGTTGTCTGATCATGTTTGGTCTTCTGTCTTGGTCACTTGGTCTTATGTCTTGGTCGCATGTTAGCTTGGTCTCGTTCTGGACGCTGATTATGTATGGTCCTGCTCTGTTTTCAATTTTGATCCTGCTCTGTTTTAAATTTCATCATCAAGTTTATTATGGAAGTCTGGTAACTTACAGGGTCGCCCCTGCGTGGGTAGTGTTTTTGGATCTCAGCCCCTGCGTGGGTAGTGTTTCAGTGTCTCAGCCCCTGCGTGGGCACTGTCTATGTTAAAACAAGGGCTTTTTGTTGAGGTTTTGGGGTATCCAGCGCTCAATGCACGCCTCTGTTGGCTGCAATGTCATAGTGCCATCGCTGGCCTGGAAAACTTGTTTCACTGCATGTAATTTCTCTATGTACATAATATAATTTCCTAGAGTAGTATTATCGATAAAAAAAAAAACAAGCTGTTGAAGGTGATTTGTCATTATAGACAAAAACATAAACTTACATTGTATAGAAGATATGCCACTTATCCATTACTCGTGGAGGAAATAAAGTATCACTTTACAATACTTATGAGTTCAATGGAAGTATATCCAATACATATTATATTATATTATATTGGTGGAGTATATTAAGGAGAAAATTGACATCTTATCTAACACGATAGAGTTACATGGCAGCCAAGTCTCTCTCTATTTTGAAAATATGAGATAGGGAGAAATTTATAAAACTACATATATTGGAAACAAAATTTACACTATGAATTAGAGTGCTTTTTTTTTTGGGTTTTTTTAAACGTGTTTATGAGAACTATCAAACTATTTGAAAATATTTATATTGAAAGAATTAAAAAATAAATTATTACATTTAGGAATATGGTTGGTGCAGAAAAATGGGTTAAAACTGAAATATTTTAAGAATTATAACTAACTTACAATTTACTTATTTTCAAATAACAAATTTATTAATATAATTAAAAAGTATTTAGTATATACATTTAAAAAAAAAAGACTTACTATTTATTTATTTTCAAATAACAAATTTATTAATATAATTAAAAAGTATTTAGTATATACATTTAAAAGAAAAAAAAACGATAAATACAAAAATAATGATAATAAAATAAAACAAAATTTTGAATATATCTCTTTTCAATTTTTAAGGCAACATAATTAATAAGATAAAAAACATAATTTAATAAATTCAAATTAATAAAAAAACATATTTTAATAAAATTCAAACTAATTTATATATTTTAAATTGGTGTAAATGTTTTTTTCACTTAAATCTGGTCATATAATTTTAAGTAAGATTTTTATTTTTTTGTTAATTTAAATACATTTTTGAATGCATAAATGGATTTAGCACCTGAAAATTTGGGGCATTCGAATTCTATAGATTAAACAACTTAAACTCAAGTTTTTAAAAATCTCTATTAGATTTTGAGTAAAATTAAAATGTTGTCAAAAAAGATGATTTCATTTATAAGTTTTGTTTTATTTGTTTTTTTTTAAGTTTTTCCTTATTCCTGCTATTCTCAAGAATCAAGGAAGAGGCACAAAGTCAACATAATCATTACATAGAAACTCCCAATGAAGTAGTACAAAGACAACTCACAAAAGGGGTGGGGAGGTTATCATTAAACCCTCCCAACCACCTAGGCTACATTCAATCGACAAATTTCGTCTATAAGTTAGACTAAGCCTCTTAAATTTTTAATTTTATAAATAGTTTGCATGTGGTCTATAAAGTTATATTGTTATATGTAATTTTTCATAAATGTTTTTAATTTATATGAATATAAATATGTTGTTTTGCAAATTTTTAGTTAAGTAATTATGATTAGTTGTGTTAATCAAATTTATTCAATATTTAGTTTTTCTTTTAATGATTATCTAAAATATTATATATAATAAATAATTATGTTTTGAGTGAGACTTAAATCTTAATAAATGTTCTAATAAAATTTCATTTAAAAAAAATCATAGTCGAGAATTTAATATTTAATCAAAATTTGCATTTAGGAATGCAACAAAGTTTTAGCTAAGCAAAAGGATATGCAATATAACAACAAAATTACTACATATGCATATATCCTAGTGGTGATATCTTGTAATATATGCCCAAAATACAACAAAATTTTACTTGCACGTAAGCTGAATTAAAGAGGGAATGTTTTGTAGACCTCGAAGAGGATTAGGGTTCATAGGAGGAGCTTCTATATTTAAGTTAGGAAGAGAAAAAGAGGAAAATAAAAAATAAGTTGCAGAAGGAAAATGAACTTGAGTTCTACGTAGACCAATTAACTTTAGCTCTTCAATTTGACCCATGAGATAGTCGATTTCCTCCTTCTCCCTTTGGAGTTTTTACCTCTAGTCTATTAGAATATCCATTGTAGAGGACAATCATGCTGAAGTTGGAAATACTTCAATTGAAACTGGGCCATGTTGTCCTTGAGGCTGAAGATCTTAGAAGAAGGAAAATATGAGATTTTCCTCCTACTAGCTTAGCCATGGATCATCATATTTAACTGAGGCTCCACTAAACTTTGCATAAACCAAATAAACCGTCGATCGATGTGTCAAGGCTTGTACCCATGCTATTTTTGTTTGAAGGGTTGAGCTAAGTAGATATAATGAGCAATCCAAAACTACTTGCCCCCGCCCCCATCGAATTCCTGGCAAGGTTTAAAAGCATGGCTTCCATAAAGCCCAACTGAAAGGGGTGACATCATTTTATCCTTTTGCTATATCGTTGTGATGAAATGCCTCCTTAAACTTTCTTAATTCACAATTTACCTCACCATATCCATGAAGCAAGGGAAGGAAGAACAATATTGTTTCATATTTGTATTAAATAGAGGGAACATCATGTCATTTGTCAACAAACATCGCCAACTGATGAGCTCTTATGTTCCTAAGTGTAATCATGATCAAGGGAATGAGGAGTGGAAATCCCTCCCATTGATTTTTAACATTCCTTCGACATTGCAAATGGTTAGGTTGGCTAGTGCATCTGCCCTATGTTTATTATGCCTTAAAGCATGGAGGTTTTGAAATTCCACAATAGAACCAAGATCTATTCAAATCCTTGTAAAAATTGAATTGAATCTAGAGTTTGAAAAAAGGGTTCCAAAGTTTAGATACTTAATGATGAGAGTTGAGTCTCCACAATAATTAGTTTGTAAATACTTAGTGTGGTTGTTTGTTTGATTCCTTATAAAAGTGCATATGCCTTTGATTGGTTGTTTGTAGTTGTACCCAAGTTCCATGGAAAGATTAGTTCTTCACTCGAGGGTGCACTAGCAACCCTCCCCCAAAACAAAAACTTACTTTCACTAACTCAACAAACCACAATTTATTATCACATTATTTTTTCTTTTTGTTTCTTTCTTTTTTCAAATTTTTATTATTACATTTATTTTAACTTATTTAATGATTTTTTAATAACAATTCACTTTCATCATTTCAATAACATATTTTTCACTAATATATTAATTTCTCTTTGACATTTTTCTCTTATCACACATAGTTGCACCGAGATGCACTCTACATCCAATATGAGAGAGATGTTGTCACGTAACGTTACATAAAAATAATAAAATAAAAAAGTCATAGAAGCCCATAAAGTTGAAAATAAAAAGAAAAAAGTAAAGTGATGGTTCCATATTAAGTGATGGTTCCATATCAAATCTTTAGGAGGCACTCTTAGATTTGGATGTGCTGAACTCTACATCTTAGAAAAATATAAAGGTTGGAGGGCTGAGGGATGTTAGGTTGGAAGGTGGGGTGATGGGGCCCCATCAAGGCTGGCCGAAGGCTCATTTCAAGACCCTGCCTTGCCGGCTGATGGAGGTTTGCGGATGACCCAAACCTCATTTGAAAGCAAAAAAGTCATAGAAGCCCATAAAGACGAAAATAAAAAGAAAAAAGTAAGAAAAAAATAAAGTGATGGTTCCATATCAAATCTTTAGGAGGTGCTGTCAAATTTGGATGTGCTGAACTCTACATCTTAGAAAAAGATAAAGGTTGGAGGGCTGAGGGATGTTAGGTTGGAAGGTGGGGTGATGGGGCCCCATCAAGGCTGGCCGAAGGCAGGGTCTTGAAATGAGCCTTCGGCCAGCCTTGATGGGGCCCCATCACCCCACCTTCCAACCTAACATCCCTCAACCCTCCAACCTTTATCTTTTTCTAAGATGTAGAGTTCAGCACATCCAAATCTGACAGTGCCTCCTAAAGATTTGATATGGAACCATCACTTGATATGGAACCATCACTTTACTTTTTTCTTTTTATTTTCAAATTTATGGGCCCCCATCACCCCACCTTCCAACCTAACATCCCTCAGCCCTCCAACCTTTATCTTTTTCTAAGATGTAGAGTTCAGCACATCCAAATCTGACAGCGCCTCCTAAAGATTTGATATGGAACCATCACTTGATATGGAACCATCACTTTACTTTTTTCTTTTTATTTTCAAGTTTTGTACAATGACAAATTAAAAAATAGTAGTAACAAAAAAAATCATCGTCAACGATAAATAAATAGCTTAATTTCCCCCTTAGCTTTAGATCATATATATAATTGGTATGAGACAAATATGTAATTCCTTAACTACTTAACATGGAGTTGACAGATGACATGTCAAAATAATATTATCTATATTACATTATGTGTAATTCATTTTATGTTTAGTTGACTTATAATATTTAAAATAAAATATATTAATAACAAAAAAATATTTTAATGTTGGGCATAAATAAAATATTTCAATGTCTATATTAAATAACATAATTTTATATTAACTTTATATAAAGAAAAATAAAGTAATAAATAGTTTTTTTTCTTATATTTTTACTTTTATTGTGAGGGGGATATATAATTTATTTCATTTTTAATATGAAATTGATATGTAATATTTAAAAAATATTAATAACAAAAAAAGTTTAATGTGGATTATAAATAAAATATTTCATTTTAACATCATATATATATATATATATATAGAGAGAGAGAGAGAGAGAGAGAGAGAGAGAGAGAATTCTTATTTCATTAATAAGTTATTTCTAATTCAAGCTATGAGAGATATCTATAATTCTTTTAATGTTTAATATAGACTTGACAAGTAACATCAACCAAGAGCTAACAGGAATCAAATTTCTCAATGTAATATTTTTTTCTTTTTTGAAATTTCACACCAGAAACAGATTTACATCTTGAAAAATTTGATTCTCTAAATATTTAATAAATCTGGAATTAAAATAATTTTATAATCATATATATATATATATATATATATATATATATATATATATATATATATATATATATATATATATATGTGTGTGTGTGAAACCTGCTAGTATTTTCTCGTTTTTGGCTCTACAACCTGCGAGATCCGCATTCCGCACGATCTGAAGCCTGCGAGCACGCCCGCATATCGCGCATTCTCAGCCTGCGAGGGAGTCCGCTGAGGGATCTGCTGCAAGTTGCGGCCACCTTGGTTGGATCTGTTGGCTCTTCATGGAGGAGCCGACTCCCTCTCCTCCTCCCTCACCTTCCGTCGCTAAGGCCTTCAAAACCCTGTTGGCCTCTTTGCCTAAGAAGAAATGCATGGAAGTAGCAAAGTTTGTGAAAAAGCTCGAAGATATCCCTGAGATCGCCCTCCCGCCAGAAGGACCAATCCAAGTAGCATTGTTTCTAGCAGATCGGGCTCTGGTTGGTCAGTTTACAGGACTTTGGCCGTCCCCGAAGTCAACCGAGAACTAGGTTGCTAGGAACTGGGCACCTTTGATAAAAAACAAGGTAACCTCTTACTTCCTCGGGAGAGGATATTTTTTGTTTGAATTCTCTGCAAAAGAAGACATAGATCTCATTTTCAGAATGGCCCCTACTTCATGGGCCCCCAAGGGCTGTATTTAAATAAATGGATGCCAAACTTTGATCCAGCGGTGGATGTACCTACAATGGTCCTGGTGTGGGTGAGACTCCCCAATCTCCCAGTTCACTACTAGAACTGGGATTCTTTGAAGCACATAGGGAATACACTTGGAAAATTTATAGACAAGGCCAACAACAAGGACCAGTATGATTGTGCCAGAATCTGTGTGGAGGTAGATCTGGAGGTCGGACTACTGGAAGCCATCAAAATAGTTGTAGGTCCCTGGACGCATGTACAGAAACTGGATTATGAGTAGCTGCCATTCAAATGCCGGAAGTGCCACGTCTACAGACACTTTGCCAGAGACTGCCTGTCCAAAGGGGTGGAAGAAAAAGGGAAGGAAGAAGGATGGAATCAGGCAAAGCGTTCCAAAACCTTTCACAAGAAGAATGCAAATGGAAACGCCAAATCTCCTCAAGCGGGCCCTGCTCAGAAACCATCCATGGAAAGCCAAGGGAATAAATTCGAGATCCTTGGATCTGGAATCATGAACACCCAGGAGACAGAAATCCCAAAGGAGGCCTCTCCCTCTAAAGCCTCCCCCTCCACCAAAAGCGTTCCAGAGAAATCAAAAGGGAGGATATCAGAAGAGGAGGAGGAAACCCAAGAGTTCGAGGAATTGGAGGAAGAAGGGGAAATAGGTGAATCTCAGTCCTCTCCTAGAAGATCTACAAGAGGATGAAAATCTGAAAAGGAAAAAAGAGAACAAGAAACCTATAAGGACAAGCACCAGGGCAGCCAGCCAACGTTAGAGAAGCTTCTAGAAAAAACCCTGAAGATGACGAGGATCCAATCCCAGGGCTCCAAGGGAGCTCACCAAGGCAAAAATAAATGATGAAGATAGTCTCTTGGAATTGTAGGGGAATGGGCACCACAGTTAAGGAAGAAGAAATGAAGAGTTTAATAAGATTGGAAGCCACGGATATCCTCCTCATCCAGGAGACCAAATTAGAGGACACAACTTTCCTCCAAGCAAGCAAAAAATTTTGGAACAAAAGTGGAGCGCATGCAATCTCTGCCCGTGGAGCATCGAGAGGACTTGGGTCGCTCTGGAACACAAATAAGTTCTCATTAATCTCTGAGTCCTTGAATACCCATTGGATTTTTTTAAAAATGCAGCATTTAGATCCAAAGGAGATTATTTGTCTACTCAATGTGTATGCTCCTAACAATGCAGGGGAGAAAAAAAATTGCTAGGACTCCATCAAAAGTTTGGCAGATCTAGATAATCTGGAAAACATAATCATAGCTGGAGACCTAAATCTCACCTTCCTCTCAATAGAAAAAAGAGGAGGGAGCATAGTCAGAGATCCGACAAGAGAATGGGCGGAAGACCTCATGCAAGACTGGGATCTGCTAGATATAAAGCCGGTCACAGGCACGTTCACATGGTCAAATAAGAGAGTTGGACCGGGTCACATAGCGGCAAGACTTGATAGATTTTTTGTTCAAAGTTCTTTCCTGCTTCTTGGGTTAGAGACTAGAATGCGTATTCTCCATAGTAGTGTTTCAGATCACAAGCCCATCAGTCTAGAGTTGTTGACTTCTAAGGATTTGGGGCCTATCCCCTTCAGATTTAGCTCTCTATGGACTAAAGAGATAGACTTCATGCAAAAGGTCAAAGATTGCTGGAAAGAGCCAGTCAAGGGTTCTCCTTTCTTTGTTTGGGAGGAAAAACTTCGAAGAGTTAAAAGGATGCTGAAAGGCTGGGTTAAGACCTTGCCCAATCCCGCTGTGGACAGGAAAAAAATTCAAAGTGAATTGGAAAAACAACACCTCCACCTAGAAGCTGCCGAAATCACCAAAGAAGAGCTAGACAAGGAATCTCAGCTACAACAAAAGTTCCATAAGGCTTGTCTAGCAGAAGAAGAATTTTGGAGGCTCAAGTCAAGGAGTCTATGGCTCAAAGCTGGTGACCAAAATTCTTCTTTTTTCCACAAGCAGGCTCAAGCCAGGAAATGTCACAATTCTATATCTGAAATCAAAAAAGACAACTGCACTTTAAAAGATTTTGCCAGCATTAAGAGGGCAGCTTCAGATCACTTTGAGAAGATGTATAGTGAAGGCGTGGAGACTAGCCAAAACGAAAAACTGCTAGATGTTGTTCCCAACCTCATCACATCTAAAATGAACTAGGCTCTTGAAGGCAAAATCACCAAAAACGAAGTTAGGGAAGCCCTCTTTGCAATGGAACCCGACAAAGCCCCGGGCCCGGATGGTTTCATGCCCAGATTTCTTCAGACATGTTGGCAGATAGTTGAGAAGGAGCTTTTCAAAATGATCCAGAAGTCCCAAGAGTGTCAAAAAATTGGAGGCTGCACAAATTCAACATTCCTCGCCCTCATACCTAAAGAAAAAGGGGCAAACTCATTTAATAGATTCCGTCCTATATCCTTATGCAACATTGGATATAAAGTGATCACCAAGGTAATAGCAAACAGGTTGAAGAAAATCCTCCCCAAAATCATCCCGTAGAATCAAGGTGGATTTATACATGGCAGGCAACTAGTAGATAATTTCATCCTGGTCCAAGAGGCGATACATTCCAACCTTCATCGAAAAGAAAAAGGTATGGTCATTAAAATCGACCTAGCTAATGCATTTGATCGTGTAAGACATAGATTTTTGTTTGTTGTTTTGCACAAACTTGGCTTTGGACAAACTTTTATCAAGTGGATCAGAGCTTGTATTTTGGAACCCTGGATTGCACCTTTAGTGAATGGCAGGGCTGCTGACTTCTTCAAAGCTTCTAGAGGGCTGAGGCAGGGGTGCCCCCTCTCACCCCTCCTCTTTGTGTTGCAGGCCTCTATCCTCAGTTTCTACTTAAACAAGAAGCAACAAGATCAAGATATAGTTGGCCTGTGCATAGCAAGAGGGGTTAAGAGCATCAACCATGCCCTCTTCGCAGATGATACCTTGTTATTAGGGGCTGCAAATCAACTGTCTGAGAGCAAATTCAAAGAAGTGCTAGAAGACTACTGTCATGCATCGGGCAGTGAACTAAATAGGGGTAAGTGCCATGTTTACTGCTGGAATATCTCAGCTGTTGCTGCAAGTTCCATAGCCAGATGCCTAGGCTTTGCAGCTTCAGCATCCTGGACCTCCTTTAAATACCTTAGGCTGCCCATATTTCATAAGAGGGATAAGAGCAAGGACTGGCATCCCCAGATAGAAAAATTCAAAGCAAAAATGCAGGCCTGGGGATCCTCCTAGCTCAACATTGCTAGAAAATCAGTACTCATCAAATCTGTGCTTAGCAGCCTGTCGCTATTTCAATTCTCTGTTCTTTTGGCGCCGGTGGGAATCATTAAGAGGATGGAGGAGCTAATCAGGAATTTTCTCTAGAAAGGAGGCAAACAAAATGAGAAGAAAATCTCTCTGGTTAATTGGGAAATAGTTTCCAGACCGCTGCAAGAGGGAGGTCTAAACTATAAAAATCTAAGTATGCAGAATCTAGCAATGGGAGCCACGCTGATTTGGAAGATCATAGCCCCAAAGCCAGGATGGGTTCAACTGGCGCTGTCGAGGAAATATTTCAAAGGTCAGAGACTTCGGTGCCTGGAGCAGCCTAAAGACCATAACGGAACCTCACTCATCTCTCTAATTATTAAAATTGGCTCGCTAATAAGAGACAATGCCTACTGGATACCAGGAAATGGCAAACACATCAGGTTATGGGATGATAACATAATGAACAGGCCTTCGCTGGTGAACTCGAATCTTAGGAACGAGTTGAAGGTATGGATGGATGAAGCCAATATAAAAATGCTCTGGGACATATCGAATTGGTGTGGAGACAGCTGGTCTGGCAGAAACAGATCAACGTTCCATCCACGTTGCAGTCAGAATATGACACGTTGTTGAAGATGCTGCATGGGGTGGCTCCGTTGCACGCAAGAAGAAAAGACACGAGAGGCTGGGGACCGAAGCAGATTGGTTACACGGTGGCTCAGGGCTACGCCAAATTCATGGAGAGACCTCACGTGCCTCCAAATCCGGTGCCCTGGACTGGTATTTGGAATTTCCCTACCATTCCAAAAATTGACCATTTCTGCTGGCTGCTATGCCACCAAAAAATCCTAACAGATGACAGACTTCAGAAAAGGGGATTTCTAGGACCATCAAGATGCACACTATGCAAGGAAAGTCTAGAATCTGCTCTTCACCTCTCGCTGGCATGCAATTACACAGGTCTAATCTGGCACGAGCTCCTTGGATCATCGAAATTTATGCCCGTCTTCCCCCACTCTGTCCCGGATTTGTTTGCTGGGTGGCTGGCCAGGTGTCCAGGCCCAAGCCCAAAAAACATGATTGTCAAAGCAACATGGAAGCTCTGCCCAAATTCATCAGCTGGAAAATCTGGTTGGAGAGGAACAAAAGGATTTTCAGAGATAAGGAACAGAACTTCAAACTAGTAGCAAATACAGTGAAAGGTCAGTTAAATGAGTGGCTAAGAGACAAAAGCGATGACACAAATCTAAGCCAGCAGGATATTGAGTTTGGAGCAGCCCTTAACCTCAATTTCCAAAAATCGAAAATCCCACCCATATGTCTCAAAGATTGGCAAATAAGGAAAACCAAAGAAGAATTTCAATCTTGGCTGTCCAAGCAAACACTCCCCTCTCTTTTCTTTGACGGGGCAGCCAAGGGAAATCCAGGAATGGCTGGAGCAGGAGGACTCATTATAAATCCAAAAGAAGCATCTATACACAAGTTTGCATGGGGACTGGGCCACTCCTCAAGCATACAAGCTGAAGTCATGGCTCTGTTTCAAGGGATCAAAATGCTTAAAGAACTGGGGCACATAGAAGCAGTTGTTTTCAGGGATTCCCAGGTCATCATCAATGCAATGGTGACCAACACTAATCTAGCAGATCTTCGACTTGCAAGGACAATTACAAGAATAAAAGGCATGACAAAGCTCCTAAATTTGAACTTCTTTCATATCCTGAGAAACAACAACAAAGAAGCAGACATAGAGGCAAATAAGGCAGCCCAGCTAGGTGCTGGAACTATTCTCAGAGATAATGAAATTTCTTGGGAACCAATTCCCTAATTTTCTATGTTTTTCTGTCTTTTATTAAAACAGTTTGTATGCATTCATAAGCTTGGGAAATCAGCAGCAGGAGTTCATGTGATAAATTGTAAAAAGAGGTGATTCATAAGCATATGCGCCATGTCCCGCTGGTTGGAGAGATGCCAAGAAACCAGTTTCACTTTATGTAACAGAAAATCTGACATTTTGCCAAATACTTAATGAAATCCCATAACCGTTTCTATAATATATATATATATATTATTAAATTCGAATTTTCTAAAATTATTTAGTATTATCGAGAGGAAAAGTATCACTCCAAAAAAAAAGTGTTTTAAATCCATAAAGTTCCAGGACTTAATTTTCATGTTCATATTTGAGTCAATGAAAGTAAAAAAATATATTTCTCATAATATTATATAAAGATGATATTTTTATATGGAATATTTAAATTTAAATTTTGCTCTTTTTATGTTATATTTTTATGTATTTTTTTTTAAAGTAATTTGAATATTTTAAAATCGACCAAAAATAATAAAGTTTACATCACATTATAATTTACAATTTAATATTTTAAAGATGATATTACTATATAGAATATTTAAATGGTAATTTTGTGTTTTCTAAAGTTAAAATTGTATGTATTTTGAATTTTTTTTTAAGATAATGACCGAAATTTTTGGGAATAAAGTTTACATTATAGAGGTGAAATCCAATTTTTGTCATAGTTCTTATAAGATTTAAAGCAAATTTTACTTAACATATGGCCATATGAGTGCCTTTTATCTCATGCTTACGAAGACTACAAGATTTGAAATGCTTTTTGAAATATCCTCTTATATGATTGATTTATAGAATTTTTATGTATTATCTTTTTGGGTAAAATTTTGTTTTTGTTGTTGTTGTGTTTTTTTAAATGGATGATTTGAGGGTTTTTTTTGGAATGTATTGAATATTTAATAACAAAGTCTTATGAATCAAAATAGTTCATGTAATTATTTTATTTTAGAAGGTTAAAAGATGAAGAGTGTTAGGGTTTTTACAGGTTTTATATCTTCTGTAGTTACTTTCAAACTTTAACTCGTTTTTGAGGTTTTTGATGGCCACATTTTTTGAGAGTTATCATTCTCGCATGAGTTTTGTTATGGCAATGGCTGCTATAGCCTTTTCCTACAACCTGGGCCTTTTCCTACAACCTTGAGCTAGATGTGGATTGCGAGAAAGCTATGGTTTGTGCAAAGAGGGTCTTGTGCCTACTAGGATTGCATAGACATGGTCACGAAGACTCTGTTGATCGTGGGGAAGGCATTGAAAATAGAAGGTGTTGTGCGGTAATTTTATCTCGTGAAGTTTTGCATACAGAGATATACATAATCATTAGGGGAAATTTGAGGTCTAAAATGGGCCTCCTAAGGAAATTTTTTTTTTTTTCCCGTAGAAAAAGTCGTAATTTCTATTAAGTCAAGAGAAATTACATTCTGTAGATGCTGAGCATATGCATACTGAGGCAGGTTGCCTCTCAAAACTTCTAAAAGAGACTGTTAATTGTTCCAAAAAAACTGAACCAGATAAACGAACATAAAAACATTCCTCTCCCCAAACTGTTTATCCACGCAGGGAGTTCCGGAGAGGTGTATATCCAAAAGACCAGTAGAGAAAAAGAAACATATACAGGATATGTTTTCCATTGTTACGTCATTACTGTGCAGCTGTAGATTGCTGCCCAAAAATAAAAAAAGAAATAACTATGATTGTCCGCCATAGTCGATACTGATCATTATAACAGTTTATATATAAAAGCATGAAAAAAAAACAGCATTTTGTGCATGTTGGGACCCCCTTCAGTTTTGAGCGTCCCTTTGAGCCTGATAGTCATCAAAGGGTCTGTGATAGTGCTAAAAGAAGGTTCCATCCAGATCTTCTTGTATTAGCCAGTCCGCTTCTTGCCTCTGCGTTGCTTGCTTGGATAGGTAGTCCGCCCGAGCGTTGCGCTCCCTGTATATATGGCGACAGTCAAATATTTCAAAAGCATCTTTTAGTCTGAGTGCCTCATCCAGTATGTGTCTCAAAGTGAAAGCAGTGCAAGATGTTTTTCTGGTGAGCCAATTGCAGACAATCTTTGAATCTCCAAACAATTGCAGTTTTGTGCAGCCTTTCTCATGTGCAAAAGAAATGAGGTGTTTTGCAGTGGTGAGCTCAGCAAAGTTGTTTGTGCCTCTTCCCAGGTGAATTTGGAGCATGAAATAGTGATTTTCTCTCAAGTAGAGGAGGGCTCCCCCCCCACAGCCTTCCTCTTGGGCTGAGCCATCGAAGTAAGCCCAGGGGATAGATTTATCTATGTGTTCTGGGGTTATGGTCCGAGGGGGGGCTGGTGGAGGATCATCAGGAATGAGAGCAAGGTCTGCAAATATGTGGGCAATAATGACAGGCCAGTGAGGAGGTTTTTGGTCAAAAATTGCACGGTTCCTTGCTATCCAGATGGACCAGCACATGAGGAGAGGGATATTCTTGTCTTTCCCAGAGTGTTGTTCCTGCCAGTTTTTCCAGGCCTCGAAGATGGATAGGCCATGCCATTGATGGAGGGAGGGGGAGCGTGAAGAGAGAATAGACCATTGTTCTTGAACAACCGGACAGGAAAGGAAGAGGTGTTCAGTATCTTCATCATTCCTTCTGCATAAATGGCACCAGAAAGGTCCATAGAAGGATCGTTTTTTCAAGTTTGCCCCAGTAGGAATTTTGTTGAATAGTATAGCCCACATGAGAAGTCGCGTTCTGGGGGCTGCTTTTAGATGCCAAATTGCTCTCCACCATTGTTGTGTATTGTCTGGCTGAAATGTTTGCATGAGCTGCAGGTATCCCTCCTTTGGGGTGTATGAACCATTTTTAGCTAGAGCCCAGACTATCTCGTCCTCCTCCTCCGATATTCTGATGTGTGCTTGTGTGAGAGCCTCCGTATATGACTCCCATTCTTGTCTCCATTGTTCCGGAATGTGGAGGTCTTGTGATGTCCTCCAAGCCTGATGGAGAAAACTGGAGTTTTCTTGGTCTGCAATGTGAACAATATGCGTGGCACCCTGATCCCTTAGATGTGTTAGGAGCTGCCCAGATAGTCTATGCATGTTTCCACATCCAATCCAGGGATCAATACCAATACGGACAGAGTTTCCCTGTTTAATTCTCCATGTGAGTCCCTCCCGTATTAGGGGAAGAGAATTAAGGACTGCTTTCCATATGATTGAATGTCTTCCACTTCCCCTATGTTCCCTGCAAATCCAGCTATATATGCTTTCCGGGGCAATGTATTTTTCCATAACTACTTTCTTCCAGAGACTATGTGATGTGAGGAGTTGCCATCCCAATTTTGCTGCCAGAGCATTTGCAAATAAATCTAATCTCTTTATTCCCCAGCCTCCCCATTTTTTAGGTCTAGCTATGGTGTCCCATTTTACCCAGGCGAAGAGATTTCCCTGTTTAGTCCCCTTCCATAAGAATCTGCAGCATATTTTTTGAAGCCTGGTTAAGATCCCTCTTGGTATCCAAGCCAGAGACATCCAGTACACCGGCGTAGCTTCCAGCACTGCTTTTATAAGAGTGAGTCTTCCTGCCCTTGTGAGATATCTATTATACCAGACATTAATCCTTTTCTCCACTTTAGTGATTAACCATATCCAATCAGCTATTCTGTATCCTCCATGTTTCACCCTGAACCCCAGATACTTCAGCCCTTCCTCCATAGGGTGAATATGAAAGGGGAAGCGATTTTTTGTGTAGATGACTTCTTGTGGAGTGCAACCAATCGCTGTTATGGTAGATTTTTGTACATTTATAACCATCCCTGTTGCTTTCTGGAAGAGATCAAAAACATGTTGTAACGCAGATGAGTCAGCCATGCTTCCATTTAAAAAAATCAGTACATCATCCACAAACAGTAGATGTGTAAGGGAGCAGTTGTCTGTGATTTTAATCCCTTTTATTCGTCCTCTTCTGTGTTCAGATGCAATCAACCTGCTTAGCCCTTCCATAATGAGGAGAAACAGGAGGGGGGATAGAGGGCAGCCTTGTCTGAGGCCTCTTTCGGTAGTGAAGAAGGGGGTGGGGGAGCCATTAAGGAGGACGCTGAATGGAACATCAGAGATACAGCTCATGATTCTTTTAATGAATAGGAAAGGGAAACCCAAATGGGTGAGGAGCATTCTGATGTATAGCAAATTTACCCTATCGAAAGCTTTTGAGAGGTCCACCTTGAGGATCATTCCTTTCAGATTTTTGCTTTGCATAGAGTGAAGAAGCTCTTGAGCAGTACCAATAGCTTCATGGATCTGACGCCGGTGGAGGAAAGCGAATTGTTCAGAGGAAATATTGGCCGAGAGAATGGGCTTGATCCTGTTTGCAAGGATTTTGGCCAATATCTTATAGAGGCAGTTGCAGAGCGAGATAGGCCTAAATTCATTAAAAGACACTGGCTTATCAGATTTGGGGATGAGGGCAATGAAGGTGGCTTTAATGCTCGAGGGGATAGATCCATTTTGGCTGCAGTGATTGATAGCTTTGAGAATGTCTTGTCCTAGCAGCTCGAAAAAAGCTAAATAGAACTCAATGGTCCAGCCATCTGGTCCCGGGCTCTTGTCCTTTTGGAAGCCTTTGATGGTGGCTTCCAATTCCTCCAATGTAATATCTTTAGTGAGCTCCTCTGCATCTTCCACATCCACGAATCTAGGGAATAGTTCTGCCACTCTCATGATTTCTAACAGACTTGCTTGTCCCGGGGCCTTGTATATGTTTCTGAAGTGCGAAGAGGCTAGATAAGCAAGTTCTCCAGGACTGCTAACCGGATGTCCTTGATCATCTTGTAGCTCCCAGATAGTGTTGATCGCCTTCCGCCCATTTGCAAAACGGTGGAAAAATTTTGTGTTCTCATCCCCCTCCTTGAGCCAAATGGCTCTGCTTCTTAGTCTCCAGGAGTCCTCCCTGTCTCTGAGAACCTGAGTCCTCCTTTTGATGAGGTCTTCATACATGGATTTCTGATCTGGGGATAAAAATGTTCCATCTGAGTGGGATTCAAGGACCTCGATAGCTTGTTCCGCCAGAGATATTGTTTGATCATCCTGTTTTCTCTTCGATTTTGCCCATTCTCTTGAAATCACTTTGATTTCGGAGAGGTTCCTGACAAAGCCAGTGGCTGGGTCCACATCCTCAGGAATCGGATGTGCTTTCCAGAAGTCCGTTATCAGTTTGATGTAAGTGGGATCCCGGAGCCAAGTTGCATTAAATTTGAAAGGGGCTTTTTGGGTCTGTTGTCTTGCTCCCATTTCCAGGTATATGGGCCTATGGTCCGAGATCCCACCACTTCCCACCCATTGTCGAGATCTAGGGTGTTGGTTGCAAAGCCCTTCCTTAATGATGAAACGATCCAGCCTTCTTGCTAGGCTTTGGTCCCCTGTTCTGTTGTTCTTCCATGTGTATTGGATTTTTGCAGAAGGGAGATCAATCCAATGATGATCTTCTAGCAGTTGCCCAAAGAAGTCAGAGAGGGGGTCGATTTGTGCCAGATGTCCCCATGATTCAGAGAAACCTATTGAGAAATTTAAATCTCCACCCAATATAATGTTCTCAGCTTGGAGAAGCGGGGAGCCAAGGAGCTTTTGCCAGAAAAGCTCTCTGTTTAGGCAGGGTCCATAGACATTTATAATTTTAAGATTTTCCTCCATGTCTTTTGAATATATATCTGCCCCCAGAAAACCCCCTCCACCCCAGATGTTCTTTAGATGAATGGAGTTGTTCTTAAAGCCAATAGCAATGCCTCCTGATCGGCCTGATACATCGATGGCTGTAAAAGTCCACCCAGGCAGCCATAAACCAAGTATGGAGGTTGCAGGGTCTGCTTTGCATAAGGTTTCTTGTAAGAAGATGATGTCCACAGGGTTTGTGAGTAAGAGACGCTTCAGGGCCGATTTTTTATCGGGGCTGGCCAACCCTCTACAGTTGAAGGACAAGATTTTCATGGAGGGGGGTGGGGGAGGGTGTCCTGCGCTCTAAGGGCCCTGTGAAGTGTCTGCTGTCTGCCAAGGAGGACCTCGTCCTCCGTTTGCTTCCGAGCTATTGACATAGAGGAAGGTCGACCACGCCCCTGCTTGGGCGAGAGGATTTGGGACTCCACCGACATCCCAATGGAGTCCGAGACTTTCAGCTTAGTGGTCGAGCGGGTGGGATATCTCGGAGAAGAGTTTACTGAAGGGGAGGGCGAAGGAAAGGAGGGGTGGGGGAAAGAGGGAAACGAGGAGGAGGTGGGAAGGCCAGATGGCCTCGGGATGGGGCAGGATACATAAAGCGAAGGGGGTTGGGAAGGGCATGCAACCTTTACCAGGTCAAGGGCAGACGGGGATGAGGGAGGGGGGATCCTGATAGGGGGGGGCATGCCAGTGGTAGATAAACTCATAGATGCAAATAGAGAAACAGAGGCAGACGATATAGAGGACGTACCCGAGGAGAAGACAGCTCCCTTTGCGGCTTTGGAACGCGTCAGAGGAGGAGATGGAGGCCGAGTCGAGTTTGAGACTTGCTTCTTGCGACGAGGTGCTGGAGGCGCTTCCACCGTGTCCGATGTGATGATGTGGTCCGTTCTTGGTGCCATAGCTGCCGGAGGGTCAGGCAGTCCTTCTGTGGTGGGCAGGTCCTGGCCTGTAGCTGTCTGCTGGGTCTTCTGGAGGAGGGGGCAATCCTTATATAGATGACCCACCTGGTGGCATCTTCTGCATCTATAGGGGATGCCCTCATAATCAAGCTTCTGCTTCCTTGAAGTGGATTTCCATTGTATGGTGATATTTTCCGGCACTCCCCCTCTGGTGTCCATGTGCACTAGGATTCTTGCATAAGCCATCGAGCCCGTCGAGATGTAGGATTTATCGGATTCCATGAAAGTGCTGAGCGCATTCCCAATTCTCTTGAAGATATCTTCAGACCAGTACTGCAGGGGCAAGCCCGGTAGTCTGACCCAAACTGGTCCAATGCCTAATAGCTCCGTCTCCGGGTCGAAAAGGGGCGTCCACCGCTTGAGAAGGACCGGAGCTTTCTCAAAATGCCAAAACGATGAAAGGACCCAGCTCATGTGGTCCGCCCTTGCAAATCTGAGTGCGAACCAGCCTCGCACAAACGTCTGGACCGATGGAATCTCCGCGAGGTATTGACCCCAGATCTCAGTCGCCCATTGCTTTATTTTTGCCGCCGTGGCGTGTCTGCCTTTAATCCGACCCACAAGGACACAGTCTGCCAGATCCATGGCGTCCCCCCACTAACTATCCTCTTCCAGTCGCAGGATAACGTCCTCCGCAGTGGATTTAAAACAGCGCTGCTTCTTGGCGGGGCGGGAGGACATGCGGCCCGGGTTGACAGTTGCCTGAGAGCCCGCAGGGGGGGGAACAGGAGGGGGAGGGAGTGGGTTAGTCCCGGGGTTGGGGATGGCTTCAGGGAGAGGAGGGACCGCGTGATAGCTGCCAGAGGGAGCGGGAGGGACCGAGGGAGGGTTTGATACCGAGAGGGGAGGGTTTGCCGCAGGATGAGAGGGGATCTCCGAAGGGATTACGGGGGGAAGGGAATGGGAGGGTAAATCCGGCAGATGGGGGGTTATGCCGTTCGGGGAGGATTGTAAACAGTCCGCCAGGAAACCCAGAGAAGCCGGAGAGGGGACCGCGAAGGAGTTCCAGGAGGAGGGCTCGCCTGGGAAGAGTGAGGTGGGGAGAGACGGGTCAGTAGGAGGAGAAAGATGCTCAAAACTAGCAGACATATTCCCACTGTGCAGACCCCCGGATGAAGTGAACGTGGAGCGCCAGATGGAGCTTTCCGCCAGCGGGGACTCCGAATAATCCACTTCCTCTGAGTCCATGTCGACAGCTGCAAAGTGCCCTCCTCGGTAAACAGGTAACCGCCCGAATGTGCTCTCCTCGAAACCTGGTAACCGCTTAGGGTTAGCACCGCCAGCTGGGGAAACCGTTGAGGCTGAGCAGGTGGATGATCTTTGCTACAGGCCGCTCTCTCCGTTAGCAATGAAAATGACTCCCTCGAAATGCTATCGACCGATCAGGTGGGTAGGCTCCGTTCCGATGCGGGGAGAGCAGGTAGCCTGGAGAAAAATAACTAGGGTAAAAAGGAGTAAACGGGGGAGCAAGGTTAATAAGGTTAAAGGGAGTCACGGGTCGCGGGGAAAACCAGAAGCCGGCTCGAGAACCAAAGAAAAAACGGGGGGAGAGTACGGGTGCGGGGGGGTTTACAGGGCCGTAGAACGGCCTGCAAACCCCTGTCAGTAGGGTTTCATTGCTGAGGTTGCAGAGCCCGTTTTCAGTCCCGTCCGCGAATCTTCCTAATTTATGTGACTCATTTTTGAAATGTTTGGATTTCAACAACACTTTTGCTAAGGAAATTATTAAATAATAGTGAAAATAATAAAATAATATTAGATTACATCATCAAATTTTAGAGGGGAAAAAGAAAAAAACTATATTTTCAACTTATCTCCCTATGGGTTTACTCAAATTTCATGTTGAAACACTCGTTGGATGAAAAATTTGATTCCTCATCCAAGGAGTACCCATGTTGCATACTTTCGATGGACCTTGCTACATGAAAAATGAGAAATACATGAAAAACGTGATTGCAATCACTTTCATGTATTTCTCATTTTCCGTGTAGCAGGGTCCATCAAAAGTATGCAACATGAGTAGTCATTGGATGAGGAATTAAATTTTGCATCATAAATAGAATTAGTCTGGATAGCCTATCTGGGTCGATATTGCTAGTGTCCGGTGGACAATCTATCTTGGTAGATGTCTCCTGTGCCCGTTGGATGAGTACCCCCGCTCGAAATTTGAGTAAAGACTTAGGGATATAAGTTGAAAAGTAGTTTTATTATTTTTTAATGTTTTTACTATTTTACTCCAAAAAATGGTGAATCATCCCCCATGGTTGACATCATCATCTTGAATTATATTGGTTCTTATAAAGTTTATTTTGGTTGTACATTTTTCTTAGGAGGCCCATTTTAGACCTCAAAATTCCCTTAATGAACCTGACTGTTGTTGAATGGGGCCACTCTAGGCGTTGATTTGTTCAATATCCCCACAGATATGGTGGATTTTGTTCAGATCTCCATTAAAACATTGACAAATATTTTAATCACTTCCTTGGATCTATGTCTATATGTCCAACGTCATGCAAATCTGATGTGTGATAGGGAAGGAGGATTTGTTGAGTTTTTTATTCACATTTCGGTGTTGGAATTATGATACAAGTGTTGTCCTTGATGGCAAGATGACAGATTATAGTGTAGCAGGTCAGTAGCAAAGAATTGATGATCAGACTTAAAAAATGAAGAAAGAAGAGTATATACGCAGGTTCGCTATATACCAAGTAGGGTATACACGTAGGTTATGCATGCAGGTTCACTATATACAAAGGCGCGTATACATGCGGGATTGTTGATCAAAAGTCGCGTATGCGTATGCACGCACTTTCATGCACGGAAAAGCGCGTACATGTGGGAAAGCTTATTTTTGGGTCCGTGGTATTTAGACCTATGGTTTTGGTCCTTGGTATTGCGTCTGAAGTGTTGAACCCGGGTACTGGGTCCCTAGTATTGGTTCTAAATGGTTTTGGACCATGGTATTGAGTAAGGCCGAAGACTATAAAAGGAGAAGAAGATCATTAGGCAAAGGCAACTTGGAGAAGTGATGAATATCTAATGAAGTGTGAGATCTAGTATGCTGGTTATGGGTTTGTGATGCTGTGATTGATCTGAACCAAGGATGCACCCATGTGAATGATGATGAACGATGGATCGAGATCTTAAGGCTTGGAATGTTTTATCATTATATGGTTTGATTATGGATAGACTAGATCTGAATTATTGACGCATGTTTTATTATATGAATGTTATGATCTGGGTATGGCTGATGTCTAGAACAGCTGCAAAGTTATGAGTAAATATTTGCAAATCTATACGCGGGTTGGCTTTGGTGAAAGCGCGTATGTACACTGGTTTGATTCATCATAGTAGCGTATACATTATGAGACATGATATTTGAAGTTGCAGTTGGATCTGGTTATTGTTGCAGAGTTTTGTTGTCTGTTTTGTGTTCTGGTGATTGTGTTGTTGACAGGGTTTCAGTGTTTCAGTATTGGGTGATTTAGAGATTGATGATGCAGGTGTAGTTGATGGGTGTTTTGCAGTGGTGATTTATTTTGTGCTTCAATGTTGTTGATGGGTCCAGTATGAAAATTGGACGAAACGTGGCCTTCAGATTATGGTGTTGAGCTTTAGGAGTATCCAGTCTGAAAATTTATGAAACGTGGTCCCTGGAGGAAGAAAGAGAAGGTTGTAGCCTTCTGTAGGTCGGCACCTACATACTAGTACACCAGCTAGTACAAGAGCTAAGGGGGTGGTAGCTCCCTTCCAGTAGCAACTGGAAAACGAGTGAAGGTTGCAGCATTCAGTAGGTCGGCACCTACGTACTAGTAAATGGATCGGCTAGTACAAGAGCTAAGGGGGTTGTAGCTCCCTTCTAAGAGAGTCTGGAGAATGAGAGAAGGTTGTAGCCTTCTGCAGGTAGAAGCCTGTGTACTGGTATAAGACTGCACCAGTACAGAACTATTGTAAAAAGAAGTTTCTTATTAAAAGAAGATTGAGATGACTTGCAGCAGGTAGTTTTCACCCACATTGGGTTTCCACCTTACATCATGGTGTTCATGTGTGCTTCTTGTGTGTGATGATTTGTTCTATTTTACTGCTCCTGTTTACTGTTCATATGGTTAATAATGTTTTGATGCACTCATTAAGGATCAACTAACTGAATCATAAGTTTACTGGATATACGCTTGTTGCATTACACACAGTTGCATATACACGCGGTTTGCCTTAACTGAAGTAGCGTATATGAATCTTAATATGGAAATGAAAAAGTTATATTGATTTGATAATACTGATTCACCCCCCCCCCCCCCCCCCCTCAGTATTATTTCCAACATTAGGAAGCTCTAAAACTCGATCACTACATTGTGAAATTATTTGATTATTCGGGTTGAAGCATTTTGAATCAGAACCACCCCAGATCTATGATATGAACCCCTCATTATTCTGCCCAGAGGCACTATTTTTAGGATTAAAATTTGTATTGGGAGGATTGTTTTCAAGTTTTTGTGAAAACCCTAAATACGAAATCATTCCTTTTAGGGGTTCATACCTCAGATCTAGCGAAATGTATGAAAGAGAATGTTGAGAAAAATTTGGGTATACCAGCTAAAATACATAATCTAATATATGAAGGCTAATCCCTACAAGATGTCTCCTAGTTGAATGACTATGACATCGAACACAATTCCACCATTATTATAAATTTGAGGTTGCGAGGTGGTGCTCTAAGACTGAATATCCCAAATAGACCATCTTGTTCTACTAGATCTACTTCCATTCCAACCTCTTTCAAGGATGTCATGAAAGGGAAAGAAGCCATATCAAATGGACAATTTGAAAATCTAGCAACCCTAGGTCCTTACATTGTTGAACAGATGGAAAAGGTTCCATATATGTTAGTAAATTTTCCAAAGGTTTTGAATGCGGGACCATAATTCTAGGGCAAGGTGGGCCTCTTTTTAACTCCAGGGTTTCCCTATTTTGATGCTACAACAATGGTGGTTACGAAGATGACGGTATGGGTAAGGCTACACAACCTCCCTCTCCCCTTCTTGTACCACCAAGTGTTAGAGGGTATTGGAAACACATTGGGGATGTTTATGAAATTGATCAAGAAAGAATGGAAAAAGGTATTTTTACCTTTGTCAGGATTTGTGTAGAGATAGACCTTAGTAAAGGTCTTCCAGATCACATCCATCTAGTTCATAAATATTTTAAGTGGATTCAATTGTTAGATTTTGAAAATATGGCTTTTAGGTGTTGAATTTGTCTTCAGACAGGGCATTTGCAGAATTCTTGCCCTCAAGGGAAAACAAGGACAAAGAAAAGAACCCAAAAGCCAAAGGGGTGGAAATTTGTAGATCCATATTTTTTAGAAGACGAAGATGAAGAAATGGAAAAGAATCATAAAAAATAGAAGTTCATAATCAACAAGGTTCCCAAGTGAAGGAGGGTGAAAATAAGCGAAATGATCTTGTAAATCCTGCTAAGAAAGGAAATTATTTAATAGCGATCCAAGTTCTAGAAAAGAAACATGAGGAAATATGTAGAAGCCAAGGAGCAAATGAAACAAAGAGAACACAAACATCTGTGAGTTTCGACTTAGATAAATAAATGCTATTAAAAGTTGAAGAAATGACAATATTAATTGCCAACCCAAATTCTAGGGGTTGGCAAAAAGTTCAAAAGAGGAAAAACAAAAAACAAAAAATGAGTTTATCTGGGTAAGCGTAATTTGGTTTGGGAATTTTTTTCATGTTATGAGTGTAAGTAGCTATGCTATTATGTGTGCCTTAAGCACATACAAAATGAAATTTTATTTTTTAAATAGAATTACAGGTCCTTTTCCGAAAAAAAACAAAGTTTTATGAACAAAGATTTTATCAATTAGGTGGAATTATAATTTGAAGCAAAATTTTTAAAAAGAATCTATGTTATAAAATAATAGAGTTTGTTCAGCGGTTTTTGTTTCTCTTTAAACCACGCTGAATACTAATACGTTGGAGTAATGTGGATGTGGCCCAAAACCAAATATTTTGGTTGCTACTATAACACTAAGAGTATATCCAATAGCCAAAATCTTTCAATTGCCACTATAACACCAAGAATACATCCAACAACCCATATGTTATATACAGTAAAAACTTATAACTTTTTTTTTTTAACCATGGTGAATCCATTCTAATAAATTATAACTTAGCAAGAACCAAGACATTATGTGAGTTGACACCTACTTTTGAAACCTTATCACAACGAGTCAAACATATTCCTTTAGCTTATTTTAATCTAAAAATTTAAAAATAATTTAATAGTTACCTCTAATATATATAAATCATTTGTAAGAACATCTACAACATCTATATAATGTGGATAATTTCGATGATACATTTATATAACAATCCATTACTACCTTTTGGTTGTTACCTTTAATGTATCATAGTTCATTGCTATTGACATCAAATGAGGATAAATTTTGTGTGGTTTTTATGTTTATGGTACATGGATATGTTTTAATAGTGTATGTTGATATTGTATTATTAAGTCAAAGTTTTTCATATTACTCGATTAATATTTACAAATATGGTAAAATTTTAATTTACAATGTTTATGGAAACCATTATATAATAAAACAATTATAGAAGGGAGAGAGAGAGGGGGAACACAAATATAGAGGGGGGAGAGAAGGGGAGAGAGAGGGGGGAACACAAATATGGAAGGGGGAGAGAAGGAGATGACAAGGGTGATAGTGACAAAATTGGAGAGAGAGAGGGGGAGGTGGGAGATATATTGAGTTGGAGGGGGAAATAAAGGGAGCAAAGAATACAAACAGAATGAGAGAAAGGTGGAGAGAGAGAGAGAGATAGGGTGACAAGGTAGATATTGAGAGAGAGTGAGGAATGGAGGAGAGCAGGTGAGAGAGAGAGAGAGAGAGAGAGAGAGAGAGATGGTGACAAGGTAGAGATGGAGAGAGAGTGAGGGATGGAGGAGAGCGGGTGGGAAGAGAGAGTGAGGGATGGAGGAGAGTGGACGGGAAGAGAGAGAGAGAGAGAGAGAGAGAGAGAGAGAGAGAGAGAGAGATAGGGTGACAAGGTAGAGATGGAGAGAGAGTGAGGGATGGAGGAGAGCGGGTGGGAAGAGAGAGTGAGGGATGGAGGAGAGTGTACGGGAGAGAGAGAGAGAGAGAGAGAGAGAGAGAGAGAGATAGGGTGACAAGGTAGAGATGGAGATAGAGTGAGGGATGGAGGAGAGCGGGTGGGAAGAGAGAGTGAGGGATGGAGGAGAGTGTACGGGAAGAGAGAGAGAGAGAGAGAGAGAGAGAGTATGCATGGGGGTTCATATAGAGAGACAAAGAAAGAGAGGTGAAGTGAGATAGAGATATAGATGGAGCGGGGAGAGAGGGAGGGAGGGAGAGATAAATATGTATGGAGAGAGAGTGTGTGTGTGTGTGTTTGGTGGGTGAGATAGAGAGACACAGAGGGGGAGATGAAGGGAGATATAATATAGGTGGTAGGGGAGAGAGAGAGAGAGAGAGAGAGAGATGGCGGGGAGAGAAAGAGGGAAGAAGAAGGAGACACATAGAGAAAAATACATATATTATATTGTATTATATAATATTGAACATTATTCACCATAGAGAAAGAGGAAGTAAGGCTTTTACAAAAAGGAAATGAATCTGATTTTAGAAAGGCATGAATATTTTAGTTTTCACTTAAATAAATGCATTAATTTCATTGTATATGCTGATTTTTGATCCTATTTGATTGATTTCAACGTATGCATTGATTTTAGTGTAGTTGTTGATTTCTATTCTTATTTGGTTTCTTGCACTAGACACATTGATTTCAGTGTAGACGTTGATTTCTAATCCTATTTGATTGCTTGCACTAGATGCATTGATATCAATGTAGATGTTGATTTGTAATACTATGTGATTTCTTGCACTAGATGCATTGATTTCAGGGTAGATGTTGACTTCTAATCCTATTTGATTACTTGAACTGGATGCATTGATTTTAGTGTAGATGTTTATTTCTAATATGATGTAACTAGAGGTATGTTGTACACTAATTTCAAAGTAATTAGATCAATAATGTGCATTGATTTCAGTGTAAGAAAAAAAATATTGACGACGTGCATTAATTTTTGTGTTACAGTCATTCAACCACAAATAAAATACTTGAATTTTCATCTTAAATAGAATGTAAACTTAATTGAAATGTTTGCTTCTTGAAAATTTAAACTATTTGTAATTGACTACATTCTTATTATTCCCATTTTCCATGATTCAACATTGTTAGTCACTTTGCATTCAAAAGAGGTAATAGAAAACAACAACCATTGAAACTTACTTGGGGTTTAACACTCCATAAATCATAGTGTTTGACATTGGAGAAAGCTACTACTAATATTGGAGAGCGAGAGAGACAAGATATGACATTTACTGCGATAGCTTGAGTTAAAGATTTGAATGGTGTATGATTTCAACTGCCCTTTTCATATGATCGGTATGAAAAGATGACACAACTAATAGGTGTTACAATAAGAAAAATAGAAGAGAATAATTTGAGAATGATCACAACGAAGACTATTTGTAATTGACTACATTCTTATTATTCACATTATCTATAATTCAACATTGTTACATTGGCACTTTTGCATTCAAAATTTTAATTTCATAATTTTTCATTTTTCATGTTATTAACAATCTTTTCATCTCAAAAAACGGAGGCAATTTACTAAATTTAAAATCAAAATAACTAGATTAAACTTAGAGATATTTAACATATTTAAAATTATCAAAATAATTAGATCTTCAACAAATTTTGTGTGACCACACACAACTAAAACCATCCTAGATCCATCTTAACCTCGGATCAAATCTCTCAAGGTACAAACATTTCCTCAAGTTTTGCACTTAAAAAAGATGTTTGCACATCAAGAGATTTGATACCTCTTACGCTTGATAGATCTAGAATTGATATGGATCTTATAATAAAACATTTATATAAGTAAATTAATAAAAAATGTACAAATTTATTTTATAACAATTATAATAAAAATTATATAATTTAATTATTATTATTTTAAATTATATACTTTTAAAAATAATTTTTTTTGGAGTAAAATTTATTTTAATTTTATAAATCTAATTTTATATAACAAAAATGTTAATATCTCAATGAGTTGGAATAACTTACTTGATGGAGTGATACTTGGATTATAATTGTTCAAATAAATTGAAGAATGGAATAATTAAAAAAAAATTATATAAAAAAATTGATAATTTAATGTTGAGGTCATATATTATTTAAAATATAGATATACATATATATATATAATCAATCATGGTGATGAATCTCATAAATAAGTTTGGAACATCATAATCCAAAAATCAACAGATTCCTAACCAACCTCAAACCAACCTCAAATCTAAGAAATCTTAAAAAGTGTGCCAATTTTACACTTAAATATTATGAGCCTTTTGAAATCTTACATAGCTTAGGACTTGTGAGATACAAACTTGCATTATGTAGTATTATTAGAGCTTATTGTTTACTACCATTAGAATTCAAATTGTTAAACAAGTACAACATTTTATATGTGCTTGATAGAAATTAAAACAACCATTTATAATGCATAAGTTTCGTAGAGAGAGAAATTGAGCAAGTCACACCACTTAAACAAATACCAAGTTTTTATATGTCTTATTGAGAGATATTAAACTAACAATTTTATATGGCTTAAATTGTAATGGATAAATTTCCAATAAAAAGATAAGAAAAAGGTAGAACAACACCTCACCCATTGGACGAATATTTAACTCTCTTAACTTATTTAACTCTCTTAACTTAACTCTCTTTTCTTTATTTAAAACCTTCTCTTAAACCTTTTTTAGGCTCGATTTACTTTTCTTTATTTTAGTCCTTACCTTAACCTTTTTAGGCAGGCTCAAAGCTAGGACAATTACCTAAACCTATTTTTATTTAGGCCTTAGCCTAACCTTTGTTAGGCATGCTTGCCTGAACTTTGTTAAGCATGCTTAAAGCTATGCCAATTATCTAACTAAGCTATTTTTATTTAGGCATTAGCCTAACCTTTGTTAGGCATGCTTAAAGCTTTGCCAATTACCTAGCTAACCTATTTTTTTAAAAGATCCCAGGAAACCAATAATTCACCGAGATTACATAAGTAAAACCTAGGTTGAAATCCGATTGGTTACAACCTTAAACCCAAAACTAATTGCAACTTGTAAACTGCCACCAATAAAAAAATCTCAATAAGAGTACCTACCCTTTCATCCAAAGACACAATAAACAATGTCTCATTAAGAATTTGAATTCCAAGTTAGTTCACCCTTTGAATCTTTATTAAGCATGAGGGTTGTGGTTGGTCAAAGTTCATTCACCTCTGAAGAGGGTTATCCTTACCCTTCGATTTGCTCAACACAAAATCCAGGTGGGGTCAAACTTTTTCTAGATTGTTCTTTTTGCTTTATCTTCTTTATTGGTTCTTATTTTCTTGTATACAAATTTTCAAAATATTCATACAACTATTTATTTTATGCAAAACCCACACATGATTTGTCATCATATAAATGGGTGATTGTAGATAATTTGTCATTTTATAGAAGTGGTGGCTCAAGCTAATTTGTGAGTACTTAAAGTTTCTTAGATTGTCACAAGAAATGGCATGGAACAACCAATCAAAACAGAGCCACCCGCTATTTGACATTTATTGCAACACTCTTACTGGCATTCCATTATCCATAATGAGTCATAGAGATAGAGAAGAACTTTATTTTTCACATGTTCAAATTTAATATCCTCAAATTTTCAATTTTTTTTTTTTACAATAATGGTGTCAATTTCTTATATAGATAAGTGCATGGTGTCAACTTCTTAGTACTTTGTGGATCGTGTGTCCACAAGGAAAAGTCTACCTTCTAGGACTTACCTAGAAAAGTCCACTTATCTAGGGAGTTCCATTTGCACAATAATAAATAATTGCATACATGTTTTATAATAATAAATTATTATTATTATCAAATTGAGTTTTATAATATTAAATTGTGTAATTCATTTCATATGAATTCTATTTATTTTGATATTCACACATTTAATATATAATATATATTTGAAAAATCAAACTAATTTCATCCACAAAGAAAAGTCCATTTATCTAGGCAGTTCCATTTGCACAATAATAAATAATTGCATACATGTTTTATAATAATAAATTATTATTATTATCAAATTGACTTTTATAATATTAAATTGTGTAATTCATTTCGTATGAATTCTATTTATTTTGATATTGACATATTTAATATATAATATATATTTGAAAAATCAAACTAATTTAAATAGGTTTAGATAAGATTTTGTATATTTAAAATTATAGTTATAAAAGTGAAATGGAATAAAAGGTTATAAATTAGATTTATTTTGATTTAAGATTTACCAAATGTATTTTAGGGATCAAATCCCTTTTTATTCTAAAAAAAGATTGCATTTCAAGAGATTTGATCCATCTTTGTTTGATAGATTTAGAATTAAGATAGATCTAGACTGGTTTTATTAATTATAATTAATAATTATAATCATAATTATTAATTATTTATATTTATATTTATATTTTATTCTTATTTTTGTGTAATTTGACCATGTCAAATTTTTTTATAGATAATTATCATTATTAATTATTTTTTTGACCAAATCAAAATGTTACAAGACATTGCAACATCTTTGAGTGTGTATGTTTCCACAACTATCATCATATTGGTTGTCAATTTTCCGGAATTTAACAGTGTATAGAATGACTTCCCACCACCCATCTTCACCAGTAGAAGCAATTAGACTCAACATGTGCCTCTCCAGGAATTTAACAGTGTACAGAATGACTTCCCACCACCCATCTTCACCAGTAGAAGCAATTAGACTCAACATATGCCTCTCCAGGCAATTACTTTTAATCTTTTACTATTTTTTAATTGAGCCTACATGTAAATGTTTACAAACATTTACACCACTACAACATCTCCTCCATACATTTTTGCTTTTAGATTTGATTTGAAAAATGTTATAAAATACAATTAGAATAAAATATTTTGAAATGAGTTATGATTTTTTGGCAAGTACTATTGATAAGCCACGATGCTAGCCTACCGTATTATAACAAATCCTATTTACAGGTTAATAATGTCCATGGTAAAATGGGGGTGAATATCCATAGTTAAGAATCTTGTTATATTGTAAGTTTATTATAAGTATTAAGTTTTAATTTAAAAAATGTTCTTTATAGTTTTTGGGCATGTGGTATTGATAAACCATGGTATTGGCCCATGGTATTGCAACAAAGCCTATTTAGAAGTTAGAAGTTAATAATATGCAGTGTAAATTAGGGGTGATGGTTAAGAATCTTGTTATGTTGTATTAAATTTTTATGTTCTTATAAATTAAATTTTAATATGGTTATAAAATCATTATTTTAATTTTTATGGTAAAATAGATCTTAATTTATAACTACTATTTATATGTTATATATTTTAATGTTATATGTAAAATGTTGACAAACTTACTTACATTATATACATCTCCTCTATATGATTTGTAGAGTGCCTTAGATGCAATTATTTTAGTAAGTTTATATATGTTTTAAAATTCATATTATGTAGTCCACGAGGTCTTGGATAGACAGTGATTGGGTGCTTTGTTAAGGCACTCCTTGATGTGAAGTTATTGTTTCAATTCCCCGCCTTGATCGGGGTGATATATTGGACATGTTGATGATGTAGTCCTACCAAACTTACAAAAATAAATAAAGCATATTATGTAATTTAAAAAGTTAATAAATTTGACCATCTAAGGGTATGGCATAAAGGATTCAAGTACTTTTTAAGTGCAACTTTTTGGAAAGTTTTTTGTTTTATTTTCCAATTTAATTTGTCTAGAATCTTATAGGGATTCATTAAAATCACAAGTTTGACAGGTGAACGTGTATTTTTTTCTATATTCAATATGGAGCTAACACATATCACTTATAAAAAATTAATAATAAACAAATATTTTAAGGCGTAGTATAACTTATAGTCAAAATGACATTTTTCACTACAAATCTGGTAACGATATTTAAAAACTTGAGTTTAAGTTGTTTAATCTGTAGAATTTGAGTTCCCTAGGGGTTTTTCACGATGCTAAATCCATTTATGCATTCAAAAATGTATATTAAACAACGAAAAATCAAATATTTTTCTAATTAGGCTTGTGCGTTTAGTTTTTCCCACGTGATATATTTATTCTACCCAGGGAAACGCATACTCTATGCAAAGACACTTCTAACTTAACCAACTTTAACCGAGTTAATTTATCATGGTGATCAATACAATTGCAATGATATATAGCATTTGTGAAGTGCCAACTAAACTATGCGCTCTTTTGTCTCAACCTATACTTATACACAACCATGTAATAGCACTTGGGCTATAATTATAACTATTTAATTTTTTCATGTATTGGTGTATGACTATGATATACCTTCATGTTAAATCTACACGGCTCAATAATTTATTATTGCTTGTCCCTTGGTATATAATGGGATTTGTCTCTAAATTTCGCATTGGGATTTTCCCCTTGTGGGATATACATGGGACTTAAGGGACACACAGGAACAATTCACGAATTTTGGTGAGCAAATCTAAGGCAACCATGTCTCTCTGATCCATGTGATGGTCACGTGGTTTCCAGTACGAAGATGCGGTGGAGGGTGGGGACAAGTTTCCATGATCCAACGATGTGGATTCTCCCTTCTAGCCCTAACCCTATGTTGTGAGTCTCGATCCTTCTTGTTGGTTCATTTCTCCACTTTGGTGTAGTGTCGTGCCAGGAGGGCACTGCCATGAATGGCTCTAGTAACCTTACAGTTGTTGTTTCCACTAGGGTTCATGGAAAGTGTGTCTCTCATTCAGTTTTAGTTTTAAACTCCATCTCGGTGAGTGGTAATATCTTAGATTCAAATTGCCATGGTATTACCTTTTTGGAAGGGTTTATTTCTTTTGACTCTTACTTGTCGATTTTCACCTAGGTTTTCTACTATTTAGGTGTGCAGTGCCTTCATACGTTATTTTCAGTGCGTCATTTACTTGTTTGCAAGTAACAGAGTTTGATTTACCCTTGGTTTTCTTTCTCTTTCGTCTGTTATGGTCTTGGTTTTCTCCCTTACATGTTTTTTGTTTTGTTTTGATGAACTCTGAAGTCATTTAGTTTGTCCATACAGGACTTGCACGACCTTCTTATGGCGTTGGTTCTTACCCTCACCATGATTATGAGTGAGTAGTTGGGAGTTCTCCTTTTTTTTCCAGGATTATGAAACAATGTTAAATTCGACTCACATGGTTTTTTTTGCTTTTATGATAACATGGCTCCCAGGGTGCCAACCCTTGTGCACTGCATTCGTGGTATTTATTTCTTTCTCTTATTCTTGCTTACGACACCCTTTAACTTTCACAGGTACCTACCTGTTGTGGTGAAACACAACCCCCCCCCCCCCCCATTTTTCACTTTTAAATGAAAAATGAGGACCCTTTTAAATGATCAACTTGATAGTACTACTATAGAAATTGAAAATGAGGAAAGATCTAAATGGGTTCAATTTGTTCTTATTGATCTATATTAATTCGTTTTGACCTCATTCGGATTAGTCATTGTGAAATGTACTTATTTGAAGGCTTTTTATTTTTTGTATTTGTTTAATTATAGGGATCCTTCATTTTCCAACTCTCTTCCTTATTGGTGTTTTGAAAGAATTCTTGCCTTCTTAAAACTTTATCACTTGCCTCATGGTTTTGATCGTATGTTTTGGCACCCCCCTTGCTTTCTTTCACATTCATGGAAAGATTTTCACATTGATCAATTAAACACAAAGAGGAACCTTTGATTGTCACATCACCTCGCATTTGGCATTTGATCGCACTAGTTGGCATTTCTTCCACATGACTTAGCGCATTATTTCACATTCCACATCGATTGTTTATCTCCTTCACTTGGTTTGACATATCCATAAATAAAGGAGTAAATAATTAATCTATCATTTTTTCCATTTTGTACATAAATAAATATAATTTCATAATTTTAATGATTTGCGAAAACATTAGATTAATTATATTTTTCTTTATTTAAAACATTAAAATCCATACATATTAAAACATTCCACATTAACAATTAAAACCAAAACGAAATAAAATAACATTGTGAAAACCATTATAGTGTAAGACTAAACATTTAACATTGTAATATTAAAAAGTTTTTGTATAAAATGTTATTTAATGATCCCAAATACATATTCAAATGTCTCATGACCGAGCGCATTACCAAAGAAAAACCAAAAAACGTTTTTGATCAATGCGTGATTTAAGGTTTTCACATCAACAAACCTCATTACGTATTTGAACGCCGAAATTGCAGAATGTTGTGCCAAATCAATATTCACACACTTATGGATTCGGTTACCCTCTATCGCGGGAAAATACATGCCAGCTTCAATTCTCATTTAATTTCATATCCCTGCAAAATCGACCATCAATGTAATGGATAGCAGCCTTATCACAATTATTTTAAACACGATTTTTGTTTAATTTTCTGCTCATTTGCAGGTACAAACGGGACATTTCAAACGAGGTCGTGAGATACTTTGAAAATTAGTATAAGAGATCTGAAGACTGTAGGATTCAGGATATTTTATGGGGCATTGAATTGTTCCCTCAAATGTTCGATGAGGATTTAAATGATCGAATCTTTCAGCCAGTAACGAGGAGGAACTATTAGGAACAATGAAAACTTTTAAAAGGGATAAGTGCCCAGGTCCAGAGGGCTGGACGATAGAATTATTCATTCACTTTTTTGATCTCATCAAATCTGATCTGTTAAGGATGGTAGAAGGATCCAGGATGTCAAGCAGTATCAATCAGAAAACTTCCTCCACTCATATAGCTCTCATTCCAAAAAAGGGAGAAGCAGAATCCTTCCAGGACTTTAGACCGATATCCCTTTGTAACATCTCTTTCAAAATTATTTCAAAAATTATTGCAGAAAGAATCAAAGAAACTCTTTCAAGATTCTTAACAAAGGATCAGCATGGCTTTTTAAAGGGAAGAAATATAATGGACGCGGTTGCAAACACACAAGAAGGTCTGTTTGCCATACATTCTAAAAAAAGTGATGCTGTCATTTTCAAGATCGACCTCCGCAAGGCATACGATTGCCTTGACTGGGGTTTCACCAGATGCTTACTTGCAAAGATTGGACTAAGGGTCAACATGATAAACTGGATCATGGCATGTGTTGAGCAGGTGAATTATGCTATCATCGTTAATGGAATTCCATCTTCTTACTTCCTTGCGGCCAGAGGACTTCGCCAAGGTTGTCCCCTGTCGCCCCTTTTATTCATCTTGGCTATGAATTCGCTTAGCCTCCATATCAACAAGGCTGTCAAGGAAAACAGGTGTCGCCCACTGAAAATCTGCAGGAATGTTTCCATCTCACATAATTTATTTGTGGATGATATTCTTATGTTCAGAATGTTATGCAGATTCACCTGGTTATGTTTTTATGATATCCTTAAAAATTTTCAAATGGCTACAGGATTGCAAATAAACAAATCGAAGTCTATAATTTACCACAATGATGCCAACCAGGAAGTAGTAGAATGGTTATCTGCCCTATTTGGAATAGAGGCGCAATCCATCAGACGTGGAATTAAATATTTGGGTTTCCAAATAAAAGCAAATGGATATTCAAAGATGGACTGGCAATGGATTTTAGATAGATACTACAAAAAGATATCAGTTTGGGAATACAGATGCCTTTCATTGGCGGGAAGAGTGACCTTGGCTCAATCGGTGTTAAATCAACTCGCAGTATACTAGGCTCATTTGTTTTTTCTTCCTGCTAGCATCATTCAAAAAATGAATAAGCTAACTGCGAATTTTATATGGGGAGGCCAAGCGGGAAAAAGGAAAGTCCATCTCTCTAAATTATTTGATATCTCTTTGCCAAAGAGCATGGGGGGATGGGGTCTGTTGGACTTACAGACTTTCGAAAAGGCACTTTTATGTAAGTCTTTGTGGAGAGGGATTTATGGAGTGGGCCCATGGAGTACCACAATTCAGAAGAAATACCTGGGCAGGAAGGATATATCTCACTGGTTCAGGGAGGGAAGGATTGGCTCCACATATGGGTCTTCAATATGGTTAAGCCTCTGTAAGGTAGAAAGTTATTTTCTGAAGAATTTAATATGGCGCTTCCAAGCCGGCAATAAGATCCTTATTGGGAAAGACCAATTTCTGAGTGGTGCCGAGGAGATCAGTGTGCCTGAATCACTGTTAAATTTTTTCCATAGAAAAGGTTTTTTCTATTGGGACAATTTGATTTCTGGTTGGCAGGGATCGATCCCTCTTTGGAAAGAAGCAGAATTTTTGGAGATGCCAGTTGCTATTGCTCATCAATGGGAGAACATCAGGACGTGCCTCAGAAATTGCGGTATTTTCCGATCATCGGATTTTGATTGTCTCATCTGGAAAAATTCAAAAGGGATTAATCTGGTGCGTGTTAAAGATGTTTATCAGAATTTAATTGGGATAAAGGATGCCTCTCACAGTCCTATATTCCCTCTTGTTTTTTGGAAATCTGGATGCCCTTCCAAAATGATTTACTTTTCATGGTTAACCTTCCATAACAAAAACCTATCTTGGGAAAACTTGAAAAAGCGAGGATGGCAAGGTCCAGGTTTCTGTCCAATATGTAGATCAGCTGAGGAAAACAACTGTCACATGTTTTTAAATTGCCAAAGAACTCAGCAGCTGTGGCAATCTCTGGAGATTTGTTATGGAATCCCTCATATTTCTCATGCTTCCATAATTGAAGCGTTTCTCTGGTGGAGTGAGCAAAAGGATTTATGGAGGCCGTTAATTATTATCACTCTTTGGAGCATTTGGAAATGGAGAAACAATGTTATTTTCAATGACAGAAAAGTTCCTTTCTTGGAAATCTTTTCCAATATTGTATCTTTCTATGACTCTCTTCCGGAAAAGCCTCACAAGCAAAAAAAGGAGGGCTGTAAAGATCATGCACAGGCGCACTCAATGTTGCCAAGAGCGTATTTTGACGGAGCAGAACAGAAAGGTTCCTGTGGTTGTGGAGTGCACATTATAATAAACGAAAATAATCAATTTCTCATCCATTGGAATGGGGGAATGGGCTCCAACAGCAAAGCTGAGGCGATGGCTCTAGCTAGCCTGCTAAATTTCTGCTTTTTTCTAAACATTCAGGCTGTCTCAATTTTTGGAGATTCAAAAGTAATGGTGGATTTTGTATCAGGGAAAAATAATATTTACAAGCCTCACCTTGTAGGATGGATGGACAGGATCAGGGTCTTCTGGGAAAGGATGGAAGGAAGTTCAATTCATCACATCAACAGGGCTCAAAACCAACAGGCAGACTTGTTGTCAAAGGAAGGTCTTCAATCGGCTCCAGGTTTTTGGTTTATGAAGGTAACTTCTGAAGGGAAATTTTTTTCTATCCAGGAATTTTCTCCTCCTGATTCCTAATATCATTAAAGCTGAATCTCAGGTATGCACTGGTTTACTTCTCTTTTGTCTTATGATCCCTCCAATTTTGGTTGCAAATGATGATGTATCATGTGATTTTAATATGTATTGCTCCGAAACTTTTCTCATATGTCTTTTCTATGAACAATGTAAATTTTTAAATCTGGATGACAGTTTTCTGAGCTGTCGTTTCTCTCAGCAAATCTATCTTGTCGCTTTTTGGGATTGTGCTTCCCACTCCTATTAGCTCTTCAAATGATCCAGACCTTCTGGTCATATACAGAATTACAAGCAAATGTACTAATCTGTCTTTTTATATATCTTATATAATACGATCTTGCTTTTTTCACCCTGAAAAAAAAAGAAGGATCCCGGTCAACATGCTTATCTGCGAATCAATACAATCAAATCAGTGTTAGCCGATACTCAATAATGGAGTTCAAATTAAATTTAGCACATGGGATATGAAATAAAATCTCAATCCCATTTATCTTTGCTCATATTTGCACTGAAATCGTCAAAATCAACGCTGCCCAATGACGGAAATTTTTTTATCAGAAGCACCGCTTTCCATAAAAAGAAAACAAAACATGTGTTTTTTATTTTATTCTGATTTAAATAAATTTTATAAAAGTTTGTTTTGATTGCAGGTAGTTGTGGAGCATTCTGTGATTAGACAAAAGCGATCATGAAGGAATTAATTCAATCAAGATTTGTCGTATCCTAAAAAAAATGGAAAAGATTCCAAGCTTCCCATTCGGAAATTGGTTAAAGACTATTGAAACATTCCGAGTTACAAGACTGGAATGAGGCATATGTAATTTCAAAACAAGTTTTATTATGGGAGGATTTTCGTCAGACCCCAAATATGTAACAATTGCGCAAGAAATTTGGAGGAGATATCGCTCTACCTCTCAGAAATTGAATGTTGGAAGAATTCAGAAAAGGGGAGAAGAACCTCCGAGTACATAACAATCTATTTAAACAAAACATTAATCGAGCGAAAAGGAAAGGGGGACACAGACACGCTACAGAGGAGAGGACTGCTCTATGAGTAGGAGGGTGATCCAGATCCACAGGGGGAGTTCAGTGATTTTCCAGCCGAGGGGATTCTTTGCTGTCATTCAATCTACACTTATGCACTTCTATTTTGTGTAGAGGAGGTGATTGTAAGGATTTAAAGAGTTTTTTTTTTACCTTTGTAGTATTGCTTAGCACTATTGCATGCAATAAGATCATAGGTCTCAAATTCTCTAAGACTGCATATTTTGTAATGAGCTCTGGCATTTTTTAAATGAATTTCCATTCATGTGTACTATTACTGGAATGCTGAATTTTCATTTTTATTTTGGTCCAAGTTTTGTAATTGATTTCGATCTTTATTATAAATAGTATTTCTTGTTGATATCTAACACTATTGTTGGTTCAATTTTGATATGTTATTGAAGCCTTACAGGAGCTATCTCCAAGAGGCAGAACGAGATCGAATCTATAATGAATTCATTGAAGTATATATGAGATAAATGATAACTATTTATCATTTAATTGCAAATGTATTTTGTTTTTTATTCCATTAATTAATATGAACTATTTCTTTTGGTTAATGGAAATCACATGGTGAATTCGATCAAAAACTAGTCTTTCCCCTATTTTTATTTCATTTTCTCTTGGATTAAGAGAGGGTTATCCCATCTTAGTCCAAGATAGGATTTTCAATTTAGGATTAATTTTATGTTTGCAAATGTAATCTACATAAAGTCCTTTTTAGTTAAAGGAAAACATTTTTTGGTTCTCCCTGGCAAGATTAACCTTTTATATTAGTCAACTTTTTGATTGATTTTAATCTTTATCCAAAACATTAAGAAATCAATCATAAAGACTAATGTAATATAGTGTATATTAATTCATTTATTAATAACAATTAACATTAGAAGTCATTTTCCCCCGGATGCGGGTGCCTTTGATGCGTGAGAGGCAGGTGGCTCGTCACATGGGCAGGTGTCAGCCCGGACGAGCCACGACATACCAGGACGCTGGTGCATTAACTTTGACGGAAGGTGAAGCCATCGGGATGTTAAGTCTGGTTCAAGCGCCATTCAATGCGGAAGGTGAAGTCATTGCGATGTTAAGTCTGGTTCAGGAGCCATTCAATGCGCAGCAACGAACGAGGAGAATGGAGCTCAATAAGTTCGAACCCCATGTCGCTTTCCCGCATTCCTTCAAGCGGTCCGAGCAGACACTGGCAGAGACAGAACATTCTCTGGCTCAGTGTAAGATTTCTCAGAGGGATTCTGTTACGGGGGATAATCGACGGATGCCAAGAGAAAGGCTCAGGATGAGCAGTCGTCGCGGCGGTTCCAGGGGTCGCTCTGCCACTCAGAGGCCTGCCATTTCACCTTCCTCCTCAGTGGAAATAACTTCCGAGCAGAACAGAATCCCGAGCAGACTAGCAGGCCGTAGCAATGAAAGAGGCAGGGGAGAAATTATGGACTGTGGTCATGTGGAGCATCCGGCTGTTCGCTATCGGATCCCCTGCACGCTGGAGAACAACACTCTCATCGTCTCAGTCACCGTGGAGCATTGCAGCAATCTCAGGGGGCAACTGGAAGACCTGACGGTGCCAAGGGTTGACATGCAAGTTCCCAGAGTTGATATGAGGCGACCAACTCAAGCTGAAGATGCTGGCCCCAGTGAGCCGGTTCAGAGGTTGCAGCGCTCAGACACGGAGGAAACCAAGAAGCTTAAAGGTCTAGCGATGGATGAGCCTCACACAACCGATGAGGAATAGCTCAGAAGCCACTCTGTTTTCGCTGCCAGGAACGCTACTCTCTATCCAACTCTTTCTGCTCACTTTGTCTGTCTGTTATTGAGTCTATGTTCACCGTGAAGGTTTATATGTCCACAGTGTCAGTTTACGTGTCATCCATGTTGGCTTATGTGTCCAACGTGTCAATTTATGTGTCCACTGTGTCGGCTCATATGTCTACTGTGTCGATTTAGATGTTGGTTATGTCGGAAGGAAGAAAAACTGGTCCCTTTTTGCACCAGTGTTGCTCTGAATGGTTAATTATGGGGAAAATCTCTCTGGAGATGCAGGGCCACGACCCTGTTGTAAAAATTTGCTGTAATTTTGGTTTTTTTGTAATATAAATAGCATAGTCTTATCGAGAAAAAAAAAACATTAGAAGTCATTTTTATTTTTTCTTTTCAGAGTTAGCCTTAACATACTAATTACTCATTAATTTGAAACGTTTACTTTCAATAAATAATATTAACTTAAGGTAATTAGAATAGTTTTAACTTTAACATGGTAGTATAAGTTAACTAAGATTTTATTAATTGTTTACTCAGAATAATAATAATATTATTTAGTTAAAGCTTTCATCTTATAGGTTACAATAGATTTCTTAGAATTAACTTTTAGCATACTAATTATTAATTAATATTTAATATTTAATAATAGCCAAATGTAATTAGAATAACTATGGTAGTGTATTTAACTAGATCTTAATATTGTTTTCTTAGAATAATAATAACATTATTAACATTCATTTTATAGTTTATCTTAGATATATTATAATCTCATAATAAACTAGATTAAATATTTAGGATTATTATTAGAACTATAGTAGTGATATTTAGGAATATATTATAGTTTAAAGTATATAGTATAGTTGGTTAATTAGCATAATAACATAGGATATATTAGTTTAGATTTGACATATGAGATAAATATGAGTACTTTAATACTTAACATAAAGACTTTAACAATAGTGTAATATTATCATAGTGTCATTTAGGATTAACAATTAATATTAACTTAATACTATAAAGTCAGTTAGGTTAGAATAGTTACACTAATTGTAAGTCATAACTTAGTCATGGCTTAGTTGAGTCCCAAATCAGCTTAAGGATCACTTTCTTGCCTAATCAGCAAGAGCGCTGACCTGATGTCTCTTCTCCATTGATGAATGAAAGTCATATTTTAATTCATCGGAGATTGAGAGAAGGTAACTGGACCTAGTTAAACTAGTCAGAGCCACTACCCCAAACGGAAAAGGAGCTGCTTTAAGCTCCGGACCGGGTGGTTATCCCCCAATGTTGTTGCAGCGATTTTCGAGGCATCAACACTACCTCAGGGTTTTCTCAACGATACAGGTAATGCATTATTGTTTTTATGGGTATTTTAATTCTCACGCCGAATTCAGCTATCAGGTAGAATTTCTGATTTATCATTAGATTTGGACTTCATGGTTGCAGGTATGAGGTTACTAGGTCTGTTTTCCTTCTTAAAGATAAATCGGGGAAAGATCTCCAGGATAAACTTGGTACACCATTTTTTTACAGGTTGGTCATCCTCTTATCCTTCACGACTCCTCTTCCCGGTTCTGGTGTGATGGACTGTCTATTTCCGATATCTCTCAATTTTATGTGTATAGTCACAAAGTTCTCTTAGGGAAGCTTGTCTTATAAAACCCTAACATTGGTTAGCGTGTAAGCTATATGAATAGATTTTGATAGGCACGACTCCAATGTACAATTCCAGTGGTGAAAAAGCCAGAGCCCTTGATGGGCCAGTATAATTTTCATATGTACTCTGAATTGAAAACTTTATGGATTACTATAATTTTTCTTTATTTCCGCTTCTATTACAAGAGGTTATTCCTCTTTCTAAAGATAGTTTTTGATATGCACATGATGAATTGATCCTCCAATGTGTACAACATTTACTATACAATTTCATAATATAATGTGAATCTTCTCTCCCTTGTATGGCTATGCGTTTCTATTTTATTTTCATATGATTAGAATGAGAATTATTCTTTTACTGAGCTTAAGTATCACAAGGTCTTCCACCCTCTCCCTTCACTAGTTTTGATTTAAATTTTGAAATGGCTACCTCTTTTGAGTGAATTTCTGCCTGCTCTGGACTATAGGCTTTCATCTTGCTTGCACTAAAGGCTTATCCCAACACGATTTGGGGGAATTTTTTGACTTGTAGATACTAAAACACAAATGGATCTCTACTCTATATAGCATGTACTTTGAATTAATACTATGTATATAAATTATGTGGATCTTCTAATTGGTGGAATTTTCTTTGTTTGTTTGTTTCCATTTTGTGCGAACTAATGTGACCATGATCAAATAGTTTCAATAGTGTATTTTGAGCCTAAACCTCGTCCTCCTTTTCTTAGAAACAATTCCCATTTCTCTAGATGGCTAAAATATGTGTATAATAGATTGGCTTTTACTGAACTCATAAATTTTCATAGATAGGTTTTTGGTGCACCTTTGTCTTTATATCGACTTTTCCTAAGTTACTGCTTAGAATTATTTTAAGTCACAACAAGGGAGTTTATTTATTGTTGGTTATGTTATGTATACATTAGTTGGCAACAACATAATGATATGACTCCAAATCAATATAAATCTTTTGTTATTTTGGGAGACCCTTATTAATTCATTTCCATGTATTTTCTCTTCTTACAAATTCTATGGTTTCATGTGAGTTTTAGATATCTTTTGTTTTCTCTAATTCCATACGTAGCTTTTATAACTTATAAGTAGTATGTTAGTTTATCCATCTTGAGAGTCATTCCTGTAAAAGTTTACTAATCAATCCTCTACAAATTTTTCTGGTATCCACACTAAGTCTTTCTCTTTGGTAAGATATGAGATTCACCTCCCCCTTTAAGCCAACATAAACCAATTTTATACTCGTTATACACTTAATTAGATTCAAAATGTATTTTTCAATACCTATACGGATAATTAATTATTCCTTTCAGACAAAACCATTTTGCTGCAATAATATTTACATTTATAATAAGCATATCCAAATCCCTATCTCTAACACATATTTATCGTTCTTAATTATTCAAAATTTTCCTCCTATTTCTGAATTGTCCATGCATACTTATACAAACGAGATCTCCCCCTTAACAATAAATACAGGCTCAAAGAATTTAATTTTCTTACACTATTTAATCATCTAATCAACGAGACAATTCATATAGTTGACATATCCCTTGGTAATCAATCATGGTTCAACATAGCACTTTATATTTAAGTTTATATGTAAGGTTAAATATAATAATATAAAAGATCTAACCATAAATACTGCTAGGGAAATTAATCAGGAACTGAGCACGTTCCTCCCGAACGCGAACTGTATCCTCTAGTTCTCCCCCGAGATAAGATTTCCTTTCCTTTGGAATCCCCCTCATTGATTCGTGTGTTGTCTTTTACAAATTTTCTTCCCCAATAGATTTTAGTAGTGTCCTGCTTTTAGGTCTTCCAACCTTTTGCTTAGGCCTTTTTGTTTTAGTTTTTTCTGAAAAAAAGTTATGTTTCTTCTTCTTTAAAGCTCCTTTTTCTCTCCTGTAGTGCTTTATTCCACCCCACTTAGTATTTATCTCCAACTAAGTAACCAAGATAATTTTTCTCTCCCAATATGTTAATTTTATTTTATTTTTCTCCTAGGGATTTTTAGGAGACTTTTTATGGAAGGTCCATCATGTGGACTTGATCACCACAACTTTTCTAAGCTGGTAAGAAGTCTTCTACACTCTAGTGCTCTTCCTGAATATTCCCAAGCAATTTATTTATTAACCCAATAATAATAATACAATTTCATCACGACATAAGGCTCATCATGGCCTCCCTTTCCATTTAATCCAGTAATAGCTTAATGTCTAAAAATAGTAACTAGCTAAAAAGCAGAGTCATAGGGGTGTTACAGATTTTTAAAAACTTGAAATTAAGTTGTTTAATCTGTAGAATTTGATTGCCCTAGGGGTTTTTCAGGGTTCTAAATTCATTTATGCATTTAAAAATGTATATTAAACAACAAAAAATCATATTCTTGCTTGAAATTATGTCGCCGAATTTCGGTGAAAAAGGTTATTTCGTCAATAAGTTAGACTACGCCATATTTTAATGTTGATCATATTTCAATGACCAGTTTTAAATAAATAATTTTAAATTAACTTTATATAGAAAAAGAAATGTATAAAGTATTTGAAAGTGTTTTTTTTTTACAAAGAGGTGTTTTAAGTATTGTTATTATGAAAGAGATATGCAATTCCTTTAATGCTTAATATGGAGTTGATATGTGATATTTAAAAAATATATTTGTTATCAATTCCCATGTGAAGTAAAATATTTTAATATCATCTTAGTGGTAGTTCAATTGGAAAAGTTGTGTTATCAAGTGTAAGGAACTAACCTAGGTTTTCTAACTAAACCAAATTTATCATTTAATTAAATTACAATAAGCAGAAAATAACATGTTTTTAACTCTACATTTACTTGATAAAAAACATACAAGCAAATTTGATCAACAACATATGAAACATGTAAGAAATTTCTTTTACAACAATTTACATAAATAAAACAACACATGGAAGAATACATGTTCCAGTGGCTTGGTTAGGATGCCCCTGACTCTGTTGGGATGTTCCTCCTGCCTACCCAACAAAATTTACCTCACAACCAACTAGGAATGATTTCCTACCCAAAGGAACCTCCACGGGTTACCTGACCCTCTGAGCCCAAGTCCAACCAATTGTAGTGTGTCCAAGTTAAAACAAACACTGTCCAATATATCTAAGTTTGAGCTCTCTCATTTTTCTCTCCACTCTCTCCATTCTTCTCTCATCACATTCCTCCTCCCCCAAAATAAAATCCTCCAATGCCAAAATAAAGAACAAGGATATCCCCCCCCTCTTCTCCTCTCATCCACCTCAACCACTTACCATTAATGCCATGACTACCCCCCTTCATTTTAATTTAATATCCTTGACTTTCCTTACTATATCTTATCCAAAAGTATATTTGAGAAGACACATTGAGAATAAAATATAGATATTTGATTTAGAAATAAATTGGAGAAGTTCATATATTATCCAAAAATAGATTTGAGAAGACACCTTGGGAATAGAAATATAGATATTTGAATGAGAAATAAATTGGAGAAGACCATATCTTATCCAAAAGTAGATTTGATAATGCACCTTAGAATACAAATATGGATATTTAATTTATAAATAAATTAGAGAAGATCATATCTTATCAAAAAATAAATTTGAGAAGACACCTTGGGAATTGAATAATAACAATAATAAAAGTCATATCAGTAAAATACAATGACAAATTCATAAGTGTAGGTATATAACAATATTACTTAATAATTATAAGTCAATATTTTAAGGTTAATTAAACACTAATCAAAATTAGCATGATAGGATCAAGTAGGGAATTACATACACCCCTCCTTCAGAAAATTTTGTCCCAAAGTTAGAGTGAAAATGATACAAGGAGTTCGAAGGAAGTTCAAAAATAATGCATAACAAAATAGAGAGATATAGTAGTCAAATTAAGTAAGTCAAGCAATGATAACACCTCCCATCAAGAGTCTCCAACAAACCTATAGCCTCCTATCCATCCTTTGCTGCAATATACTATGTCATCTGTTATACCGATCTAACCACCGATAAAACCAATATGGCAGAAGCGTCAACTATATCGACCTAACTTCCCCAACAAACAACTGGCAATCATCATCATATGTCTAGGGGAGCGTGCCCATCACTGCCCTCCCACAATTCCAGGTTTGGAGGTTACACGGTGAGAAATGCTTCCACCCCTTCTCAAAAATAGGGTCAACACCCTAATATGGACCACACTGTGACACTAGTTGGATACTTGTCATCGAATAATCCAGTCAGGAAGTCATGTCACCTACCATTTACACTTTACCCATGTCATAATAGTGCATACCAAGTAGATACAAAATGTAATAGAACAATGTACATCATACCATTCCTCATTGGATGTCTCAACATTCCAAAATCAAAAGCGTAGATCTTGGTTATCGTATAGTTCTTTCCAATCTGAAGGTTAGTTCTCATTCATGCATATACATAACAAAAAAAAAAATATAGACAACTCATCATAATCATCATGTTATTAAGTTTGGTATCCACATACACATTTTTTTTAATTAATATCAACATGATGAAAGTAAATCATACATCAAATAATTCATAACTTTGATAAGTCATTCACTAGATAAATCATATCCAAATAAGTCATACAATAAACAAATCATAACTCTAATAAGTGATGTGCTAGATAAATCATAATCAAGTAAGCCATAAATCAAGTAAATCATATATCAAATAAGTCATACATCAAATACTTTAATAAAAAAGACATAATCCATAAAGTGTTTTATATAAGTAAGTTCACATGTCCAATTGAATTTTATCAATATTACATAACAATCATAAATGAAACAACATGAAAATACATCTAGGATCTCAGCATAGGTAGCTCAAAATGGGCGTCATAAATGGTCAAAAAGTGAAGGGTAATTACCCTGTATAGTCTCAGTATTCTCCCAGGTAACAAATTCTGGGCTATACTTGTCCCACTGGACCTTATGAGTACTCTATATGGTATTATAGATAATTTATGTTATGTGATGAGGATATATATATATATATATATATATATATATATATATATATATATATATATATAGGTTGTTCAATTCCTATATTCAAAGGCCTCATGTCTTTTGGACCCAAATATTTTCTTCTTGTAGACTCCATTCAACAAATGACATAACGATTGTTTGAGAAATATTATATATGTAAAATATTATGCTAACTCGTGGATATATAAATATTAAAAAGTGGAGCTAGTTAGAATGAGAGTATCACAAGGGTATCTATTTACACATTCACATATTAGATTGGCACTTTCTAAATGGACATTAGGTTAAGAGCTTGAGTGTTTTCTTAAGCTCTAAGAGTAAATACTCTATGCAAAACACCACTAGAGATTGAGAAGTGAAGTACAATTGAACACTGAAAAATGAGAAATCATGTCCATGGATTTATAATATTATGCAGAGCACATTTAGAGACTCGGTGAATCATAATTAAACACTAAGTAAAGAAATTTTAATATTGTTAAAGCATACCCTTTGTAATGATTGTGAAGTGGATCATAATTAGAGACTAAGATGTGAACAACTATGAAAATAATATTCATGAACTTACATGATTGTAAGAGTTTGTGAATTCTCTTTCTTAATATTTTAATTTTGGGTTTTACAGGAGTTTCCATTGTCATTTACATTCCATAAATCATTTGCATTGATGGTTACAATAATTGGCATCCTTTGGATCTTGTCACAATAATAAATACCAACACTCTGGATGGATCGTCATAACTTCTCATTCCATCCATCTTGAACAACTAATTTTTTTTTTAGGTTTTAAACTTAACATTGTCTCCTCTAGGTATTTTAACATTGTATTGGTAGCCTTTTGGTGAAAATGTAATGCACGACTTAATGCAATTTCAACCATGTGTTTATCACCCCAAAAACACGATTTCTCAAATATTCCACTAAAAGATATGTTCATAGAATGAATATAGATACATTGTGGCCTTATTTAGTTTTGTTGTAAAGCTGAGGTGGATGTTACTATTCCTAACATCTAATAAATTGACTAGACTTTGGTAGAAATTTCTTCCACTTTCCACTAAGAATGGTGTGAACATTATTTTTTTATTTTTATTTTTAGCTTTGACTTGCTCTAAACAATGATTGTTAACTCAACAAACACAACCACTTTGGTGCAATACATAACATTTTTCTCAACCTTCTTTATGAGGCGTGTTAGTTTCATAAATACCTTCGTCACAACCATATCACATGGACAACCCAATATGCAAATATGCATGTAACACACTTAGTTTCCTTTTGAAATAATTCCTATATATATATATATATATATATATATATAGATAGATAGATAGATAGATAGATATATATATATATATATATATATATATATGATTATCTTGAACAAACAATAATTTCCATATGAATGGAAATTAAATAGCCATTGTATGCACATGAATTTGAAATAACATAACATGACCAAAAATAACAAAGTAAATGGTAAGAACACTTATCTTATTCAAGAATATCTATAGTAATTGTTTGAATCAGAGTTATTCACCACCCAACCATAGTTTTCCAACATAAGCACCACCTCCAAGTCAGGCTATGAAGTGAGAAGGGTGAAGGGTGAAGTGCATAATCGATTGGATAATTTATGTCTACCATCCCTTGCTATGACTTTCTTCTTTTCTTGTTGCTAACCATTTACTATCGTTGTCAAGTCAAATCCACACAACATTGTAGATTGATTGTGGCATCACATATTCTCAATCAATTTATTTATCTTCTAGGATTTTTACTCGATTCAATTAACTTGTTTTATTTCATTTCATTTGTAGTATTTCCTCTCATTAATGTTACCTTGAAAAGGTCATGAATTCACCAATGAACTTATGATTGCATATTCAATATTTTCTCATAAATGATCCGTCTCTAGTCCATTTTATTACTATTTCTTTTAGATTCCCATTTTGTAGAAATGCTACCCATCTTCTTATACTTAAATAACATAATCCTTATTAGGATCACACATGGGTTTTTTTTTCATTCTCATTTAATCAATGGTGTAGAACTCAACTTTTCTTTCCATTTAACTAAGTACCAACTATTTATTCATGATCCTCATCCTTATTCATCTAAATTGTTGAAATTTGCAACAAGAAATATTGAAAACGACAACAAGAAGAGGATTCTAATTTAATTTCCCTTAATTAAATTAGAAGTAAATTGTAATTACACATCACATGACAACTTTTACAAGTTAACGAAGTCAGGAAGACTTAGTTAGCTCAGTCAATTTGAGTTGAGGGTCAAACTAGAGGCATGTAGAGTTATCCCTAAGTTTTAGGGGGTTCAGTTGCAATTTATTTTGAGTTGCAATTATTTGAGTTAAAATTAGTTTAACTAGTTCTAACTAATGGAGGAACTAGTGAGAGGTCCAATGAATTAAATTAGATTTAATTCACATGTAGTGATCAATCAGATAACTGATATTTCTATATAAATAGTTGTTGCATGTCAGTTCTAAGGAAGACCCAGTTGCGTTTGGAGTTAAAGGGAAGTGCACTATCAGTTGTATAATCATCAAATTGTACAGGTAGTGCATGCAGTTAGAAGAAGGCCTAATATAAATCATTCCTTAATTAAAAAACTCACTAATTTTAACCATTTGAATTGCCTTTAAAAGGATGAATGAATGAACAAGTTTAATCATTGTTTTGGTGAGCACGAGTTGGTGAGACCAAGCAATAGGAAGCACAAGTTTGTGTGTGGAGCTTGTGAGAGAAAGAAAGTAGGAGATTGGAAGACTAGGAATTTGGCTAAATATTGGCCAAAGGTAGTGAGTCAGATAGAGGACAGAAAATACTTGTGCAAGTTGAGCTCAAGGTTGTGCAGAGCATATTGTATTAATCCAAAGCTTGCCTAGGAAGTAATGAGATAGATAGAGATGGTGCAGAGGTTGCTCTAGCTTGATAAAAACATTGTAATCTTCTCATATTTTCTGATTAATGCAATATACAGATAACAAGGGTTTTTAGTTGTGGCTTTCCCCAGAATATCATTGTGTTATGTGTGATTGAATTCTTTCTCTTATATGATTCATGATTTGATCGATCGTTTGTTATTTCCACTGATGAGTAGAGTATATTCAAGTCAATTGTTTTAGCATATCACAATCTACAGTTTGAATCTATAGTAAAAATCTACATGGTATTAGAGCAAGACTTTTTTGGGTGGCGAGTTTGCAGAGCAGATATAGAAAAAATTGTACAAAATTTTAAAAAAAAATAGAAGATCTAGAATCCTTGGGAAATAATACCCAAATTCAACTAAAAAATTGGCCAATCGGAGTTTGGATGAGGGAGATATCGCCAATTTAAAATCAACTCTTTTTTCAGAAAATTTTGTGACTGTGGGACAGTTACAACACAAATATGAGTTTCCAAAGTGCCCAGACGATGTGATATTTAGCAAAGGGAAGGTTTTCCTTAGACACATTGCCAGAGAACAAATGAAACATATTGATGTGCAAGTCAAGAACATGTATGCTCTTGAGGTCGAAGATGCATGAAAAACTTTGAGGAGCAAGACAAAGGTTAGAGACTTGGTGGTTGAGAGGGAGCATGAATTACCTCTCAACATTCAGCCTCAGAAAGTTGTGGAGAAACCAAAATTAGAGAAGCAGAGAAGAGATTGAGTGGAGGCATCCACTCAAGCAGAGACATCCAATAGGGGGGAATTTTGAGCCAAGTGGGAAGAGGGAGCACATGTAGCCATACCTCCAAGTGAGAGGTGGGGCGACGTGAAGTAATATTCCCAAGAATGCAAAAATTTGGGCAAGTTCCATTGAGATGTTTTGTCTCATGGATCATTACCTTGCTATGGGAGTCCACAATACATAATAGTAGGATGGATCAATGGAGGTTGATGCAGTCATATGTCAAATTGACATGGTCAGAGACTACCACTAGTTATATACTAGGGAATGCAGAGCAGAGTTGGAAGCAGTGAAAATGGCACAATGCAGAGTTTTCAGTAGACAATGCAATAGCTAGTAGCAGTCAAAGACTCTGGTGACAGATGCATCATACTGATTCATTTTGGATTCTTTTTTTTGTTTCAGAAGTTGCAGTAGCAACAACACTAGAGAGAAGTGTTGCATGCAGAACATTCCAAAGGTACCAGATCAGGATAGAGTTGAATTCCTTTCTTGTTGAAAGAGAGTGTTGAAATTTGCAACAAGAAATATTGAAAATGGAAATAAGAAGAGGCTTCTAATTTAATTTTCCCTTAATTAAATTAGAAGTAAATTGTAATTCCACATCACATGACAGCTTGTACGAGTTAACTAAGTCAAGAAGACTTAGTTAGCTCAGTCAATTCGAGTTGAGGGTCAAACTAGAGGCATGTAGAGTTCTCCCTAATTTTTAGGGGGTCCACTTGCAGTTTATTTTGAGTTGCAATAATTTAACTTAATTATTTGAGTTAAAATCATTTTAACTAGTTCTAACTGATGGAGGAACTAGTGAGTGATCAATCAGATAACTGATAATTTGCTATAAATAGTTGTTGAATGTCAGTTCTGAGGAAGAACCAGTTGATATTAGAGTTAAAAGAAAGTGTACTATCAGTTGTATAATCATCAAATTGTACAGGTGGTGCATGTAGTCAAAAGAAGGCCTAAACTAAATCATTCCTTAATTAGAGAACTCACTAATTTAACCATTCGAATTTCCTTTAAAAGGAGGAATGAAGGCACAAGTTTAATCATTGTTTTGGTGAGCACGAGTTGGTGAGACGAAGCAATAGGAAGCACAAGTTTGTGCGTGGAGCTTGTGAGAGAAAGGAAGTAGGAGCTTGAAAGGGTAGGAATTTGGCTAAGTATTGGCCAAAGGAAGTCAGTCAAGTAGAGGATAGAAAATACTTATGCAGGTTGAGCTCAAGGTTGAGCAGAGCATATTGTATTAATCCAAGGCTTGCCTAGGAAGCAATGAGATAGATAGAGATAGTGCAGAGCTTCCTCGGGCTTGAGAAAAGCATTGTAATGTTCTCATATTTTCTTATTAATGCAATATATAGATAACAGGGGTTTTTAGTTGTGGCTTTCCCCAGAAACTCATTGTGTTATGTGTGATTGAATTCTTTCTCTTATATGCCTCGTGATTTCATCGATCGTTTATTTTTTCCGCTGATGAGTAGAGTAAATTCAAGTCAATTGTTTTAGCATATTATAATCTACAGTTTGAATCTACAAGGATTCTACATAGATTTTCATCTCTTTTCTTTTCTCTTCTTTAGTACACTTTATTACACCTTCCTTTTTATCTAAAGTGATTATTATTATCCTAGAATGCACCACATAATTGTTGTATTGATGCTTATTGTTATAAGATGTTAATAGTTATCTTGAAAAGTTTTTATATTTTGTTGGTATCATCTATCCCAAATTAAACCTTGTGGTCAAAGAAATTGTATGCATCTTGTATGAATACTTATGTAAACTAACATTCAAACCTAAATCTATGCTTTTGTGTCCACAACTTCACACCCATTGATGATACACATATGTCATTTTTCCAGTATCTCTAATCATGCCTTAATCAATCATGAATTGCATTCCCTTTTAGACTTCCTAAGGTAACCATGTTTTAAATTAAGGGGACAATTTTTATTTAACAGTAAATGAAAATTTTCATTCCTTAATAAACCATATGAGGTTCCTAATAAATCATATTAGGTTATTTCCCTAACTCTTTTGTTCGAACACAAATTCTCCTTGAATTTTTTTTTCTTTCATTACAACTATAATATAAGTTGTCATCACCCAAAGGATGTATAAATTAATATATTGTATTAGTTTTCCATAACTTGCTATATACCTATCAACACCCTACTCTTTACTAGGGTAAAACAAAGATGAAGGACATTCATTTCTTCATACTATTACAAAACTTATTGCTAAATGAGTATACATGTTTCTAAACTAATCTCATTGATATATAAGGAAATGTATACTCATAATGCCACTACAACTCTGATAATTGTTTTTTGTTTTTTCTTCTTCCTATAAGGATAGATGTATAATTATCAAGGAGCATTTTCAACTTAGATTTTTAATTCCTTATTATTTTATAATGGAATGATTTTCTTATCAATGTTCATCTAGACCATAATATCCATTTTAATTACTTAATGAGACCCCTTCTATTTAAACTTCTCATTCATTGATAACATGATATTGTTGCCAATATAATATGTTTCGTGTACATTTAAATCTCATATTCTTCATTTTCAATTTACCTTCCATTATAGGCATTTATCTAGGTAGGTATGAATAACCCATTTTTACACAATATATACATACATATGCTAATATATATACACATCCTGCATTAAATTTTGTAGTACCCATGACATAAATATAATATACTTGAACATATAATAGCTAAAGCTTGTTAATCATGAATCACTAAAGTTTGTTAACCATGAAGTGATAAAATCAAAATTTAGAAAATGAGGGAGGTTAGTGTAAATGTCTTGAGTATTGGTAGATCTAGTTTCAAGATTTTTATTTTTATTTTTATTTTTTCTTTTTGCTTTATTCCTCTAATAGGGACTTAATCATATAAGAGACTACAAACTGTTTGGGCACATAAATTATGGTGGGCAATAACTCTTGTAAAGATATTTGTTTATCTGTGTAAAAAAAATTCTTACATTGATGCTTATGGCATTCCAACTATTTAATTCTCATGCGTGCCATATTAGCATGATTTATTTATTTATTTATCTTAACTTGGTTTTTTTTGCTTTTACTTAATTAATTAAATTAAGTGAATTAACCCCTTTTTTATATAGAATTTTCATTTAAAAAAATACATAATACATTATACACCAATAGCATTTCTATATATACACACACATGTGCACACCACACGCACATATATAGCTTGAGTGAGCCTAATGGTTAAGAGCATGTGTTTCCTCCTAAGAGGTCACAAGTTCAAAACGAGAAGGGGGTAGGGTATGTATGCCTTCTTAGACTTAGCAGTCAAATCGCTGCGGAGGTGGATCCACACCAATTTGGTATCTTGCTTGGCCGTGACCTCAAATATATATATATACTTTTTTAATCCTGAGAATATATCATTGAATTTAAAGATCAAAATTTTAAGAATATATATATATATGATTATGAGAATATATCATTGGATCGATATACATCCAGTAATAATATAATATCTACTCGAGCTCCAATATAGCTAAATATGAGGTCTATTTTGCCTTAATTTTAAAAGAATTACATGAAGAGAAATCGGTCCTAAAGGATTTGAATCCACTTTTAAATTCTGTACATTAACCAGTAGAACTTAATCTAGTTGGAAAACAAGAGATTAATCAAGCCAAATCATAGTCATGGGTTTGTTTTGTTGTTCTCGAAAAAAATATCTAGTTGGAAAACAAGAGATTAATCAAGCCAAATCATAGTCATGGGTTTGTTTTGTTGTTCTCGAAAAAAATCATATACAAACCTCTTGATGCATTGAAGGCAGAATGATAGTTAAAAAATAAATATAAATTTAGTCTTTAATTTTGTTTTGTTGGTTTTTTTTTAAATAAATATAAAATTATATTATTCAAATTATATAAATTTTTTAAATATAGTAAAATATAATATAAATAAATGTTGTTTTTAGTGTGTTTTTTAGAAGCTTTTACGCTAGGTTTTTTTTGGTCTAATTTCTCTAAAATTCCGCAGGAATTTATTGAAATCACAAATTTGATAGATAATCTTGTACAATCAAAATGCCCTAAAGATTTTCCAGAGTGCTAAATCTATATATACAATAAAAAAATAATTTAAATAACACAAATCAAGATTTCACCTCAAATTTTTCTACGAAATTCTAGCACTAAAAATTCAAAAAAATCATCATAAACACAACTCTTAAATAAATAATCTAAATTGATAAATATTCATGGCCTTACATACACTAAACCTGAGTGTCCTCTCTTCATCAACACTCTCGTCATCACAAATCCCAAACTCAATAAAAAAATTAAAGAACAAACATATCATTAACGCCATGAAGGAGGGAATATATGTTCGCTTTGCTGTCACTTTCAACATTCATTAAACTTGATCCCCAGATAACCAGGCAACTCCTATTTCTTACCCCATAGAAAAGTTAATGCAGTCTGACATGCTAGGGGAATAGCAGTTTCCTTGCATTTATATTTCCCTCAAAGTTGACTTTGGCACTTTAGCAGCAAGGAAATTGCTATTCCCCTTGCATGTCAGACTGCATTAACTTTTCTATGGGGTAAGAAATAGGAGTTGCCCAGATAACCATGGAGGAGGGAACATATGCTTTGTTGTCACTTTCAACATTCATTAAACCTGATCCCCAGATAACAAAAAGTTATAGAGAGAATTGACTGCCATTATTTTTATGTTTTAAATTCCTTGAACTAAGTGCCATTATTACTTTGCATTAAATTCCTTGAATAATTCCAAGTGACTCACTTGCTCTTGCCCTCCTTATTATATTAAGGAAATCACGAACTAAATGCAAAAATATTTAGTTGATGGGTTCTCAGCGTTATCATCATCCTCATACCATTTCATGCCATGCCCATCTGCTTTGGATTTTGACTTGCCATGTTTATTAATAATAATAATATTGATTTATTTATTACTTTAATTTCTGTAGGGAAGTTGAAAAATATACCTTAAGTTTTTATGATTATTATTTCGTTGTTTTATAATAATTATTTTAATATATATATATTTCCGTTTGATTGAAGTTGTAACTTAGGTTGTTTTATGATAGATAAAAAGTAGAAAAAAATAAAATTATTTTGATATTAGATATTATTCTTTGGGATTCAAAGTTATTTTGATATTGTTTATTTTCTCACTATCGATTGGAAAGAAAAAAAATAGCAGCAAATGAAATGGGTAGAGATAAGAAGATCTAAACCACAACCACGCCCTTACATTGTATATGTTATTAGCATTTCCCGAGAGTGAATGCAAACTATTTAACACTTTGTTAACAATACTACTAAATCAGATTCATTTTTATTAACTAATATGATGTTAGTATACAAAGTGAATTCACATAGTATTTATATTCAAAGGTAAAAGTTTAAAATACTCATTCTTATTAACTATTTTTACATTATTAGTATACAAAGTGAATTTACATAATATCTGTATTTAAAGGTAAAAAATTGATTTTAATTAAGCAGCTGATTTTAGCTGTGAGGTTTGAAGGAACTATTTATAAGATATTTTTCTATAAAAAAAATTAAAATAAAAGTTGTAGAATTTATAAAGGGATTTTATGCAAATTGTATGGCTATAAATTGTATGGTTATTTAATTTAAATATTATTTTTCAAAAACTAGTTGTTTAATGTTGCGGTCACTTATTAATATTTGTTTTTAATATATTAATAAACTAATATCATTATTTAAATATTATTTTTCAAAAACTAGTTGTTTAATATAACCGTTACCTATTAATATTTTTAATAAAATAATAACATTATTTAAATATTATTTTCAAAAACTAGCGATTTAATATACTCGTTACTTAATAATATTTGTTTTTAATATATTAATAAATTAACATCATAATTTAAATATTATTGTTCAAATATAGTTGTTACTTGAAATTATGTCTCTACATTGCATGGTCTACGTCTTTCCTCTTATGTGATTTCTACCAAAAGACTTTGCTTAAATAATAGCAATTGTTATTAATATCAATAATCCTAAATATTGTTCTAATATGTGAATTTATTTCCGGATGTATTGTTATTTCTTTTATGGATGGTTCAACCATTATATGTGGTTCATCATCAAATATTGTTATTCATAATTATTATTAATAACTAATATTTTTTTTTTCTACATAAGACTGAATCTATTAATGGAAACATAATTTACAATGAGGTCCGGGCCTCTGCGGGTCTAGAACAGCCAAATAACCAGTTTAAACATCAAAAACTAAAGGGAGACTGCCCCGGGAGGGGAAACCAGTGCGAAGACGAGAGAGAAAAAAACCAGCTGCCCCTGCAGTGGTTACAGCTCCAAAAATTGGAATTAACTGTCATGGTGAATTTCCAAATTGTCCATGTATTTTGAAATAAACAACAGTAAAAAACAAACTACTAAAAAACCGAGTTGGGCACTTGACCTGTCTGCTTGAGAGTGCTAGGTGTCTTATGACGGTGGCTTCTCCTCCACTATCAGACACCCATACTCGTTTGAATCAGTGTCCTCTGCCTGCTTGCCACCCGTATTGTCGTGTGTCTCTCTGGCTTCATCCTGAACTCCTTTGGCTTTGCTGGTGGCCTTGCCCGAAGCCTTCGGTCTACTGGTGGTCGAATGATCCTGGGCCTCCTGCTGATTGCTGGTGCTCAACACCGTCTGTGCAGTGTCCGGGGGGGATGTACCAGGTCCTTCACTGAGTTGTGTTCTAGGTCACTATGCGTGCCAGCTTCCTCCCTGAATTCCATCGAAACGGTGGCTATAATGACAGGTCTGTCCATGGAGCAAAGGAAGCGAAATTGAGTGGACTGGGTGGTAGCACTTAGATTGGGCGTCTGGGTGGCCTCATTGACCCGACAAGCCACACAGGGACGAGCTCGTCCCCTTCCGCTTCGGGTAACTAGATAACTGCCATGGAAACGGGGAGTGGACGGGGTGGAGGGCGGGGAGGACGAAGGGGAAGTCGATGCAGAGGGAGATGGCGGAGGGGGGCGGATGGCTCGTCCGTGGCTGCCGCCTCGCCTGCAGCGCATGCGGTGACGAAGTCACGGCATATTGCTCTGAGTGGGGTGCTGCAGCGAGGAGTGAGCCGAAATGGTCAAGTTACAGACTGGGAGCGGGACGAGGGCAACAGAGTTAACACTGTAAATGACAGGGGGATTCAATTCAGGGACAGAGGCAGGGGCCGAGGCATCAAATTGCAAGGTGCAGTAAATAGAGTGGGAGAAGTGAATACCATTTCCCAGATCGACACAGCTGAGAAGCCTGCAACACCGCTTTGTTGTGGTGCGAGTGCTTGGCTCTGCTGCAGCAGGGTGGCAAGAGCAATTCAAAGGCGGAATGGAGGTCTGTTGATGGCTCGAGCCATGATTTTAAGATTATAGGGAAGGTCTCGACCTGCACACCGGATTAATGGTGCCGGCCGGGTGACAGAGGCCTACCTTAAATTCCCACAGGTGAGAACGCGGAAGACCATCTGGCTCGGGCACCTGCCAAATCGGCATCGCATCCACAATAACTCAACTTCAACCACCCACATCCGGGGTATTAATAACTAATATTAATACTATTGATTAATAAGATTAAGAATATAACATTAATTATTATTATTGAAAATTATATATGATAATTAATAAATTAATAAAAAATATTACAATATCAATTAATATTATTGTTATCAGTGATAGAAAATATTATTAATATTAATAATTAAAAGGAATAGTGTTAATAATGAAATTATTAACAATTAACTTAGTATTTTAGAATTTTCATAATTATTTGTTTAATAATTTTTTGCCGATAAGAAAACTATTACTATTATTAAAACAAAGGAGTGGTAAAAATGAATAAAAACAAAAGTATGACACTATAATAAATAAAAATATTTATATTCATCATAATACAATATTATTATTTCAATTACCAAAAAAATAAATAATATTATGATCATAATATTATTTATTTTTTCGTGTGGTAATTGATAAAAATGAATAAGAACAAAAGTATGACACTATAATAAATAAAAATATGTATATTCGAACAAAAGTATAACACTATAATAAATAAAAATATGTATATTCATCATAATACAATATTATTATTTCAATTACCACAAAAAAATAAATAATATTATGATTATAATATTATTTATTTTTTTGTGGCAATTGAAATAATAATATTATATTATGATGAACATAAATATTTTTATTTATTATAGTGTCATATTTTTGTTCTTATTATTTTTACCATTCCTTTGTTCTTATTTATTAGGATGAATATAAATATTTTTATTTATTATAGTGTCATACTTATGTTATTATTCATTTTTATCATTTCTAAAATTTAATAATAATTAACTTGATCCATCTTAATTTCAGATCTATCAAGTGTCTAGAGGGATCAAATCTTTTGAGGTGCAAACTTTTTTTTGAGTGAAAATTTTGAAGAAAGGTTTGCACCTCGAGAGATTATTTGATCCCTTTCTGAGGTTGATAGACCAAAATTAAGATGGATCTAGGCTAGTTTAGTTATTATTATTATTATTATTTTTAATGTAATTTCACTAAGTCAAAATGTTTTAATAAATACTTTTATTTTTTATTTTCATATAATTTGATTGGGTCAAAGTGTTTAGATAACATAATATAACATGACATTACAACAACCCCAAGGGATAACTTAGTTGGTCGAGTTCTTGTTGCTAAGTACCTTGCATATGGGAAAGTCACACCCTTGGGGTTAGGCTTTGCTAGTTTGACAGACGAGTAGATCCCTTCTGGTTGATTTACTTGGATTTTCTCCCTTCAGGTTAATCTACCTGGATTTTCTCGGATTTTCTCGTGGATGTAGCGGCCACTCAGTGTTCGTGAACCACCTTTAAAAAAAACATGACATTACAACATCTCTTCCATACTAGGATGGTGAGTGTCTTTTGGCCCAAAAATGTAATAAGATTAAATTAAAAAATATACATATTTACAAAATATTTTGATTGTGAAATAAGAGATGGTTTTTGGCCATGTGGTATTTATGAGCCATCATATTGGCCCATGGTATGATATGGTTAATAATATCCGTGGTAAAGTGGGGGTGAATATCCATGGTTAAAAATCTTGTTATATTATATGGTAAAATGGATCTTAGTTTTTAGCTACTATTTATATATGATATATTTTAATGTGATAAAGGTGTAGATATATCTCAAAAATATTTTTTTTAGATTTAATAAAAAAAGTTATAAAATTAAATGCAAATAAAATATTTATAAAATATTTTGATTGTGAAAAGAGAGATGGTTTATGTGCATATTGTATTGATGAGCCATAGTGTTGTAACAAAGTCTATTTACAAGTTAATAATATCTATCACAAACATATTGTTATATTGTAAGTATTAAAGTTTTGATTTTCTTATTAATTAAATTTAAATATGGTTCCAAAATTATTATTTTATTTTATAAGGTAAAATTGATGTTAATTTATTGTTGCTACTTATAAGTTATGTATTTTAATATAATATATATATTATGATTTTCTATTATCTAAAAAAGTATTCATAATTTTATTAATAAAAACAAAATTCCAATGTAGCAAATTGAATTTTATTCTTTTTATTACTTTTAAATTTTTATGGACACTACAACATCTCCCCCATACTGGGATCTATATTACTTTTAACCGACATGCAAATGTTTACCAATCCTTTATGCATTATAAATTGGACATATTAATATAAATTCAACATATTAAGCCTATTGTGAAAATGTTTATAAACTTTCTTATATTACACCTACACATCACTCCTATACTGGGCTATAGAGCGTGTGGGCACAATAATAGTTTCCTTATCACAAAAAATAATAATAAATAAATCGTTATGATGATTCTAAAATAATAAGCTAATTGAGTAATTTCATTATTAACACTATTTCTTTTAATTATTGATATTAATAATATTTTCTATTAGTGATAATAACAATATTAATTAATATTGTAGTATTCCTTATTAATTTATTGATTATCATATCTGACCTTTAATAATAGTGATTAATATTACATTCTTAATCTTATTACATTAATATTATTAATATATTAGTTATCCAATTTTAAGGTCACGACCAAGCGAGACACCAAATTGGTGTATGAGACCCCCTTGTTTGTGGGACAATGGACCCACCTCCGCACAACGATTTGACTGCTAAGTCTACGGAGGCATACATACTCTACCTAATCCGGATTTAAACAGAAATGCAACAAATTACAGAGATAATCATAAAGACAGATATGCAGCGGAAATAATACTTCATTTCATTAATGGAAAATACTGAAATATGCATACAAACAGAAATGGAAATAAACCAGTTAGGGCGATGGTAGCTTATCTCTGAAAAGAGATGTGGTGTCTACATGCCTCTGAACTATTCTGAACTGTGTTACAATGAGGCTCGAAGGCCTATTTATTGTTGAGAAACAATGCAAAACCCTTCACATCCCAAAACCTAACCCTAGAAGATGAAACGGCCAAATTGTGGGCCCTGTTTGGGTAAATTGGTACATCAATTTCCCGGGGTCGTAACTTTGGCATACGATCTCCGTTTGACGTGCACGATAGCTCGTTAGAAAGATCTATCCGAGAACTACCACTTTGGGATGGGCAACATCAATCTATGGACCCATGTTGCCCCCAGATTTCCCAAAAAACGTCGTTTAGGGCCTCAAAACGGCTCCGGAAGTTCAGGACCCAAAAAACTGCTAAAAATAGTAAATTGTGCTACAATTTAGGAAACTAAAAAACTGAAAGAGACAGTTGTGGGGGTCCAAATGGGATAGGTGGGTGGCCACCAACATCCACCTGGATCATTCCTCCCCCCTTAGGAAGCAATGGTCCCCATTGCATTGAGTTCCTCCATCTGCTGAACTTGGTCCTTGGTGAGTTGTTCTGCAATCTCGGATGTGTCCAGTAATGGTGGGAAGCATGGTCGAGGGCAATACACATTGAATACTTGGTGCAGGCGAAGGAATGGAGGAATGTTGTGCTCCAAAGCATTATTTCCCACAACCTTAGTAATGGTGTAAGGACCATGTCGGCGTGGTCGGAGCTTTTGATGGGCTCTTGTAAGGCGTTCTTTCTGCAGATGCAACCAGACTTTGTTTCCCACCTAAAGCTTGTATGGTACCCCTGTGGGTGAGGAGAAGTTGTTCCTGTGTTCTGTCATGACCGTGTCCCTTTGCTGCTGCTGCTGCGTGGAGAAACCCTTTGTAAGGGTCATGGATGTAGCAACAATCTTCCCCTTACTTTGGGAGCGAACGAGACAGAAAATGAATTTCCTAGTCTGGGAGATGAGCTTGCTGCCTTTCTTGGCAGTGATCAAAGAGGTGGCGGTAGGTGGGGCTACCTTCGGTATCCTGTATAATGAATTATCCAAAGAAATAATGACAGCACGAGCCCTAGACTCATACACAGCATGTCGCCTCCACAAGTATGGCTGGCCTAATAATACATCACAAACATCCAGAGGTGTAACATCACACAATACCTCGTCTGTGAAGGGCTTGATGCTGTAGGGAAGGCGGCATTGCTGGCGAACTTTGAGATCTCGTCCTTCATGAAGCCACCCGATACTGTACGGCTGTGGGTGTGGTGTAGTTGGTAGGCCCAACTGCTTCACGACCTCTGCTGAAATGAGGTTCTTTTGGTTGCCACTGTTGACAATGAATTGCGGCGGCGAACCCTTCACCCACATCTATGAGTGGAAAAGACGCTCCCCTTCCTTTGGATTTTCGGGCTCATTTTTCTGGATCTTGGCAATGGCAACAGTGGCACTGGGATCTGCATCAATGATTTGCTTCCCTTTTCCATTCCCCTTGTCGGGTTCTGGCTTAGGGTCGGAACATGCATCTGATTCGGAAGCCTTCAACTCGGCCACCAGCGACTGCTTTGTACGACACTCACTTGTGTTATGAGTGGGACTCTTGTGGAACTCACACCACTTTCCTGTGTCCTTCTTCGGCTTCATGGTGTTGTTCTTTTCTTGCGGCTTCGACGGGTTTTCTTGGGTCACCCCGCCTTGGCTTTGTCCTTTGGGCTTCAGATTTGCAGATCCAAAGTCTCGCTTCTTCTGTTTGAACTTTTGCTTGATTTTGACAGCGTATCGGTATGCTGTGCCGAGTGAGGAGATGTTCAAAAAGTCCATCTCTTCTTGGATGTATCTATGTAGGTAGCCGCGGTATTTGAGTACCAGATGCAGCTCAGAATCTTTGATACCCAACTGTGTGCGAAGAGTATGAAAAATGTTTATGAACTCCGGCACATCTTGGTCCCGCCCCTACCGCAGTGTGGTCCATCTGATGTATTTGTCCTCATAGCTTTTGACAGGGTAGTATTGCTCCTTGATGGCATCCCAAAAGTCATTCCACGTGGGTGCAGCTGAAAACAGTGAGTTTGTACTTTCATCCTTCTGCTCGCAGTAGGTTTCCCACGAGTCCTTGATGTGGGGGGCTGCTTTGAGAAGAGCGAAAACAATCTTTTCCCGACTCAAAAATTCATGAACAGAAAAATAACCCTCTAGCAAATTTAACCATTTATCTACTGCATCTGTGTCTATCTGACCCTCGAATATGGGGATTTCAAAATTAACTTGTACCTTAAAGGGCGTGGTGTTTCTAGAGCAGCTGCTGGAAGCCGATGCGTCGCTTCTGGGTAGTCGCTGAAGGATCTGGGCAAAGTTGTCCATCATCGCGTTCCATTGTCGCTCGAGGGCTTCTTTGAGCAAGATTTTGATAGGATCTCCTACCCCCTCGTCTTTCTTCTCATCCGCCATGGGAGGTCGTCGAGATTTGCGAGGCTGGTCTTGCAAAGGTTTGACCAGTTCAAGCCCTAACTCCTTATATCCCGACCTTGTTGGGGACATGCAAAGAAAAACAAAGAAAAACAGACCGCTCTGATCCCACTAATCCAGATTTAAACAGGAATGCAACAAATTACAGAAATAATCATAAAGACAAATATGCAGCGGAAATAATACTTCATTTCATTAATGGAAAATACTAAAATATGCTTACAAACAGAAATGGAAATAAACCAGCTAGGGCGATCGTAGCTTATCTCTGAGAAGAGATGTGGTGGCTACATGCCTCTGAACTGTTCTGAACTGTGTTACAATGAGGCTCGAAGGCCTATTTATTTTTTAGAAACAATGTAAAACCCTTGACATCCCAAAACCTAACCCTAGAAGATGAAACGCCAAATTGTGGGCCTTGTTTGGGTAAATTGGTACATCAATTTCTCAGGGTCATAACTTTGGCATACGATCTCCGTTTGACACGTACAATAGCTCGTTAGAAAGATCTATCTGAGCACTACCACTTTGGGAAGGGCAACATTTGTCCATGGACCCATGTTGCCCCCAGATTTCTCAAAAAACGTCGTTTAGGGCCTCAAAACGGCTCCAGAAGTTCAAGACCCGAAAAACTGCTAAAAATAGTAAATTGTGCTACGATTTAGGAAACTGAAAAAAGCTGAAAGAGACAGTTGTGGGGGTCCAAATGGGATAGGTGGGTGGCCACCAACATCCACCTGGATCACTACCCCCCTATGGTTTTGATCCCGTGACCTCTTAGGAGGAAACCCATGATGTTAACCATTAGGCCCACTCAAGTTGTATTAGTTATTAATAATTACTATGAATAACCATATTTGATATTATAATAGTATTTAGGGTTATTGATATCAATAACAAAAAAAAATTAAGGGTTCGAATTTCATTACTTCAGAAAAATGTTACATAGGAATTGACTTTGTGCTACCAGTCTTCCTGAAGGAATACCATACCAATGACACTGATATAATACCTTGGTGTTACATTATCTACTTCTGAGCAGTGCATCTAACAAAGTTACAAAACTCGAGAGACTATGATAACTATAAGTCTGTCTGCAAGCATGTAGGCCTCGCATTAAACAAAAATGAGGAAATTCAGTATGCTAATTTTCATCCCACACCGAGATTCAGAATTTGAGTGAGATAGAGGGTACTGAACTTGCGAGTTGGGGATGGACTTGGATCGTGAGGCCTAATAGTACTGAGTACCCGGTGCCAATGATGTGGAGCCCCATCACGAACCCTAATTAATGTGGATCTTTGCCTATTGCCTAAACTCAAAACCTGTTTGACTTGGTGCCTAGTCCATTGCAGAAACCTCATTGTGTAGCCTTGCAGTGAGCCAGAGCTAATTGAGTGCTCTTTTGAATTTCCATAGTGTCGTGTCGCATAATCGAACGAATACCCATTGTGTGGAGTATCCATTGAGTCTAAATGAGACCCTCCGAGCCGATTGAGGTCGCCAAATGATATATTTCCAAACCAAGTGCAATTGAGGCCAATTGAGGTGAAGTGAGGCCAATTGATGCTTCCGAGAGCTATTATGCCACCCTGAATTCAGACGAGTGAAGAAACTTCTGTTTCGCTGTTGAAATACATTGAAGACCGAACACTGACCCATGATGGCCATGTTGGCATCGATTCCTTGACTATCTTGAGATTTGGTGAGTATCTACAGGGAATTTGAGCAGTTGGAGAGTCCAATTGGATTTCCCAAGTGTTGTTGCAGATTGTGAGCTTTTGTTGAAGTGTTGTGGTCATTGGGTGCCAGGAAAACATTAACCCAAGGCATTGTTTCCAGAGAGACACAGGTCCTTAGGAAAGTTTGCACACTGTAATTAAACATTAGCATATGTGGGTGAAATAGAACTAGAGAATTATATATGCTAGTTTGTTCGATCCCCAAAGGAACCAAGATAATTTTGCAGAGATGAGGGAGCTCGACACTAAATGAAGAGAGACAATTCACCATTGTCTCGAGAGTCGCTAGAATCCCACAGCGGGACCAACTGGAGAATCCATAAGCATGAAGAAGAAGCACAACATCACTCATTTATGAGATCGGGTCAAAGGTGGCAAAGGGATGAGGCATAGCCATAATCGAATTGTAATGCCAATTAATAATGCATTAAAGTATTCAACGATAGGGACTTGCGTTGGTATGATGGAAGGCCATTATGAGTTGTAAAGGAGTGTACTCACCCATAAGGAATAAGATGGCTCGTATCAAGTGAGAATCAATAGGGGAATTTTGAGGTCTAAAATGGGTCTCTTAAGAAAAATGTATAGCCAAAATAAACTTTATAAGAACCAATAGTTTTCAAGATGATGATGTCAACTATGGGGGATGATTCATCATTTTTTGAGTGAAAAGTAAAAAGATTAAAAGTATTAAAATAATAAAACTATTTTTTCAACTCGTATTTTCAACTTATTTCCCTAAGGTTTTACTCAACTTTCGAGTGGGAGTACTCGTTGGATGAAAAAATTAACTCCTCATCCAATGAGCACCCATGTTGCATACTTTCGATGGACCCTTCTACACGAAAAATGAGAAATACATGAAAAAACGTGATTGCAATCACATTTTTCATGTATTTCTCATTTTTTGTGTAAACTCATAGGGAGATAAGTTGAAAATACGAGTTGAAAAAATAATTTTTCCTTTTTTCCCTCTAAAATTTGATGATGTCATCTAATCTTATTTTATTATTTCTACTATTATTTTATAATTTCCTTAGGAGGCCCATTTTAGACCTCAAAATTCCCCTAATTTTAACTGCATGTATCAGCTTTTGTATGATGCCACTTGGTGAGTCAGGTGGCTTGACAGAGAGAGACCATGCATGATTGTCATGGAGAGAAACAAGAATTGGTACCCACAGTAAGGGAATAATAATAATAATAATAATATTAGATATTATAGTATTTTGTATTAATTTATTAATTATCATATCAAATCTTTAATAATAGTGATTAATATTTCATTCCTAATCTTATTGCATTAATATTATTAATATTAGTTATCAATAATATTTATGAATGATGTTATTCTACGATAGGCGTATATATATCAACTCCCTGGTGGATGAAGGCTCGTTGATTTTTTTTTTAATGGATGGGCATGATTAAATATGAAGCTAATATGCTTGGGATATGCTTAGTCCAAGTGGTTTTTCAATAAGTGTGGTGTAATGGAGCACGAAGCGTTGGATTTAAAACTATTTCAAAGTGAATTAAAAGTGAAAGTGGCGGTTTTGCTCTTGCGGTTTGGGTAATGGAAACGATTTGTGGTTTTCTCCATCTCCGCTCCAATTGATTTGTGCATTACGATATAATGGTGATGTAGATAATTTTAAATGTGGAAAATAACCCATTTCCATTTTCCTTGTTGACCATGAAGTGCATGGTCTGGCTCGTGTGGCTTGCATCCCCCAGCTCATTCGAATCCCTATTGCAGAGTATTAATAACAAGTACTGTGCACATCAACTATTTGTCTTTTTCATGCTAAAGGAGTGCATATTGATGTGGTTGTTGTTGTTTTTTGTAATAGGTTGTGCGCATAATATTTGTTTGAAGAAATATTTGCTCTATTGTAACGAATCGAGGCTACCAAGAAGCACTGCTTCAGGAGAGGCATGGCAATTGTCTCATCTTACACTATTGCCAATGCTATTCTCTTCATTGCCAATGGTCATTTCCATTGCCACCTCGCTTTGTTATTATTCATTGACTCACTTAATGCCCTAATATCCTAATCTTGGGTGTTTTTTTTACAGATAAGCAGGTATCATAGCTGAGAATGTAAAACAAGAAAGATACACGATTTTACTATACTATTTGAGATAAACAATAGTTGCGTGGATCAACGTTGTAGTGAGATGGATGTTTGCATAGTTAACTATATGCAATTGTTTTAGTAGTAGTTATCATTGCATAATTAATCGATAATCAGTTATTGTTTCACAATTAACTATGAAAAATGTTGCATTGGTTGAGATTGTCATATTTATTCAGTACCTAAGCTTGAACATGAATTAGTTACAGGATCAAAAGTTGTTTTTATGTGAAGAAAAATCTCATTTTTATTTGGTAGGAAAAGAGGCTACAACATTTTTTTTGGGCAGAGTCCTGGTAAGGTATTTAAATTTTAGCAATGACGATGGAATAAAGGAAAAATAAAAATTGTAATTTTGTTGTTGACCATAATATGTGGCAAAAATTATATAAATGTCTTCCTTTGTGGATTAGTTGAGACAACCTAAAAAATATTATCATATAAGAGAACGAGTACTTATTTTAGTTATGGTAGTAGCCCAAAAAGCGAAAAGAATATTGGGTTAGATGCTATAGTAGCGAGGGTCCCATTAGCATCAGTCCCACAAACTATAGCAACCAGGGTTTAGCAGAACCCTTGACAGTTCCACCTACCCACTACACTTAAGAATGTGCATATTCAAAGGAAAAAAAAAGGGCCATGTTTTTCAAAAAAAAAAAAAACAAAAGACATTGTAAAGCAAAGAAAAAGAGACATAAATATTTTCTGTACAAACAATTAATTGATTCTAGAGAATTCCAAAAAAAACCCCAATATGTAGACAACAAAAATGATAAATTTTTGTCACGAGTTAATCAAGCTTAGTGCGACGGGGAACATAATACTCTTAACTATTAACCTTTATCAATAAGTTATGCGAGAGCCAAACAAAGGGAGTCGAATTAATTCGATAAGTGAATCTACTCAAAACCATTAAGAATGCATATATTGAAAGGAAAGTGAGTGAAAGTAATTTCTATCACAATTACTTCCCATAGAATCCCTATGAAAATAAATAAATTATATTATAATAATTCTAAGGAAAGATAATATGTCAATAACCTATAATGGAAAACCTCGAATGAAATTTCCCAATCTTTGTAATATCAATCTTTGTAATATTAAAGGAAACGGATAAGGAAGTTATGTAAGTACATTTTCATTAGCCAAAGGCACTTGTCATAAGAGGGTTGTTACAACCGGTATGCAATATTTATAACTATATGAGGTTCCATGGGATGATTGAATAATCATACTTATTATATATGTTTCTTAATTATTTTGTAGTTTATAACTTTATTTATACAAGTTATTAGTTATTTATACACCTTCATCATAACAGTCGTATCCAATTTTTTAATGGATGAATGCTCACCATCGTTGTCCACTTTTTTAATGGGTCGATGCTCACCAATAGTCATAGTTTAAAATAAAGTTCCATAATATCAACAATAATCATGGTAAAACAGAAAGGTGCACAACGTCAACATTGTAATTGAGTTCAATATATTGATGCTTATAAGCAATGCACATATAACATATAGTTTTTCTATAAAGAAAATTATGTTTCAAACTAAAAACAAATGTAATATGCAATATTTCCACTTAGTACCTGTCTCTTAATTATTAGTAATTTGACATAAATGGCGTACACACAAAAATATGTAATGTAGAATTTCCTAATGTAGATTAAGAGATTATGCAATATACTAAAGCAAAATTCAAGATCTATTTCTACAACAAACTTTGCGGAAGCTTAATCGAATGTGAGCAAGTTCAATAGAACACATATAACTGATAAAGAGAAAGCAATTACACATGAACACAGAAGAATAATCCTGGGGAAAGCCTCAGCCTAAAACCCCAACTCTGTATTATCATACAAGTGGAAAATAGTCACAGAATTACACAAAGCCTTAGCTTGGAAGCCAACCAGCTCTCAGTATAATTCCTTTGCTGCTCATAGACAGACAAAGGCCTCTCACAAACCTTCTCCTTTGCCCTCCAAGCCTCCTATTTCCTTGTGCAGTTTTTCTTGGGGTCCAATGCTTTCACACATGTGAATTCCCACCTCACACTGCTCACTTGGCCCAGTAGTAACTGCGCAATCCTGAAGGAGATAAATCCTTCTGCATAGATGAGTTTCCTTTATAGGAAAAATCCTCCAACTGATAGTACACTGTCCCTTCCTCTGATCTCAACTGGGTCTTTGACTGAACTGACATGCATGAGTTATTTATGAGAGAATATTCAGTTATCTGGAGAGCAACAGTTACATGCATGCAAGCATTAACTAACTGAACTCACAATTAATTCTACAAACTGTTTGAATTAATCTAACTGGACTTGACTCAGTTAACTGAGCCAACTAATTACAACTCAATATTACAACTCATCCTTATCTCTTTAACTGATGGATAAATTCCTCAATCAATGGAGAAACTGTTGCATGTCCTCACATAGACTTCATGTTTGATTTTCCACAACTAATTAACTCATGGTGAATTAATTAATTATTTTACAAACAACTACTAAGATCAAATTCGAATTTTACTTCTCAATTTTAGTCCAGGGACTGACTAAAATTGGAATCCATCTCGAAATGCTATTTATAGCAATGTTATTTTTAGCACTTCCATTTTTCATTCCTTGTTGCTATGTCCAACACTGGTACCCAAACTGCTATTTATAGCAGTGCTATTTTTAGCACTTCTATTTTTAGCATTTCTTGTTGCTATTTTCAACATATAATGCCTTAATATTATATGTATTTAAATTAATGCTAAACATGTTGAAAATGCAATAAGAAAATCTAGTTTTGACTTTGCCTTGGTAAGATTAGATTAAAATTCGAATTTCTATTTCAACGAAATACTTGGAGGTATTTAATTAAGGTGACATGGCTCTTGTGACTCAATTAACTCAGTAAATTCGAGTTGGAATACTTGAGTTCAATGATACATGATTGATTGTTAATTTGTAGCAATCTATTGTAGTTAATTTCAGTTATTGTCAGTTTAACTAGTTCTAACTATCATAAGAATTAGTGGAGGTCAAGTTGTGGAAGTGGAACTTCAACCACACTCAGTGATCAACTAGTTAACTAATCAATTAGCCCAAAATAATTTTTGCATGCAGAGAATTCGAGTTACCTAGTTGAGATGGATATTCCAAGGCAATGCACTATCAGTTGTAGCATATTCCCATGTGTACAGGTGGTGCACGCAGTCATATATTGACCTAAGGCTATTGCGCAATTCCTTGGTGTGAAATTCCTAAAAAATAGGGGAAATTTTCCAAGGGAACAATGCAAGGAAATAAGAGCTTGGGGAGGCTTGAAATTGGATAAGTGTTGGGCCAAGTTCAATCAATCAGGCAGAGGACAGATTATACACTTGTAGGGTGTGCTCAGGCTTGAGATAACATTTAATTTATTCTCTATGCTTTGATTATATATATATATATATATATATATATATATATATATATATATATATATATATATATATATATATATAAATAAGGGGTTTTGAGCAGTTGTTTTCCCTTAGATAAATCTCTATGCATGTGTTATGTTTCCTTTTGCATGTTTATGATTATTGCTTTTGATGGTGAATTTACTTCCACAGATCAATAGAGTAGCTTCAAGTCTTGTCTTTTAGAAAATTTCATGAGTAGTATTGAATCTACACATTAATTTCTACATGGTATCAAAGCTAAAATCACCGTGAAGCAAAGATTTCAAAGTTGCCATTGCAGGAGATTCAAATTTGAAGATCAGTGTTGCATGTTTTCTTCAGGACTGAGAAGATGGATTTCAATGGAATTAGGTTCGAATATGCCTTGGAAGGCACCTCAAACTTTGTTGCATGGAGGTAGTATTGGATGATAATGGGCTGATATAATACATCAAGACATATGTAGCAAAACCCCAAGCATCTGATGCCCAAAATCTTGCTTAGTGGAAGAAGGATGTGGCGAGAGCAAGGAGAATCATATTGGAGGGAGTTCGAGACCATATTATCTTGAATCTCCATGGAAAAGAGACTCCATTCACGATGTTGTTGACAAGGTTAATCCTCTCTGTGGACAGAGATGATCCATCTAGCCCAATGAGTGGTTCTAGCAACTAAAGGGACAATCAACTAGACATCTTCCTAGATTATGATTGAAAACTAAAACAAGAGAGAAGGCCTACCTTGCTCTGATGCTAATCCGACTTCCTTTGTTGAGATCCTCGAACTGCTTGTGTCAAGGTCTTCTTCCTACTTCTTTCAGCGCTTATGCACCTGCACAAACAACCAAGAGACAACAAATCATGCCAAAACCAATAGAAAATCCAATAATAATCTATTTAGCTAATCAAGGAATGCCAAACCAATACATACATGAACATATATATTTTGGGAAGATGAACCAACAGTTGCATTATTATTTAAAGAGTAAAGGGGAAGCTTACAACCATAGCCTTGATGTTGAAAGGATCTCCTTGGGTGGTAATCCAAGTCCAATCCAAGAAACTCTCCAACACTCCTTCTCCAAGTCTAATGAATAACCTCTGAGCACAAGCTCAACATAGGAGTGAAAATGGACATAGATCAACCATTTGGGAATGGTAGAGGGGAAATGTATAGTTTGGGAGAGGGAGTTAGGCCTCCTCCAAAGATAGGATTAGGCCCACATCTTAAGGAGGTAGCTCATAGGTATGAGACCAAGAGGTCAAAATAGGAGGATTCGACCTCATCTATGCGAAACCACCTCCAGCTCGCCACTCTGGAAGCTTCTAGATCACGAAGCTTCTCGTCCTCTTTGGGAAAACTTCCTTTTTGAGACCATCACGGTAATGAGAGAGAACAGAGTGATGCCATTGTTGGCTTAACAAGATGCAATAGGCGATCATCGCGGTTTTGAGCTTCATAAGGGTGATGATTCTCAATTTAGGGCTTCATGAGCCATTTCTTCAGGGAAAGCTCCAAATGTTTTCCAAGCAAAGTTAAAGGAGGGATCTGAGTTGTATACATTGATGAGTATATTGTATAATGATCATGTTTTGGGCACTTTAGGGTATGTCACAGGGAAGTGCAAGAGGTGTGACAAAATACTGTGTAATAGATGCCCCCTAAAGCATGAAGGCAGAACGAGGAGTGATGGCTGAAATGCTTTACGAGCTTTTGGCAAGGACGAGGACACGCACTATCAGGAGACCTGCAAATCAAGGACACATATACATATACATATTTGAGATTAAGACATGAATCCACGACATGGACACAACCATCTGGATGATGAAGGCTATATAAAAAGATCCATGGTATGGGCACAGCCATCCAGATAACAAGGATCAATATAAATATTAAGTCTCACGGTATGGTCACATCCATCCGTATAGTAGAAACATGTGTAAAATCATGAATAACATAAAAATCCGTGCAACCTAAGCCATAATAGACAGGACTCGAGGTCTTGCGCTCCATCCCGACCCGATCAATGTACGAGTCCCAACATGCGAATAAACGTGTTGAAGTTGAACATGCTAGAAAACCACCTGATTAGCGGCCAATGATGTGGACCGTTAACAGGTACGAGAGAAACCACTAGTAATGACAATGGCCCTCAAGGTACAACAGTACAATCCATGAATGTGATAATGAAGTTGAGGTCGAACACTCATGGAATCACCCAATCGAAAGCCAATAATGAAGACCTGTCGTTGGATGCGGAGAACTAGCCATTAAGGCATGTCAGCTCTAAGGTACTGAAACGGAGTTCCTAAGTCATCTTCCTAGATAATGAGCTGAAGTCAACAAGAAGTGACCCGTTGAAGGAGGGCAATGATGAGTCCCCCATCATCAACATGAAACAAGGAATAAAGTGGAATGATATTCAAGACCGTAACAATGACTCAAACAATGTATAGGTAAATAACTACAGATTGGACTTCTCTTAAACATATTGGTGACACGACTCCGGAGTGTGGCAGCATCTGACTCAACACGAGACTAAAGGTCATGATGACAGAGTGGAATAGTCAAATGAGAGGTAAGATGGATCACCCAAACCTGGGAGGACAAGTAACTGAGTGAGGATATCCCAAAACCTACACGAGAGCAGAAGATTGTCATGTTCAAGAGAGACATGTTGCATGTACAAAGGGTGTCTCATCTTCATTTCCCCCGCTATTTCTAGTAAGTACCCCAATTTTTTTTATCACAAGCTTGAAGGGGATAACATATTCTTGTTATGTAAGTTCATTCTTTGAATGAATCCATCCTAGTAAGTTTTACGAGCCCTAGGAAGGAGAAGCTCGGTCTCGTCATGGTGACAAGCCTTTCGTCATAAAATTTTAACGAGCCCGACATAAGAATAACTTGGTATCTTTTTCATGTTTAGAGAGTTTGAAAAAGAAACGAAAAAGAAAACTCCATCATGTCCCTTTTCGTAATTTGTCCCTCGAACCCGAAAAGGTAGAAAACAATATTCGAGGGAACCTCTTGACCATGTCGACCAAGGTGTACCTTTTTTGTAAATAGTCAGTCTCAGCCCGAAAAAGGGGTAAACGTATACTGAGGTGACATCGATTCATTTACTTTAATGAGTTCGAAATGACAAGTACTCGACAATCTTTTCAATTTTCGAGAGTCAGAAAAGAGCTAAAAGATGACTCCAGGGGGGTTCCTTTTTTGTTTATTTAAGGAGTCCGAAAAAGAGATAAAATAAAACTCCTAAAATTGGTCAATAATGATCACTATTCACATTGAAGGCACCTGTAACTGCACATGAAACACACCCATCACTGATATCGAGAAAATATTAAAATATTACAAAAATATTTGACAAAATGACTTTCAAAACTTATAAATAGGTAAAAGTAATTTCATTTTTTACCATTTTACCAAACTGAGCTCTGAAAGTGTTTTTGTGCCCTAATTTCCTTGATTTTCTAGTGGCTGCTGCAGGAGATCTAGGGTACCATTTCACGATCCGTCTGCGACAGGTAAGAGCCTCATCCCTGCTCTTGCATTTCATTACCTTTTTATGCAATTTTAACGGTGAATTTTAAGCTAGAAAAGAGGATTTTTAAAATTTAGGTCGTCGGCGACCATCGTGGGTATGGTCATCAGACCCACGATGGTCGCGCTTGAGCCCAAAGGCTCGCACGATGGAGCTGCGAGCAATTTTTAGAGATTAAAACTCATTTTAAAGCAAAAAATGTTGAATTTTATCCATGGAAAAAACATTAAAAAGTGTTTAAATGTTGTTTGCAGGAGAAATGTGGTCCTAGCGTGCAAAGAAAGAGGCCATGAGGCCGAGGATCACCAAGCATCTCAAGACTTGGCATGCATAAATGCTTTGAGGGTTTTTGGCCTACTGAAATTCTTCCGGACCACAGGGTTGAAGGAACAGATAGAGTTTCTACCCTATCTGATCAGCCTTTGGGATGTAGATCGTGAGATCTTCATCATCAAAGGGAAAGAACTAGAACTAGAGGAGATGGAAATCTATTTCATCACGGGATTATCACATTGAGGAGAAGCCATTCAACTCTTTGGATCTCACCAAGGAGGTGAGAGTACCAGGAGTCTAGTCCATAGATATTGTCCTGGTGCTGAGATAACTAATGGATTTAAGGTGAAGATTGCAACAATCACCAATAACCTCATTCTGAGAATGATATTGTTCACCATGGCACGTGTATCTGGCATGCAAACTCTTCAAGAAGCTTCCAAGTCACAGTTTCAGTACGCTATTGCCTATTTGACCCCCACCATCTTCAACTGGTGTGGAGGTCTTTTGGCGAACATGAAATGCCAACTAACCAAGGGTAAGCATGTACACTTGAAGCAGTTCGGGTTTGGTTCCATACTAGTGACCTTTTTCTTGGAGCGAATACCGCTTTTCTGGTATTAGTGGGCAGAAGTACCACATCCTTCCCCCCGAGATTTGAGCCTCGTGAGATGGAGCCAGCTCATGCCTCGAGGAGGCATGGGTCAACATATGCACTATCCACATGTTGTGGCCACCAACAACCCCCCTCTTTGTTTGGTATTAGCAATAACACCAAGCAAATGGGGACCCTTAATAAAAAATCCAAAAAACATTTTATGAAAATTTTTGTATTTCAACTCCTTAAAGCTGTATCGCATCGCGAGAAGAGAATGAAACATTTTCTTATGAGCATAATAAACTGCGAAGAAGCGACGCGAAATTCATCGCATCGCATACATTATGAAGCAATCTTAAAAGAAAAATCTAAGAAATCTCTGACGGCCGATATACGACATCGCATATCGCAATATCGCGTAAGCAGCACACAATGATTGAATGACTAAGCGCGATCTGCGATAAATGCGATTTGCTATAAATGCGATCATGAAATTTTGCGATGACACATCTTGACGACGCGATCCGTGATGCTGCGATGCGAGTCGCAGAAATCACCCATCGCAAATTTTCCTTGGTGCAGTATTCAAGGAAGCTGTCCGTAAACCAAAATTGGGCATGCGCCTTAAAAAAAATTAATGATTATACGCCAAAGTATTCAAGAAGGACAGTTTTGTGTTTTTCGAAGAGTCAGTTAGTTATGGGTGTCATGATTATGCATTCATAAGAGCTTAAAGCTTTCATGTCAATCTTTATTATCATTACTCTTTTCTTTTGCGTAAACTGTAAGACCGGAAATAACATGAAGCAATGTGCAGGAAACATCTAAGGAAAAGGGGAAAGCGTCAATGCTCGGAGAACAGAGAAGAGATCCCTTCAGAAACAGATGCCGCATGCAACAGGACCACAGATTCCAGAGTATCACTCAACAGATGCTAATGTCAATAGGCCATCCAACGCCCAGAGTCAAAAGCGCACAAAAGCAACATGTTTACAAAAGATCCTGAAGCTTACGCTGGGTAAAGCAAAAAGAAAAAGGCGCTAAAGAAGGAAAACGCACCAGAAAAGCCCGGAACAAAGAACGGAGGCAGTTTTCGATGCAGAAAATTGTTCAGAAAGCAAAGTCCCTAACTTATTCAGTCATTCGCAAGGCCGGAAACCGAAATAGCAAAAGCAGAATCAGTTTGAAAGAAATTTGGGTTATTACCAAGTATACACGCAGTGAATACACCCAGCCAGAGGAAGATTCTCGAAAATATCTTCTAGTTTACCAGAAAGTGGTACCAGCGCTTGTTATTTCTATTTTCATAGCTCAAACGAAAGTAGAAGGCGACCAGCCGACTCTTCCCAGGCGAATGTTGCATGCTTGCAGCACTAAGGAGCAAATACAGAAATGGTTAGGAATTAGATTCAATTTTTAGAAATAGTTTTGATTTAGCAGAAGGGAGGTCATTTAAAATCGTATCCTAAATTTATGTAATTAAGTTAATTAGTTAGCAGTATTTAAACCCTTCTCATGCATTTGGAGAAGGGTCCAGAAATTTGTCAAAAAACTTGTCCTCAGAACATGCACTTTTGCACCCTCGGAGGGGGTTTTGATGAATGGATGGATCAAGGTTTATTAATGTTTGCATTTGATATCTGCTACTGATGTTGCACTTTTGTACTCTTAGTAGATGTTAGATCAAGGAGAGATAAATCATTGTTGCTTGAAGCTTATGAGTGGAACCAGTCATAAATGGTACTTTTATCTCTTGACTGTTTCTGTTTATATTCTTAAAGTGATATACAGTTTTCAGTTGTTTATATGTTACTGCATGAATGTATGAGTTACCATTTGGCACTTTTGTACGGTGGAGTCATTTATTTATGTTTGATATATGAATAACTTATTATGCGATATGCTGTTCACAACTGTTTTGCCTAACTTTTTATGCAAAGTGGTTTATCTTAATTGATTTCTATTCTTATGATAGCTGAATGATCTTTATTACCAGTTATTGTTTGAAATCTCTTTAGATCGCATAATAGAATAAATTCACCACGGGTTAGTATAGATTAGATGTGTTGTTTCTCATTAGATTACAATAGCATAGAGTTAGTTTAGAAGTTTGAGTTAAATTAGCTTTAAGTACTCTTAGATCAGCATCATCCAACTCTACACACACACACACCCTTTGATTGGGAAACTGGTCCCATTATCCCCAGTCGGACCCGCTATACCAAACGGATAAGGAGCTGCCAACCAAGGTCCGGACCGAGTGGGTATCCCCCTTGTTGTCGACCCGATTTTCGGGGCTTCAACATATTTGGCGCTAGAAGGAGGGCCCGAACTATGAATGGCACCTAAATCAAAATTTAAATACCATTCTGAGAGTAAATCGCCCTCAACAACTCCCCTGACTTCCCCAGTACGTTTAAATCCAGAGTCAGAAGTCGCTCGAGTATTAACCGCTGCTACATACCCTAATATTTCAGACCAATCTACCATTGAACCCCCTGAAGTTCAATCTCTGATTCGCAAACTCCAGGGATTTTCTATTTTTACACAGAGGTCTGATAAATCTCAAAGCAGCGTGACTTCGCAGTACAATCCTGCTCATCCCCTGACCAGATTAAAGAGTGAAAAATTTGGCATCCAGCCAACTGAATTCCCTCTCCCCACCAAGAAAAGAGCAAGGAAAACACCACCAGAGTCTGACAGTGAGACTCTTTCATCTACATCATCCATTTCAACTCCCTCACCGCGAAGTCAGCCACCCACATCTCCATTCCAAACCACTCATCCATCTTCCACAACCCCTCTTCTTCAATCATCTAAGATCATAATATCTTCATCTTCCAAGCCTCAGGGATCATCCTCTGCACTTTCATTTACTAGCAGCTCAACGATGGCCCAGTCTCCATGGAACAATCCTGGGGCAGTTTTAATGCCTCCACCCCTGAGCCAAATACCGGCCCATCCCGAGAAATGGCTACCCAAATTCAATCCAGAAGCAGGCATGCTAGCTGAAGAGCACATTAACAATTTCATGCTTTCTGTCAATCTCAACGGAGTTACCAACGAGGATGCTGTTGTCCGGCTTTTTCCCTATACAATGCAAGGAACAGCCGGGTCATGGTACTTTTCATTACCTTCTAGGTCTATCACAAGTTGGGACATTTTTCAAAGTCAATTCCTTACCAAGTTTGGTGATGACAGATCAACGGCAATGTTAATCAATGACCTATCCAATCTTAAAGCCGAGGCTAGAGAACCCATCAAAGATTTCAATTTACGGTTCAATAAAATCCTCAACAAAATTCCCACTGCTTCCCAACCCAGCGAAGAAGTACGATGTGAATGGTATATTACGGCCTTACCATCAAACTTAGCAATCTTCGTGGATAGGGCGAATAAAACAACCTTAGTTGAAAACCTGACAGAGGCGATAGCAGTAGAGAAACGCGTAGTAGCCCTGGAAAAGAGATCTGCGATAGAGGAACGTAAATCTAAAAAAGTCACCTTCAAGGAAGACCCCAAGAAGAAACAAACGAAAGATCCTTTCGATTTGGAAGGATTGCAAAAAGTATTAAAAACCATGTCCAATGAGATGATTGACATAAAAAACAAGTAGCAGAAACTTCTTCAAAAAAGCCCTACAGAGCTTTTAAAAGAGGCCCTTCAATGGATGTGAAACCACCCAACGTTATCTCAAATGTCGAATCCGAAGAAGAGGAAGAAGAAGAGAGTACCACTGAAGGGCAGACCGATGACGAAGAAGTTGTGGAACTACAAGGAATGTGGGATTTCATCCTCCCACAAGAAGAAGATCAAGAAGCATTTCCGGTTAGCACACGAAGCAAAAATCAACTTGATCCTCCCCAAACTACCCCTAAGCAGAAGGGCGCAAGCCCTGCAGCAAAAGATAAAGTCGCAACAAAGAAAATGACTGCTAAAGCGACTCAATCTAGCCCAGTCCAACTAGATCAAACACCTCCATCAAGAACACTGATAGTGTCGGATGAAATGGAATACAATATTATTGATGACATGAAAAAGACTAGGGCTAATATCACTCTTTATGAATTGAGCAAATTGAAACATCAACAGAAGATAATGATGAAATAATTACATGCCGTTCCTACTACATCTTTGCCTACAGCTGTAGCTTCCCACAACATGGGAAGACCTCCAACCAACACGATCAATAAGATGGATCCAAATGACATTGCCTTGATTGGAGGAAGATCAAGGTCTCACACTCCCCCTTTTCTTCTCACTTATGAAATTTTCAATAAAAATGTGCACAATTGTTTGGTAGATTCTGGTGCTTCAACGAATATTTTACCCAGATCAATATGTGCCAAGTTGAATGTTCAACCACAAAAATCCGCAGTGCGCATAGTTCAGCATGATCGATCTCAAGTCGAAGTGATTGGTGAACTTAATCAAGTGACCATAAGATTGTCGTCTAACCCGAAGGTGTGTCAGGTTATTGACATTCTAGTAGCTGATATCCCAGAATTCTATGGCTTGATTCTTAGCAGGGATTGGTCCGAAAAACTCCATGGATACTTCTCAACCGACTGGTCGCACATGTGGTTACCCTACAATGGTAAACCAAATCAAATAAAGGTTGAACGAGAGTTACACTAGAAGTACATAGTAACGGAATTGGAGGGAGAAAATGAAGCAATAGCATATAACAGCAGTATCATAGGCAATTACTCGGTAGATTCTTTCCTCGGCAATTTCAATGCTCATACATCACCTTACTTAGAAAATTCAGTTTTGTCCCAAGTCGAAATTTTTTCCCAAACTGATAATTCAAAGTGTGTTAATTTTGTAGATAAACCTGTAAATACATCTTTGTTTTGGAAATTATATTTTGATGGCTCTAAATCTAACGAAGGAGCAGGAGCAGGATGCGTTCTGATTAGTCCAGAAGGAAATAAGACCATGCTTATGTGCAGACTTGAATTCGATTGCACAAACAATACAGCGGAATATGAGGCCTTGGTGCAAGGCCTATACAAAGCAATCGGGTTGAACGTCAAGTATCTTCAAGTCTTCGAAGACTCTGAGATTGTCGTCAAACAGGTACGTAACACCATACATTGCCTATCAGGTCATTTGAGACACTATCAATCTTTAGTACAAGATCTGACTGAGCATTTTATAGCATTCAATATTTCGTCAATCCCAAGACTCCAAAACGCGAGCGCAGACCTTTTAGCTAACGTAGCCTCTAGACTTATTCCCTCCGAAGATTTTAGTCCAGATAGATTCTCAATAGAATTAATCTTTAGACCGTCCATCCCTGACAACATTACAAATTGGAGAGTATTCAATGACGATCCTGATATTGTAAATTTCCTCACTTCCGAAGGATCCTACTCCAATCAAATAATTAACGAAGACCATCACGATCGACAAATACAACAAGATAGCACTGATAATGCTATACCTAAATCGGTGGTTAAGTTGGAAGACTTATACGATTTGAAAAGTCGGTTTAAAAGGTCTACCAATTCGAAGCTCTACAGTTCAACTCTGAACTATGAATTAGTAAACCTAAGAACCGATGATAAACCACAAAACGTTAATCTAGGCCACGGCCTAGCCCCTGAAGAAAAACTAGCGTATATTCGTCTTTTGAGACAATACAAAAATGTTTTTGCCTGGAATTACGATGAGCTAAAGACATACGACACTTCTATCATTCAACATACTATCCCTATGATTGACAACGAAAAACTGTCCAACAGAAACTTACAAAAATCCACCCCAATTTAGAAAATCAGAAAAAAACTGAGCTAAATAAGTTATTAAAAGCCAGAATAATTTTCCCCGTCAGACATTCCAAATGGGTCTCCAATATGGTACTCGTTAGAAAGAAAAACGGAGATATTAGAATCTGCATCGATTTTCGGAATCTCAACAAAGCCTGTCAAAAAGACAATTTTCCCCTCCCACCTATGGAGCAGATATTATAGGCAGTAGCAGGCTCAGAACTAATGTCTTTTTTGGATGGATTTTCAGGATACAATCAGGTGCTGGTACATCCCGATGATCAGTTAAAAACCACATTCCGAACTAAATGGGGCACATACGCTTATCGGAAGATGCCATTTGGTTTGATCAATGTCGGCGCTACATTTCAGAGAGCCATGGACATCGCATTCAAGGGTTTAGTCAATAAATCTGTAGTAATTTATTTGGATGATATAACAGTGTACTCCAAGAAGCGAAGCGACCATCTCAAAGACTTGAAACAAATCTTTCAACGATGTTTAAGGTATGGGATTTCACTTAACCCAAAGAAATCTTTTTTCGCATTAAGTGAAGGAAAACTTCTAGGATTCATAGTGTCAAAATCTGGTATTCACATTGAGCCTGACAGAATCAAAGAAATTTCTGAAATATCCCTACCTCATAACAAAAAAGCCATGCAATCTTTCCTTGGTCAAATCAATTTCGTGAAAAGATTTGTCCCAGATTTTTCACGAATTGTTTCTCCTTTGCAAACCATGATTAAAAAGAATTCAAATTTTAAATGGGGTCAAGATGAGCATGAGGCATTCAACCTGATCAAACAAGCTATCATTAACGCTCCATCTTTAGCAACCCCGAATTTTTCAGAATCTTTTATCTTATACACATTTGCCTCAGAGAAATCATATGCCGCGATTCTAACTCAAGCAAATCAAGAGAAAGCGGAAGCTCCAATCGCATTTTTTAGCTCGAATTTACAAGGTGTTGAACTCAACTATTCAGACGTGGAGAAACAGGCATATGCTGTTTTCAAAGCGGTCAAATATTTCAGACCTTTCTTACTTAAAACCCATACTAAGGTCATAGTACCGTTTCCGGCGGTAAGAAATCTTCTAATACAGAAGGATGTGGGTGAAAAAAGAGCAAATTGGATCACTGCTTTACAAGAATACGACCTTGAGATCAAACCAGCAAGCATTGTGAGAGGTCAAGGCTTCTGCAAAATGTTGGTTGGAGCATCGCAAATTCCTGAAAATTCATTTGAAGAGGTACAAATGTATGAGGTAAGCCTAAACGATGCAGAGTCATTATATGCTGACACCATTTATTATCTTAAGAACGGGTATGCTCCATCACACCTGGATCACACCAAGAAAAGAGCTCTGAGATTGAAAGCTAAACAATATCAGCTCATAAATGATGTTCTGTTTAAAAAGAATTACGATTCTGTTCTTCTTAGGTGTCTTGAGAAAACTGAAGCCGAAAAGGTTTTGCAGGAACTCCACGATGGACCAGCGGGCGGACACTATGCTGGAGACGCTACTGCACATAAAATCTTACGTGCAGGATATTATTGGCCCACGCTGTTCAAAGACTCACACAGTTACGTGAGGAAATGCCAAGTCTGCCAAACTACTGCAGGGAGACAAAAGAAACCGTCCATGCCACTACAGCCGGTAAACATCGAGCAACCATTCAGTCAGTGGGGCTTGGACATAATAGGTGAGATCGTTCCTCACTCTTCTAAGCAGCATAGATACATCCTCACGGCAACAGATTATTTTACTAAATAGGTAGAAGCAGTTCCTCTCAAGACAGCTAATTCTGAAAACATCATTGAATTCATAGATCAATTTATAATCACTAGGTTTGGATTGCCAACGGCTTTAATGTTTGATAATGCCTCATACTTTTCTGGGAATGTAATGACTGAGTTTGCACTTAAAAGAGGGTTCAAACTGAAATATTCGGCCAACTACTATCCGCAAGGTAATGGATTGGCTGAGTCAACAAATAAAAACCTAATTAGGAATATTAAAAGAACAGTTGACCAGAACCAAAAGAATTGGCACAAAGCTTTGGTAAATGCTTTATGGGCAGATAGAATAACGAAGAAAGCTTCAATCGGCACTTCTCCCTTTAATTTAGTTTATGGGAAAGAAGTGGTTCTTCCAACTCACTTAGTCATCCCCTCTTTGTCTTTAGTACAATACATCGATGAAGTATCTACTTCCTCCATACAACTAAGACAAATGGAAATAATTAAATTAGAAGAACAACGAGAACAAGCTAAGAAAACCCATGCTCGTCACCAAGCGCTAATAAAATCCTCTTTTGACTCGAGCATAATGACCAGAAAATTTTTTTAGATGGGAGATTTAGTTTTGAAATGGGATAAGGCTCATGAAGAAAAGGGCAAACATACAAAATTCCAGAAGATGTGGCTTGGTCCTTTTCAGATTGTAGAAGTCATAGGCCCATCAACGTTTGTGTTGCAGGATTTAGCAGGTAGAAGGGATTCTTTGCCTGTTAATGGACAAATCCTTAAAATATATTTTCCATAGAAGATTACTCTTCTATTCTGTAGGATAGTTTTAGTTTTTCTTTTTCTTTTTCCATAATAAAACCAGTTGTAGATGGTTACTACAGGGGCTCACGAAAAAGACACCAATTCTCTATCAGATTTTGATTTTTTTTTTTCGCTTGTACAAGTAGTAAAATTTTCGAAAGATCTGATCTTTATTATTGATAGATAGAGTTAACTTTAGCCTAGATATGATACTAGTTTCAACTTCAAAAAAATTGATGAAAGCAACCTTTAGCGAAGAAATTGTTTTATATCAGCACAATGAAAGGTATCAATAACAAAATAAATATTCTCTGTAAAACTGCTGTTTTCAAACTCTATTATTGTCGTCCAGAGCTTTCTTAAGGAAAAACAATGATTTCCTCCCTGCTAAAGAAAATCGCAGCATTCAGAGGAACAATCCGAGAAAACACTATATCTCAAAGAATAAGAGGTCTCACCACGAGCCGGCTTATCATGATCACAGATATTATAACTTGCTGACTTTGCCAATATTGTCCACCAAAACAGGGCAACGACTCAAGATTGTTACAATCAAAAGACAAGGGGTCTCATCACGAGCCATCTTGTTCAGCAAAAGTGTAAATCAAGTGAATGACTGTGTCATAATTTGGCCACCAAACCAAGACATTGTTCTTTAGAGAATAAAAAAGGAAAAAAGTGTCAAAATGGGTTTTTCTCTGAAAAGTTGTAAATAGCCTTAAGCAGGATAAAGGATCATTGCTGGGTAACAGGTAACCCTGTCGAGGCTATGGACGCCTGCTGGCAGCAGAGGCTCTACCTACGAAAAATGAGCATATTTTAAAAGCTAGCACACAGAGAAGACCTTATTTTATCTTTAAAAGACCAAGTAATGGCTTATGCAAATGAAAGGACTAAGCCTGAGGAAGCAAACAATTGGAATAGGAAAAGGTTGAAACAAAATATCATTGATAGGATAAGGCATAATGTACTCTATCTGTCCATAACAAAATTTAGACTTATGAAAATTTTTCTGCTTTGGAAGTTAAAATTCAATAGAAAAACAAAGATAACTGGTTCTTCCCAGTGAATCGCCATTGTTGTGGCCACCAACAACCCCCCTCTCTGTTTGGTATTAGCAATAACACCAAGCAAATGGGGACCCTTAATAAAAAATCCAAAAAACATTTTATGAAAATTTTTGTATTTCAACTCCTTAAAGCTGTATCGCATCGCGAGAAGAGAATGAAACGTTTTCTTATGAGAATAATAAACTGCGAAGAAGCGACGCGAAATTCATCGCATCGCATACATTATGAAGCGATCTTAAAAGAAAAATCTAAGAAATCTCCGACGGCCGATATGCGGCGTCGCATATTGCAACATCGCGTAAGAAGCACACAATGATTGAATGACTAAGCGCGATCTGCTATCTGCGATAAATGCGATCATGAATTTTTGCGATGACACATCTTGACGATCCGCGATCCGCGATGCGAGTCGCAGAAATCACCCATCGCAAATTTTCCTCGGCGCAGTATTCAAGGAAGCTGTCCGTAAACCAAAATTGGGCGCGCGCCTTAAAAGAAATTAATGATTGTACGCCAAAGTATTCAAGAAGGACAATTTTGTGTTTTTCGAAGAGTCAGTTAGTTATGGGTGTCATGATTATGCATTCATAAGAGCTTAAAGCTTTCATGTCAATCTTTATTATCATTACTCTTTTCTTTTGCGTAAACTGTAAGACCGGAAATAACATGAAGCAATGTGCAGGAAACATCTAAGGAAAAGGGGAAAGCATCAATGCTCGGAGAACAGAGAAGAGATCCCTTCAGAAACGGATGCCGCATGCAACAGGACCACAGATTCCAGAGTATCACTCAACAGATGCTATTGTCAATAGGCCATCCAATGCCCAGAGTCAAAAGTGCACAAAAGCAGCATGTTTACAAAAGATCTTGAAGCTTACGCTTGGTAAAGCAAAAAGAAAAAGGCGCTAAAGAAGGAAAACACGCCAGAAAAGCCCGGAACAAAGAACGGAGGCAGTTTTCGATGCAGAAAATTGTTCAGAAAGCAAAGTCCCTAACTTATTCAGTCATTCGCAAGGCCGGAAACCGAAATAGCAAAAGCAGAATCAGTTTGCAAGAAATTTGGGTTATTACCAAGTATACACGCAGTGAATACACCCAGCCAGAGGAAGATTCTCGAAAATATCTTCTAGTTTACCAGAAAGTGGTACCAGCGCTTGTTATTTCTATTTTCATAGCTCAAACGAAAGCAGAAGGCGACCAGCCGACTCTTCTAAGGCGAATGTTGCATGCTTGCAGCACTAAGGAGCAAATACAGAAATGGTTAGGAATTAGATTCAATTTTTAGAAATAGTTTTGTTTTAGCAAAAGGGCGGTCATTTAAAACCGTATCCTAAATTTATGTAATTAAGTTAATTAGTTAGCAGTATTTAAACCCTTCTCATGCATTTGGAGAAGGGTCCAGAAATTTGTCAAAAAACTTGTCCTCAGAACATGCACTTTTGCACCCTCGTAGGGGGTTTTGATGAATGGATGGATCAAGGTTTATTAATTTTTGCATTTGATATCTGCTACTGATGTTTCACTTCTGTACTCTTAGTAGATGTTAGAGCAAGGAGAGATAAATCATTGTTGCTTGAAGCTTATGAGTGGAACCAGTCATAAATGGTACTTTTATCTCTTGACTGTTTCTGTTTATATTCTTAAAGTAATATACAGTTTTCAGTTGTTTATATGTTACTGCATGAATGTATGAGTTACCATTTGGCACTTTTGTACGGTGGAGTCATTTATTTATGTTTGATATATGAATAACTTATTATGCGATATGTTGTTCACAACTGTTTTGCCTAACTTTTTATGCAAAGTGGTTTATCTTAATTGATTTCTATTCTTATGATAGCTAAATGATCTTTATTACCAGTTATTGTTTGAAATCTCTTTAGATCGCATAATAGAAGAAATTCACCCCGGGTTAGTATAGATTAGATGTGTTGTTTCTCATTAGATTACAATAGCATAGAGTTAGTTTAGAAGTTTGAATTAAATTAGCTTTAAGTACTCTTAGATAAGCATCATCCAACTCTACACACACACACACCCTTAGATTGGGAAATTGGTCCCATTATCCCCAGTCGGACCCGCTATACCAAACGGATAAGGAGCTGCCAACCAAGGTCCGGACCGGGTGGGTATCCCCCTTGTTGTCGACCCGATTTTCGGGGCTTCAACACCACCACAGTTCTTCGCGTGGATTAAACGTTAGTTGCTTATGGTGGATGACTATGCTTATGCCGGCACAGATTTCAAAGGGGATCTAGATCTACCTCTGCCACCAAGCAAACAATGGACCGACACAGGTAAAAACTTGGTTTTTGAATTTTTGAAGTTTTATGATTTTTATGATAGTGTAAACTAAGACTCAACTCATGATAAATGTGCAGATGTGGGACCAGGGAGACCACTAGGCATGTCGCTAATAGCACGACGAGCTGCCCATTCGATAGTGGTTGTGGACTACGAAGAAGGGGTGCACCCCTTAGCTGAGATGGAGCACAATCTGGAAGCCATCACTCGAGGGGTTCCAGATTACGCCACTATCAATGATGTTCCACTATGATGGCAGAGACACACAGTGGGAGTCTCTGCGAGACTGCGTCGGCTACTAGGCCGAGTGATCAGAGCAGTCGCGTGCTACCATGAGCACCGTGCAGTTTGATAGTTCTTCTAGTCTTTTACACATTTTGTAGGATTTGGAAGCCAAGTGTCTCGGAACACTCTATTTTTTGACATTTTGATGTAAACACTCCGGAAAATGTGATATATATATATATATATATATATATATATATATATATATATATATATATATATATATATATATATATATATATATATATGTTCATAACATGATTCAGTTTTACAAATGACGTAAATGTCTATCAAGAACAAAATTTTCAAATGCATCAGTTAAGGTATTTAAATTACGTGGAATATGTTGATATGTGATATAATCAAAATTTCTTTCCAGCGATCTAACATGTAGATACATACGTAATATTTGTGGATTTCTTACTGAATAATGATTGTTTAATTGTAACACAACGAGTTGTGAATCCAACTTAACAACTAAATCCCTAATGCCAAGAAAAACTGCTTCTGACAAGAGTTCAATAAATGAACTATACTCAGCGATATTATTGGTTGTTCGACCAAGGTAGATACCTTGTAAGTTAATCAACTTGACATTAGAGTCATAGAGTACCCATGCTACGGAAGAGAAGTTTTGTGTGCTATGACAAACGTCATCAACAAAACCAACGTAATGACCTGATGACATCTGCAAACTGAGTGGAACATAGGGTAAGCAGAAAAACATATGTTTTCAAAGCAAACAAACACACCAAAAAATCAAAACTCACACTAATGAATTAACACACTAATGTACAAAAGTTATCATACGAATTTCACGCATAATACTTTTTGAGATACAACCCACTACAGGGCTGTGACAATGCATTTCCCTCATAATCACATAGCTCATAGCCAACTTTTTGTAAAACACGCTTGACAATGTAGGGCTCATGCCACACAAGTTCAAACTTGCCTGCCCCCAACTTATCATTAGCTTGATCATAAAGAAGGACCAAGTTGCCCTCAGTGAAAGTGCGAGGAGAAATGGTTTGGTCAAAATGAGCTTTGACTCATTTATTTTGAGCTTCGATGACCATCGCAGCGATGTGACGAGTCTCGTCGAGTCTCTCAAGATACAGTAACCGCTCCTCTTCAGGCAAGGTATTCAGAAGAAGTTTGATAGCTATCTTAGGCGAAGGGATATCACATTCAATTGGAAGAGTTGCCTCTAACCGTACACTAGCTGGAATGGAGCGAATCCAGTGGCCGCCTTAGCAGAAGTTTGGTAAGTCCAAAGAGCTAAGAAAAGAATTAAATTCCAATATTTTCTGTGATTCCCAACGGTACACTGAAGCATAGTAATCAAAACCTTATTCACTGCTTCAACTTGTCCATTGGCCTATGGATAAAACGGAGTCGATCTAACATGTCGAAGGCCCAACTGAGCGGTTAAATCTGCCATCATGTGCTGACGAAAATGTGATCCATGGTCAGTCACGATAGCTTGAGGGACACCGAAATGTGCTATAATTTGGTTAAAAAGGAACTGTACAATAGTAATACTGTCATCATTGTATGTAGGCATTGCCTCGACCCATTTCGTATAGTCGATGGTGACGATGATATAACCATGCCCCCCAGCCAAGCGAGGGTTACAGGTCATGAAATCAATGCCCCATTTTGCAAATGGGCCAACGGTAATTACGGGGTGTATGGGTGTGGGTGGGGTGCGCTTCTTGCCATTAAAAATCTAGAATTCATAGCATTTTTGGACAACTAGAATGTAATCTTTGAAGATAGAAGGCCGTAAATAACCGGCGCGAAGGATCTTCTGAATAGTGGCATATCCATAAATATGACCACCACAGGCACCAGAGTGGCAATCATTTAAGACCCGCTCATCCTCTTCAAGGGTGAGACATCTGCGAAGGACAGAGTCCACATCGACCCGATACAACGTATCACCGAGGATCTGATAAGGTTGGGACTGATGCCGGATGCGACATCGGTCCAATCGGGACAACTCAGATCGGAAGGTTTGGGTTTGGAGATAAACAATAATGTCTCCATACGGGTCAAGAGTGCTGATCAGAAACAATGTTTCATCGAGTATCTACTCAGTAAAATTGGTTGGGGTGCTTGCAGAAGGAAGAGAACAGATTAACTCAGTAAAGACGAGCGATTTCTTCGATTTGGAAACAGTAAATTCCAAATCAAACTCCTATAGGATGACAATCCATTTGAAGTATTTTCCCCCAAGAAACTGGCAAGTTAGTATATATTTCATGGGGTTGCAATCAGAAATCACGGTGGTTTTCCGTAAAAGGATATAGTGTCGAAACCTTTGGACGGCATGAACTGCCGCCAAAGAAAGCTTCTCGACATGAGCATAGCAAGACTCAGTATCAATAAGATTCCAACTTAGATAATAAACCACATGCTCATTGTAATCATTGTCGTCCTGAACTAATACCATAGCAATGGTGGTATCAGTTGCAGCCAAATATAGGAAAAAATCTTGGCGGTAATTGGGGGGATGCAGTAAAGGAGCACTAATCAGGGTTGTATTTAAAGCATTGAATGATTATTGGGCAACTTCATCTCAGATAAAATGGATACCCTTCTTAATTAAGCGAGTATAACCTTTAGCAAGTTCAGCATAATCAGGAACAAACCGATGGAGAAAATTAGTTTTTCCCTGCAAGCTCTGCAATTGCATCAGTGATGAAGGAGGGGGTAGATTTATTATGGCCTCAAATTTTAAAGGATCAATCATGATTCCTTCACGAGACACCACAAAACCTAAGAGCTGGCCAGACTCGACACAAAACACACACTTGTGTGGATTGAGACAGATATTGTAATGTCGACATCGTAAAAATATAGCTCTTAAGTGATCCACATGGTCACGACGTTTAGCCAAATGAGCAAGCAAGTCATCGAGGTATGGTTGAACAATGTGTCGAATGTCATGGAAAGCATAGGACATTGCTCGTTGAAATGTAGCGCCAACATTATTTAGACCGACATGAAGCTTTTTGTAAGAAAAAGTACCCCAATGACAGATAAAGGTTGTTTTACGTTGATCAACAGGTGAAATGTTAATCTGGTTATATCCAGAAAAGCCATCCATGAAAGAAAAAATCTCATTCTCTTCGCATTCGTCGATGATCTAATCTATAAAGGGAGTAGGATAATTATCTTTAGGACACATGCGATTGATATCGTGGTAATCAACACAAACACGTATCGTACCCTAGTTTTTGGCAACAGGTGTTAGGATATTCTGACACATAGGAAATAGTTAAGTATAACTTGGTCTAGTGTAGAGTTAGGTAAAGTGTGTTTCTTTACTATGTACTTTTGTAACTTGCAATCTGACGGTCACGATATGTTCTAACATGAAGTGATTTGACGTTTCATTCTCTTGTCGGTATTACCGACACTTAATATGTGGCTTAACACTCGATTGGTCCATGATCTCTATTTAAAGAGCATGGAGGTTCATTTGTAGGGTGACCGTTCATGAGAGAAGCTTATGTAAATTTTATTTCTTTTATTAATAAATTGCCTGAAGTGGCCGTGTTGGCTCAGGCTATGGACTATTTCCCTCTTTGAGGGTTTTAACCATGTCAAGAATATTGGTGTATTGATCTGTGATCTGTTTGTGAGCGGTGTACTTTGGTGTTCTATCTGAGGAACTTACCTTGTAAATTCCTACATGGTATTGGAGCTATTTGAGGGCCACATCCGTTGGTGATCCAAATCGGAAGCCAGTACAACTGCATATAACTGTCGTTTCCTAGATCTACTGTTTCTAACTGCTTTCGGGCCGAGAAGACTGCTCTATTGTGTTAGGAGCATCTTTTCCAGTGAGGAACCCCTTTTGTTTCACGCGAAAAGGTTTTCGGTAGCCCTAGCTACGTCATTTTTAAGATCTGGAGATATACAATCTTTATTTGCAGTTTTAGTTATTTATCTCTTTGTTTATTTCGGTTTATTTATCTCTCTGTTTTTTTTTATTACTAGATCTATACCTTTAATTTTTGTGTATGCTCTTTGCCCCGCGACTCTGTGCGATATGGGAAAATAAAAAACAGAAAGGAAGGATTTTTCTCATGCGTATGCTCTTTTCCACCGCGCTTTAGTGTGATCTCGGGAAATCAGAAGCATTGAGGAAAATATTTAGTTTCCGGTGAAAGCTAACTTCAAGCCATAAGGTTTGGTTTTTTTTGTATGTCTGTGTTGGGTTGTGTGTTTTTTGTTTTGTAGGCAAAAAGAGCTTTTTCAAGTAAACACACACCCCAAAGCTTCAGTGACTTAAAAAAAAAACCCTTCCTCTTTTCCAAAAATTACTAACATTTTAAACTAGCTCACTTGGTCCAAAGTTATTTTATGAGAATAGAGATCTTGAGTTCAAGCCTTTCTTTTTGTTGAGTTACTTTTTCAAAAAACACATGTAACTTATGTTTTAAAGTTACTTTATGAGAAAGTGTTATCACCCATTATAAAAAGTGAGTCACTTATAATTCTAAAGTCTCTTTATCTTTTATTTAAGTTACAATTTAGTGGGTAGCTCATAAAGTACCATTGTAAAAATGACTCACTTATTTATAAAAGTGGATCACATAAAATCTTTTTTTTTAAGTGAGATAATTAGATTAAGTTTGGATAGGAGGGGGATTTTTTTTTAAATATAACATTATCATTCACTTCCACACATTCATGCACTTCGTCGGCACCTTCAACAACTTTTCTTCAAAAAGCCATAACTTCTTCATCCGGAAGTCGTTTTCAGAGCCCTTTTTTTAATCAACCTAATTTTTCGAGATCTTTCCATTGGAGCACTTAATTTCAGCATCTAAAGCTTCAGTTTCTGTTAAAATGAAAATTCCATGCCAAGTTATTCTTGACAGCGCCAACTACTTCCAATGGTGGTCCTATATTGTGGATTTACGTAGAAGTAAAGGTCTTTACAGAATAGCCTCAAGCCAAGAAACTAAACCTAAAGATGAAGATAAGGCAGCCAAATGGGAAAATAGGAAAGATCAAGCACTTGGGTTAATAGGGATGTCTATTTCTCCAAACCTTAGATTCCATATCGCAGAACTTGATACCCCTAATGAACCAATGAAACAACCCACTAAAGTTTTTGGAATTAAAAATGAAATTAGAGCCCATCAACTTGAAAATGCGCTACTTACATTGGACCCGAATAATTTTTCTTCCATTGAAGATTTTTTGTCCAAGTTCCAGACCCTTAGACTTCTCTTGGAAGGTGTTAAGGTTAAGAAAGAAGATGGTAGCCTTATCTATTCCATTCTTTCTAAGTTGGGACCAGCCTACTCTGTGTTTGTTTCTACCTTCCATTCTACTAGAGAAGCCTTCATTTCTCAAGGACAAGACTACAAGTCCCCCTCCTTTGATGTCTTTTGTGATTCTTTAATAAGAGAACAAGAAAAAAGCTTACATCTTGGTATTCTTAATCTTGGAAACTCTTCTAAGAAAGCATTAGCTGCCCAGCAACAACCAAATTCAAAGAACCTTAAGAAGAATTATCCTAAAAAGAATGGTCCTAAACAAAACAAGGGTCCTAAGCAATTTCAGTTTCAAAATGATAAGGCAAATAAAAACAAAGGGAAGAAGACTGATAAACATTGCAACTTTTGTAATCGAGATGGCCACTTAGAATCCAAATGCTTTAAGAAGATGGAATCCTTGGAAGCAACAATGAAAAATCATAACATCCATTTGGAGCACTCTTCAACTTCAACTTCGTCTTCAGGAATTGCACTTTCTGCATGTGGTTGTCAAGCATCTCGGTCTGGTTATGCACTAAATGTATCTTCTTTTTCTCATTCTCATGAGTGGCTCATTGATTTTGGAGCTTCTTATCACATGGATAAAAACAAAGCAATGTTTTCTTCTTTAAATGATTGTAACACCAAAAATATATATGTTGGTGATGATAGATCTCTTAGTGTTGTAGGGACTGGAACTATTCATCTAGACAATGGTCAATTTAATGATGTATTATGTGTTCAACCTTATCCTGCAACCTTCTATCTGTATATCAGATAACTCATTCAGGTGAAGGTAAAATCATTGAATTCTCACCTCATGATGTTGTAATTAAGGACCTAAGATATCCTAGACAGATTTTAGCTACTGGCATTGTTGATGATTCTACAAGGTTGTATAAGTTTAACAGCTTTGGGTCATCAACTCTTCCCTCGATATTTGTTGCTCATAATGATGAAGTGAGCAAACTTTGGCATGAGTGATTTGGTCACTTAAACTATCGCTCCCTTCAAAATCTATGTAAAGAAAATATGGTGACAAGTCTTCCTATGGTATCTTGATGAGATGGTGTTTGTTCTGGATGTGTACTCGAAAAACATCATTGGGATAGTTTTGAAAAACGTACCTCTTGGCACACCTTAGCCCCTTTACAGCTTGTGCATAGTTATTTATGTGGTCCACTTCCAGTTGTTTCATTCTCTGGCTACAATTATTTCTTAACTTTCATTGATGATTTCTCCAGACGCATTTGGGTATACTTCTTAAAACTCAAGAGTGAGGTATTTAACATGTTATTGGCCTTTAAGGCCTTTTTTGAGAAACAATATGGACATCAAATTCTTAAGCTAAGATCTCATAATCGCGGAGAATATGTTAACAACAAATTCATCAACTTTTGCACTGATCATGGAATTCAAATGCAACATACTGTTCCATATACTCCACAACAAAATGGTGTAGCTGAAAGGAAGAATCGCACCTTAAAGGAAATGGCTAATTGTATGCTTCTATCTAAAGGACTTAGTCTTAATTTTTGGGCAGAAGAAATTAACTATGCAAATTACATAGTAAATCGCACTCCTACTAAGGTTTTAAAGAATATCAATCCAAAAGATGCATGGAGCTCAATTAAACCAGATGTAAGTAACTTTCATGTGTTTGGAAGTGAAGCAAGGACCCATATTCCAGATGAGAAACATAAAGCTTTAGAACCTAAGAGTGAAAAATGTGTTTTTGTTGGATATTCTGAATATGTCAAAGGATTAAGACTTATTCCACTTAAGTCCAAAAATGTTATCATTAGAAGAGATGTAAATTTTGTTGAAAATATATCGGCCTACGAGCCTAGTTCGGCGGATGTGCCACCTCTCTCTATCCCTTCTACTTCTGAAAATATTTCTTCTTCAGATGATGATAACGAGGATGACAATCCTCCCCCACCTTCTCAGGATCCTCCTTCAACTCCTCAGCTTCCAAAATGGGTTCATGCTACTTGGGATGCAGCAGGTGCTCTTGCAGGTGATCCTATAAATCAACGACATACACGTTCTTAGTTCGATAGAGCCTCTTCTTTACTGGATCAAGCTTCAACGAATTATGATATTGACACCTTTGCAGAAGCTTCGGGCCATCCAGATTGGGATGTAGCTATGAATGAAGAATATCGTTCATTATTGGCAAATGATACATGGGATCTTGTTCCACTTCCAAAGGGATGAAAACTTGTTAGATGAAAATAGGTTTACAAAACCAAGTCTGGACTAGATGGAAAAGTTGATAAACATAAAGCTCATCTTGTTACTAAGGATTTTTCACAAGTTGAAGGCATTTACTATACTAAAACCTTCTCCCCTATTTCCAAAATGAACTCTATCCACCTTGTTCTTTCCCTTGCTGCCTCTTTCAAATGGGAAGTCCATCAGATGGATGTTAAATCTGTTTTCTTACATGGGGACTTGCATGAAGAAATCTATATGGAACAACCTCCTGGCTTTATACAAACATAATCCAACCTTGTATGTCGGCTTAAGAAATCCCTTTATGGTCTCAAGCAAGCCCCTCGGACTTGGTATGCCACAATGGATAGCTTTCTTTTAGATACTGGCTTTTCTATGTGTCATTCTGACAATACCATCTACACTAAGAAAGTGGGTAAGTCTCTTATCATTCTTATTCTTTATGTTGATGATATTATCCTTACTGGTAGTGATCCCAACCTTATAAACCATGTGAAGTCTAGCCTTAAAAAATAGTTTTAAATGACAGACTTAGGACACTTGCATTATTTTCTTGGTCTTAAAGTCTTGCAGTCCAAGGAAGGTATTTCCCTTTCCCACTCCAAGTATGCATGTGATATTCTATGCCACTTTCACATGGAAGATTGTAAGAGATCCCCTTCCCCCTTTCAGTTTGGAGCCAAACTTTCAGTCACTTGTACTTCCCCTGAAGTTGATGCTACCTTATATCGTCAGCTTGTAGGAAAACTTTTGTATCTAACCCATACCCATCCCAACCTTTCCTTTTTTGTTGTCCTTATTGCTCAGTTTATGCAAAACCCACATGAAAGTCATTGGAAAGTAGCTAAAAGAATACTTCGTTATGTTCAAGGTACATTTCAGTTTGGGATTCATTACAGTGCAGAAGCATCTCCTCTATTGGTTGGTTTCACTGATTCCGATTGGGTTGGTGACCCTGATGATCGGAAGTCTACTGCAGGTTATGTCTTCACTCTTGGTTCTGGACCTATTACATGGGCTTGCAAAAAAAAAAGTGCCATTTCTCTTTCTTCAGCAGAAGCAGAGTATCATGGCGCCGTAGAAGCTAGTAAGGAAGCGTTGTGGCTTCGTCAGATCCTATCAGAGTTTGGCTTTCAGCAGCAGCATCTGACTACACTTTGGTGTGGTAATCAAAGTGCCATTCAACTATGCAAAGATCCAATCCAACATCAGTGCAGCAAACACATTGAACTACGCATGCACTTCATCAGAAAGCTCATTCATGACCATGTTCTTGAAGTGCAATATTGTTCAACCGATGATCAAGTTGTAGACATCTTTACAAAGGCTCTCACAGAGGCAAAGTTTACTAAACTTTGATTTATGGTTGGATTTTAGGAAGTTGTCATGAAGGGGGATAAGTTCTAATGCCTACTTCCTTCTCCTATTGTGTCATATTTCTACATCCTTCAATCCTATCCCAAGTTGTTCTTAAGGGGGGAGGTTAGGATATTCCAACACATAGGAAATAGTTAAGTATAACTTGGTCTAGTATAGAGTTAGGTAAAGTGTGTTTCTTTACTATGTACTTTTGTAAATTACAATCTGATGGGCATGATATGTTCTAGACATGAAGTGATCCAACGGTTCATTCTCTCGTCAGTATTACCGACACTTGATTCGTGGCTTAACACCTGATTGGTCCATGATCTCTATTTAAAGAGCATGGAGGGTCATTTGTAGGGTGATTGTTCATGAGAAAAGCTTATGTAAATTTTATTTATTTTATTAATAAATTGCCTGAAGTGGCCATGTTGGCTCAGGCCATGGACTGTTTCCCTCTTTGAGGGTTTTAACCACGTCAACAATACTGGTGTATTGATCTGTGATCTATTTGTGAGCAGTGTCCTTTGGTGTTCTATCTGAGGAACTTACCTTGTAAATTCCTACAATAGGGACGATATTGGATACCCGATCCGTCAATGGAATAGGATAAATTAATCTTGCTTTCAAAAACTTTTCTACTTCTGCTTTGATTGCAGCAGCATTTCGAGGGTGCACAGGGTGAAATCGTTGCCGAACTGGCTTAGCTCTAGGATAATTCAGAATCTCATGCACCACTACGACTGGATCAATACCAAGCATCTCCTTGTATGACCAAGCAAAAACGTCTCGGAATTATTTAAAAAGCTGAGTATAAATCTTGATCTCATCTGGAGAACAAGAAACCCCAATATGGATGTTCTTGACAATGCTCGGTTTAACGGAAATGTCAAGAGGCATTGTAGCAGTGATGTTTCCCATTTTACCCTCTGACAAGACTTCATGCACTCGAATGGGTGTCGGAAGTGGAGGTGTAAGAGAATGAGAAACATATGCTTCAAGACAAGAAGGCATCCCATCGAGGCTAGGGAGGAAGGAAGAACAATGATGTAGACTGTTCCATGGAACTTCATCCAGAGACATGACCTCCACGATACTTTTGTCAGTGGGGAATGTCTCATGCAAGGGATCCAGAGAATCCCAAGAACCAAGCCACGAGGATGGCACATAAGTGCCCAGGTTCATATTGAAGACAATATGACTTTCTGAAGCGGCCATCGAAGCTAACACAATTTCTTGATAATTGATCTCCAATGGACTTAAAGGCATAACATCACCAAATGAGTCAATTTGATCTTCGGTGGGGATAATCCAAGGATCCGAAGAACCCGAGATCATATTGACTGAATGAACATTTGGAGGTGGGAGAGTAAAAGTACCCATTAAAATGGAGTCTTTGAAGAGATCTACTCCCATGCTCTCATAAGGAATTTCATTATTACCCACATAAGGAATGTTACCGTTGGACAAACTAGAAGAAAAGAAAGACAACGGATCAATCATGACTATTTTTCCTTCATGAGGAAAACAAAGTATGCGGAACAAAGAAGACACCACACAAAACATGGCGTGAGTCCAACTTCGCTCGAGAAGAAGGTTGTATTTGAGATTGGCATCTACAAATTCTACTTCTAACTCAACAGTCTTGCCTTCTAATGTAATCGGTAAGTTTGTAAGAATATTGTATGGTTACGAACCTCTGCCATCAAAGGCTTCCAATGTGTTCGAAGATTGTTGAAGAGGAGGACAGTTATTGGCTTTCCGACAGGAAATTGACCTGATGCAGGTAAAGGCACCTTCATCAATAAAGGTTCGATGAATCGTCTTTCCTTTGATAAGGACCTGGATTAGAAATGCAATCTGATGAGGAAGACGAGGTACATGATTTTCTAGATCGAAAGCAATCAAACTCGAATAAGAAGGATCGATAGCATCTATAGTAGACAGCAGTGACTTCCGTTGCATTGGACAGGATTGAAGAACCTCCAAGGTAGACATCGTAGAAGGTGCCTGAGCTAAATCCTACACAATATTGTAATGTTGCACAACTCTAGCATTCAGATTAAAAGATGACTTCTGAAGAACACCTTTAGGGGGTGGTCGGATGACAAACTCACTGCTAGGGCGCTCGATATGGAGCGGACTAGAAGAGGATGGATTAGAAGCAGAAGGAGCATCAACAAATTATTTCTCCATGGTCTTCTTAAATGTAGCTTGATAGTCCTTGGTTTGAGTAGTGATTGAGATAGGCGATGAACCTTGCATCATGAACACCTGGGAACCTGAGGAAGCAGAAGACTGAGGCTGGTCTACCAATTGGGTCTGTTGTGACATAAAGGGTTCTTTTAAGACTGTTGGAGTCACTTTCAATAAGCGACTAACTCTAGATCGTCGGGGACAATCCTTAGTGTAATGATCCTCCTCACAGATGAGACAAGGATACTTGGGCTTCCTTCGAGAAGCGTCATCAGCAAAAGACGTTGGAGGGTCCTGTCTTGGGGCATCAGCTTTGGCCTTACCTTTTCCCTTCTTCTTACCTTTAGAGGATTTATCTGTTGTGGTAGACTGGACAGCATGAACCTCAGAGGTTTTACCAGGACTAGATGAATTCTTAGATGGTTTATTTGGACGAGTGTTCGAGACCAATTTATGCTTCGAAGAAGCTTTCGCAGGAGTCTGAGACACGGAACCAATTGCACCATCAACAGGTAATGTATCTGGAGACTTCGATGTTGTCAGATCCAATGATGGTCTCGGAGCATCAGGTAACATCTTGTACAATTTGGCAGATTGCGAGTAGACTAGGTCAAAATATTGGGCATGGACGATAGCTTGCTCTTCTATAACACATCCACCCATGGCTATGTCCTTAGAAATTTTGCTGACGAAGGACTTTTTGAACCATTCTGTCAACAACTCATCAGCAATCTAAAACTTGATGAGGCAACACTGATGTCTCCATTCATGGATATGATCGGAGATTTGGGTCGCGGTGTCTTTCTTAAGTGACGTAAGCAAATGGGTGTCATTTTCATAGTGAACCGGCAGCTAAAAATGAGTGAGGAAAGCCATAGCGAGCGAGTTGAAGTCCCGTAGGTACCTCGAGGCAATTCAATGTACCACTTAGGGGAAGCACTTGTGAGAGTTCTTTGGAAAAGTCGAAGTTGGATAGAATCATCGACATATGAATTGGAGGAGCACCAGAGGTGATATGTCATCACATGGGCTTATGGATCCTCCTTTGCTTTTCCCTCAAATTTGGGGCAATCGCTTGGAATCTTCGATGGAACTAGAGGCTAGTACGACGAATGAAGAATGGGATCAATCATGAGCCTCAAAACATTGGGCATCTCCAACGTAGCCAAGAAAGGTAATTGCATGTTAAATGGCATATAGGGCCTTTGAGGAGACCTAAACTGCGAAGTCTATCCTTGTTGGTAAGGATTTTTCCCCCACAATGGAGGATTTTGTCCATATGGAATCTGGTTTTGTCCGCACTAAGGGTTACCTTGCCCATAAGGACGATTCGATCCTAGGTAGGTTTCATACTGCCATGTCATAGGCCGCTAATGAGCATTGTACGCAGCATACGGTTATAAGGTTGTTGAACCTGCTAACCCTAGACGTAAGGATTTTGAACCTGTTGCTGCAGGGGTTGACCTTGACCTTGCAAAGGATGACCTTGTTGATACGCATATAAGGCTTACTACTGCCAAGGCTGACCTTGTTGCTGCAAAGGTTGGCTTTGCTTTTGTAAAGGTTGGCCCTGTGAGGGAAAATGTTGGGAGGAATATTGAACAAACTGCGTCTGTGGTTGCAAAGTTTGTTGCAACTGTTGCAAAGCTTTCCCTTGCAGTTGTAGCAGTTTTCCTTGTTGTTACAATGCTTTCTCTTATTGTTGCAAATATTTCCCTTGTTGTTGCGAAGGTTTCCCTTGCTGCTGCGAAGGTTGTCCTTGTTGCTGCAAGGGTATCTGGACAGTTCTTGGGGTTATACCCTGAGGGTATTGATAGTTCCTGAATTGGATCTAGCCATATCCACCAGGCACAGTGGATTGGCTAGGCTGAACATAAGGCCCAGCTTGAGGAATGTAAGGCGAATTTACCATATCTTGCGAACCATATGGGACATAAGCTAGTTGGAATGGGACCTGAGCCATATATGGCTGCTGGTATTGGACGTTACCTAACCCAGATGGACCAGCAGGGTTAGGAATAACATCGTAAAAGGGTTGATTCATTCCAACCATGTGAGTTTGTAATCCACTCACACTGGTTTCGCCAGACATAACAGGGATATTTGGATCTTTCCCCCTAGGCGGTGGCACAATCTATCCACTTGTTGGAGCGATAGAAGAACTTACGGAGACCTGACCTGATATTGTCAGTTAAATCATAAGAGTTAGCCGAAACGACGAAACAGGTTGAGATAGAATGGTAGGTTGAATCGGAACTGAAGTGGCTGCAGTTTGCGTAATCAGTCGAGAGGTCATGTTCTGAACGAATGGACCTGACGTAGGCATAGCGCTGAAAGACCAGATGGGGTTCTGATACAATGACAAGAAACTAGGAGTGCCCGAAACCAACTGAGTTAGGGAGGTATAACCATGCGGAAATATGGGCTCAGTATACTCAAGATAAGAGAGAGACGAGACTCCTCCCGTAAAACTTTCGAATGACCCGGAGAGGAGACTCGGATCTCGCCTTCTGACTCCATAGATGGAAACAACTAGCAACAAGGAACCGAAGATGTCCGAGGAGATAACTCCAAAGGAATACCAGGTTAATCGCACGGACTGTACGAGCACTGTGGAGATATCACAACAGGATCAAACAATGGGTTCGGCGGATAGAAAACCAAACTTTGCGGATTTTCTAGAGTCTGTGGACTCTCGGGTGTCTGGATAGGATTATCAGAGGAATCCGGATCAGATTCTTGTGGTGACCAGGAATCTGATGGAGGCAGACGAGAAGACAAAGGTTGGATACTCAGAACAATTCTAAGTTCAACACCTTGATCCTCAAGCGACTGAGGAAGTTTCAGATGAAATCCTTGGGGGGACCCTTTAGTATCAGACAACGAAGGGGAACTATGAGATGGACTCAATGGTTCAGCCACGGTGGCTTCCCCTCAATAGCAAAAAAGGAAAGGAAACAATTTGATTAAGGCTTTAACAATCTTGAAATTATCAAGGAATTACTCAATTTGGTCTAAGAAGAAACTGCTTGGGATTGACATGTTTACCATGGGCAATTAAATTTTAGAAACAAAAACGTTGCATTTTCATGTTTTAAGAGTCGAGAAAAGGGCGAAAAGGTGACTCTAGTCACTTTCAATAGTTTTGTGAGCGTGAAAGGACAAGTTGCTCGATGATATCTTCAAATTTAAAGAGTTAGAAAAGATCAAATTACTCAGGTGAATATAGGTAAAAGGAGTACCAAGTAACTGTGAATTGCAATATACACCTCAGCCAGTAAATTGACCAAGGACTTGATGTACGTGCAGGAAATCTCCCCGAATGTTGTGTTTGATGTATCATGTTTACAGGGCGGCAAACTCGTCTTCCTATAGATAAAGTATTGCAACCTAGAGGGGTACCCCTTTATATAAGCAACGGTACGGGGAACATAAGCCCGTGCTATAGCTATCTAATGCCGAAGTGAATGACAACTTCTAAGTTTTAAAGACATCGAAACACGTCTCTAACCTATACCACTAGATATGATCGTTAATGTTTCAAATGATCCTTATGTTAATTGATAGATTTTAAAGTTGATCTTGTAATTATGTCTCAATTTCAAGGCCTTAACGATGTTTCTTCTTCCTAAAATGCAAACTAGATAATTTAATGAAATATTTCAATTTGATGAAGGTTATCTATGTAGGGAATAAAAGTACTCAAATCATGCATCAAACCAAATGCAATACGCATCTATGACCATCTTCAAATGCTAAATGCAAAATATGAAATCTAATCTTTCATATGATAAGAAAATGCAATGTCAAAACAAATCTTAAAGCAAAATTTCCTTAAGATGTAATGATAATTTTTTGTCTTTTTCAAAAATGCAACTAATGTAGTCTAGTGCAAAGGAAAAGAGACTGCAAGCAAACCAAGAAGTATGAAAATCTCTTTCACATCAATGATTTGAATGCAATGCAAAGTGTTTCGATAACTACAAAAAGAATGGCACTTTCACTTTCAGTTCGAAAGAGAATCGATTTGTAATCTATCGCTTGTCGAATGAAGCTTAAGAAAATTTCACTATATCCACTAATGAAAACAACTTAAGGCACAAGAATCAAAAATTAAACTGCAAGCACGTCTGAACCCACAAAGACTCTTTAGCACATGCAATCGATCTCTAACCTCTGGTGGGAAGACCAACAAATATACTGAGGTTGACCTAGAAGACATAGAACCCTAAAAGGTTAATCAAACTTCAAGAACATTCAATCCAAGATAAAATACAATTGTAATTAGACAATGGGAGGGTCAATGAGAAACACACTGGTAAATCTTAGGGGGAAGACAAATGAAACTGATAATAAAAAAGAAAACCCTAAATTTATTACTTTTCCGCAGTCATCGCACCTGTCAAGAGTAACGTAGCGATCATCGCTACTGTAACTAAAAAACTTGCGATATCATCGCGACTATTAGGCTCAAATCTATGATGGTCAAGGAAAAGGACAAAGAAATCCAAAATCTTCAAAAACAACTCAAGTTAACAATCTTCAGGCATCTACCAGGCAATGACACTGACTGCAAGCAAGCAATGAAGTCTAAAAATCAATGGTTGACCAAACTCGTCAAAAGGCAAGGTGAAGGGAGGGAAGGAAAGGGTCATACGATCCCCAGTGGAGTCGCCATTTTGTTGACAAGGTTAATCCTTTGTGTGGACAGAGATGATCCCTCTAGCCCAATGAGTGGGTCTAGCAAATGAAGGGACAATCAACTAGACATATTCCTAGATTATGATTGAAAAATAGAATAAGAGAGAAGGCCTACCTTTCTCTGATGTTAATCTGACTTCCTTTGTTGAGATCCTCAAACTTCTTGTGTCAAGGTCTTATTCCTGCTTCTTTCAGCACTTATGCACCTACACAAACAACCAAGAGACAACAAAGCATGCCAAAACCAATAACAAATCCAATAATAATCTATTTAGCTGATCAAGGAATGCCAAACCAATACATACATGAACATATATATTTTGGGAAGATGAACTAGCAGTTGTATTATTATTTAAAGAGTAAAGGGGAAGCTTACAACCATAACCTTGATGTTGAAAGGCTCTCCTTGAGTGGTAATCCAAGTCCAATCCAAGAAACTCTCCAACACTCCGTCTCCAGGTCTAATGAATAACCTATAAGCACAAGCTCAACATAGGGGTGCAAATATTGGACATAGATCAACCATTTGGGAAAGGTAGAGGGGAAATTTATAGGCTGGGAGAGGGAGTTAGGCATCCTCCAAAGATAGTATTAGGCCTACATCTTAAGGAGGTATCTCATAGGGATGATACCAAGAGGTCAAAATAGGAGGATTCAACCTCATATATGTGAAGCCACCTCCAGCTCGTCGCTCTGGAAGCTTCTAGATCACGAAGCTTCTCATCCTCTTTGGGAAAACTTACCTTTTGAGACCATCGCGGGTATGAGAGAGAACAGAGCGATGCCATCACTGGATTAACAAGGTGCAACAAGCAATCATCGTGGTTTTGAGCTTCATAAGGGCGATGATTCTCAGTTTAGGGTTTCATAAGCCATTTGTTAAGGGAAAGCTCCAGATATTTTCCAAGCAAAGTTAAAGGAGGGATCTGAGCTATATACATTGATGAGTATACTGTATAATGATCATGTTTCGAGCACTTCAGGGTATGTCATAGGGAAGTGCAGGAGGCGTGACAAAATACTGTGTAACAGATGTGGAAAGAACTGACAGAATTGTTCGAGAACAATAGTGACCATAAGAAGTTGGCATTTAAGGAAAACCTTTGAAGTATCAAGAAGCAAAAGAATAATACAATTTCGCAGTACCTGAGAAGGTTTACACAATGTCATGATGAGCTTGGCGGGGTCGGTGTTAATGTCCTTGAAGAAGACTTGGTAGCTCTAGACCTTTTGGGCCTTCCCAAGAGCTGGCATAGCTATCAAGATTTGGTAAATGATAGAGAGAAACTACTGATTTGGGAGCGATTATGGTCTAATCTAGTGCAGGAAGAAATAAGGTGGAACACCAGAGACATGACCTCATCCAAGGGTGGGGATGAGGAGAACTGTGCCTTGGATGGAAAGACAAAGAAAGGGAAGGGGAATAAATCCCAATAGAATCAAGTGCTTTCACTGTCATGAATTCGGGCACTGTGCAACGAAGGGTCCAGACAAGAAGGCAAGCAAGAAGACCGCAAGATGAGCAGCGGGTGAAGTTGGCTTCACAGTTTGAACTTGATTTTACTCTCATTGTATGCATGGAAAGCAGAGCGATGGGTAGTGTGTGGTATCTCGACAACGGCGCCTCATTCCACATGACGGGGAACAAATAATTTTTCAATGACTTGGAGGAGAAGGATCTCTAGATGCACATTGAGATGGGAGATGATGGAATGTATAGCGCAACCGATATAGGTTCAATTACTTTTCAGAGGGATTTTTTCTTCCCTCTTAGGCTCAAGGATGTGATGTTTGTACCGAGTCTGAAGAATAATCTAGTTTCCATAGTTGTGTTGGAAGACCATGGCTACGATGTGATATTCAACAAAGGGAAATTTTTCCTGAGACACATCGCCATGGGACAAGTGAAGCAGATCAGGGCTCGAGTGAAGAACCTCTACAAATTAGACGTGGAATACTATGCAACATTGAACACAAAATAAGTGAAGGTGCAGAGCTGTGATGTCGGTGAACTATGGCATAGAAAACTTGGCCATTTGCATCATGGCACTTTGAAGATCAGGCAACAAATTTATACAGGCCTCCCCAAAGGAGCACTAAGGAAACACGATACATGCAAAAGGTCTACATTGGGGAATTACATAAAATCCACCTTCAATGATCGAGACAACAGGGCACATGAAATCCTTGAAAGGATCCATTCTAATGTCTATGGACCTTTCTCGACAACCTCCACTGCCAAACATAGGTATTATGTCTGTTATAGGCCATCTTGTCACATCCAATCAGTGAGCCTCCTAATGGGATGAATCAACATCCTATTCCCCCTTGTCACCATCTTGCACAAAGCCCTAAGTATGTTCCCTTCATCCCCCAGAGTTTCAGCCCTAAACTACTTCATCTGAGCCATTTTTAGGACCAACGCTCCATGTAAGCCTACTGAGGTGCGTTCACCAGTAGGTTGCTCCACTATGGCATGTGTTTGTCACTAGCAGGTTGCTCCCCTTTGCACCTGTGTTGGTTCTAGAAATCTAGGAGAATGATCAGGATTCTGTAATATTCCCCTTCTAGGAGTTTCTAGAAGGTGTTTCAACTACTTACATTGGATAAAACATCCAGATCCTATCCTTGCCTACTTTGGAGTTTTCACCACTTATCCTTTGATCCTATCCCCCCATCAAAGGTGGATCTATTACCCTAGATTGTTAATTCGATCAGAACTCCCAACTCACCTTACTTCTCTATATATTCCCAACCTTCTATGTGGTTGGGGGTTGGCTTTTGGAGAGTAATATTTCCCTTATGCTACTATAGTGAGTGGTCATGATCTCATTCATTTAGGGTGAGTGGAGGTGCATATTGTGACAAGGAAAGGGAAATTCAACAACTTGGAGGAGCTCTTCTACAAGATCAACTGCTACTTATGGTTGTAATCTCCCTCAATTTATATTAATGCAAATAATTCATTATTTTCCTATATGTGATGTTGTTATTTCACTTATTTCAATACCATATTGATCTATTGAATGAAGTACTTAGATGATACTGCATAGATCTCATAGTTTCTTGGCTTGTGTTATCTGATTGTGCAGGTTCTAATTTTTGCATTCGGAGCTAGAATTGAAGCTTCCAAGCTAAAGAAGGAGCGAAGTGTGAAAAGGATTCTTGGTAGGCCTCACTCTATCATCTATTTACTTTAAGGAAAAGCATTGTGTTCCTTTACTCTCAGTTGTTCTAGGTTTTCCACCGACCTAGGGGAGATACTTTTGTATGCAATCGTAAATCCCATATAACAATGTTATATTTGTTGATGATTTCTCACGAAAGTGCTGGATTTACTTCATGTAGAAGAAAGACCAGACATTCTCCAAATTTTTTGAATTTAAAGCACTTGTTGAGAAATAAACTGGCAAGAAGGTGAAGGCTCTCGGGAGTGATAACAGAGTCGAGTAAGTGTCGAATGAGTTTAAAAAAAATTGTGCAAAGGAAGGAATTCGTTGGGAGCTGACAACACCCCATAAACCAAAACACAATGGGGTGGCTGAGAGGAAGAAAAAAAGTATTGTGGGAGCAGCACGGGTGATGTTGCATGATCAAAGCCTACCTTTGCACTTGTGGGTTGAAGCATGCAACACAATGGTCTATTTTCAAAACAAGAGTCCTCACAATATTCTTGGCATGAGTACACCAAAGGAAGCTTTTTCAGGGAAGAAACCAAATGTGTCACACTTCATGATCTTTGGATCATCAGTTTACTGTCATGTTTCCAATGAAGTGAGGAGAAATTTAGAGCCAACAGTAGAGTTTGGAATAGTTGTGGGGTACACAGAAACACCTCATAACTATCATGTGTACTTAGTATCCCTCAGGATGACAGTGGTCAGAAGGGATGTGAAATTTAATGAGGAGAAGGCAATGATGTGTTCTCTTTAGAGGGAGCTTTAGTTGCAGCCTGATTATGAGCTTTTGGCTCCAAAGGAAGAACCTCATGAAGTTGTGGAGTAGCCACAAGCAGAGGAGTAGAGAGTGGAGGCATCCACTCAAGCAGATACATCTAGATAAGCAATGAAACTAACCAAGTAAGTTGATAGATTATTGCAGGATGCTAGAGAGAAGGTGAGAGCACCCACATCACAGCGCAAGTAGATGAGATCACCGGATCGGTACACCAACTACATGGCTCTGATGAGTAAGCTTGTAGAGACTAAGCCATCCTCATTCGAGGAAGATGTAGAGAAACCAGTATGGGTTGACTCTATGGTAGAGGAATATGATTCCGTTGTCAGAAACAATGTTTGGGAAGTGGTCCCAAGACCAACAGATAAATTAGTGGTTGGTTCGACATGGCTTTACAAGGTAAAGCATGCAGTAGATGGAAGCATAGAGGAGCACAAGTCCATATTTGTGGCCAAGGTGTTCTCTCAGGTTAAGGGAATTTACTATGTGGAGACCTTTGCTCCAGTCGCAAGGTACTCATCTAATAGGTCAATTCTAGCACTGTCAGCGTAGATGGGGTGGAAGATCCACCAGATGGATGTGAAGACAACATTCCTTAATGGATTTATTGAGTAGGAGGTGTATATTAAGAAGCTAGAGGGGTTTTATACCTTTGACAGAGAGTTACATGTGTAGGAGGTGTATATTAAGAAGCTAGAGGGGTTTGATACCTTTGACAGAGAGTCACATGTGTGAAAACTTAAGCAAGCATTGTATGGACTCAAGAAAGCACACCGTGCTTGGTACGCCAGGATTGATAATTATCTCACCGTTTTGGGCTTCACAAAAAGTGAAGCATATGAAAACCTTTATCACATTGTGGTAGAAGGTAAATTATTGATTATTGTTTAATATGTCAATGATTTGATCCTTACTGGTGATGAACAGCTCATCGGATCTTGCAAGGAGGACCTTGTAAGAGAGTTTGAGATGAAGGACATGGACCTCATGCACTGCTTCCTTGGATTGGATGTATGGCAAGGTGATGGGGAACTATTTGTCTCTTAGGGAAAGTATGCCAATGAGATACTTCAGAGGTTCTGCATGGACAGGTGCAAACCCATGGAGACTCCTCTAGCAGGAAACTGGAGGAAAGAGGATGCTACTTCAGGTGAAGTAGTAGAGGCTACCATTTACAGGCAAATTGTGTGTTCAATCATGTATTTGGTGAACACACAACCAAACATGTGTTATGAAGTTAACCAACTTAGTCAAGCAATGTTAATCTAACCAAATTATATTGGAAGGCAACAAGGCATGTGTTGAGATACCTTAGAGGCACTACTTAGCTTGGTCTTTGGTACGAATAGACAGAGGGAGTGAAGCTGCAAGGATTCATAGATGCAGATTGGGCAGGGAGTCCATCAAATAGGAAGAGAATGTCAAGAGGAATTTTCAGTTTTGGGTCAACAACAATTTCTTGGCACAATAGGAAGTAGAGATCTGTGGCACTCAGCTTAGTAGAAGTCGAGTACATGGCTACAATTCAAGCAACATGTGAGGCTATCTAGATGAGAAAGATTCTTGTTGCATTATTTGGTCAAATGAAAGATCCTACTGTGATTTTTTGTGATAATCATAGTTGTATCAAACTCTCTGAGAATCCTATATTTCATGATCGATCCAAGCATATCGACAACCGGTATCACCATCTGCAAGATTGTGTATAGAGGTGGATTATCTTGTCACAATACATTGCTACAGAGGAACAAGATGCAAATATTTTGACAAAGGCCTTGTCAAGAGGCAAATTTGAGTTCCACAAGTGCAGGATATCAGTGGTTGATAGTCCCTTTCTTACTAAGAGGGAGTGTTGAAAATGTAGCAAGAAAATATAGTTTTGACTTTGCCTTGGTCAAACTAGATTATAATTCGAATTTGTATTTCAACAGAATACTTGGAGGTAATTTCTGTATTCAAGCTTCTGTGATCCATAATGAATTAAGCAAAGTCTTTCGATAGAAATCACATAAGAGAATTTTTTGGCCAATGCGTTTTGAACCAACAAGTGTGGTTCATCATTGGGACCAGATGAAGAGGCAGACCATGTAAAAGGCTTAAATAGAGAGCAATGTAGAGACATAATTTCAAGTAACGAGCATATTTGAACAATAATATTTAAATTATAATATTAATTTATTGATATATTAAAAACAAATATTATTGAGTAACGACTGTATTAAACGGCTAGTTTTTGAAAAAAATATTTAAATAATGATATTATTTCATCAATTTATTAAAAATATTAATAGGTGATTTCTACCGAAAGAATTTGCTTAATACTTGGAGGTAGTTAATTGTGGTGACATGGCTCTTGTCACTCAGTTAACTCATTAAATTCGAGGTGGAGACACCTGAGTTCAGTTCTACATGATTGATTGCTAATTTGTAGCAATCCATTTCAGTTAATTTCAGATGTTGTTAGTTTAACTAGTTCTAACTCTCAAAAGAACTAGTGGAGGTCAAGTTCTGGAAGTAGAACTTCAACCACACTCAATGATCAACCAGTTAACTGATCAATCAACCCAAAATAAGTGTTGCATGCAAAGAATTTGAGTTACCCTGTTGAGATGGAGATTCCAAGGCAGTGTACTATCAATTGTAGCATATTCCCATGTGTACAGGGGGTGCATGCAATCATAGATTGACCTAAGGCTATTGCGCAATTCCTTGGTGTGAAATTCCTAAAAAAATACGGGCAATTTCCCAAGGGAACAATGCAAGGAAGTAGGATCTTGGGAAGGCTTTAAATTGGCTAAGTGTTGGGCCAAGTTCAATCAGTCAAACAGAGGGATAGACTAAACACTTGAAGGGTGTGCTCAGTCTTGAGCTAGTGTTGTATTTCTTCTCTATTCTCATATTAATGCAATATAAATACAAAGGGGTTTTGAGCAATTGCTTTCCCCTAGATAAATCTTTGTGGATGTGTGATGTTTCCTTTTGCATGTTTGTGATTCTTGCTTTTGATGGGGAATTTACTTCCGCAGATCAGTAGAGTAGCTTCAAGTCTTGTGATTTAGAAAATTTCATGAGCCGTATTGAATCTACACATTAATTGCTACAACACATAATGTGATGGTATGAGAAATAGATCGTTCAACGTACTTTAGTTTAAATATTGTTTTTTGTAAATCGAGGTTCTATTCATTAATCAAAAGGAAAGTACATAGTTATCAAAATGCAAGTAGACTCACCCTGACCAGATTTGTTGACTAATTCTATCACCATATGGCAAAGAAAAAGTAGCAAAACCAAATTATAAGTTGAAATCTTAACGGGCCAAAATATTATATTATATTAAAATATATAAAATTAATTTTAATAAAATAAAAGAATTATTTAATAATAATATTTTAATTAAATATATAGAATTCATTGTTTTGAAAAGTTTAAATAATTTATTTAAATATATATAATGAGAAGACACAATAATATATTTATTTTACTTGTTTTAAAAGTACGATTTTTATAAACTAATTATAAAGTTAAAATAGTTTAATTTTTTATATTTTTATTAAATTTTTATTTGGTAAGTTTATTATAATATTTTTAAATAGCAATGTCTTTCGGATTAATCACATCGTTAGGATTTGGTTGACGTTTCGAACCAACTAATGTGGTTCATCCTCAGGACAAAGGTAAAAAAATCAATCGATCTTCAAGAATAAATAGCATGGGTGCATCATTGCCCAGAGTTAGTTGTTGGAAACTAGTTGGTGGTAAATTAGTTATTATGGTAAATAAAAATAATATTATAAATTGGTTGTTAGGAATTATTTACTAAACTATTATTTATTTAATCATAAAGTAGTTGTTAGGAATTTATTTATCTTAATCATATATAATAATTTATAATATAGCAAGAATAATTATTAAATTAATCAAAATAATATCATAAGTTGTTGGAATTGGTTAGAAAATATTATTTAGTTCTAAAGAAGTTGTTAGGAATTTATTTATAACTAAGTTGTTAGGAATTTATATATATAATATAAATTCCTAACAACTTAGTTATAAATAAATTCCTAACAACTTCTTTAGAACTAAATAATATTTTCTAACCAATTCCACACAACTTATGATATTATTTTGATTAATTTAATAATTATTCTTGCTATATTATAAATTATTATATATGATTAAGATAAATAAATTCCTAACAACTACTTTATAACTAAATAAATAATAGTTTAGTAAATAATTCCTAACAACCAATTTATAATATTATTTTATTTACCTTAATAACTAATTTACTAACGACTAGTTTCCAATGACTAACTCTGGGCAATGATGCATCCATGTTATTTATTCTTGAAGATCGATTGGATTTTTCACCTTTGTCCTAAGGATGAACCACATTAGTTGGTTCAAAACGTCGACCAAATCCTAATGATGTGATTAATCTGAAAGACATTACTATTTACAATATGGATCACAAAAGTCTTAGATCTAATATAATATTTTTGTTATTTTTTTTTTTTATAAAAAAATATTAATTTCACATTTTAGATATTTAAATTAAAAAAATAAAAACATATACTATCAAATTGTATTTATAATAAAAATTATGTGTTTACTTTATGAACATGACAAATTTTGTTCAAAAGGAAAATATAGTATATACATCTTTAACAAAGATGCTCTTTATTGACAACCAAGATAAAGGTCATCCCATTATTGATTAATAATAACACAACACCAGAGATTAAGTATAATTAAACCTCCAAAAAAAATTCAACAAAGAAAAGCAGAGAAGTTGATACGATTTGTGTGCGGACAGAAGATGATGGTATAAGTACCATCGTTGCAGGTGAACATGCTGGTGGTGGCATCGTAAGTGTAGATGTATGTCGTCAGGTAGGCGGCCTTGAAAACCTTCTAGTACTTGTTAGGAGGACATGTATGAAATTGCCAGAATAATTTAAACTAGCATTTGCACCAGATGTTGCAAAGGAAACGCCGTAAGGCATAAATTCAATAAGAATCATGACATATAAAAAATAATTAAAGATAAAAATTAGTAAACAAAATGCCATTCAAAGGTAGAAGATAAAGAGAAATCACTTATGTTATGCCATATTTGACAAATTCTATAACATTTTCAAACATAGATTTCCTCTTAATCTTCAAAGATGGTATTTCAAGTTCCAATAGCAAATATTTCATAGATTTTGAAAAAATACTAGTAGATGAGATAAACTAAATAAAATCATATTAATTCATGAAAATATGATAAAGAATTAAACATGAATATCTACACAGGGTGATGATGAGAGTTAGCATGGAGGTATTAGTTAGTGTGAGTTTTTGTGTGATAAGCTTAAAAGGAAAGTGAACCATCAGAGAGACGAGTAACAATGACATCTAGGAAGGGTGATGATGAGAGTTACCATGGAGGTATTGGTTAGTGTGAGTTTTTATGTGATAAACTTAAAAGGAAAGTGAACCATCAGAGAGACAAGTAACAATGACATCTAGGAAGGGTAGGGATGAGTGCTCTTCCAATTCCCTTGTAAATTGGATATGCGAGGAAACATTGCTGAGGTGATGAAGAAAAGCTTGGAGGGATGGAAGCCCATGAGGCCACACTACAGAAGTGTCATCAATAAACTTCTACCAACATTTGGGTTTTTTATGCCAAGAATTAAGGACCATAGAATCGAAATGCTCCATAAAGATATTTGCCAATAGCAAATATAAGGAAGACCCCATTGTCATTTTTTCTATCTGTTCATAGAAAATGCCATTGTAAGAGAAGAAGGTCGAGGATAGAAAAATTTTAATAAGGTTAAGGGTTTCAAGGTCGACCAACTTGGATATTAATTCTAAAGCTTCAGGAACAAGGATTTTTGTAAAGAAAGAGACGACATCAAAGCTGACGAAGATGTTATTGAGGTCAAAATGAATGGATTAGCTGACGAAGATGTCATTGAGGTCAAAATGAATGGATTTTGCCTTTTGGATGAAGTGGGGGGGATATTTAATGAAAGAATAAGATGTGTAGCAATTAACTAGCCACTGAGGACATTATGTATTGTACAAATCAAATTTGCGACATGGTGGAGACACCAAAAAAACATATTATGCTAAACGAAATTAAGATTGTTAAACAAGGGCCAACTCTGGAGCAAAAATGAAATTGAATTCACATTCATATTAGTCCAACTTTGATATTCAGTACAAACTAATTCCTCTTCCATCACATCAAGCCTCATCTGAATAGAGTGTTTTCCTGCCCTGCTCTCCTTTGTGGATTGGATTTATTGATAAATAATCTATGTCCATTTTTTCAAGTGGGTTGAGAGCCCGAGTTTTGGGTTTCAGCTTATAAATGTGACCAAATTAACTACTTGTAATTATCTTCAGTAGTGGTCCTTGCCCGTAGAAATAACAAGCACGCACTTCATAGATGAAGAGAAATTATGCTTGTTTAAAATTTGCATTTATAAATGCACAGCCCATATCTTCCTCTTACATTGGCTTTTGGAGATTCTTGGCTGTGTTTTCTTAATGTCATCAAGCTTTATAGAAAATCTACTGCTCATCATCCTCAGAATTAGCAATACCATCATAGAAGTTGGTTCTGAAACCACTGTAGCTTGCAACAGTCAAGAGTACATGACGGTTATGCGCCAATGGCATCACAACAAAGCAATATGCAACCGTACGAATTTCACATCAGCAACAAGATGTTGCAATAATCTAATAAGTTAATCGAAGCCTACATTCTAGAGAACTCTGGATCTAAGCTGGATCATGGTAAATATTGTCTCTGAAATTGACATGGAAGTGTTGAATAACAAAAGAATCTCCCGTAGAAAACTGCGAGGTCTCCATATCTAGATCATGCTTTTCAAATTGCTCCAGAATCCTCCACATATATCTCGGCCTTCTTTGGCTGGTAATTATGATAATTGCTTCCTTGTCATAAATTTCCACGGCTACCTTCAGGTCTGTGTTCTTGTCTATTTTTTGTCCAGATTGGATTGCCAGCAAACAGTCTCTCTTTCTCTTCAATTGATGGAGATCCTCCTCGAACTTTCTAATGTAATTAATGGCTTCCTAATACAATCCACATCTATCAAGCTGTATGAAGAATTCAAATATATAATTTAGGCCTATAAAAATCTTAAAGCAATCACCTGTGATGTTATAGTTTTATATAGATACAGTATGAGTCGTAGAAGGCATCTAATGTTGTAATTACCTTGGGAGGAGTAGTGGGCAAGAGAGATTCCAGTTGTGTACACAAGTATTTCATTTTTTCATACGTAACTATTCTGCGACTATTTGGCTTTTTTTGGTCTTAACATTCGTCATTTGATCCACATCTCGCCATACTATTTAAATAGGAAATAAAAACATTCAGTCAAGGTTTGCGTGGCCACCAATTCTGGTTGTCCCAGTTGCCATGACCGATGCCTTCTCTGGAAATGCCACGATGGGTATACCATGCAGGCTACTCCAGCACTGATTCATTGGACATGGCTTATGATTGAGAGAGCTAGGCCACCATTTGGACCAGCCTTCAATTGTCGGGAATGATCACTTTTTCGGGTAACGCCACAATGGTCAGACCATGCAAGTTTTCCTCGCACCGCTTCTATTTATTTTCTTCTGAATAACTGACGAGTAAATGTGGTCGAACGTCTGTGTCCAAAATGGTGAAGAAAGTGAGACTTGTATGTTGAAAAATATCCAACAGGTTTACATGAGATGCTCAAACATTTTGAAGATACAGTGTTGTTGTAGCAAGCATGTTTTTTCATTAGAAAAAATAGAGATACAACCATTAGAATATGGGATGGATCATGCTGGAAACGAAGACGGGGGTTTCAAAATCTAGAGGATAAGAATCTTGTAGAAGTGGACAGTGTAAATAACATACATATGCATAACCAGCTTAGGGATATGGGCAGAGATCTTACTGAGGATTCAAGGTTGCCACGTCGTCTTTGGCGTTGGATAGAGAAAGTAATCGACGATTTCTCGCCGCTATCATATGTAATCGCTCAATCATCCATTCTTATCCATTCCTTTTGTACGTTATTCAATAAAAATATGGGTTCAGTTTCTAGTTAGTTAATAGCTATTGCATATCGTTTTTCAGAATCGACAAATAAGAACCGCTTCCTCTACCGTTATTGCATATACTGCATTAATATACAAAAACTACGGATGCTTCTCCTGCCTTAGCCTCTGCTGGCTCTGCCCTAGCTGTTGGCTTTGCGAGGTGCGAGGAACGAGCCGCTCTATGTAATAGAGGTGCTCATATTCACATATTTGAAGCGTTCAGTGGGACGAGTAGGATTTGCTATACTATGGTTTGATGGCTCGGTATCAGCATCAATAGGTGCTGGTCCTCTGCGTGAACCTAGTTCAGGGTAAATTCCTTTATGTTGTATGCTTCCTTTTTCCATGGTGTTGCTATTATCTGTGCTCCTGCCTTTCCCACGAGGGCACCCTTGCTTCTGTCTCTGCAGGTGCTTGTGCTCTCTTTGTTACAAATGTTGTTGCCCCTTTATAGGGCTCATCCTATTACCTGGTAATATGCCTTGCTGTGGACCATCAGTGGTCCCTTCCTCTTGCGCAGTTCACACATGACAAAATTGCCAGAAAAAATCTGCGATCTCCAGTAACTGAAGGCCTTGGTATTAACTATCTGGAGCATTTCTTGCAATGGATTAACTATCTGGAGTGTTTCTTGCAACGAATTAACTATCTGGCTGGGAAAAATAAACACGTTGAGTCACAAGCCAGAATCATTTGTGTGGTTGGGAAACCAAGTAGTAATCGTTCTCCAATATTCAAATTCAAATCAACGGACAGTAATAACTCAATCGTCTAACAAAATATCCAATGGCACAGATTATGACACGAAGGCAACTAGGAAAGTTATTTTCAGAGGGGAACGCCTTACGGCGTAATAACGTACATCATTATGTGTGTGTCAGTAATCCAATAATGACTGTGATACAATACAACAATAATGATTATGGGGTCCGGTGTAGTTATAAGGATAAAAAAAATGTTTTTTATCTAACAAATCTATTTTATACTGGATAAAACTTGTCAAGTCAATTCTCTGCACCAATCAAAAATAAGAAATTTCATTTTTTTTTAAGTATTTTTTATTAATTTATTTTAATAAAAAAGCTTCATAAACGTTATAAAATGTTTTATAGTATTTTTTAGATTTAATATAAGTCAAAATATTCTGGCTTTTAACTAATTACAATATATCCTGCCTTCGGCATGTATAATAAACAAGCCATTCCTAATTCCAACAATATAGGAAATGCTAATCCATGTGCACTTATCGAATTATGGGAGTGGGTACAACTCTTCACAAATCAAAGGTCATGACCACACATTTATAATTCCTTGGGGTTTTAATATTAATCCCTTGGGTTTATAATATTAATCATGAGGTTTATAATATTAATGTTAGGGTCTAATGTTGATTTTAGGGTTTATAAAATTTATCTTAGGGTTTATATCCCTTGGGTTTATAATATTAATCCCTTGGGTTTGCGACAAAAATTTTCTCAATATGGAAATCAACCATGGTCAATCATGGTCAACCATGGTCAACCATGGCCCAACGACACATTGAGAGAAGGATTGTATCAATAATAACATCAACCATAGACAACCATGGCCAATCGTCGTCGTCGTCAACCATGGTCCAACGTCGCATTGTGACAAATATTGTCTCAATATGAAAATTAGTCATGGTCAACCATGGTCACATTGTGATAAAGATTGTCTCATGGTCCAATGTCAAATTGTGACAACCATGGTCAACAATGGTCCAACATCGCATCGTGACAAAGATTGTCTCAATATGAAAATCAACAATGATCAACCATGGCCAATCATGGTCAACCATGTTCTAATGTCGTATTATGACAAAGATTGTCTCAATATGAAAATATACCATGGTCAACCATGTTTATTTTAGGGTTTATAATATTTATCTTAAGGTTTGTATACCTTCGGTTTACAATAATAGTCCCCTGGGTTTAATATTATTCCCTTGGGTTTTTATTATTAATCCCTTGGGCTTATAATATCAATCCTTTGGGTTTATTAATCTAAGGGTTCCTATTCCTAGGGTATAATAAATAGGGTTTATAATATTAATCGTAGGATTTAATATAAATACCTTGGGTTTATAATATAAATTCCTTTGTTTATAATATTAACAATTTCTTACATTTATAATATTAATCCCAAGGGATTCAAGTCCCACTAGCATAATTGGTTGAGGATGGACATCGTTAGAAAGGAAACCCAGGATCAAACCTGACGGGGGTGGTTGTGGCTGTGCTAGGGGGAGGATACATGCTAAAAAATCCAGTCAGCTTTGGTCTGGTGTAGCCAAAGTCAGGTACGATCCCTAGGTGACATTGATAGGTTAAAAGCCCCTGGGTTGTAGTTTCTCAAGCCACAGGTCAAGCCTAGCAGATCACAAACAACTTGACAAACAAACAAACAAAATATTAATCCCAAGGGTTTATAATATTAATTTCTTGGGTTCTCAATATTAATTTTTTGTGTTTTTAATATAAATCCCTTAGGTTTATAATAATAATCCCTTGGGTTTATTAATCTTAGGGTTTATATTCATATGGTTTAATATTAATGTTAGGGTTCAATGTTATTCCCTTGGGTTTATAATTCCTTGGGTTTTTAATATTAATCCCTTGGCTTTCTAATATTAATCCTGAGGTTTATAACATCAATTTTAGGGTTTAATGTTTATATTATAGTTTATAATATTTATCTTAGGGTTTATATCCCTTGGGTCAATAGTATTAATCCCTCAGTGTTATAGGACATTTTGTGACATCCGATCAATGGGACTCCTAATGTGATTAATCAACATCCTATTCCCCCTTGCCATCATCTTGCACAAAGCCCTAAGCATGCCTCTTTCATTCCCCAAAGTTTCTGCCTGAAATTGCATCATCTGAGCCAGTTTTAGGACCAATGCTCCTTGGCCTCTTGTTGGACAGTGTTCACCTACAGGTTGCTCCATTGTGGCCTGCATTGATCACCTACAGGTTGCTCCCATTTGCACCTATGTTGGTTCTAGAAATTCAGGAAAAAGAGAGAAATTTCATAAGCTTCCTCTTCCAGAAGCTTCCAGAATTTGTTACAACCATTTATCTTAGATAAAACATTCAGATCCTATCCCACCCTAGTTTGGAGTTTCCATCCCTTATCCTTTGATCCCATCCTCCCATCAAAGTTAGATATAAAACCTTAGATTGGAAATTGGATAAGAACTCCCAACTTACCCCACTCCTCTATATATTTACAGCCTTCCATATGCAAAAGGTTGACTTTTGGAGAGTAATTCTACCCTTATGTTCTTGTTGTGAGAGGTTTTATTTTATGCATTTAGGGTGATTAGAGGTGCACATTATGACAAGGAAAGGACAAGTCATCCTAGAGGATCTCTTCTACAAGATAAATATCTATTTATGGTTGTAACTCCTTCCATTTATATTAATGCAAAGAATTCTCTGTTTTCCTATATGTGATATTATTTCATGTATTTCAATACCATCTTTTCCTGACGATGAACCACGCTTGCTGGTTCGAAACCCGTCGACAAATGAATTTTGATGTGATTAACGCCAAAATGTTTTCTCATAAACATGTTGATATATTGAATATAGTATTTAGATGATATTGCATAGATCTCGTAGTTTCTTGTCTTGTGTTATCTGACTGTGGAAGGTTCTAATTTTGGCAATTGCAGTTAGAATTGTAGCATTCAAGCTAAAGAAGGAGTGACGCATGGGACAGATTCCAGGTAGGCTTCATTCCGTCATCTATTTATTTTAAGGAAAACATTTGGTTCCTTGTCTCTCTATTGTTCTAGGTTAGCCACCAAACCTAGGGGAGATACTTTTGTCTGCAATCATAAATATCACATAACAAATTGGCGACTACACTGGGGATCAGTGTATTCCCTTGGTGGTTCTTTTTTCCATTGTGTTTGATTACCTCTTTGATATACCTTTGCTGCTTTACCCAACCAAGAACAGACCTAGGAAGTGATTTCATTGAGTCTCTTTTGCAATTTTTGTGTCGAAATCCTCTATCCCTGGATAAACACTCTCCCAATGCCTCTGACAAAGTGTTGCACCTCACCTGGGCCCACTCTGTACCAGCGTTTCAAAGCACTGGTGCCTCTTCTGCACCAACGTTGGCCCCTGTTTTTGCACAAAACTTTCCCTTGTTTTTTAGTGTCTCTTTGATCAGCCTACTTCCAGCTGACCTTCCCTGAGTCTTAAGTGTCATGTAGTCTCTCTAAAGCCTCCATTTGGTTTATATTTGTGTTTGATTTTCTTCGGTAAGAATTGGTTTTGATTTTTATTTCTTCTTATCATTTCGTTGCTTAAAAACTGATTTCGTTTGGTCATTGACCGCTTGGATGAATCATTGTTTTAGTCCTCATTCTGAAAGGTGCATTTCAATAAGTGATTAAACATTTGCATCTTAGTTTTCTTCATTTCAAAAATTAAGGTTGTTGAAAAGATTTCTTTTTGCATTTCCATTTATGGTTTTGTATGTGCATTGATATAGGAACAATTACATTGAAAGGGAAATTGCATCTTGCATCGTGTTTGTTGCATGTTGTATGTTTCATACTGATTGTTTCTTCCCTTCCTTAGCTAGATTTTCATTGAAAGAGAAATATTTCCATTTTCTCATGCTAGATTTTCATTTTAGGATATTCAAGTGACATTCGTGGTGAGCCCAAAACTAAAACTTAATCAAATATAAACAGTAAAATTTGTTGAATCAACCTAAGGAGAATTTGTAACATTAATGAAAACACTTAGAGGTATAGGCTAGAGACGTGTTCCGACGTCGTTAAATGTAGGAGTTTTCATTGTTTTCCAGCGTTGCATCCCGGGGGTGATATCCCGTTCCACATACGTAAGTGTATAGGATCGTACTCTACATACCTTCGGGTATGTTGGATGACGCTCCATGCATGAAAGTTATATGGGAACGCTCTCATCGAACGGTTACACATTAGACAACACAACTACGAAATTCACTCCCACATACTGTCAAGTATATTTTTGGAGTCCCCTATAGGTTGATATCCATCCATAGGTAACTGAGTTGGCCACCTTTTACACCATGATACACCAAACACAACATTCAGGGAGATTGCCTGCACGTGCATTAAGTACTTGGTTCTCTAAGGTGTATATTGTAGTTCATAGTTGCTTGGTAAACCTTTTGCCTAGTTTACCCCTTTGTTTTATTTTATGTTGTTAATTTCTAAAATCAATTAATTGGCCACAGAATATCATCCTCCCAATGGAACAACTCCTTGGTGGATCTTAGGTTGAGACTAATGGAAACAGTTCCTGAGTCCACCAATCAAGGAAACCCCGAAGACAAAAATCCTAGTCCTTTTCATTCTTTTCGAAATATTTGTGCTCCTTATATGACAACGTTGTCCCTTCCTAGATTTACCATTGGTTTTCCAGTTTGGTTGTTTTCGACCCTTGTGGTTCTGAATGTCCAAACTGCTTCTCAACCAGGTTCTCCTCCGCCTAAACAATATCAACCTCAAGTTGATCCTAAAATTGACCCTTTGTCTTCTTCGCATGTTCGGTTTTCTTACTCTTCTTCCTCTTCGTCTGGTGAAAGCCTCAGTGTTAGTAACAAGGTGGATAAGAAGAAGAAGGAAAAGAAGATTAATAAGAAGAAAAATAAGCAAGGGGACAACTAAGAAACCATTGCTATGAATGCAACTAGTATGGAGGAACCTTCCAATCAACCCCACAAAATTAAATTCCCTTGCATGCTTTGTAAGGGTGATCACCTTCTTAGAGATTGTCCTGGTATTCCCAAGGTATTAGAAGTGTGGTCCATAGGCTCACATCGGCCTTTGTCATCAGCCTCTAGAGATCATGTTGGCAATAAAACATCCACCAGTGATAGCAAGGTCCATGTGAAAAAGGATAAAGTCAAGTTTCCTTGTAAGCTGTGTGAAGGGAATCATCTCATTCACCGTTGTATTTATATGGATGAAGCCTCAAAAGTGTTGGAAAACCTTACAGCTTATCAGCCTCATCTTCCAGATGGTTATCAAAAGCTTTCTCTGAATCCTCCACTAGTTTATGAAGTGATTGATCAGAATCTGATTGCAACCAATCCCACTCTCTCTGAACATGAATCCCATGAGTCCATTCCTAACCAACTATTGGTTGATAAAATGGTTGACTCGATTCCACCTTCCATTGATCGTACCTTTCCTGTAGAGAGTGAACTTCATACTGCTCAAGTTCTTCTCGTTTCTTCAGGTTCTAATGAACTGGGGGATAGTTATCCCATTCAGACGACACAGGGGGGAAATCCTCCCATTCCCACAACACTGAAGAGAATTTCTCCCATTCCCATAGCACAAGGGGGCAGTTCTCCCATTCCCACGATACCCCCTCCAAGTAGCATGGTCATTTCCTTTGATTGGAGTTGACTGGCAAGATATCATCTTCCTCCTTATGTGCCCTTACAGATCATAGTATAGGCTTATAATGTGGCAGTACCTAGCACAATCGTAGATGAATATGCATTTGTTAGTATTTGGTCCTCAACTACTTGGAAATATTTCAGTTCTCCATAGCTTGTTCCCATTACCCAGAATATGTTGGCTTTTAACAGAGGAACCAGTCAACCATTAGGGATCCTTCCTAAGTTTCCTATTACTTTGGGAGGAAAGGTTGTCTATATTGATGTGATGGTATTTAAGGCCATTTGGATTTCAATTTACTCCTTGGGTGTGACTATTTTTATGTCATGGGAGCTCTTTCTCTTCACTCTTTCGTGTGATGTGTTTCCCTAATGAAGGAAGAATAATGGCTATTGACCAACTTTCATTTGTTGGTCCTAATTTGACTCCCAATCAACCAACTTCCCTAAATGGTTCTTATATGCAAGCGGTATCTTCCCTGCCACAGGTTAATTATGTGGAAACCTATCCCATTCACATACCTACTAATGAAGATGAGCCTTTCACTGTCTGCTCAACTTATTTCGACATAGATTATCTAGTAGGTGATATGTTAAATCAATTATTGGTGGCATTGGAGCTTGATCTTTCCATTAGATCCCTTGATATATATCTCTTCCAGAGAAAAAATTCTCCCATCTGATGACAACCTCTTGGAATCCATGGAATTCTGTGAGTCATGATCAAGGCATTAGAGCAGAGTTCCTTTTCTTGTGTTAATCTTGTTAAAAATGAATCACAAAGTTCCTTTTCTTATGTCAAGTTGATTAAAAAATGAAACAAGATCTTTGAGCATAAGTCTTTTCTTGTGTCAATCTCGTTAAAAAATGAAGAAGATCCCCTTCTAATCCGAGTCTTTCATTACATCTCGTAAATTCCCAGACGAGTCTTTCACTTGATCACGTAAATGAACCTTCATTCCATCCACCTATTAATAACCAATAGTCTACTTAGGTGAATGAAATGAAGCTTGGGAGGCATGTACCTCAAATTGATTTATTATGTTGAGGGCATGCAAGCTTATTCCAAGCATAGTTTTTCTCTGTTTCAAGCTTGTGTAAAAAATGAAACCATGATCATTCTCATCCTATCTCTCATGATATCCATTTTTTATCAGCCTGTTTTTTTCATATGAGCCTTGGTTTTCTCTTTCCATTGTCACCATCTGTTTGGGAAATCATACGCTTTCACTTGGTTGTTTTACCCTTTCTTGAGGAACAACTGCGATGAGTGGTATTACTAGCCAACCTATTGACCTCTACATGTTTTGAGCAGTTCCAACATGAATGGTTCCAGTTGCTACCCTTTATACCACTCGTTCCTTTAAGAGGATTTATCTTTTAGATCTTTTCAAACTCCCAAAATATGAAAACATTATTGAGCACTTGTCTTTTCAAACTCATTAAAGTAAATGAAAGATGTCTACTTAGTATAAGTTTAACCCTTTTACCCATGTTCCTTTACTCATAGGAACCTTCCAGATCTCCCTCTTAAACATGGACTCTATCATTATTACTTTATAGGGTCTTCTAGTTGATTGATGATCCAAGACCTTGATGTCATCAATTTCTTCATATGTAGGGTTCAACCATCCATCACTTTCCTCCATCATGTCATAACTTCTTTCCTGGAAAGTATCCTCCTTGGATTTACATCTTGGGCTTCCTTTATAGGGCCATCCATCTCCACCTTTCTTTCAACGGTGATTGCTCTAGATCACAAGGTACATAGTTGTGACATCCTTCACAACTCTTCTTACCATGACCCTGCACACATACCCAAACTTATACCAAAAGGTTAAAAACAAAAAACAAATCACATATTACCTTTTTGGTGATGACCTTTTCCAATGACATCTTCTTGTAGGTATCAACACCCTGCATACATGTTGACACATCTCCCAAAGATATCTGTTGTCAAGGGTCTTCATCTTTTCAGACTTCCATTAGAGTCTCCATCTCTTTCTGGGGTATTTCCTAGTCAAATCTTCCTGATTCTCTGGATGTTGATTTCCTTCATTATGGTTTCATATTTCATGATCTCTACCATCCTCACACCTTCCATTTCCAGGAGCTGTCAATCAGATTTTCTTAATTGTAGTCAGCCAACTCATACTCCATATGAGGACATATTATGTTGATTTCATCTAGTGTAACTTAAACCTTCTTACAGCCTTTCAGAGGAGGAAATCATTTTTCTCTTGATCATGATTGATCCATGTTACCTGCCGTATGCCATGATATTATAATATTAAACACAAGTATACATACCTCATTTGTCTTGAACCATACCATGATTCCTGCAGCAGACTTCTTGAGGGATCTTTGATCTACAACAGAGTTGTCTTGATCCTTACAGGTTCTCTTAGCACCATCGTTCTGACTTATATGAACCTAGATTCTTCACAGAGGATATTTTCCTGTAAAAACTCTTCAAAGATCCAAAGTGTTCTCATCTTAGAGTTTCCTACACATAGAAATTCCTAGAATCCTTACGTAAAGAAATACAACATACTTTAATCGTCACCATTAACAATATTTCCAGAGGATTCAATATATCCTCATACATCAATTGATCATCCATGGATGGTATGGAATACATAATCAGTACATCCTTTAAAAAGTTTCGTAAACAGCACACAAGAATGTTCATGAATCATAACATGTCACAAAATGCTATGTAATCTGCTATGCAACTAAGACCTATGAAAGAAAACAGGAGGTGATCTTTTAATCATAGTAAAGATCCTATGGCTCATCCTTCTTTGACTTCTTTTCATTGTGTTGTAGCGGCTACAACCACCCTCCAAAATTTTGGCCTGCACCCAAATTCAAAGCCTACCTTGAGAGTTTCACTTGATGGATGCATACACTCGGGTTCACTTCACGAGCTCGTGTGAGCCTTCGCACCCACCTTGCTTGTTCATTCCACCCAAACTTTTGCATGTTGATGTCAATGTCTTGCTTGCTACCATGTTCTGCTCATGCTCAAGTTCTTCGCTTCGTGTGTACTATGTTATGTTCGCTATGAAAACATCTGTTACACTCACACATAGAGTCACATTCACCATCACGCAAGCGTCGTCACGGTCGATCAACGATCAATCACGAGTGTCATACTTGTCGCTTGCACCGTTGATCAATAATCAATCATGAGTGTCGCGCTTGTCACTTGCACCGACATTCGGTCATGTTAAACATGTATGTCTGATTGGTTTGAGCTGTCTCGCCGTCAAGTCATGAGGCTTTGTGTTTGTAAGATCACATTTGCATCTTTCACTCGTTCACACACTTAGTCATTTTGCTGAAATTGTGAAGACCAGACTCCCCTTTGATAGCCAGACCATCACCCTACCATTGAATCGATCGACTGTCACCCAAAACAGCGCAGAAGCACCAAGCAAGTCTTTTCAAGTTGCGCTGCTTGCAAGAAATTCAATCAACCTTCATGCTAGCCACTTGGAGATTCGGACCCGACAGAGACCTCGGGATTGACTCCCCTCAAAAATTATGCAGAGGCTGTTGACCTTGCCCGCTCTGCTGACTGAAGAAATTACGCAGACAAACTGGACAGACACTTAGTGCCCATCGCTGTCTCCCTCAGGAAATTACGCAATTTTTCCAGTCAGTCCTCTCGACAGTCGACCGACTGCTCATCCATAAAAATGCGCAGTTTTCATGAGCAGGCCCCATGTTGTCCAGCAGTCTGCTCAGCTCAGAAATTGCGCAGAGATGATCAGTATGCCAACCTCTCAGCCTCAGTGCAGTTTCTCTCACCAGCAACTCCCAGCAGCAGACTGCCAGTTCCCTCCAGGAATTGCGCAGTTTCTGTTGCCAAGCTCCCAGCAGCTGACTGCCTGTTCCCCTTGGGAATTGCATAGTTTCTGCTACCAGTGACCAAGAAGCTAGCTGCCAGTTCCCTCCAGGAATTACGTAGTTTTGGCTGCTGAGCTCCTGGCCAGTTCCTCCAAGAAACTACACAATTTCTGCCTGCTGATCCTCCATGCAGATCGGCCTATTCCTCGAGAAAATTGCGCAAATTTTGCTGTCAAGCCCTTACTGCCCTCTTGTTTCAGAAAATGTGCAGATTTTGTCTGCCTTTCCTTCCTGTAGCCCAGACTGTCCCTCCCAAAATTTGCGTTGTTTTTCCTTCCAGCCGAGCCAGACCTCGCAGACAGTCACTATCAACTTGGATTGCCCATCTTCATCATCCAGTGACTCTTGTGTAGTTTTCACCAGCGGTGCCCGGAGCCATCATCCTGCCTCCCAACCTTGCTGCCTCTCCCGGTCACCTGCATCCGAAGTGATCATGTGTCATGGTAGACTAGGAGGTTTTTGGATTTGATCTCATCTCGTCATCGGTGACTGCAGGTACAACTACACCAACAAACATGGTGCGACGACGAATGGGATGAATGAAGGGAGCACATGTAGAAGGATAGGTTCTGATCCAGGTGGATATTGGTGGCCACCCGCCAATTCCACTTGGACCCCCACCATTGTTTATTTCAGTTTTTTAGTTTCCTTAATTGTAGCAGAGTTTACTATTTTTAGCAATTTTTCGGGTCCTAAACTTCCAGAGCCGTTTTGAGGCCCTAAATGATGTTTTTTTGGCAATCTACCAACCCCAGCGATTATTTATGTAAAATCGTATTTTCTATCATGGTCCTCAAAGAGATATTTCCAACGGGTTATCATACATGTCAAACAGAGATAATATGACCAAGTCGCAAGCCCGAGAAGTTGGCTATCCAACTCACCCCAACAAGGCCCATAAACTCTTGGTGTTACATCTCCTTGGGTTAGGGTTTTGGTTGTTTATTGTTTTCTCTTATTGTTCAATAATGAAAAGGCCCTTGAGCCTCATTGTAAAGCAGTTCAGAGGCATGTATCTACGACATCTCTTCTCAGAGATAAGCTACCATCGCCTGAGCTAGTCTTATTTCCATTATGTTTGTAAGCATATTTCAGTATTTGATATTAATGAAATGAAGTGTTATTCCTATTGCATCTTTGTATTTATGGTTATATCTCTAATTTGTGGCATTCCTGTTTAAATATGGATCAGGTTCACCAACGAACGAATGAACGATGCATGTGAAGAGATGTTCTTGCGAACGGATGATCATGCAAATATGTGTTCACGGACGGACGGACGGACGAGCAAACATGCAATATGTGCTCACGGATGGACAAACGGACGAACATGCACCTTTTGCGAACAGGTGAGCTTGTCAGGCCTTCCACCATACAAGCAAGAAGCAACGTACCAAAGCCACATCAAGCGAACAAACGACCATCGAAGACTCCGGGCACTTTGCCATGCGGAGGTGAAGTTGTAACGCACCATGAAGACATCCATCAACCAGCGGCATTGCAACTCGACATGCACTCTAGTAGCAGCATGAATGTACCAACACTGTCATGTCGAGTCGTGTCATGAGTCATGTCGTCCACATCTCTACTATGGGCCATGTTGTCAATCAATGTAATGTAACGTGGAAGTCCAAGAGACCCACTTGTTCTACAAAGAGTCGTGTAAAGTCGAAAAGTCATGGAAGTCAAACAATCATGAGGGTAGTCGAACAGCCACAAGGGTCAGTTTCACCCTTGGAAATAAATACCCCCTCATTTGTACATACAAAGGACTTTTCACCTCACCTCCTCCCACATAACCAAGAGAGTCTGTTATCTTTTCTTTGAGGAGTAAGCAGTGGCTCCAATGCCCCTCACACGGGGTTAGTGATGTATGGTGTAACGATGTGTCTTGGAACTTTCACTTAATTCAGAAGCCTGCTTACAGGCCAACACGTTTTCACACATGTATTATATCTGTTGTAAGACTAATCTTTAACACTTGTAATTCATGTTGCTCAAACCTGTGTTTAACGCTTCAACTAATTTACTTGTTGTAATACATGTTGGGCTAATTTATTAACACAAGTTAACACAAGTATTTAATTATCAATCTGGGTTTGTAAAACTTGGAGGCAAATCCATAGTGTATGGATATCAAATGTAGCCAAGCTTAGAAGATAAAATTTGAAGAGTTATGGAAGTACATATTACATATAAACCTATTTTAACAATTTCTAATTCACTTATGTAATATGTGAGGGATGAGGCTCCTAACTTAGGAGAACCAGGTTGTCCTTCCCTGCAATACTACTTTTATGAAGAGAAATCTAAAAGCACTAGTTAACAATGATTTATGATGCAGAAGATGTAAAAGAAGAGGCTCCTAACTAAGGAGGACCAAATTGTCCTTCTTCACAATTCTATTATATCATAATCACCATTGCTTCAAACCAGAAATGCAGAAATAACTTCAAATAAGAAAAGGAGAATGAAATTCAGTTTTAGTTCAAGATCAAATAGAAGGGGAATTTAACTTAAATTCTTGTGTGTCCCTTCATATGTAGATTAGAATTAAACCAATATCCATTCAAAAATCATCACACATTAATTCAAATAAGCAAATCTGAAACAAAACAAGTAAACAAATCTAAAGCAACTAGTTCATGAAAATTAAGCTAGTTTAACAATGAAGTGTACTTAGCTTGGAGTGGGGGCCCTCCACCCTTGCCTTGCACACTTGAGGTTGCTATCAAATGCTGAAAATTCAAGCACTCATCCACACTAATGAACAGAAAAATGAAAGTAGAACAAGTTCTTCTAATTAATCTCCAATATTCAAATGTCTCAGCATAAAGTTATATAAAAATTACATACATAAGCCTTCAAAGTTTTGGCTTAAATAGAAGATCATGAAACAAACTGATCTAAAGTCTCTCTAACAACTATATCTATTCATATCCATCTATCCAAGTCGAATCCATCCAATCTATCACTAAAAATATGGGAAATCCCATGAAATCATAAAACTAACCTATTTCCTAGGGATTTTCTAGATGACTAGTCATGTTTGACCAGCCTTGACCGGGCCTGATTTAGCTTGTTTTGACCGAACCAATTGGAATTAGTTCAGTCCTAGTTCCCAAGCTTTCCATTCATGTATCTAGCTCGAGCCCAAGTGTCCTGCAAATATGTCATCCACATAGCCATTACAGGAATTTCTGATTCTATCCAAAAATACTCTTAAAACCCAATTTTTGCAAAAATATCTAAAAATTGAAAAACATAATTTATTTGTTTGAATATGCATAATAAGGTCAAAATAAGGTGTATATGGATGGTATATGGTGGAAAATGATGGAAATTAGGTGGATTTTAATAAGCAAAATTTGATAAAAAACGAGGGCCAACATCTCCCCCTTGCTTACTCTCAAGCATGTCCTCATGCTTGCCTCTGTCTCCTTGACCTTTTGCTTCTATATGCTGACTGGCCTACTGATGTACATGTGGCTCTCATCCTTGAAGATGAAGCTTTCTCTTGAGCTACCTGTAAAATGATATCTATGCCTTCATGTACTTTTTCTTCTTCCTTGTAGATGACATTCTTTACTTTTTCTCCTTTCCCTTCCTCTGTTTTTCTAAAAAGAAATTTCATCATTTCTCTTTGTAGTGTTGCTCTTTGTAATATTCTTCACCTATCAGTGGAATTTTTGTTTTGCTTGGGCTATATATTCTAGAGTGATGGGAACAAAAATGTCTCTGATGTGTGATGAGGTTTCACCACCAACACACAAATACAACAACTTTACATTATTCTTCCTCTCATGATAAAACACCAAAAATAACACCAATAAATCATTTTGGATGAGCAGCTTCAAAGAAGACAACAAATAAAACTTGAATTTTGTAATACATTCTGACACAGGATTCATGTCCCTCTCAAATTAGCAATATCAACAACTTCACTTAAAGGAACCAATATCCATTTGCCCTCACATCTCACTAAAAGAAGCCAATCTTGCAATGTCGCACAGTCACAGAGAAAACACCAATCGATCAAATCAAAGCTTCTTTCACTTATGCAGGGGGTTTTCCTCTTGTATAATTCCTCTACAAAATAACTTGTGCCAATCCTTTTTATGACTAGGCATTCACTTTCAATTTAGCCACTGTTTTACCCACGCAATCTACAAAATAGGGGTCGAAAGAACCATAAAAATATCCCAAATAGAAATGAATTTGAGAAAATTGTCGACGTGGAGCATAATTAGGCTCATTCTGAAGAAAACCCATGTTTTTGTTTTTCAAATTTCATTTTATTTTGCTCAATATATATATATATATATATATATATATATATATATATATATATATATATATATATATATATATAATGGCTTCTTAGCAATTTCAAATTTTTTTAGAAGATATGGTGCCTGATTCCTTACCTGTTACCTCCACTGGAATTTGACTCCATTCCTTCTATCTTTGACTGCACAAGTGTTTGTTGCTTCTTGAGAAATCAAAATCTTGGAGGAAATCGATTTTTTTCCTTTACCAACAATCCATCTCTAGCAATGAAATCAATTTTTCTTTGCCACAACATTTTATCCCAACACTGAAATTGATTTTTCTTTGCCTTCAATTTCTGTATTCTGTCTTTTTATTCATGGATATATCATGGCAAATGGCTTACCTGGTCTTTGAAAAAAATAAAACAAAATTATTCCTCTTTTGAAAACTTCTTCAATCTTCCTCTGTTCTAGTTTTAAAAGGGAGTCCTCTGCGCTTTAAAAAAAAATTGATCTGGAAGAATTTCACTGTGTGAGAGACCAACAAAAAAATATTAGCACTGTTCCATTGCTCAGAAACTCGTGTTTCGATTCCTGTCTTATGAAGCTCTGTTTTGAGAAAAATGTGCCCACAGTGTAAAAAAAAATGATATAAAAATTGCGCTCATTATGCTTAGAGAATGCTCACTGTGTATATAACAGAACTCTCATATTGCCCATTGTATATTAAAAGAAGATTTTTGTGTTTTCTTAAATAATGGATTTGCACAATCGATGCATGAGGAATTTGAGTTTCGAAACCCGTTCTAGAAGAAAAACTATTTAGTTATCTCTGAGTGATAAATTGTTTCCTTGTTTACACAATGCCATTTTTTAATTATGACTCCACTTAGCACACTTGAAAATTTAATTACAACACAACTGGGAAGATTTGTTTACTGCTGGCGAAGTTTCAAGTCCATAACTGAAGTTTACTGCCTCATATGTTGACACATTTTTACCGTATCTACCCTTAAAATTCATTCAATTAATGATAGAAATCCGGAGATGATTTCTTATCTTCTTTCTCTACAGATTTTCTGGAATTTGTTGGGTGCTAAGTCAAATTGGCACGAGGAAATCTTGGCTTGCGTTAACACCAACGTTCCACGACTACCTATTTCTCCATGGCCTTTGATGTTTTGCTGGCTACTTATTTCTCCACAGCCTAGGAAATTTTCCACTCAATTTTTGTGTTTTTCTTAACTCTTATTTCTTAATTTGCGTGCTGTCTGTGTGCATAGGAATGCACAACATTTTCCTGAGCTTGATTCTAGCTGTGATGGTGGAAGAAAGGCTCAACACTAAGCTGGGTTTGCATTTTAATGGTGGAAAATAACATTACAAAGTTTTTTAAATGTATTTTGACTTTTTTTTTACCTCCCCAAGTCATCTTCTATCGTGCGTACCTGTAGCTGCCATGGTTGCGTCCTCCCCATGGCTACGTTCTCCTAGCTCCACGGTGTACAGGCCCGTCTAATCACTGCTACACCGTATCATCTTTATTATGGTTGCCTTCATTATTCTATATGTTCATCTTCTCCTTTGCATGTTTGATTTCATTTCTTTGCATATACCTTAGGCATTTTACAATCATGCCTATTGCACTCCTTAAATCATACTTTAGGCTTTGTCATGTTACTTCTTATTTTTTAATTTGTTTTTAAAATGACCATATGATAGGTCATTTAAAACCCTTTTTTTTTATTATGACGTTAACCTTTATATGGTTTGTGCAGGTCAACCAAAATTCCTTATGGAGAAAATATTGAGTCCTCCATCTTTGATCAAAAATGACTATAAGATAATGTAGGGGTATATAGGATTAATGTAGGAGTTCTATGTAGGGCTATGCAATTTTTAATGTATGGTATGGTATGGTTAGTGAAGGGATATGAAATGTATGGTAGGGTTAATGTAGGATAAATGTAGATGGAGGATGATAATGCATATCCAAGTTAAATTTGTTTTAACAATTTCTATTTTTTTTCAAAAATTAAAGATTCTAAGAGAATTTTTTTTTTACACTTACTATACTTGTACTTCCATAATAGCTTGACGTCAATGCTAACTGATGATATCCTTTGCTGGTTCATTTTTTCCTCATGATGATGGTTCTTCAAGGATATTCTTTGATGGAAAGTAGACACTAGTTTCTGCCTCTGATATTCATGTCCCTTTTATATTGTCTTTGTTCAGGTCCCTCGCTGATGAATGTGGATGCATGTTCTTTATTCCGGTCCCTTTTATATTGTCTTTGTTCAGGTCCCTCGCTGATGAATGTGGATGCATGTTCTTTATTTAGGTCCCTAACTGATAAATGTGAATGCAGGTGATTTATTCAGGTCCCTTATCAAACCATTGCTCAAACTATTTGCATAGTTTTATTACGAATCTTCCCCCTTGCTTTTTTTGAGACTTGTCCACAATTCTTACTTATTCTGGAGGATGATTCCTACAAAATCAAACTGAATAAATGGTAAAACAAAATAGAGAATCCATATTGGTCAAACAAGTTGGTTTTCCAATATGAATTCGAGTTTGTGTTGTGCCAGTTTCCTGAATTTTCACAACCAAACTCCTTTATTATTTTTTATCTTTTTCTATTTTTTTTATTCTTTTCTTTTCTGGATGGAGGTGGGGTGTAATGGAGTAGGGAAGTATGAAAAACTTATGAAAATAGGTTGTATTGAAGTCATGATTTAGTAGTAAACGGATAGATAATAAGTCTGGACTTCAACGTTCATGATCGCAGCGCTTTACATACAATATGGATGATGGATGAAATCATGAACAATATAGCTTATGAAAGGCTTCTTGGGAAATTGATGTGACTTGACATGGTACAGAACTTGACTTCTTCTTCTTATTATTAACTTCATGTCTTTTGCCTCGATCTCAATCATGTCGCAGAGTGATTGGTGTTGTTGGTCAATAACTAAAGACAAGCTTCAAGAGTTTGGTTTTCAATGGATGAACTCAATATCAGGTGAATTTTCTCTTTTTTTTTACCTGAACATTTGTATTCATATTCTTAAATATGAATTTAAAATTGACTTTGAAAAGTACTTTATCCATGGAGTTCACTCCTTCATTCTTCTTATGACCTGCAAAAACATAGCAGTTGCCTACAATACAATATTAGATGATGGAGGAAGAGAGGTGTACAGTATCTCTTCTTCCAATAAATATGTAAATCATTACAAGCATTTCTTAGAAAACAAGTCCAAAGATGATATGCAAACAAAATGCATTTATTTACCCCTTGAGGAATGGTGGGCAGCCTAGACCTCCTAGAGGTATTTTGTTTACAAAATATAATTTCGTTTTATATCCAATTAGAGTGATTCCAAAGCCGAGTTGAATTGAATTCATATGGTTACCTCCAATATAAACATGTTTTCAAAATGGTCTAAAATGATATGGTAAAAATTATAAGGAGTGCCATGTTTGATAGAACTGCTTGTTAATTTTTAACTAGACCAACAGTCACTATTTAGAGTGTAACTTTTTCGTTAAAGATCATATCGATGTGATTCCACTTGGATATTAAATTAAATTAATTTTAATCTCTCCAGTAGAAACATGTTTTAAAAATTCTTAGGCTTGATATCACAAAATTGGTGATGAACAGACCTAGGAGGCAGAGTTTTACTATGCTGTTTTGAAGACATGCAGTCACTAAATGTGGCATAACGTTTTCATTTCACCTCCAAATGGGATGATTCAAATTGTGTCTTAAACTAGACTTGAATATATATCTCCCATATAAACAGGTTTTTAAAAGAAGATGATTTTGGATGTCAAATATGTCGATGAACAGTCAAGGCCTAAAATTGTCACCATGCAGATTTTTCGACAAGCAGTTAGTATTTTAAGACTAAATTTTTCATATGATACCTTATTGAAGTGATTCAAATTGATTTGGAAACTAGATTCCAACGGTCATCTTTCCTATGAGTTTTAGGTAAAAATGTTTCCATTAAACACCTCAAGTATAGGCTGTACTAACTCTGTCCTCAACATTTCACTTGAGACCTAGTTTTGATTTTGATCACATTTTTATTTGTGATGTAAATTGAAAATTTCAAAATGGATTCAAAAACTAGATTTCAAGAGATATGTAAAAAAACATGATTTAAAAATGATCCTATATGGTTACCCAAAATAGGATTGTTCTTACTGCATTTTTCCATGTAATCCTTTCAAATGAATATTGAACAATGATTTGAAGAAATATTCATGACAGTTTGAAACAAAATTATTATGGAAGTCTTATTGTGAATTCATTCTACTTGTTTATTTATTCTATTCTATCCTATTCTATTTTAGAAAAATAATTCGTTCTCTCAAGTATAAGAGAATTTCTAATGCATCCATTTTCGTAACAAGATCATAAGTAAACTCATATCCAAATTTGAAAAATATACTTTAATGAATGTTTGGACATGAAAATTTATCTGATCATAAAGATTTGATGAGAAAGAATGTTGAAAAATGGAGTAGTGTTGTGAGCTAATGACTAGTTGAAACCAAGTTTTAAGATGATCTTTATTTGCTTGGTTCTCATTAATTGTCATTGCACAAAACTCTTCTTGTGGTACTTGTTCAAAATCTTGTATGCACAAGGGATCTTGTGATATACATGCTAGAAATTCTTCAATTTCTGGCTCTAATGTTTGATCTTCATTGCATATGATCCATGAGTCATTCACCTCCTGACAAAGATAGCTAGAAGAAAGTTCTAGATTCTCCTCCTGTGGATCATCTTCATGGATGTTTTGTTGCTCTTCTATCCTTAGACATGAAGATTCATCTCTAGTGAGCATTCTAAATTGAGGACAAGGACTTGAGAATAGTTTTGTGGTGGCATACCCTCCTCTGAATGATTTCTTTAACATCATTTTTTTTTAGATCTTGTCTTGCAAATGGATTTTGTATTTTTTTTTTTTTGGGGGTTTTGTTTTGGGAATCTACTTTTAGGATCTCTATTTCTAGGCATAAAGAAACATAACTAAGAGAAATGTATCTTAACTATTTTATTTTTTATCAATTTTTTAGTGTTTTTGTTTATCTTCTATTTGACTATGCTGATAATTTCCTCCCCGGCAACGACGCCAAAATGTTGGGCTAATTTATTAACATAAATTAACACAAGTATTTAATTATCAATCCGGGTTTGTAAAACTTAGAGGCAAGTCCACGGTGTATGGATATCAGATGTAGCCAAGCTTAGAATATAAAATTTGAAGATTTAAGGAAGTACATATTACAAATATAAACCTATTTTAACAATTTCTAATTCACTTATGTAATATGTGAGGGATGAGGCTCCTAACTTAGGAGAACCAGGTTGTCCTTCCTTGCAATACTACTTTCATGAAGAGAAATCTAAAAGCACTAATTAACAATGGTTTATGATGCAGAAGATGTAAAAGAAGAGGCTCCTAACTAAGGAGGACCAGATTGTCCTTCTTCACAATTCTACTATATCATAATCACCATTGCTTCAAACCATAAATGCAGAAATAACTTCAAATAAGAAAAGGAGAATGAAATTCAGTTTTAGTTCAAGATCAAATAGAAGGGGAATTTAACTTAAATTCCTGTGTGTCCCTTCATATGTAGATTAGAATTAAACCAATATCCATTCAAAAATCATCACACATTAATTCAAATAAGCAAATCTAAAACAAAACAAGTAAACAAATCTAAAGCAACTAGTTCATGAAAATTAAGCTAGTTTAACAATGAAGTGTACTTAGCTTGGAGTGGGGGCCCTCCACCCTTGCCTTGCACACTTGAGGCTGCTATCAAATGCTGAAAATTCAAACACTCATCCACACTAATGAATAGAAAAATGAAAGTAGAACAAGTTCTTCTAATTAATCTCCAATATTCAAATGTCTCAGCATAAAGTTATATAAAAATTACATACATAAGCCTTCAAAGTTTTGGCTTAAATAGAAGATCATGAAACAAACTGATCTAAAGTCTCTCTAACAAATATATCTATTCATATCCATCTATCCAAGTCGAATCCATCCAATCTATCACTAAAAATATGGAAAATCCCATGAAATCATAAAACTGCCCTATTTCCTAGGGATTTTCTGGATGACTAGTCATGTTTGACCAGCCTTGACCGGGCCTGATTTAGCTTGTTTTGACCAAACCAATTGGAATTAGTTCAGTCCTAGTTCCCAAGCTTTCCATTCATGTATCTAGCTCGAGCCCAAGTGTCCTGCAAATATGTCATCCACATAGCCATTACGGGAATTTCTGATTCTGTCCAAAAATACTCTTAAAACCCAATTTTTGCAAAAATATCTAAAAATTGAAAAACATAATTTATTTGCTTGAATATGCATAATAAGGTCAAAATAAGGTGTATATGGATGGTATATGGTGGAAAATGATGGAAATTAGGTGGATTTTAATAAGCAAAATTTGATAAAAAATGAGGGCCAACAATACACATATGTTAATAGAAATGTTTTGTATATGTTGTTAACGTTGTCTCGCCCGTGTAGACTACTCTCCCGGACATCAGACAAACATTTCACGTAAAACTTGCTATAACAACCGTTGCACTCGTGCGGACTAATCCGCTGAGTGTTATACGTGTTATCTTCCCTTATGTGTTGTGACTATTGCATCTGTGTGGACTGTTCCACTGGAAGTTGTGCATGTCCGGTTGTGTTGTGTGTTCCTAGAAGATTTGGGACTTCTCCCAACCGACTTGAGGCTCACTTTCACCCTCTCTCCCTCTACAGTGAAAGAACCATTGACGGAAGTAACACTTGCACTCACCAGGCACACGAACCTCACTTCTCAAAGACAAAGCATACCACTCTCTTGTGCCAACAAGCAAGAGTTGAGGCAGATCTTCAAGATAATGGCAACCGAGCCATCATACCGGATGGGAATCCCACACCAAACAGTGTGAGGTCTAGTTGGGGATTCATACCAGGGTGATCCCCTGAATGTTGGTGGGTCCATCACCGTCAACATTTCTAGCGCTAGAAGGAGGGCACCCAGTTGTATATGGTTGAACATCCTCTCACACTCATTCATCAACCATCTGGTCAAGGAAGTAACTCGCACTCCCTCTCACCTACGCGCGACTCTGTATTTGGTTACTCCTCACCTCTTAGGACTGAACATGAAATTTGATATCACAACCTTCGCTCCGTCCGTCCCATCACTTGCCAGTTCGCAAAAGCAGTCGGACTGATCCCAGGCATACAACATCTTCCATATGCATCAAGAAAGCCAAAAGCCACTCCTACAAGGGTTGTTGTATCATCAATGGAAGAAGTAGTCCTTGCCACACTTGAAGGTCTGGAAGAATCTATTGAAGACAAAGAGGAACCTTCGGTCTTCCGACAAGGCGAATGAGACACCTTGTGATCTTGGGATCAAACTCCGGTACAGGAGGCAAAGGGGAAGGCAGCAGAGGAGGCAGAGGTGGAGACAAACCAATGGACTCAGAGCCGAAACCGTCAGATTCTGAAAGAGAGGAGGAGGATGAAGAAGAAGAAGAGATGGCTGACCCAAATATGGAATGGATGACTCAGGGACCATTGGCTCTCTCGGCTATTTTGCACAAGATACTGAAGAGAACGGAGAGATTGAACATCAAGTTCAACCCTGATAGCATGGTGAAGGAAAAAGATCATTTGGACAACTTCTACCTGCAGTTGTAGACCCTTGAGGTATGGCATGACGATGTAGCTTGTAGATTGTTCCCATGTACCTTGGACAGTCGCGCAATTGCATGGTATCACAACCTTCCACCAAACTCCATACAGAACTGGGGTGTATTCAAATGCATGTTCCTTGAAAATTTTGCTGATGACAAGACCCCAGCTATGTTACTGAAAGAATTGGGTAGCCTGAAGATGGAGGGGAAAGAAAAGGTAAAAGACTTCAACCAGAGGTTTACATGCATATTAAACAAATTTTCGGTGGACACCAAACCTTATGACTCCATCACTGTTGATTACTACACATTCGCACTGCCGACCAGCATTGCGCAATTCGTCAAGCGAGCTGCGAAACCAACACTCTTGGAAAAATGTGAAGAGGTTATTGTTGTCGAAAAAGACCTATGCACGATTGGAGTCATCAAGGATGATGAACCAGCAAAGGACTCCAGAGACGCGAGCAGGAAGTCCCAAGCGATGGTGAGCAAGGGTAGAGACAAGGAAGCAAATGATATTGAAACCCTCACTCGCCTCGTCAAGAACTTAACAACGGAAGTGTCTGAGCTTAAACAATGGAAAGCAGACACATTTGCAAGTAGCCTTCCGCCTAGACATAGACAGGGAAGCAACTCATCAGGCAACAACTGGTCCGCTCAAAAAACTACGCAGATCTCTATGTTCAATGTTGATCAGTGCGCAGATCCCGAGTTTTGTTCGTTCCACGAAAAACATCACCCCAAGAACTTCTGTTCGGACTGGAAGCGAGTCGCAAACTTGGTATACAGTCATACACTCGATGTATAAAGCGATATGCAGGAGCAATCCGATGACAGAGATAATGATGAAGATATTGCACCTGATGAAGCATCAAGTTTTGGGCATGTGGTGAATGCATATTAGTGCTCGCAAGAAATGCCGAGGACAAACACCAAGAAGCAGCCCCCAAGAAAAAATGACCGTTACAATCTTAGGAGTAAAGGGTCTCCCCCAACACTTGGGGAAATGCAAGATAATATGAGACTACTGATGAGGAAGGTCGATCCATTGGTTGTCCCAAAGCAGAAAACACAAAACAAGTTCGGGAAGATAGTGGCGGACAAGAGTACATCCATGAGCATAAAGTTTCAAAAAACTCCATCGGACAACACAAACATCCATCCTACCCCGGACACCTCGATAAGTCTACCACCTCTGGACTACAACATTGTTGATGACATGAAGAAAACTCGAGCGAACGTCTGTTTTTTCGAGTTAGCTAAGAACCAGAGTCAGTGAGATATCCTGTTGTGCGCATTACGACAGACAGTAGTGGACAATGCAACCTCTACTAGCAAGGGAGAAAACACACCCCCCGGATCTCTTTCCACTATGCTCAATACACTCCGGATGGAAGAAGCGAACTCAGGTTTCCCTCCATTCCTGCTATCTTTTGAAATTTTCAATTGCAATGTTCACAACTGCTTGGTTGATTCTAGTGCAGCAGCCAAATTCATGCCACTTTCCATTGCAAAGAACATCAATGCATAATGGAGCGAGACCTCCGTGCGAATCATCCAACTTGATTGAACATCAGTACCAGCCATTGGTGAATTGTTAGACGTGATCATCTGACTATCTCATGATAGTCGAGTCCACCAATGCATCAACATAGTTGTTGTGGACATACTGGAAGCATATGGTTTGCTACTCAGCAGAGACTGGTCCAACAAGATAGACGGATATTTTTCTACAGACTGGTCTCACATGTGGCTTCTGTACAAGAGCAAATGCAACCAAATCTGGGTGTTATCCGAGAGGTATATGAAACACAATGTCGCTCCCCTTAATGGCGAGAATGAACCGTTGGCCTTCCCAAAACTCATGTTTGGAAACTACCTCCTAGAGACAACTTTGGAGTGCTATCCTACACGGCCAGCTCCAACCCCACCAGACACACAGTTGGGTCTCCTTTCTTGCTCAACTGATGGTAATGAAACTTGTACAGTTCATTGTACCAATAATAGCAGAAGTAGTAGCAACAGTAGTAGTAGTAGTACAAGCATGTCAAACGGTCTGTGTATTAACAAGCTATGGGCCATGGATTTTGATGAATCAAAGACACATGACGGCTCAAGGACTGGGTATATCTCAGTCGCCCAAAACAATAGGAAATGCATGATTTCAAGCTACTTGGAGTTCGAATGCACAAACAACATCACTAAATACAAAGCACTCATGTTGGCTTATAAAGGACCATCAGCCCCAACGTGGTCGCACTCAAAGTGATACTACACTCTGCGAATAGTGTTGATACTTTCAAGGACATAACAACTGATGAAGGTAAGCACGAGCAACTTCTGAAAACTACAGTTGAGGGTCAGAAAGGCAACCCCATCCTCAAGGGTTCGGGTTCTCTCAGCAAGCTCTATGATTTGCAGAACTTCGGTCAAGGGTCAGGAAACGGTAGAACACACAAGCCCACAACTACAAATGAATAAAGCAACCTGGGGACCAATCACGATCCTAAGATAGTCAGTCTCGGTATAAACTGCACGATGCAGCAGTAGTCAGCTTTTGGCTGCCTGATAAAACAGTACCAAGATCTGTTCATGTGGGTAGATGATGACATGAGTACATACGACATGCAAATAACCCAACATGGGATTCTAGGTAAAGGAGGAGCCAAACCATTGCTGCAAAATTCAGGTAAAACACATATGTCATTTGAACTCCTTACACAGAAAGAATTGGCTAAGTTGTTGGATGTTTTGGTTACTTACAAAGTTCGTCACCATATGTGGGTTTCTAATTTAAGTTCTGAACGGAAGAAATCCAGGGAAATTCGCTTATGCATCGATTTTAGAAACTTGAACCACTCTCGGAATAAAAACAACTACCCCATGACATCATCAAAGCCTATGTTGCACGTAGTGTCTGAAGCAGTAGTATCATCCTCACCTAAAGGTCTTTTCGGATACCGCCAGATTCTGGTAGCGGAACCTGGTATTCTTATGCTGGTCCACGACAAGCTTGGCCTGCATACGTACCATCTATCATCACTTGACTAGAGGGTTGACAACCTTACTGTCAACTGCCAAGATCTCAAGCATCACTCCCAGTAGGTCGGATCGCGGCCCGTGCCATGTACATAGTCTGCTTGCTGCTTGTTGTTTTCATTTTGTTTGCTTTGCTGCTTTGTTTTTTTGCTTACTATTTTTGTTTACGTTTGTTTGGTTTGTTTGATATATTACTATTTTTGTTTCTGGAAATAAGTGTTGCCAACTACTACACTCTGGCTTTTGAATAAACTATGAGGCTAAAATTTGAAGAGACTTGTGACACTGAAGCACTTGGCCAGTCTTGTGTCCATCTTCTCCGTGATTGGTTATAACCTTCGGCCGATGAAGTCTTGACGGAAAATACGAACCGTCTACAAGGGAAGTTTTGGTTAAACCATGAACCTGTGTCCACACTGGGAATCCCCATGCCTATACTCAGCCTTCTGCTCTGTGTGTTCAAGCTCATCCAACTAGTAAAAACAGAGAAGGGGAAAATCTAAACGAGAAAAACTGTGTCAGAGGTCTTACATGCTTCTCTGAAGGAACAACCTCTTTTGCTCTCAATAAGTCGGGATCCCTCTTCCACCCCAAAAATCATCTTTTCCATCTAAAATCACGATTCTCTGTCTAAAATCATCTTTTCCAGTGTAGTCCTCAGAGAGATCTTTCCAACAGGTTATCATGCGCGTCAAACAAAGATAATATGATCAAGTCACGACCCCGGGAAGTTGGTTGTCCAACTCACCCCAACAGGGCCCATAAACTCTTGGTGTTACATCTCCTTGGGTTAGGGTTTTGGTTGTTTAGGGTTTGCTCTTATTGTTCAATAATAAAAAGGCCCTTGAGCCTCATTGTAACGCAGTTCAGAGGCATGTAGCTGCCACATCTCTTCTCAGAGATAAGCTACCATCGCCCGAGCTAGTCTTATTTCCATTATGTTTGTAAGCATATTTCAGTATTGATATTAATTAAATGAAGTGTTATTTCTACTACATTTTTTATTTATGATTATATTTGTAATTTGTGGCGTTCCTGTTTAAATCCGGATCAGTGGTATCAGAGCGGTCTGATCTTTCTCTATTTTTCTTTGCATGTCCCCAACGAGGTCGGGATATAAGGAGTTAGGGATTGAACTAGTCGAACCTTTGCAAGACTAGCCTCACAAATCCCGATGGCCTCCCATGGCGGATGAAAAGAAAGATGAGGGGGCAGAAAATCCTATCAAAATCTTGCTCGAGGAAGCCCTCGAGCGACAAAGAAATGCAATGATGGACAACTTTGCCTAGATCCTTCAGCGACTACCCAGGGGTGATGCATCTACTTCCGAAAGCTACTCTGGAAGCGCCACACCCTTTAAGGTACAAGTTAACTTTGACATTCCCATATTTGAGGGTCAGATAGATGCAGATGCTGTAAATAAATGGTTAAATCTGCTAGAAGGATATTTTTCCTTTCATGATTTTTCCAGACGAGAAAAGATCACCTTTTCACTCCTCAAAGCAGCCCCCCACGTCAAGGAGTGGTGGGAAACCTACTATGAGCAGAAGGATGAAAGTACGAACTCACTATTTTCAGCCGCACCCACTTGGAACTCGTTCTGGGATGCCATCAAGAAGCAGTACTACCCTGTCATGAGCTATGAGGATAAATACATAAAGTGGACAACGCTGCGACAGGGAAGGGACCAAGATGTGTCAGAGTTTACCAATGTTTTTCATACCCTTTGCACAAAGTTGGATATCAAGTATTCTGAGAAGCATTTGGTTCTCAAGTACCTCGGCTGCCTACATAGGTACATCCAGTACGAGATGGAATTCTTGGACATCTCCTCGCTCGGCACAGCATACGGATATGCGGTCAAGATCGAGCAAAAGTTTAAACAGAAGAAACGAGACTTTGGATCTGCGAATCTGAAGCAAGGGAAAGGTTCCCCCAAACTGTAGAATAAAGGACAAAACCAAGGTGGGGTGGCCCAGGAAAACCCACCAAAGCCGCAAGAAAAGAACAACGCCACGAAGCCGAAGAAGGACATGGGAAAGTTGTGTGAGTTCCATAAGAGCTCCACCCACAACACAAGTGAGTGTCGAGCCAAGCAGTCATTGGTGGCCAAGATAAAGGCTTCGGAATCAGATGCATGTTAGGACTCTGAGTCAGAACCCGACAAGGGGAATGACAAAGGGAAGCAGATTATCAATGCAGAGCCCAACACCACCGTTGCCACCACAAAGATCCAGAAGGAAGAACCTGAAGATCCAGATGAGGAGGATTGCCTCTTCCACTCCCAAATGTGGGTAAAGGGTTCCGCGCTATAGTTCATTGTCGACAGCGGGAGCCAAAAGAACCTCATTTCGGCAGAGGTCGTGAAGCGATGGGCTTACCGACCACAACACATCCACAATCGTACACCATCAGGTGGCTTCACCAAGGATGGGATCTTTGCGTGAGCCAGCAATGTCGCCTTCCTTACGACATCAAGCCCTTCACGGATGAGGTATTATGTGACGTTGCTCCCCTTGATTTTTGTGATGTATTATTAGGCCAACCATACTTATGGAAGCAACATGTTGTGTATGAGTCAAGGCCTCGTGTTGTTATTGTTACTTTGGGAAATAAGTTGTACAGGATACCGGAGGTAGCACCGCTTACCGCCATCTCTTTGGTTACTACAAAACAATGCAGTAAGCTCATTTCCAAAACCAAGAAAAAAAATTCCTGATGATATGCCCTCAGGGAAATAAGAAGACAATGGCCACAACCTCCAGACAGGGCCCCTCCGCATGGAAACAACAGATGGACAAGGTCGTGGAGGAGTACGAGGACATCTTCACCTCCTCCACAAGGGTGCCTCTGCACTGTCAGGTCAAGCGCTCCATCAATCTGACCCGAGGTGCGCCGCTACCCAGAGGACCAATCTATCAGTGCTCCATTCTGGAGAACGACAAAATCAAGAGGCAGATTCAGGAGCTGTTGCAGAAAGGTCACATACGTTCGAGTTCACCACCTTGTGGGAGCCCGATCGTGTTGGTACAAAAGAAGGATGGGACTTGGAGACTCTGTATTAACTACCAGGCATTGAACAAGATCGCTGTCCGGAATAGGTGTCTGATCCCGCGGATTGATGACCTCCTGGACCAACTGAAGGGGGAAAAATATTTCAGCAAGATCGAATTGAAGTCTGTCTATCACCAGGTACCAATCGAACCCTCTGATGTGTGGAAGACTACCTTCAAAGCCAAGGAGGTCCTTTTCGAATGGTTGGTTATGCCTTTTGGGTTGACGAATGCTCCTACAACCTTCATGAGGCTGATGGATGACATCTTGCGGCCTGTTGTCCCTTAAGAAACTAATTTCCTAGCTATGTAGAAATTGTGCTTAAGACACTAATTTTTATTATGCATGTCACTTATTTGTATAATGTATCCTCAAGTGAAGGGCTTGAAGGACCTGAGTTTTAACCCTTAATATTTAGCTGATATGAAAATCTCAGAATGCCATGTGATGTTGAATATAAATGTTGTGTGAAGAATGCCTTGAGAAGTTAAAGATAATATGTTTTGTTTGACAAGAACTATTATCTGTAACTTAAAAGAAACATAGAGGTAGGAACTTTAAATATAGGAGTGCACTTTTAAGGAATTTTAACTTCATTCACATAAGTAAACAAAGACTTACAGCTTCATTACCATATTTAAAGAAAGGAAGAAACATGATGACACATAACAGAGAAATTACAAAATCATACCCAACAATGTGTGGAAAACTTCTGATTCTTTCATTAATCATCAATTTATCAAGAATACAACAGCATAGTCTCCAGGTTCTTCAAAATTCGGCCATTGTTCCTATAATTTTGCCTCTTTTTATACATCATGGGACAGTTGGTAACTACCAAAACTGTCAAACTGATTAACTACCTTCTAACTATCTAAATTAAAAGTCATTACAGAATATTACATTAGAGGGTAAAAGACACCTCATTTTCCTCGAGAAATAAGATAACAAGAAGTAACAAAATTTAAAGTATGATTGGTGATTGCTACCCACTGTTTGAATATGTGGCTTGAGCAGAAGGTCATGTTGATGCATCCTTGGTCTGCTCTATCATCCATTCTTTGCACTTTCTCCATAATGGTACATTTGATTTTGGTGCTTCCTCTAACTTGTCAAGTGCTATTATGCAAGCTGTAATCCTACTATAAGTAGGCTTATCTGTAAACAGAGTCTTCACCATCCAGAGAAGCTTAAAATCTTTGTTAAGGTAGTTTACAATGGTGGCCCCCTTTAATGTTGTTGTCTTTTCATGAGTGTTATCAACTTTTCTCTTTGCCTTAACTAGAAAAGTCTCATATGTCTTCCTGTTGATGCCTCTAAAATCGCTGCATCAACATCGGGGAAAACCACCCGGTCCAGACCTTAGTGCAGCTCCTTTTCCGTTTGGTATAGTGGGTCTGACTGGATATAATGGGACCAGTTTCCCACTTATGTATGAGTTGATGGGTAATTGTTTTATAATGTGTAACGAAGGTGATAAGTGTTTTATCCTACAATACAAAAATATACAAATATAACTATATAACCCGGGTATCCTGTTAACAATGCAATTTCTGATTATTTCTAATAGACAAATAATCATAAAGATGGCTTATTCGTAAATAGAAAGATGTATTCATATAATGATTACTTTGTTTAAGAAATTAAACAAAGTAATTATAAAAACATTATCGCATTCATCACAATATATATCGCTAACATATATCCTTTGAAATAAACAATTCTCAATCTTCAGAAATGATATAATAAAGAATCGTTTTAAAAAGCATACATATATCAACAATAACAACTTTTAAGAAATGTTCATTCACATAAAGAAATAAGACAAAAACAGTGATAGAAGTATCGCATGCATTTGAATGCTTTCGATGTAAACAACACTCTGATTCCACTTTCCTATTTGAGAAAACCTCCAGAAGATGCAAAAGTGCAAGTCTTGAAAAAGCTTCTTTCACAAAAATGTAGAATCTTGATCTACTTTTGATCAAAAATATTTATAAGTACAGAAGTGCAGCTTCTTAAGTCAAATCTTATACAAATTGAGGACTTCTTAAGTGTCCTTCTTTAATTTCTTTTGGATCCTCGGCTTCCAGTAAATTATATATGCTTTCCCATGAAGCCTGGCCTAGACCGAGGCAGGTAGTATCAGCTATCAAGACCTTTTTTACTGGTTCCTCTTTGGTTATGATGGGAGCCTTTGGTTTCTTTGATTTCTTCATCATTCTCGCTGGATTCATAAATTCAGACTTGCTCTGCACAATGAAACTGAAGAACATAACAGAGGAAATATTTGCTCAAAGCTAATACACATTATACAATATTAACGACAATTAAGCACAATGAGTATTATGGATTTGATATATTACATTACCACGGATGAAATCCTTGAAGGATTCAACCATAACTGCTTAATTAATGATTTTCCGTAACTACCAACGTGACACTTAAATGCCATAAAGATATGTCGCATCGCAAATCTTGATAACGATTCTTTTAAAATAAATATCGTAACTTCCTGATCAGCGATAAGCGATTAATCGCATATCGCAGATCAGGAGGTATAACCATTATGCTTAATTGTTTCCTTTGTAAAGTTTCAATTGCGATAGATGGTAAGTGGGATCACTTGAATAAAACGTTTTGTTTTTTATTTATAATTGACTTATAATTTAGACCCGCAAACATTTGCTTAACGATTATATTTCACCTTTATTGAAAAGCGCGCTTTCCAATAATGAAATCGCATCGGCGGATTCCAAATGGGCATTTGTTATGCGTTTCGTGCTTTCAGCGATGGCCGATTGTGATCGACTTATCGCATCGGAAGATTTATATGACCCCTTGGAATGATTCCTTGATAAGTTGCTTTCCGATGGTGTTATCGCATCGGCGATTGCTAATGGAAACCTTAAATCTATATTTTAAACAAAGGATGTGACACATTCATTTATATTTGTTTTATGACAAGGTCTTGTTTAATATTTAAATCGGATCAGACCTTTTCATAAGGATTTTCATGTGTTGTATAGATTTTGCAAAGTTGCGATTGTTATTGAACTTAACCTAAAAGCAAAAGACTTATCACAACTATTGATTTTTTAAAAGTTTTATTGATTTTATCTAAGTTCTAAAAAGGGGACCCATTTCTTGTTAAAGTTTTAGATAAAAATTTTGAAATGGGGAGGGTTGTTGTATAGCACAACAATTGGCGATTCACTGGGAGAAATAGTTATCTCCGAGAAAATAATGCAATATCTATAACTTTCTTAATTTGGAAACCATTGAGGATAAAGAAAACCATCTAAGAATAGTTAAATAAAAATTAACTCTGAATATAATGACAATTTTTTGTAATTTCTTTTCCAATCTTAAAAATAAAAATAAAAATTATGGGCTTCTTCAAGCTTTGATTGGTTGATATAGATGAAGTAGGGGGCTTCTCCAACTTAGCTTTTAAGTTTACTCTGTTGTCACGGGTAGTGCCTCTGCTGCCAGCAGACATTTATAGTCTCAACAGGGTTACCTTTTAACCATTGATCATTCATTGTCCCATCCATTTAAGAGTATAACTTTTGAACGAAATTCAAAAAGATATGTTTACATATAAAAAAATTTCTTTTTTTTTCTTTTTTTTTTATTTTTATTATTTCAATTTTTTAAAAGATAAAAAGCTTTTGTCTTGGTTTGGTGGCCAGCTATTAACAATGCCATTCATTGGTTGTAATTGAATTGAACAAGTTGGCTGGTGATAAGACCCCTTGTCTTATGATTATAAGCCATTACCCTATTTTGATATGCAGTATTGGTAATGTCAGTTTAATTAGTTCCCTATGATCATGGTAAGCAGGCTCATGATGAGACCCCTTATCTTTTATATCAGACATATTTTAGAATTACACTCTGAAAAATCATAAACTTAGTGGATGGGGTGAATGACTTTCTCCTTAAGAGTTTATGGATGACAATTTTAGAGTTGTAGATGCTAAGTTTGGAAAAGTCTTTACTTCTTACAAATAACCTCTCTTGGCTCTTTAAAACTTGGAATGATTTACAGTATTTTCAAGGCTTGTGAAGATTTTACAAATCTAAAAGAGGTTCTCAGAGTTTTATATTTTATCTATCTTTCTAAAACTGTAGTCTTTTCCTTAAAGGTTTCCATCTATTGAAAGTAAGTATTTACAATATTTTCTTAAAGAACTTTCCAATAGTAAAAGGTCAATGGAAGACTATTTACAACATTATTATCTACAAATAAAAATTTAAAATAAACAAACTTGCATAATGAATATTTATAGGTAAGAAGGGGTTACCTCCTTAAGTAAATAATTTCTTCAAGATACGCCCATTAACAGGAAGAGAATCTCTCTTTCCTGATAGGTCTTGCAGTATGAACGTTGATAAGCCTATCTTCTCAATGATTTGAAACGGTCCAAGCCACATCTTTTGAAATTTGGTATGTTTGCCTTTGTCTTCATGTGCTTTGTCCCATTTCAAAACAAAATCACCGATTTGTAAAATTTTTGGGCCGGTAGAATTTGCATCAAAAGAAGATTTAATGACCTATTGATGTTTTGCATGTGTGATTTTGGCTTTTTCCCTTTCCTCCTCTAATTTAAGGATTTGGTCATATCTTAATTGAATAGAGGACGAAGGATTTTCTTCAATAAATCGTACTAGGGCTAGAGATGGGAGTGCTAAGTTGGTTGGTATTACAGCTTCTTTCCCATACACTAAGTTGAATGGAGAAGTACCTATTGAGGCCTTCTGAGTTATGTGATCTGCCCATAATGCAAATATCAAAGACTTATGCCAATTATTTTGATTCTGATCAACATTTCTTTTAATAATCTTAATGAGATTCTCATTAGTTGATTCTGCTAAACCATTACCTTGAGGGTAGTAGTTTGCAAAATATTTTAATTTAAATCCTCTCTCAAGAGAAAATTCAAGTATGGTACTTCCATAAAAATAAGATGCATTGTCAAAAATAAGGGCATTAGGTACACCAAATCTGGTAATGATGAATTGATCAATGAACTCAATGATTGCATCAGAATTGGCTACCTTCAAAGGAGTTGCTTCTACCCACTTCGTGAAGTAATCCATGGCCGTAAGGATGTATCTATGTTGCTTGGAATAATGTGGAACAATCTCTCCTATGATACCCAGCCCCCATTGTTCAAATGGTTGCTCAATGTTCACTGGTTGTTAAGGAAAGGCTAGTTTCCTTTGTCTTCCACTAGCAGTTTGGCATATCTTGCATTTCCTTACATAGTCATGGGTGTCTTTAAACAAAGTGGGCCAATAATATCCAGCATGTATTATCTTGTGAGCTGTTGTATCACCTCCAAAATGTCCACCTGCTGGACCATCATGTAATTCCTGCAAAACCTTCTGTGCTTCAGTTTTTTCAAGGCATCTCAATAAAATTGAATCATAATTCCTTCTAAATAACACATCATCAAGGAGCATATCCATTTTTCAAATAAAAGACCAGATCTGCATACTGAGATTCAAAATTCATGATACTTATCTCATTTACTTGAAGAGCATTATCTGAATCTTCATGTTCTGGAATATTAGAAGCTCCTGCTAATAACCTGCAAAAACCTTGTCCTCTTACAATTTTCGCTGGTTTAATATCTATATCATACTCTTGTAATGTTGTAACCTAGTTGGCTCTCTTCTCTCCTACTTCCCTTTGGACTAGCAATTGTCTCACTGCAGAGAATGGGACTATTACTTTTGTATGTGTTTTTAGGAGGAATGGCCTAAAGTGTTTGATAGATTTAAACACAGCGAAAGCTTGTTTTTCTACTTCGGAATAGTTAAGTTCAACACCTTGTAAATTAGAACTGAAGAAGGAGATGGGTGCTTCAATTTGCTGATCATTGATTTGCGTTAACACAGCTGCATAAGATGTTTTGGTAGCTAAAGTGTACAAAATAAAATGATTAGAAAAATTGGGAGTATTCAATGCAGGAGCATTAATGATTGCCTGTTTGATTGAATCAAAGGCTTCTTTTTCGTTATGTCCCCATTTGAAAACTGATTTTTTCTTAATCATGGTCTGTAAAGGTAAAACAATCTGAGAAAAATTAAGAACAAATCTTTTTACAAAATTTATCTGTCCTAAAAATGATTGCATTGATTTTTTATTTTGTGGCAAAGGAATATCAAAAATCTCTTTGATCATGTCTAGATCAATGTCAATGCCATCTTTAGATACAATAAATCCTAAGAGTTTACCTTCATCAAGAGTGAAGAATGATTTCTTGGGATTTAAAGAAATCCCATACCTTTTACATCGTTCAAATATTTGTTTCAAATCATGTAGATGATTTTCTCTTTTCTTGGAAAAAACAGTTATGTCGTCTAGGTAGACAACAACTGTCCTGTTAATCAAACCCTTGAATGCTATATACATTGCTTTTTGGAAAGTAGCTCCAGCATTGATCAAACCGAAAGGCATTTTCTGATAGGCATATGTTCCCCATTTGGTTCTGAATGTAGTTTTTAGTCTGTCATCTGGATGTACTAGTTTTTGGTTATATCCAGAAAAGACATCAAATCTGAACCAACTACTGACTGTAGTGTCTGCTCCATTGTTGGTAATGGAAATTATCTTTTTGGCATGCCTTATTGAGATTCCTGAAATCAATGCAGATCCTAATATCACCATTCTTCTTCCTAATAGGTACCAAGTTTGAAACCCATTTAGAATGTCTGACTGGGAAAATTATCTTAGCTTTCAAGAGTTTATTCAACTCTGCTTTGATCTGACTCTCCAGATTTGGGTGAATTTTCCTCATTTTTTATTGTACAGGTTTCTCCTCAGAAATCATTGGAATTGTGTGTTCTATAATAGAAGTATCATACGTTCTCAGATTGTCATAATTCCAAGCAAAAACATTTTTATATTTGTTTAACAATCTGATAAAAGAAAATCTTTCTTCTAAAGTGAGCCCTAGTCCTAGATTAACATTTTGTGGTTTGGACTCAGTGCCAAGATTTACTAATTCAAACTTCAAAGTAGAACTTTGAAGTTTTGAATTAGTGACTTTTTTGAACCTATCTTTGATATCATAGAGATCTTCAAGTTTGACCATAGATTTAGGTATAGAATTCTCATTCGGTCTTTGTTTTATTTGAAGATCATGATCATTTTCATCAATAATCTGGTCATCATAAGATTTTTCAGAAGTTAAGAAATTTAAAATGTCTTCGTCATGATTAAATACCTGCCAATTGGTGACATTGTCTGGAACAGATGGTCTAAAAATTAATTCAACTAAAAACCTATCAGGACTGTAATCCTCGGATGGAAGGAGCTTAGAAGCAACATTAGCTAATAAATCAGTTGCTGCATTCTGAGATCTAGGGATAGGAGAAATATTAAATGCTAGAAAATGAGATATGAGGTCTTGAACCAAGGACTGATAATGCTTGAGATGTCCTGAAAGGAAATGGATAGTGTTCCTTACCTGTTTGATGACAATCTTAGAATCACCAAATAATTTTAGATATTGAATCTTCAGGCCTATTGCTTTATAGAGCCCTTAAATCAATGCCTCATATTCCGCAGTATTATTTGTACACTCAAATTCTAGTCTACATGATAGCATAGTTTTTTCCCCTTCAGGACTAACTAAAATACATCCTACTCCTGCACTGTCATTGGATTTTGATCCATAAAAATATAAAGACCAAAATACAGGCTTATCTACAAGTTTATTTACAATTTCCTCAGCAATAGTAACACACCTTGAGGTATCTGTATGAGAGAAATTTTCTATCTGTGATGTGAAACTATTAACAGAAAAAGGTGATGATTGAGCATTAAAATTACCAAAGAATGATTCGGCTGAGTAATTTCCGAGAATGTTGTTATTGAAAGCTATAGGTTGGTTTTCCTGCTCAAACTCCATTACAGTATGGGTCATGTGTTTCTCCCGATCGATTTTGATTTGATTTGGTTTCCCTTTATAGGGAAGCCACATATGAGACCAATCAGTAGAAATGTAACCATGGAGTTTCTCAGACCAATCCCTGCTTAAAATTAAACCATAAAACTCAGGGATGTCAACAATCAATATATCAATTCTCTGGACTACTCTAGGATCAGCTGATAACCTAATGGTGACTGAATTAATCTCTCCTAAGACTTGAACCTTAGTTCGATCTAATTGAACAATATGTACTACAGATTTTTGGGGCTCAATGTTTAATTTTGAGCAAACCAAGGTTGGCATTATGTTTGATGAAGCCCCTTAATCTATTACGCAGTTGTGAAGATTTCTATTTTGTTAGTGTCAGTCTTTGCAACCTTCCACCAGTGATCAAACATTCTCTTACAAAGTGGTCTTAGGGTGTCAAAGTCAAATTTTGTCATTTCAGTGAGTCTTCAAGTAAAATTTGGTTACTAGGTATTAGGTCTAGGATTGTTTTTACTCCTTCCAAAGTTTTCCAAATATTGTTCCATGTCACCATTCGGCTGAGTGTACCATCATTCAAAGAGTTTTCATCATTATTTCATGTTCCAATGGGTCATTTTACACCTTGTTCGTGCTTCAATTGTACTTAGGTAAGGCTCATTTCCCTCTCCTAGGGTTTTGAAGGTAATTTTCCTTGGATGGTCAAATCATCAACAAAACTTGTATCTTGATGCTCATACACCTTTCCCTACCCTTAAAGTACCTTCTTAAACACTTCCCATCACTGATATCCCTCAAATTCATCATTTTCCCACAAACCCTAGCCTATTGCTACAATTTGACACTTTTCTAGGTTAGGCCTGTGTTTTGCCCTTTTGGACCCCTTCCCCTCACTCGATCCTTGAAATTACACTTTCCCCTGTTTCCTAACATCCCTACCTACTTCCCAAAATTTTCTCAAGAAATTAGAAGCCCCTCATCCCCTTCATCTCCCTTCATTTCTACAAATCCCATGTTCCACACATCGGGATAGGTTTTATTCAAATGATGTTTCTAAGCAAGAAAAGATGAATTTGACAAAAGTGAGAGAGGTTTTTGTCCATAATAGACCCAAGAAGAAAAACCTCCTTCATTTTTTACACAGGTCTCATGGTTTTGGAGAAATGTCCAAACAATAATTTGCCACAGAAGAGTTGCTGCACTTCTGGAGTGACCTTGGGAAAATCTTTTTTTCTCCTAGTTGGAGTGACCAAATGACTTTCTGGATGAGTCAAATGATAACTAGACATAGAGATATTTCCAATGAGCTATCATGAGCTCAATTTGGAGTTGAGGAAGACCTCCTAAAGTTGACTGAAACAACACTCTGCATTTTGGCAGCCTCATTCTTCACATTTTGACCAGTCTTGGGAGATTGAGCTTTTGACAAGGCAAATGAGCTCCAAATTGAAAAATTCAAGATTTTCTGGAAAGTAGACTCGACAAGATTTCCAACGAGCTATCCCACGCCCAATTTGGACACCGGAAAGGCCTCCAAAAGTGGCATGAAAAAATCACTACGCGTTCGGGAGGTGGTGCTGCGCGTTGAGGCCAGCGCTGCACGTTTGGCAAAATTTTACAGTGTTATTTTACACTGGCATTGTGCATTGAGGCGCATTGCGTGTGTGTGCACCGGCGCTGCGCATTGAGGAGAAGGGTCTTAAAGCCCTCAAAACTTCAAGAAACCTCCAAATTTCTCTCTCTTACCCTCATTGCAAGTAAGTTGACCTCCTTTGCCTCATTTTTGGTTTGCATATCAACATCATAAGCATCATTCTCAATACTAAAAATCAAACCCTAGTTTCACTCCATATCATCCTAAAAACCCTAAACCCCTATGTTTGTCCCCATCACCTATCATTAAAACTTAAAACTTTTCTCTACATCACTACATATCCCTTCATTCATATCCTCTCATCTTAAAACCCCTCTCCCTCACTTCACATCTTATCCTTCATTGTCCAATCTACCCTAGTACATCCTTCACTCCTAAAAGACTCCCACTCATTCCCTTTATCCCTTTCTAGGAGTGTACAACCTTAGACCTTGCAAACATGGACAGGAGGAAGACCTTGATGATGAGGAGGAAAGAGACTTTGATCTGGCAGAGTATGATGAGCTTGAGCAGCATGACACTCAAACCATTGATTTAGAGACTCAAGCTGAAGAAAAAATCAAAGACATCATCATTAGGGAAAAGGAGGTCCAAGTACAGGTTCTGATGGACAACTTAGATAGGGCCAAGTATGTCATCACATATTTAGAGCAGGAAAACAAACAGTTGAGTGACAAACAAGTCTTCATGGCGCTGGAAGTGCTCAAGGTAAAACGACGAAGTGGCAAAGAAACACAAGTCACTTTGACCCCTATTGAGCAGGAGATAGAAGAGGATAGAGAAACTTGTCTTGAAAGAGTCAACCTACACCTTGAGAAGATGCTACATAAGGCAAACAGAGATAATCAGATGCTCAGACACATGGCCTATCATTACAAGACTCGTAATAGGATTTGCAACATAAGAATCAAGAAGATGAAAGCTAGGTTAAGGTGGGCCTTGAAGGGCAAGAAAGAGGAGGATAGACTTAGAATGTTGGCTGAGGCTTCCTTGACTCATCAGAGCATATGATGGTGAGGCTTCACACAAATTTTGGGGAAATTTTGAGCAAATTTTAACATTTGCAATTTTTGGAAATTTGACACACAGAAAAATAGCCTAGACGCACAACGCCACCGGCGTTGTGCTTTTCCTAGGGGCACCCAATCGACAAATGGTTTGTATTTTTTATTCAGGGCAATGAGGACACACATCCCAGTAAGTTTCAAAGTTTTTGGAGCAGAACTGGGCCACCAAAAGGTCAAAAAACATCCTAAAAATGACCTTTCTGCCACTTTTTGGACACACAGAAGCAGTCTTGGGAGAATCAAGTTTTGAGGGGTCAAATGAGCTCCAAATGCATAAATTATAGGTGTTCTGGAAAGTATACTTGAATACCTTTCCAATGAGCTATCATGGGCTCAATTTGGATGCCGGGAAGGCCTTCAAAAGGGACCTGAAAGTGGCGCTATGTGTTGAGCCAGTGGCGTTGCGCGTAGAGCAAATTTTGCTCAGGATGCCTATTTTTCCAGTTTTTTACTATGATCATGGATTCTCTCTCATGGTGGATGATTTACTATTGTAAATGATGTCATGGCTTGTAAATATGATGGTTAAAAAGTTGTAGAGGGTATATTCATTGCTTTAGGAGTTAGTTTGAAGTCAAATGAATCAATTTTTCACTTTTAGAGGCAAGTTGTTGATGATGCCTATATTCTTGTTCCTTGTTTAGTATCAATTATATCAGCTCCTCATCTTAGGGATTCGACCCCTGAATATGGGAGGAGGTTGAATGCTTGTCTATATCTTCTTCTTCTTTCTCTTTGTGAGAGGTTGGACTCAGTTGGATGCTCAAAGCTTGATTGTACATCATTGTAAGCAGTTTGGCAAGGAGATTAATAAGATTTGCAGCTATTTTTATGGGATCCCTGTGGTATGGAGTTTTAGTACAGTTTCTTCTTTTTTGATCATTTGTTTACATGTTTTATGTATGCCATCATTCATTTCATTGCTTCTAGTTGAATGTTTTCAAGTTTGATAGGTAGAATCCATTGTATTAGTGCTCTGCCTTGGAAATCATTCAACATTTCATGTTTTCTACTATTTAAGAAGGATCCATGATTGTCAGATGCCCTTCTTAGCTCCTCATCAGTCTTAAACACCTCACATCATCAAGCCTAAAGTGCTAAAGCCTATGCCTACCTTGCCCCATAGAACACCCTGCATTTCTGACCTAATTTCCTAGACCTAAACTGCCTAGCTCCTCCTGATCCGGCAAAACACCAAAAAAATTCAATCAAAACCTTCGAGCTACTATACCTAGCCTAAAATCCTTTACCTGATCCAGTCATCTTGACTGAGATCCTTACAGAGAGAGCCCTCTCCCGGCCTAGTAGGGCTAGCTACTTAGCTAAGCTTGGTTTGTGGTTACCCTAGCATTACCTCCCTTTAGCCTGAGGTCAATCTAGGTGATAACATATTGTAGATCTCATAGGTCAAGAGAAAAGGAGGAGTATGAGAATTAGATCTATCTCCGATCAAAACATCATCAATAGCATCTACTTTATCCGATGGTGGCTTACCTGATCCTTTAGCTGCCTTGGATAATACAACATTTGGAAGAGGAGAAGAAGGTACTACATTTAACTCCTTGAGCAACAATTTCTATTGATGTTTGAGCTTGCTAAGCTCAAATAAAGAAATATTCACTCTAGTCTTCTTCATGTCTTCAATAATGTTGTAATCCATCAGAGACTACCAATGTCTTAGATGATGAGGGTGGATTGGAAGATGATGGCTAATTTTGGGTAGGCAAAACTAGAGTTTTCTTCATGGGAGCCTTATCTTTGGCAGTAGGGCTTGTATTTTTCTTCTTTTGAGTTGTTTGAACAGGCTCTGCAGCGATTTTACTTCTGGTATTTACTGGGAGAGCTTCCTGTTCACTTTCAGTATCAGAGTTAGGCAAAATGAAGTCCCACATACCGTGACATTCAACTATCTCATCTTCTTATGTTTCCTCTGATGACAAAACTGTGTCTTCATCCTCATCGTCATCTGGATCTGATTCTGCATTAGATATGGCATTAGGTGGTTTTGATTCAGCTCTTTTGAAGTTCCTAAATGGTTTTTTAGTGGAGGTTTCAGCTACCTGTTTCTTTATCTCTACCATTTCGTTGGACATAGTCTTCAGAACTTTTTGCAAACCCTCCATATCATATGGATCTTTAGCTGCTTTCTTTTTTGAATCATCTTTAAAAGTAACTTTTTTGGACTTTCTTTCTTCAAGAGCAGTTTTCTTTTCTAAAGCAATAATACGTTTTTCAATGGCGATCGCTTCTTTCATATTCTCTGCTAAGGTGGGCTTTGCAGCCCTATCAACGAAGATGGCTATATTCGAAGGTAAAGCAGAAATATACCATTCACTTCGGACTTCTTCACTGGGCTTAGACATAGCAGGAATTTTATTTAAGAGCTTATTAAATCGCGAGTTGAAATCTTTAATGGGTTCTTTTGACTCAGTTTTAAGATTGGAGAGATCATTGATTAATGTCGCTATGGACCTATCATCTCCGAACTTAGTTAAAAACTACTCTTGGAAAGCATTCCAACTATTAATGGATCCTGGTGGTAATGAAAAATACCATGATCCAGCTGCTCCTTGTAAGGTGTATGGGAAAATCCTAACAACAACATCTTCTTCTGTCACCCCATTTAAGTTTATTGACAACATAAAATTGTTTATATGTTCTTCTGCTAGTATGCCGATATCAGGATTAAACTTTGGTAACCACTTTTTAGGATGGGCCGGTAATTGACTCAAGGGTGCAGGCATTGCGACTGCCCCTGGATTTTTCCATGGCCTCGGTTGTGGTTGATTCTATGCCATTGTCGCACTAACAACAGAAGAAAGTGAGGATGTAGTTAAAAGTGGTTGGGTAGAGGATATCGGAGTACCTGTACCCTTTTGGATTATGATTTTGAGTTGGGGAATGGATGAATGACTTTGCAATGGTTTAGATGAGATGGATGATGATGATGAAAGAGTCTCACTATCAGACTCTAAAGGTGTCTTCCTAGCTCTTTTCTGACTAGGCAGAGGAAATTCTATTGGTTCGATACCAAGCTTTTCGCTCTGTAATATTGTGAGAGGCTAAGAAGGAATGTATTGCGAAGTCACACTGCCCTGGGATAACTCAGACTGTTCTTGGGATATTGAAAACCCTTGAATTTTATGAATCAAAGACTGAACTTCAGGGGGTTCAAGGGAAGAATTGTCTGATATGTTCAAGTTTTCAGTAGTGGGTGTTGTCTTCTCGCTTGAAAATGGAAGATTTAGAATGCGAGGGAGAAGTTGGAGGAGATGGTGAGGGAGATTTACTCTCAGAATGGGCTATGGATTTGGATTTGCTCACCATTCACAGTTCATGCCCTCCTTCTAGCGCCAAAAATGTTGATGCCTCTAAAATCGCTACATCAACATCGGGGAAAACCACCCGGTCCGGACCTTAGTGCAGCGCCTTTTCCATTTGGTATGGTGGCTCCGACTGGATATAATGGGACCAGTTTCCCAATGATGTATGAGTTGATGGGTGATTGTTTTATAATGTGTAACGAAGGTGATAAGTGTTTTATCCTACAATTCAAAAATATACAAATATAACTATATAACCCGGGTATCCTGTTAACAATGTGATTTCTGATTATTTCTAATAGACAAATAATCATAAAGATGGCTTATTCGTAAATAGAAAGATGTATTCATATAATGATTACTTTGTTTAAGAAATTAAACAAAGTAATTATAAAAACATTATCGCATTCATCACAATATATATCGCTGACATATATCCTTTGAAATAAACAATTCTCAATCTTCAAAAATGATATAATAAAGAATCGTTTGAAAAAGCATACATATATCAACAATAGAAACTTTTAAGAAATGTTCATTCACATAAAGAAATAAGACAAAAACAGTGATAGAAGTACTGCATGCATTTGAATCCTTTCGATGTAAACAACACTTCGATTCCACTTTCCTATTTGAGAAAACCTCCAAAAGATGCAAAAGTGCAAGTCTTGAAAAAGCTTCTTTCACAAAAATGCAGAATCTTGATCCACTTTTGATAATAATAAAAAAATATTTAGAAGTACAGAAGTGCAACTTCTTAAGTCAAATCTTATACAAATTGAGGACCCTTTCTAAATACATGAAAGGGTCTTAAATAATAAAAATAAAAACTAACTATCAACAAAAATTGCTATGAGCTGTTCAAACTATAGACATGAAAATCTGGGATTTGTTATAAAAATAGCAGTGCGATAGCGATTGAACTAATTCATTGAATCAGCTTCCTTTCTTGTGCTTGTAGCTGACAGATTGCGAGCATTGGCTAGATTTCTGGAGGTTGACTCATCCTGGAATGTAGCTGGGCTGTGTAGGTGGCATCAGAGAGTTCGGGAATCATGCAGTTGACTGCGTCGGAAAGGCATTTCATGGCCATCTGCTGGCTATGTGGCTTGACTAGAAAAAACCAGAATGTATCCCATGTCAAGTTTTGCACTTCTCCGATCTATTTTTCTCTACTTGCCAGCTCCTGCTTCCAATGATGTTCCAGTTCCTTTGCTTTCGGGGGTTTACCTGGAGAGCAGTCGGAGATCAAATTAGACATATGTAAATTGCTATTTACTAATTCGATTACACCGTTCATTGTAGCTCTGGATCTAGAAGTTTCTCTTTCGGATTTCATTAGCTAGGACTCCCATTCCGAAAATAGGATTTCCTTGTGCGATTCTTGTATTTTTGGCAAATTGGCAGCCCTTCCTTCTTTGAAATCTTGCCAAGAAAGAAAATTTGTTATCCTTTCATCTGCTTTTTCCAATTCCAGTCTGGTGTCAACTGCCTTCTCAATTAGTGATGCAGAGATATCGCACAATGGGTCAGCCAATGATATATTATGGCAAAGGATGTTCAACTGTCGGGACAAGGCTTTGGTTATCTCCAAGGCTTCTTTTCTGAATTCACTAACCTGTGGATAACCCCTGTACTTTTCTATCTGTAATTGCATTTGTGCAATTTGATCTTCCTTGGCCTTCTTTAATTTCTTCTGGATCCTTGGCTTCCAGTAAATTATATATGCTTTCCCATGAAGCCTGGCCCAGACCGAGGCAGGTAGTATCAGCTATCAATACCTTTTTTACTGGTTCCTCTTTGGTTATGACGGGAACCTTTGGTTTCTTTGATTTCTTCATCATTTTCGTTGGATTCATAAATTCAGACTTGCTCTACACAATGAAACAGAAGAACATAACAAACGAAATATTTTCTCAAAGCTAATACACAGTATACAAGATTAACGGCAATCAAGCGTAATGAGTGTTATGGATTTGATATATTACATTACCACGGATGAAATCCTTGAAGGATTCAACCATAACTGCTTAATTAATGATTTTCCGTAACAACCAACGTGACACTTAAATGCCATAAAGATATGTTGCATCGTAAATCTTGATAACGATTCTTTTTAAAATAAATATCGTAACTTCACGATCAGCGATAAGTGATTAATCGCATATCGCAGATTGGGAGGTATAACCGTTATGCTTAATTGTTTCCTTTGTAAAATTCCGCTTACGATAGATGGTAAGCGAGATCACTTGAATAAAATGTTTTATTTTTTATTTATAATTGACTTATAATTTAGACCCGCAAACATTTGCTTAACGATTATATTTCACCTTTATTGAAAATCGCGCTTTCCAATAATGAAATCGCATCGGCAGATTCCAAATGGGCATTTGTTATGCGTTTCATGCTTTCAGCGATGGCCAATTGCGATTGGCTTATTGCATCGGAAGATTTATATGACCCCTTGGAATGATTCCTTGATAAGTTGCTTTCCGATGGCGTTATCGCATCGGCGATCGCCAATGGAAACCTTAAGTCTATCTTTTAAACAAAGGATGCAACACATTCATTTACATTTGTTTTATGACAAGGTCTTTGTTTAATATTTAAATCAAATCGGACCTTTTCATAAGGATTTTCATGTGTTGTATAGATTTTGCAAAGTTGCGATTGTTATTGAACTTAACCTAAAAGAAAAAGACTTATCACAACTATTGATTTTTTAAAAGTTTTTATTGATTTTATCTAAGTTCTAAAAAGGGGACCCATGTCTTGTTAAAGTTTTAGATAAAAAATTTGAAATGGGGAGGGTTGTTGTATAGCACAACATTCCATGGCAGCAAGTTTCCTTGTAAATACCAGCAAGAAGGAAGTCTAGCTCTAACTCTTTTATCAAATAGGATATTAAACTTGGAAACTGCTTCCTTCATCTCATTAATCTTCTTCTCAGCAGTTTTCCTGTAGATATTCCTGTCAATCATTTTATTAAAATCTATTGCACATGATGTTCTGTCTGGCATGTCATGTTCCTTCAGTTCTGTAGTAGATTTAGAGTTAATGAAATCTATCATCCTATTTGCAAACTTTGATCTATCTAAATCTTTTTGTCTATTTTTCATGACTACCTCTTCCATATCTTGAACTAGTGTTTTCTCTTCAAATATAATAACAAGAAATTCCCAAATACCCTTGATAACCTCAATGACTTCATCCCATAGCATTTCTCTGGCTTGAATTAAGGACATATTGCCCTTCATTTTCTCCTTTAGCCTTTTGATTTCATCTTTAGACCTTAGGAGGTCTTCCCTGTATTTCTTTGCATTATCTTCTCCCTTCTTGCTTCTTCTTCACTCAAATTCAGTAGCTTGCAAGCTGTTTCCAACTCTCTTTAGGCTTTCTTTACATCATGCTCAGCCATTTTAAGCTTTGTTCCCAACTGTAAAAACTGTGTTGTTGTATCATCTGTGTTGCTGGAATTACTATTGTACAAACATAAGTGTCCACCTATCGTTGTAGCTTGTCCAAAGATTCTTTAAGTAAAGAAACTTCTTCAGCTTTCTGTGACACGTCCTGTAGGAGCTTCTCCTTTTCATTTTCTAATTCAGTTATCTCTGCAGCTATGGGATGCTCACGTGTAGGTAGATTCAACTTCTTTTTAAAAACCCCAATCTCTGACTTGGCAGATTGCAATAATTTTTGAACAGCAGGTTGGTCATCAGGATTGACACCTATTTTAATGATGATTTTCTTTAGCTCATCCACTTGAGCATTCAAAGCTCTGGATTTGGCTTTCTCCAACTTTAACTACTGAATTACCTTATTTAGCATCTCTTTTGCCTTAACAGCTACTGCACTTGTCTTATGTAAATCATTTACGATCAATTTCCCAGTTTCCATGTGCAAATTGATCTTTTCAAGCATTGGAAGCTTGTGAGTGTCAACAGTTAAATTCACAGTCTTGAAATTTCTAGTAGACCCCACTGATATTTCAGTAGGATGAGAAAAAGCAATTTTAAGTTGGCTCCTCTCCAAATCCATGGGCAGATAACAATCTAGTTTGTTTAGGAGTTACCTGAGACTCAGCTTAAGCCACCATATTTAACTTCACCTTCTAATTTCTCTCAGCTATTTGAGCAAACATACTTTGAATTAAAGGAACTTGGTCATGAGCAGGTTCTCTGGAAGATGGGGAAGCTGGGGCACCTTCTGTTTCTCCTAACTGAATCACCAAAACAGGTTGTGCTGAAGAAATTGCATACTGAAGCTTGGTCCTTTTTTCTGCTTCAAATTCTTCCTCATCCAGATCGATAACTTCCTCTCTAACCCTCTTGACACCCTTTTCTGTAATGCTAGGGGTTTCAATTTCTGTCCCTTGAGTGTTTTGCAAACCTCCATTTGCCAATTTCTCTGTTTCAGGTCTACTTTCATGTACAAAGGTTGAATATCCATTCTCCAGTCTTCTCTTTGAAATAATTTGATGAGGGTCATAAGCCCACTCAACCACCTGTAAAAGACACATGTCATTCAACAACCTTTCAACCTCCTGGGAAGCCTGTCTGGTGTTTACAATGAAGGGTCCCATTGCTTTAGGAAACTTGAAGAAAAAGCCTTTCTTCGTAGGAACAAAATGAACTTGATCTACATTCAAGCTCTGCTTGAAAAATTCAAGGGAAAAAAGCCTCATTGGCACAAATTTAGGTAACCTGTAAGGCTTGACAGAGGCTCCATAAATCCTAATCTCAGCATGCCCTTCAAATATGAACCAATCCCCACATCTCACATCCTTACTCAATTGAAGAAATTCTTGAGATTTAGGAAGAAAAGTTCGGGGTAGGGTTCCATTCAAGATTTTATAAGCCACTAGAAGGAATAAGGAAGTAAACTCAAATAAACCACGATCTTTTGGATCACCCCTTATCAGGTATGTCCAGAATACCACTGCCTTCTTCTTTTTATTGACATCAACAACATTTAGACCCAAATCAGAAAAATGTTCAGCATTCTGGTATAGAAATAAATAAGTAATGACTGAAGGAAATTTGAAGGACCCAGTGAGAGGAAAAGTCATAAATTTGGTATTGATAGTATCTACCTAGAATGTTGGAATGTCTAGTACTATCTCTAGCTTCGTCATTAGGGAGAAAAATCCCAGCACAACTTTATCCACCTGCTTGGAGTCTTCTTTTCCTAGAATCTTGGCAATTACTTGCAAAACAAGTCTTATGTCAACTGCAAATATTTCTAAAGAGAAGAGATTCCCAACTAGGGAGAATTGACCAAATTTAGGGGCCAGGAAAGAGGTGACATGAGAAAGTTCCTGAGGATACATGTTATCATAATATGAAAACAGAGATTCTTCAGTAAGGGTGGTGTAAGTTCCAGACACAGGGTAATTCAAAGCTTGGTGTATTAATTGTGAGGTTACTTGAAAAACGCTCTCCCCTAACTGATTCATTACAAAACATTTTTTGGGGTACATTGCTGAGGCTAGCCATTGAATAAATTCAGGGAATAAATGAGTTCTGGGGACAAAAGCAGCTAAAACACCTGACCTAACCATTGCCATGAATATAGGAGACTTTTTATGGTTCAAGATGACCTCTTGATACAGTGAAAGATGTTTAATTGTGCAGAGGGTATCAGAAATATCTCGTTCGACATCCATTAATGGGGTATGGATAACTAATGAGGAACTTACTTGTTTGGCCATGGTGACTGTAGGTGATAGTTGTTGGTGACAGTTGTTGATGACAGTTTCCGGGACGATTGCTGACTCAGACTGTTGAACTGGATGCAAGGTTGCTTAGTACTAAAACAAAATACTAATGCAATGCGGTTTTGCTTGTCTTTTATATATATGATAATCAAATGGAGGGAAAACCTGTAATTAATGTAACTAATTAATGGAGTGGCAGATGAGGTGACGGGGTACGGTGGATGACATGGATAGTAATGAATGAGGGTGGCAGATGACGTGGAGGGGACGAGATGAAGTGAAACGATGGGGGTGGCCCGCTGCGGGGGTAGGGAGTGTAAAGGAGGTTCATCGGGCTTGAACCCTCACAGCAATTTCAGGCCGTAGATCTTGGTCAAATACCTTGATGTCATGGTCAACTGTGGGGGTTGAGCCTGAGCTATAACTCGTGCTCGTTGTTCCCCTGCAGAGCACTTTACCCGCTTCTTGAGCCCATGCTTGCTTATATCTTGTGATATTGCTCGAACTTTAATATATGGGTCAGGGACCCACCTTATATCGGATTTGAATGCCAAATAAATCACTGTTTTTGGACTTTCACATTTTCTTTCGATTTTTAAAACATAATATTCAATTTTTTTTTTATTTTTTGTGATAATATTGAAATTTAAATTTAAATGATGATGGATGCTACAACACGGCCATTCACCAACTCATTTGTAGTGGTATACTTGGATGACATCCTGATCTTCAGCCAGAGTTGGGAAGAGCACCTCCACCACATCCGACAGGTTCTCCAAACACTGCGGCAACACAAGCTGTGTGCCAATTTGGAGAAATGCACTTTTGGCATGACCCAGGTTCAGTATCTGGGATATATTATTGATGAACGAGGGGTGCATGTGGATCCAACCAAGATCCAAGTCATTCAGGATTGGCCAGCCCCAACCACTCTGATAGAGCTTCGTAGCTTTCTGGGTCTTGCCAATTTCTACCGCAGGTTCATGTTGGGATTCTCTCATATCACTTGGCCCTTGAGTCAAGTCACCAAGAGAGGAGAAAAAGAAAAATTCTTTTGGTCTGAATCTCAACAGAAGGCATTCACAGAGTTGAAACATCGCTTCTACTCTACCCCAATGCTCACTTTACCAGACTTGCAACAGCGATTTGAGATCGAGACAGATGCCTCTGACTATGCTATTGGGATAGTCCTTACTCAACAAGGGAATCCAGTGGCATATCATAGTGAGACACTTTCAGACACAGTCCGAAAGTATCCCATTTATGAAAAATTGATGTATTCCATGTGTGCAGGCTTGCTGACAATGGAAGCATTACATTTTGGGGAAGGAAACGGTCATCCACACAGACCACCGACCTTTGCAGTTCATACAGATGCAAGGGAAGTTGTAGAATGATCGCCATCAAAAGTGGTCCACATACCTACAGCAGTTCCATTTGAGTATCAAGTATAAGAAGGGTAGCACCAATAATGTTGCAGATTGCCTCAGCCAACCACCGATCATGGCGTTAACCACCCTGCTCAACTCTTGTGGGCAGAGACTTTTGATTGGCCACTTCTCTACAAAAACGACCCAGAGTTCAGCCACACATACCAGATGCTCTTGGAGGTTCAAGAAGTTCCAGATTTTCACCTTCAGGATGCCTTGCTATGCCACCTGGGACACCTTTGTGTTCCTTCAAGTGAGCTAGCCAAGATGATTTGGGAAGCGCACTACAGTCGGGCCGATGGGCATTTCGGGGTCGAGAAAATAATGGCAATACTACAGAAGTATTTATACTGGCCGAATCTTCGACTAGATGTCGGGAAGTACATCAGATACCGCACTGCTTGCACCATTGCTAAAGCGACCATCAAGAAGCAAGGCCTCTATACTCCATTGCCTACCCCTAGTCGACCTTGGGAATCCATCTCCATGGATTACATGTCGGGCCTTACTTCTACTAAGCACGGAAATGACTATGTTTTTGTGGTCATCGGCAGATTCTCGAAGATGGCCATTATGGCAGCCTACAAGAAGAATATCACAGCAGAAGCCAATGCTAAACTCTTCTTTGAATGAGTGTGGGTGCACTTTGGGATCCCATAGTCTGTCATCTCAGGTCGAGACAGCAAGTTCCTCAGTACATTTTGGTCCAGTCTCTGGTCAATGTTGGACACCAAGCTCACTAAGTCCATAGCTTTCCATCCCCAAACTGATGGCCAAACAGAAGTCGTCAACAGGATGATTGTACACATTTTGCACATGTACAACTCAAAGCATCCACACACATGGGATGAGAGCCTTCCCTATGTCCAAAATAGCTATAATCAGTCTCTCCACTACTCGACTGGCCACAACCCTTTTTAGGTGGGCTTGGGATTCCAACCACTATGTCCTATTGATGTGGCCATACCATTTGCAGCTACTTAGGCAGATTCGGCTCATGTCTATTCGGAAGCCGATAAGGCAAACAGATTCATTGAGCACATCCAACATATCCGCCAGCAGGTCCATGACATTCTGGAGAAATCAAATTCCAATTACAAGCAGCGACATGATCAACATCAGGTGCCACACAAGTTTCAGGTGGGCAACAAAGTCTAGTTGCATTTGTAGAAGGAACGCCTTACCGAAGCCTATCGTAAACTCAGACACTCTGATATGGTCCTTACACCATTACCAAGGCTATGGGTGACAATGCATTTGAGCTTAGCATTCCCCCATTCCTTGGCCTGCACCCAGTGTTCAATGTGGACCACCTTCCACCATACTTCCCACCATTGCTGGACACAACAGACATTGCAGAACAACTCACACCTACAGAGTTAAATCCATATTGCATGGAGCAAGCCACAATTGATCGGATCATGGACACGTAGATCAAGAACACTCACCAGTAGAAGATCCAACTGTATCGAGTTGTCAAAGAAGGCCAACTCCTTCGCCAAGGCAAGTGGCTCACCAAGGACCAAGTTCAGCAGAACTTTCCTCATCTCATGGAGGAACTCAACACAATGGGGACCTGTTAGGGCTCCAGGAAACTCTCTTAGGTTGTAGCTCAGAGATGCCTGGTAACATATAATCTTCAATATGGTTCTAGGAACTCATTAGGATGGGTGATGGTTTGGTTCAAGCCAGATAACCACTTCTACTCTGTTTTCACTCCAGAGATGCATGAACACCCTCAGACTACAAGGCTTTAGACCACCAATGCTCAACAATTTGGGAATTAGGTGAATAGATGAAGAATACTAACCACACCAGTAGATGCATACAGAATGTATGATGGCCAGCTGCAACTAGTAAAGAAACTTGCAAATCTAATCTATCAATGCAGAGATAAGATGACAGTTATCTTGCATTAGATACAGAAGAAACCTGAGTGACCCACTCACTGATACATTCAATTGTCTAATCCAAAGATAAGATGACAGTTATCTAGCATTAGACATAGAAGAAATCATGAATACAACACTTCAGGCACAAGCTTAGAACAAAGGAGAAATGGGCATTGAGCAATTAACAGCGAAAGAAGCTTGCATTGCTGAAAATGAAGATGAGATGCTGCAAGTTACAGAATATCTATAGTCTCCAGAAGTTGAACCGAAACACAATTGCCAACATCGATTACATCTTTCTTCCAGCTATTTATAACCTATCATTACAATGGCCCTTAGCCATTTAGGGATGGAGGGTCTTAATGTACCACTAACTACCATTAACTGTCTGATAGCGTCTTTGAACGTAGTTGCTTTCTCCATTATGAAAACCTGATCAGCAGTGGAGATCCATGACTGTTTAATTCAGTTGTTGAGTCGTGCTGTGTCCTTTTCTCCTCCGGCCATGATCTTCTCTTAATTCGGTTTCATGGTCAAACTGTTGCCAGACTGACAGAGTCGGCCATCTTCTTCTTCGCGTAGCAGACAGGACGTGGGGTATGGAGTGCATGGGCAGATGAACAGTGGTGAGTGATCATGAATGGTGGCCGTCAGATCAAGGGAGATGTGTGGTGGAGATCGCTTTTTGGAGGCTAGCAGTCGTGATGGGAGCGGAACATGTCCAGGCCGTTAGATCTTCAGGCGAGCAGATCAGATGGTTAGCGGGCGGCGGAGATGAACGAGTGATAATGCACGAGGTGGTTTGCTTTAAGTGGAAACAACTTTTATCGAGTGGGAATCGGGCGATAAATAGTAAGTGTCAGAACTCACCCAATGCCATTCAATGGATGACACATAGTGGTGGGGAAAGAGAAAAACCGCCCTCATCGGGCGGGTACTTTTCGCGCTTGTTGTCTGCGCGATATGGGCGCTGACCGTTAGATCTGGCGGGGTTGATCTAACGGTGGAGAATGATCGGGCATGATGCATTGATCGGGAGGAATGTGGGCCGTTGGATCGGCGGGAAAAGATCAACGACAGAGGGAGGTGGAATTACGAGGCGCCCTCGGGAGCTATGCTAACGACACGTATGGCAAATGGGTAAGGTTTTATGGGGGTTTTTGGCTAATTCGCTTGGGGCTAAGGTTAAAGAGGGTTTTTTCGGGGTAGGAAGGTTAATTTAGGAAATGGGACGGGTAGAGTGTGAGCGGGGTAAAAGAAGAAGGGGAATGATGGCCCATGTGGGACCCCTTTAAGAATAGCGAAGTAGATTGAGCCTTTCCTTCATCCTTCAATAAAGTCAGCACTACATCTTAGGGCTAACAGGACCATTGCTTCCTAAGGGGGAGGAATGATCCAGGTGGATATTGGTGGCCACCCTCCAATCCCACTTGGACCCCCACCATTGTTTCTTTCAGTTTTTCAATTTCCTTAATTGTAGCACAGTTTACTATTTTTAGCAGTTTTTCGGGTCCTAAACTTCTGAATCCATTTTGAGGTCCTAAACAACGTTTTTTTGGCAGTCTACCACTAGTTATTTTTGCCTAAAATCATCTCTTCCATCGTATTCCTCAGAGAGATCTTTCCAATGGGTTATCATGCGCGTCAAACGGAGATAATATGACCAAGTCGCGACCCCAGGAAGTTGGTTGTCCAACTCGCCCCAATGGGACCCATAAACACTTGGTGTTACATCTCCTCAGGTTAGGGTTTTGGTTGTTTAGGGTTTTCTCTTATTATTCAATAATAAAAAGGTCGTTAAGCCTCATTGTAACGCAGTTCAGAGGCATGTAGCCGCCACATCTCTTCTCGGAGATAAGCTACCATCGCTCGAGCTAGTCTTATTTCCATTATGTTTGTAAGCATATTTCAGTGTTTGATATTAATGAAATGAAGTGTTATTTCCACTGAATCTTTGTATTTATGGTTATATCTGTAATTTGTGGCGTTCCTCTTTAAATCCGGATCAGGTTCACAACTGGACGAACGAACGATGCATGTGAAGAGATGTGATCGCGAACGGATGATCATGCAAAGATGTGTTCACGGATAGACGGACGAGAAAACATGCAAGATGTGATCACAGACGGATGAACGGACAAACATGCACCTTTCGCGAACAAATGAGCTTGTCAAGCCTTCCACCATACAAGCAAGAAGCAACGTGCTAAAGCAACATCAAGCGAACCAACGACCATCGAAGACTCCGTACACTTTGCCATGCGGAGGTGAAGCTGTAACACACCATGAAGACATCCATCACCCAGTAGCACTACAGCTCGACATACACTCCAGCAGCATCACGAACGTACCAGCACTGTCATGTCAAGTTGTGTCATGAGTCATGTCGTCCACATCTCTACTGTGGGCCATGTTGTCAATCAATGTAATGTAACGTCGAAGTCCAAGAGACCCAATTGTTGTACAAAGAGTCATGTAAAGTCGAAAAGTCATGGAAGTCACAACCACAAGGGTCAGTTTCAACCTTAGCTATAAATACCCCCTCATTTGTACATGCAAAGGAATTTTCACCTCAACTCCTCCCACATAGCCAAGAGAGTTTGTTATCTTTTCTTTGAGGAGTAAGCAGTGGCTCCAACGCCCCTCACACGGGGTTAGTGATGTATGGTGTAACGATGTATCTTGGAACTTTCGCCTAATTCAGAAGCCTTCTTACAAGCCAACACATTTTCACACATGTATTGTATATGTTGTAAGACTAATATTTAACACTTGCAAAGCATGTTGCTCGAACCTGTGTTTAACACTTGAACTAATTCACTTGTTGTAATACACATATGTTAATGGAAATGTATTGTATATGTTGTTAACGTTGTCTCGCCTGTGTAGACTACTCCCTCGGACATCAGACAGACCTTTCACGTAAAACTTGCTATAACGACCGTTGCACTCATGCGGACTAATCCACTGAGTGTTATACGTGTTGTCTTCCCTTATGTGTTGTGACTCTGACATCTGTGTGGACTATTCCGCCGGAAGTTGTGCATGTCTTGTTGTGTTATGTGTTCCTAGCAAAGTTGGGACTTCTCCCAACTGACTTGGGGCTCACTCTCACCCTCTCTCCCTCTACAGTGAAAGAACCATTGACACAAGTAACACTTACACTCAATAGGCACACGAACCTCACTTCTCAAAGACAAAGCAGACCACTCTCCTCTTCTAACAAGAAAGAGTTGTCGTGCGTCCTGTTGAGGGCCCCGAAATCGGGTCAATAACAAGGGGGATACCCACCCGGTCGGGAACCTGGTTGGCGGATCCGTGCCCGTTTGGTGTAGCGGGTCCGACTGGGGGTAATGGGACCAGTTTCCCAATATGAGGGGTGTGTGTGTGTGTAGAGTTTGATGGTATTGATTTAGGGGTATTTTAAGCTAATTTAATTCTAACTTCTAAACTAACTCTATGCTATTGTAATCTAATGAAAAACAATACATCTAATCTACGCTAACCCAGGGTATTTTTCTTCTATTATGCGATCTAAAAAGATTTCGAACAATAGCTGGTAATAAAGATCATTCAGCTATTATAAGAATATAAATCAATTAAGATGAACCATTCTGCATAAGAAGTTAGGCAAAACAGTTGTGAACATCATATCGCATAATTAGTTATTCATATGTCAAGCACAAATAAATGACTCCACCGTACAGGAGTGCCAAATGGTAATACACACATTCATACATTAACATATAAAGAACTCAGCTGCATATCACTTTAGGAATACAAGCAGAAATTAGTCAAGAGATAAAAGTACCATTTATGACTGATTTCACTAATAAACTTCAAGCAATAACGATTTATTTCTACTTGTTCTAATATCTGCTAAGAGTACAGAAGTGCAACATCAGTAACAAACATTAAAATGCAAACATAAATAAATCTCGATCCATCCATTCATCAAAAACCCCCTCCAATGGTGCAAAAGTGCATGTTCTGAGGACAAGTTTTTTGACAGATTTCCGGACCCTTCTCCAAATGCCATGAGAAGGGTTAAATACTACTAACTAATTAATCTTAATTACACAAATTTAGGGAACGGCTTCAAATGACCGCCCTTTTACTAAAAGCAAATTTATTTCTAAAAATCAAATCTAATTTCTAACCATTTTTGTATCTGCTCCTTAGTGCTGTAAGCAATGCGCTGTTCGCCGTGAAAGAGTCGGCTGGTTGTCCTTTCCTTTTGTTCGAGCTTGAAAATTAGAAATGACAAGAGCTGGCACCTCTTTCTGATAGACTAGAAGATATTTTCGAAAACCTTTCTCTAGCTGGGTGTATTCGTTGTGCGTATACTTAGTACAACCCAGGTTCCTTTCGAACTGATTTTGTTGTTGCTATTTCGGTTTCCGGTCGTGCGAATGACTCAATGAGTTAGGAGTCGCGTTGTATGGACAATCCCCTGTATCGAGAATTGCTTCCATTCTTTGTTCCAGGCTTTTCTGGAGCGTCCTCCTTCTTTTGCGTTTCTCTTTTTGCTTTACCCAGTCTGAGCTTCAAGATCTTTTGCAAACACGCTGCTTTTGTGCGCCTTTGACTCTGAGTCCTGGATAGTCTATTTTCATCAGCGCCTGTTGGGCGATACTCTGGAATCCGCGGTCCTGCTGCATGCGGCATCCATTTGCGGAGGCATCTTCTCTCTGTTACCCCATTGGCGCTTTCCTCTTTTCCTTAGATGTTTCCTGCATATAGATTTATATCAGTTACATGTCTTGCAGTTTACGCAAAGAAGAAGAGAAATGACGAAAAGATTGACATGAAAGCATTAAGTTCTAATGAATGCGTAATTCTGACACTCATCATGATTTGACTCTTCGAAAAACGCGATACAATCATTCTTGGATACTGAAGCATGCGATCATTAATTTCCCTTAAGGTGCGCGCTCAATTTTGGGTTTACCGTTTATGTCGGAGAATTATTGCGATGAGTCCTTTCTGCGATTGAAATCGCAGTATCGAGGACTACGACGTCATTAAGTGTTATCGCAAATTGCCAATATCGCAGATTGCAGCTTTGAATGATCGCAGATCGCGAGATCGCAAGATCGCAAGGTTTTCGCTTTATCACTCTGTGCTGCTTATGCGACATTGCGACGTGCGACGTCGCATATCGGCCGTTGGCGATTCCTTAGGTTTTCCTTTTTTGAGCGTTTTTAATGCACGCGATGCGATGGGTTCTCGCGTCGCTCTTTTTCAGTGTATTTATGCGCTTTGGGAAAACGCTTCTCTCTACCTTTGCGACGCGATATAGCTCTTAGGGAGTTAATACAAAAGATTTTTTAAACAAAATATTTTTTGGATTTTTGGTTAAGGGTCCCCCTTTGCTTGATGTTATTACTAATATCAAACAAAGAGGGGGGGTTGTTGGTGACCACAACAATGGCGATTCACTGTGAAAAACCAGTTATCTCTGCTTTTCTATTGACCGTTCACTTCCGAAACAGCAAAATTTTTATATGTCTAAATTTTGTTATGGACAGATAGAGTAGATTACCCCTCACCTTGTCAATCGATACTTTGTCTCAACCTTTTTATATCCCAATTGCTTGCTTCCTCAAGCTTTTTCTTGCATTCGCACCAGATATTACTTGGTCTTGATTAAAGATAAAATAAGGTCTTCTCTGCGTACTGGCTTAAAAGTATGCTCATTTGTCGTAGGTAGAGCCTCTGCTGCCCGCAAGCGTCCATAGCCTCGACAGGGTTACCATGTTATCCAGCAATGATCCTTTTTCCTGCTTGAGCTTACTCGCAACATTCCAGAGAAAAAAAATCCTTTTTTGACACACTTTTCCTTTTTTAATTCTCTAAAGAACAATGTCTTGGTTTGGTGGCCAAATTATGACACAGTCATTCACTTGATTTACACTTTTGCTGAACAAGCCGACTCGTGATGAGACCTCTTGTCTTTTGATTGCAACAATCTTAAGTCGTTGCCCTGTTTTGATAGACAGTATTGGCAAAGTCAGCAAGTTATAATATCTGTGATCATGATAAGCCGACTCGTGATGAGACCTCTTATTCTTTGAGATATAGTGTTTTCCTTGGATTGTTTCTCTGAATGCTGCAATTTCCTTTTAGCAGGGAGGAAGTCATTGTTTTTCCTTAAGAAAGCTCTGGACGACAATAATAGATTTTTTGAAAACAACAGTTTTGCAGAGAATACTCATTTTATTATTGATGATACCTTTCATTGTGCTGATACAAAACAATTCTTTACCAAAGGTTGCTTTCGTCAAAGTTTTTTTTGAGGTTGAAACTAATATCGTAATCAGGGTGAAGTTAACTCTATTTGTCAATAATAAAATTCAGATTTTTCAAAAATTTTGCTATTTGTACAAGCGAAATCAAAATCTGATAGAGAATTGGCGTGCTCTTTCATGAATCCTTTTAAATGATCATTTACAACCGGTTTTATTCATAAAAAGAGAAAAACAAAACAAAATAAAAACTAAAAACTAAAAATTAAATCTATCCTACAAAAATTAGAAGAATTCTCTTCTATGGAAAATACATTTTGAGAATTTGTCCATTCACAGGCAGAGAATCTCTCTTGCCTGTTAAATCCTGCAACACAAAAGTCGATGGGCCTATGACCTCTACAATCTGAAAAGGACCAAGCCACAGCTTCTGGACTTTCGTATGTTTGCCCTTTTCTTCATGAGCCTTATCCCATTTTAAAACTAAATCACCCATCTGAAAGTTTTTTCTGGTCATGATGCTTGAGTCAAAAGAAGATTTTATTAGCGCTTGGTGATGAACATGGGTTTTCCTAGCTTGTTCTCTTTGCTCTTCTAGTTTGATTATTTCCATTTGTCTTAATCGTAAAGAGGAAGTAGATGCTTCATCGATATATTGCACTAAAGACAAAGAAGGAATGACTAGGTGAGTCGGAAGAACCACTTCTCTCCCATAAACTAAATTAAAGGGAGAAGTGCCGATAGAAGCTTTCTTTGTAATTCTATCTGCCCATAAGGCGTTTACCAGCGCTTTGTGCCAATTCTTTTGGTTTTGGTCGACTGTCTTTTTAATAATCCTGATTAGGTTCTTGTTTGTTGATTCGGCCAACCCGTTACCTTGTGGATAGTAGTTGGCAGAATACTTCAGTTTGAACCCTCTTTTGAGCGCAAACTGAGTCATTGCATTTCCAGAAAAATATGATGCATTATCAAACATTAATGCCGTTGGCAATCCAAACCTAGTGATGATAAACTGATCTATGAATTCAATAATGTTTTCAGAATTAGCTATCTTGAGAGGAACTGCTTCTACCCATTTGGTAAAATAGTCAGTTGCCGTGAGGATATACCTATGCTGTTTAGAAGAGTGAGGAACGATCTCACCTATTATGTCCAGGCCCCATTGACTGAACAGTTGCTCAATGTTAACCGGCTGCAGTGGCATGGATGACTTCTTTTGTTTCCCTGCAGCAGTCTGGCAGACTTGGCATCTCCTTACGTAGTTGTATGAGTCTTTGAACAGCATGGGCCAGTAATATCCTGCACGCAAGATTTTATGGGCGGTGGCTTCTCCAGCATAGTGTCCACCTGCTGGTCCATCGTGAAGTTCCTGCAAAACCTTTTCGGCTTCAGTATTCTCAAGACATTTAAGAAGCACAGAATCGTAATTTCTTTTAAACAGAAAATCATTTATGAGCTGGTATTGTTTAGCTTTCAACCTCAGGGCTCTCTTCTTGGTGTGATCCAGGTGAAATGGAGCATACTCGTTCTTAAGAAAATAAATGGTGTCAGCATATAATGATTCTGCGTCATTTAGGCTTACCTCATACGTGTGTACCTCTTCAGACGAGTTCTCAGGAATTTGCGATGCTCCAGCTAACATCTTGCAGAAGCCTTGACCTCTCACGATGTGTGCTGGCTTGATCTCAAGATCGTATTCTTGTAAGGTGGTGATCCAATTCGCTCTCTTTTCGTCCACGTCCTTCTGTATCAGGAGGTTTCTTACCACTGGGAACGGTACTATGACTTTGGTATGGGCTTTTAGCAAGAAAGGTCTGAAATATTTGATCGCTTTGAAAATGGCATATGCCTGTTTCTCTACGTCTGAGTAATTAAGTTCAGCACCTTGTAAGTTCGAGCTAAAGAATGCGATTGGAGCTTCTGCCTTTTCTTCATTCGCTTGAGTTAAAATCGCAGCATAGGATCTCTCTGAGGTAAACGTGTATAAGATAAAAGGTTCTGAAAAAATTGAGGTTGCTAGAGATGGAGCGTTGATGATAGCTTGTTTGATTAAGTTGAATGCTTCGTGCTCATCTAGACCCCATTTGAAATTTGAATTCTTTTTTATCATATTTTGTAAGGGAGAAATAATACGTGAAAAATCCGGGACAAATCTTTTGACAAAATTGATCTGTCCAAGGAAGGATTGCATGGCTTTCTTGTTATGGGGCATGGATATCTCGGAAATTTCCTTGATTCTGTCGAGTTCTATGTGAATACCAGATTTCGACACTATGAATCCGAGCAATTTCCCTTCGCTTAATGCAAAGAAAGATTTCTTTGGGTTGAGCAAAATCCCATACCTCAAACACCTTTGAAAGATTTGCTTCAAATCTTTGAGATGGTTGCTTCGTTTTTTGGAGTACACTGTTATATCATCCAGGTAAATCACTACTGATTTATTGACTAACCCTTTAAATGCGATGTCCATCGCTCTCTGAAAGGTAGCTCCGGCATTGATCAGACCAAATGGCATCTTCTGATATGCATAAGTGCCCCATTTGGTTCAGAACGTAGTCTTTAACTGATCATCGGGATGCACCAGTACTTGATTGTATCCTGAAAATCCATCCAGGAAAGACATTAATTCTGAGCCTGCTACTGCCTGTAATATTTGTTCCATAGGTGGGAGGGGAAAGTTATCTTTCTGACAGGCTTTGTTGAGATTTCGGAAATCGATACAGATTCTAATGTCTCCGTTTTTCTTCCTAACGGGTACCATATTGGACACCCATTTGGAATGCCTGACGGGGAAAATTATTCTAGCTCTCAACAACTTATTAAGCTCAGTTTTTATCTGATTTTCTAAGTTAGGGTGCATTTTTCTGAGCTTCTGCTGGACAGGTTTTTCATTGTCAATCATAGGGATAGTGTGTTGAATGATAGAAGTGTTGTAAGTCTTCAGCTCATCGTAATTCCAGGAAAAAACGTTTTTGTACTGTCTCAGAAGACGGATGTATGCTGATTTCTCTTCAGGGGCTAGGCCGTGGCCTAGGTTAACGTTTTGTGGCTTCTCGTCGGTTCCTAGGTTCACCGATTCATAGTTCAGAGTTGAACTGTAGAGTTTGGCATTAGCTGACCTTTTGAACCGACTTTTCAAATCATATAAATCTTCTAACTTGACCACCGATTTGGGTATAGCATTGTCAGTGCTACTTTGTTGTATTTGGTGATCATGATGGCCTTCGTCGATTATCTGATTTGAGTAGGATCCTTCAAAGGTGAGGAAACTTACGATGTTTGGATCGTCGTTGAATACTCTCCAGTTGGTGATGTTGTCAGGGATGGACGGTCTAAAGATTAATTCTATTGAAAACCTATCAGGACTAAAATCTTCGGAAGGAATCAGTCTAGAGGCTACGTTAGCTAACAGGTCTGCGCTCGCGTTTTGAATTCTTGGAATTGACGAGATGTTGAATGCTATGAAATTTGCAGTGAGATCTTGAACTAACGATTGATAGTGCTTTAAATGACTTGACAGGCAGTGTATGGTGTTACGTACATGTTTTACGACGATCTCAGAATCTCCAAAGACTTGAAGATACTTAACGTTCAATCCGATTGCTTTGTATAGGCCTTGAACCAAGGCTTCGTACTCCACTGTGTTGTTCGTGCAATCGAACTCAAGTCTGCATGTGAGCATAATCTTGTTCCCGTCCGGGCTGATCAGAACACATCCTGCTCCTGCTCCCTCATTGGATTTAGACCCGTCAAAATATAATTTCCAAAATAAAGATGTATTTACAGAATTATCTAAAAAACTAAAACATTTTGAGTCATCAGTTTGGGAGAAATTTTCAACTTGGGATAAAACTGAATTCTCTAAGTAAGGTGAAATATGAGCATTGAAATTGCCGAGGAAAGAATCTGCTGCGTAATTGCCTACAATGCTGCTATTGTATGTTATGGCTTCATTTTCTCCTTCTAGTTCTGTCACTATGTATTTTTGGTGCAACTCTCGTTCAACCTTTATCTGATTTGGTTTACCATTGTATGGTAACCACATGTGCGACCAGTCGGTTGAGAAATATCCGTGGAGTTTCTCCGACCAATCCCTGCTAAGAATCAAACCATAGAACTCAGGGATATCAGCTACTAGAATGTCGATAACCTGACACACTTTTGGGTTAGACGACAATCTTATGGTCACCTGATTAAGTTCACCAATCACTTCGACTTGGGATCGATCAAGTTGAACTATACGTACTGCGGATTTTTGAGGTTGCACATTCAATTTGGCACATATTGACCTAGGTAAAATATTCGTTGAAGCACCAGAATCGACCAAGCAATTGTGCACGTTTTTATTGAAGATTTCATATGTGAGAAGAAAAGGACGAGTATGAGATCTTGATCTTCCTCCAATCAAGGCGATGTCATTTGGATCAATCTTATTGATCGCGTTGGTTGGAGGCCTTCCCAGATTGTGGGAAGCTACAGCTGTAGGTAAAGATGTAGTAGGCACAGCATGTAATTCTTTCATCATTATTTTATGCTGGTGTTTCAACTTACTCAATTCATAAAGAGTGATGTTAGCCCTAGTCTTCTTCATGTCATCAATGATGTTATACTCCATTTCATCCGACACTATCAGTGTTCTTGATGGAGGTGCTTGATCAGATTGGACTGGGCTAAACTGGGTCGCTTTAGCAGTTGTCTTTTTTGTTGCGACCTTATCTTTTGTTGCAGGGCTTGCGCCCTTTTGTTTTGGGGTAGTTTGGGGAGGATCAAGTTGATTTCTGCTTCTCGTGCTAACAGGAAATGCTTCTTGATCCTCTTCTTGTGGGAGGATGAAATCCCACATTCCTTGTAGTTCCACCACCTCTTCATCGTCGGTCTGCCCTTCAGTGGTATTCTCTTCTTCTTCTTCTTCAGATTCGACATTTGAGACAGCGTTGGGTGGCTTCGTCTCCATGGGAGGGTTTCTTTTAAAAGTCCTGAAAGGCTTTCTTGAAGATGTTTCTGCTACTTGTTTTCTTATATCAATCATCTCATTGGACATGGCCTTTAATACTTTTTGTAATCCTTCCATATCGAAAGGATCTTTCGTTTGCTTCTTCTTGGTGTCTTCTTTGAAAGAGATCTTCTTAGATTTACGTTCTTCAATTGCAGATCTCTTTTCAAGGGCTACTACGCGTTTTTCAACTGCTAACGCCTCTGTCAAGTTGTCAACTAAGGTGGTCTTGTTTGCCCTATCTACGAAGATAGCCAAGTTTGGAGGTAAAGCCGTGATGTACCACTCACATCTTACTTCCTCGCTGGGTTGTGAAGCAGCAGGGATTTTGTTGAGGATCTTATTGAACCGTAAGTTAAAATCTTTAATGGGTTCTCTATCCTCAGCCTTAAGATTAGATAGGTCATTGATCAATGTCGTCGTGGATCTGTCATCACCAAACTTGGTGAGGAACTGACTTTGAAAAATGTCCCAGCTTGTGATGGATCCGGAAGGTAACGAAAAGTACCACGACCTGGCTGTTCCTTGCATTGTATAAGGGAAAAGCCGGACAACAGCGTCTTCGTTAGTAACTCCATTGAGATTAACAGAAAGCATGAAATTATTGATATGTTCTTCGGCTAGCATGCCTGTTTCTGGATTGAATTTAGGCAGCCACTTCTCAGGATGGGCCGGTATAGGGCTCAGGGGTGGAGGCATTAAAACCGCCCCAGGATTGTTCCATGGAGACTGGGCCATCGTTGAGCTGCTAGTCAATGGAAGTGCAGAAGATGATCTCTGATGCTGAGAAGATGGAGATATTATGATCTTCGATGATCGCGGAGGAAGGGTTGCGGAAGATGGATGAGTGATCTGGGGTGAAGATGTGGGTGGCTGACTTCGCGGTGAGGGAGTTGAAATGGACGAGGTAGATGAAAGAGTCTCTCTGTCAGACTCTGGAAGTGCTTTCCTTGCTCTTTTCCTAGTGGGGAGAGGGATTTCAGTTGGCTGGATGCCAAAATTTTCACTCTTCAATCTGATCAGGGGATGAGCAGGATTGTACTGCGAAGTCATGCTGCCTTTAGATTTATCAGACCTCTGAGTAAAAATAGAGAATCCCTGGAATTTACGAATCAAAGTTTGAAGTTCAGGGGGATCAATGATAAGTTGGTCTGATATATTAGAGTGTGTAGCAGCGGTGGATGCCCGAGTGACTTCTAGCTCCGAGTTTAATCGTACCGGAGAAGTCGAGGGAGTTGGTGAGGGTGATTTGCTCTCATAATGGTATTTAGATTTTGACTTATGTGCCATTCATAGCTCGTGCCCTCCTTCTAGCGCCAAATATGTTGAGGGCCCCGAAATCGGGTCAACAACAAGGGGGATACCCACCCGGTCGGGAACCTGGTTGGCGGCTCCGTGCCCGTTTGGTGTAGCGGGTCTGACTGGGGGTAATGGGACCAGTTTCCCAATATGAGGGGTGTGTGTGTGTGTAGAGTTTGATGGTATTGATTTAGGGGTATTTTAAGCTAATTTAATTCTAACTTCTAAACTAACTCTATGCTATTGTAATCTAATGAAAAACAATACATCTAATCTACGCTAACCCGGGGTATTTTTCTTCTATTATGCGATCTAAAAAGATTTCGAACAATAGCTGGTAATAAAGATCATTCAGCTATTATAAGAATATAAATCAATTAAGATGAACCATTCTGCATAAGAAGTTAGGCAAAACAGTTGTGAACAGCATATCGCATAATTAGTTATTCATATGTCCAGCACAAATAAATGAATCCACCGTACAGGAGTGCCAAATGGTAATACACACATTCATACATTAACATATAAAGAACTCAGCTGCATATCACTTTAGGAATACAAGCAGAAATTAGTCAAGAGATAAAAGTACCATTTATGACTGATTTCACTAATAAACTTCAAGCAATAACGATTTATTTCTACTTGTTCTAATATCTGCTAAGAGTACAGAAGTGCAACATCAGTAACAGACATTAAAATGAAAACATAAATAAATCTTGATCCATCCATTCATCAAAAACCCCCTCCGAGGGTGCAAAAGTGCATGTTCTGAGGACAAGTTTTTTGACAGATTTCCGGACCCTTCTCCAAATGCCATGAGAAGGGTTAAATACTACTAACTAATTAATCTTAATTACACAAATTTAGGGAATGACTTCAAATGACCGCCCTTTTACTAAAAGCAAATTTATTTCTAAAAATCAAATCTAATTTCTAACCATTTCTGTATCTGCTCCTTAGTGCTGTAAGCAATGCGCTGTTCGCCGTGAAAGAGTCGGTTGGTTGTCCTTTCCTTTTGTTCGAGCTTGAAAATTAGAAATGACAAGAGCTGACACCTCTTTCTGACAGACTAGAAGATATTTTCGAAAACCTTTCTCTAGCTGGGTGTATTCGCTGTGCGTATACTTAGTACAACCCAGGTTCCTTTCGAACTGATTTTGCTGTTGCTATTTCGGTTTCTGGTCGTGCGAATGACTCAATGAGTTAGGAGTCGCGTTGTATGGACAATCCCCTGTATCGAGAATTGCTTCCGTTCTTTGTTCCAGGCTTTTATGGAGTGTCCTCCTTCTTTTGCGTTTCTCTTTTTGCTTTACCCAGTCTGAGCTTCAAGATCTTTTGCAAACACGCTGCTTTTGTGCGCCTTTGACTCTAAGTCCTAGATAGTCTATTTTCATCAGCGCCTGTTGGGCGATACTCTGGAATCCGCGGTCCTGCTGCATGCGGCATCCATTTGCGGAGGCATCTTCTCTCTGTTACCCAATTGGCGCTTTCCTCTTTTCCTTAGATGTTTCCTGCATATAGATTTATATCAGTTACATGTCTTGCAGTTTACGCAAAGAAGAAGAGAAATGACGAAAATATTGACATGAAAGCATTAAGTTCTAATGAATGCGTAATTCTGACACTCATCATGATTTGACTCTTCGAAAAACGCGATACAATCATTCTTGGATACTGAAGCATGCGATCATTAATTTCCCTTAAGGTGCGCGCTCAATTTTGGGTTTACCGTTTATGTCGGAGAATTCTTGCGATGAGTCCTTTCTGCGATTGGAATCGCAGTATCGAGGACTGCGATGTCATTAAGTGTTATCGCAAATTGCCAATATCGCAGATCGCAGCTTTGAATGATCGCAGATCGCGAGATCGCAAGATCGCAAGGTTTTCGCTTTATCACTCTGTGCTGCTTATGCGACATTGCGACGTGCGACGTCGCATATCGGCCGTCGGCGATTCCTTAGGTTTTCCTTTTTTGAGTGTTTTTAATGCACGCGATGCGATGGGTTCTCGCGTCGCTCTTTTTCAGTGTATTTATGCGCTTTGGGAAAACGCTTCTCTCTACCTTTGCGACGCGATATAGCTCTTAGGGAGTTAATACAAAAGATTTTTTAAACAAAATATTTTTTGGATTTTTGGTTAAAGAGGGGGGGTTGTTGGTGACCACAACACATCCTTCAGTGTCACCTTGGGGAAAGCCCACCAAAGCTGGATTTCGAACAGTAGTGGGGAGACGCAGAAATCAGTTTCGCCACGACGATCTATATGGAAGGGCAGTTTCTTCGATGCTTTCTCGTCGAAAATGAGGAGCAAGAGGGAGAATATTTCTAGCAGGAAAATTCGGTCACGTAGATCTCCCATTTTTCCAGAATCTGTTGATTTCTTTGTACAAATTTATAACGGAAAAACTCCTGCTCGTTGCAAGATCACTGAAGGAAAGGTTGGGCATAAATCTGGAGAGTTTGCCTCTGCACGGAAACGAAAACCTCTGAGAACCTATATCGGGCCGGGGAGAAAGGGGAAAAGGTAAAAAATATTTAAGATAATGGCAACCGGGCCATCATACCGAATGGGAATCCCACACCAAACGGTGTGAGGTCTAGTTGGGACTTCATACCGAGGTGATCCCCTGAATGTTGGCGGGTCCAGCACCGTCAACATTTCTGGTGCTAGAAGGATGGAAGCCAGTTGTATATGGCTAAACATCCTCTCACACTCATTCATCAACCATCTGGTCAAGGTAGTAACTCGCACTCCCTCTCACCTACCCATGACTCTACAGTTGGTTACTCCTCACTTCCCAGGACTTAACACAAAATTCGATATCACCACCTTCACTCTGTCTGTCCCATCACTTACCAGTTCGTAAAAGTAGTCGGACTGATCCCATGCATACAACATCTTCCATACGCATCAACAAAGACAAAATCCACTCCTACAGGGGTTGTTGTATCATCAGTGGAAGAAGCAGTCCTTGCCACACTTGAAGGTCTAGCAGAAGCTATTGAAGACGGAGAGGAACCTTCGGTCTTCCGGTAAGGTGAACAAGACACCCTTGTGATCTTGGGATCAAACTCCGGTACAGGAGGCGGAGGGGAAGGCAGTAGAGGAGGCAGAGGCGGAGACGAACCAATGGACTCAAAGTCGGAACCCTCAGATTCTAAAAGAGAGGAGGAGGACGAAGAAGAAGAAGATATGGCTGACCCAAATATGGAATGGATGACTCAGGGACCATTGGCTCTCTTGGTTGTTTTGCACAAGATGCTGAAAAGAACGAAGAGAATGAACATCAAGTTCAACCCTGACAGAATAGTGAAGGTAGAAGATCATTTGGACAACTTCTACCTACAGTTGTAGACCCTTGAGGTATGGCATGATGACGTAGCTTGTATATTGTTCCCATGTACCTTGGACGGTCGTGCAGCTGCATGGTATCACAACCTTCCACCAAACTCCATACGGAACGCATTCCAACGCATGTTCCTTGAAAATTTTGTTGATGACAAGACCCCAGCTATGTTACTGAAAGAATTGGGTAGCCTGAAGATGGAGGGGAAAGAAAAGGTAAAAGACTTCAACGAGAGGTTTACACGCATATTGAAAAAATTTGCGATGGACACCAAACCTCATAACTCCATCACTATTGATTACTACACGTCCACACTGTCGACCAGCATTGTGTAGTTCGTCAAGCGAGTTGCGAAACCAACACTCTTGGAAATATATGAAGAGGCTATTGTTGTCGAAAAAGACCTACGCACGATTGGAGTCATCAAGGATGATGAACCAGCAAAGGACTCCAGAGACGCGAGCAGGAATTCCCAAGTGATGGCGAGCAAGGGTAGAGACAAGGAAGCAAATGATATTGAAACCCTCACTCGCCTCATCAAGAACTTAACAACGGAAGTGTCTGAGCTTAAACAACGGAAAATAGACACATTTGCAAGCAGCCATCCGCCTAGACAGAGACAGGGAAGCAACTCATCAGGCAGCAACTGGTCCGCTCAAAAAAATACGTAGAGCTTTGTGTTCAATGTCGATCAGTGCGTAGATCCCGAGTTCTATTCGTTCCACGAAGAACATCACCCCGAGAACTTTTGTTCGGACTAGAAGCGAGTCACAAACTCGGTATACAGTCATACACTCGATGCAGAGAGCAGTATGCAGGAGCAACCAGATGACAGAGATAATGATGAAGGTATTGCACCTGATGAAGCATCAAGTTTTGGGCATGTGGTGAACGCATATCAGTGCTCGCATGAAATGCCGAGGACAAACACCTAGAAGCAGCCCCCAAGAAAAAATGACCATTACAATATTAGGAGTAAAGGGGCTCCCCCCACACTTGGGGAAATGCAAGATAAGATGAGACTATTGATGAGGAGGGTTGATCCACCGGCTACCCCAAAGCAAAAAACACAAAACAATTCCGGGAAGACAGTGGTAGACAAGAGTACATCCATGAGCAGAAAGTTGCAAAACACTTCGCCGAACAACACGAACATCCATCCTACTCCAGACACCTCAGTAAGTATACCACTTATGGACTACAACATTGTTGATGATATGAAGAAAACTCGAGTGAACATCAATTTTTTCGAGTTAGCTAAGATCTAGAGTCAACGAGATATCCTGTTGCACGCATTGGGATAGACAGCAACAAACAGTGCAGCCTCTACCAGCAAGGAAGCAAGCACACCCCTCAGATCACATTCCACTGTGCTCAATACACTTCGAATGGAAGAAGTGAACTCAGGTTGCCCTCCATTCCTACTATCTTTTGAATTTTTCAATTTCAATGTTCACAACTGCTTGGTTGATTCTAGCGTGGCAGCCAAAGTCATGCCACTCTCCATTGCAAAGAATATCAATGCACAATGGAGAGAGACCTCCACGTGAATCATCCAACTTGATCGAACATCAATACTAGCCAATGGTGAACTACGAGACATGATCATCCGACTATCTCATGACAGTCTAGTCCACCAATGCATCAACACAGTTGTGTTGGACATACTGGAAGCATATGGTCTACTACTCAGCAGAGACTGGTCCAGCAATCAAGATGAATATTTTTCTACAGACTAGTCTCACATGTGGCTTTCCTACAAGAGCAAATGCAACCAAATCCGGGTGTTCTGAGAGGTATATGAAACACAATGTCACTCCCCTTAATGGTGAGAATGAACCGTTGGCCTTCGCAAAACTCATGTTTGGCAACTGCCTCCTGGAGACAACTTTGGAGTGTTATCCTGCACGGTCAACTCCAACCCCACCAGACACACAGTTGGGTATCCTTCCTTGCTCAACTGATGGTAATGAAACTTGTAAAGTTCATTGTACCAATAATAGTAGAAGTAGCAGCAATAGTAGTATGTGCAGTAGTAGCAGTAGTACAAGCATGTCAAACGGTCAGTGTACTAACAAGTTGTGGGCCATGGATTTTGACGAATCAAAGACACATAACGGATCAAGGACCGGGTATATTTTAGTCACTCAAAACAATAGGAAATTCATGATTTCAAACTTCTTGGAGTTTGAATGCACAAACAACAGCGATGAGTATGAAGCACTCATGTTGGGCTTACAAAGGACCATCAGCCCCAATGTGGTTGCACTCAAAGTGATACTACACTCTGCCACCAGTGTTGATACTTTCAAGGAAATAACAACTGATGAAGGTAAGCACGAGAAGCTTCTGAAAACTGCAGCTCAGGGCCAGAAAGGCAACCCCATCCTCAAGGGGTTGGGTTCTCTCAACAAGCTCTATGATTTGCAGAACTTTGGTCAAGGGCCAGGAAACGGTAGAACACACAAGCCCACCACTACGAACGAACAAAAAAACCTGGGGACCAATCACGATCCTAAGATAGTCAGTCTCGATACAAACTACATGTCGCAGCAGTGGCCATCTTTTGACTGCCTGATAAAACTGTAGTGGGATCTATTCACGTGGGTAGATGACAACCTGAGTACATACGACACGCGAATAACCCAACATGGGATTCCAGGCAAAGGAGGAGCCAAACCATTACTGCAAAAGTCATGTAAAACACATATGTCGTTTAAACTCCTTACACAGAAAGAATTGGCTAAGTTGTTGGATGTTTGGGTTACTTACAAAGTTTTTCACCATACGTGGGTTTCTAATTTAAGTTATGCACGTAAGAAATCCGGGGAAATTCGCTTATGCATCGATTTTAGAAACTTGAACCACTCCTGGAATAAAAACAACTACTCCGTGACATCATCAAAGCCTATGCTACACGTAGTGTTTGAAGTAGCAATATCATCCTCACCTAAAGGTCTTTTGGGATACCGCCAAATTCTGGTAGTGGAATGTTATGAAACCAGCTCACAAAAAGATAGAAAAGATAGATCAACGCCTTAGAATTCAGCCTCTTCGAGGGGGCAACCTCCTTTACATTACACAAATGAACAATTCTTGGATGATACAAATGACAAGACCTCCTTTCTATATATAGGAGTCTAAGGGGTCATAATATAATCAGAGCCGACATAACATTAATAATGTAAGGGCACGATAATAACAATAGTGGGATTCTATGGGGCACAATAATAACAATATGGGGACTACATGGGCACAACAATATAATAAGGGGGTTGTACTAATAATAATAGGGGTTTACACTAGTGATATAGGGACCTAACATGCCCCTCTCCTTCAAAAAGTGTTGTCCTCAACACTTGAGTAGTTCTTGATGCTTTTGTATAAAATTCTTGTCCTCCCATGCAGAATCTTCAGCGGGTAAGTTCTTCCACTTGATGAGATACTTTGAAATTGATCGATTTTGTAACTGTCGGGTTCTTGTTTCTGTGACTGCTCCAGGCTCCAATATGATTTTTCCTTCCTCGTCAAGTTCTGGGAATATTGTTTGAACTGGGATCTTCTGCAACTTTTGAATGAGTGGCCACACTTCCTCGTCCTTCTTCCATTCATCCCTTGCTTCGTTTATCCAATCTGGTTGCATAATAGAAATAGCACAAAACAATGCTTCCACATCCTCATCCTTTCTTGAGAGTGCATCTACAACAACATTTTTCTTCCCTTTTTTGTAGATGATTTCAAAGTCATAACCCAACATATTTGTGACCCTTTTTTTCTGTTCTTCTAAAGATAATCTTTGTTCTAAAAAGTATTTAAGACTATCATGATCCATTTTTACCTTAAAGTGTCTTCCCATTAGGTAAGGTCGCCATTTCTTAAGTGCATGTAGTATTGCCAATATTTCCTTCTCATATATAGCTTGCTTGATATGTAGCTGTAAAAATACCCAATCGCCTACATCAAAACTTCTTTCACTGCAATGTTGATCTACCCGTTATTTCATTGGATTCTGCACCAAAGTGGCATTATCCTTTAAAAGTTGGAGAACTTGTTGTTGATGCTCGATGTGATCTTTCACTGCTTGAATCTTTTTCTTCTTGATATATCCTTCTATCTTGAGAGTTTGAGGAGTCGTAATTTCTTCCAATGCATTACAAGATATGGTTGGATTCATTTCTTGATGCTCGATGTGATCTTTCACTTCTTGAACATTTTTCTTCTTGATATGTCCTTCTATCTTGATAGTTTGAGGAGTGGTAATTCCGTCCAATGCATTACAAGATATGGTCGGATTCATTTCTTCTTTCTCGATGTGATATTTCACTTCTTGAACCTTTTTCTTCTTGATATGTCCTTCTATCTTGCGAGTTTGAGGAGTGGTAATTCTTGCCAATGCTTTACAAGATATGGTCGGATTCATTTCTTGATGCTCGATGTGATCTTTCACTTCTTGAACATTTTTCTTCTTGATATGTCCTTCTATCTTGATAGTCTGAGGAGTGGTAATTCCGGCCAATGCATTACAAGATATGGTTGGATTCATTTGTTCTTTCTTGATGTGATCTTTCACTTATTGAACCTTTTTCTTCTTGATATGTCCTTCTATCTTGAGAGTTTGAGGAGTGGTAATTCTTGCCAATGCTTTACAAGATATGATCGGATTCATTTATTCTTTCTCTGGATTTGGTTCCTGGTGTATATCCTCTTCTTTTGATGTTTCTTGATCCTTTTCTTCCTCCTCTTCATAATCTATGTAAAATAATTTCTTCTCAGCACACTTATGACCTTTAGTGCATTTTATATCACAATTGTAACAAAGCCCTTTTTCTCTTTTATCTTCCAATTGTTGTGGTGTAAACCTTGTAGGTTGTGGAAAGCTAGGAGAAAAAACACTTCCATAATTATAGTCGTAAGTGGTGGGATTCCTTATTTCCATAATTTCGCTTTCAATTTTTCTTGCCCCCCCTGAATGACTTCTCCAATGAATCAGGTTCCCAAAGACGAACCTCATGTTGAATGTTATCCTTTAAAGTACCTATGAAGATATCAATCCTTTGCTTCTCTGGAATATCATTTACCCTTATATTCAATTTTTGAAATTCCTCAATGTGCTCTGCCATTGAACACTTTTGTTTGAGATTATCAATTGGCTAAATAAGGTGTTTCTCTTTGTATCCTCATAATGTGATATCATTTCCTCCGTGAAAATTGACCACGTAACAAGTGGTTTACGATAACAAAGCCCTTTATACCATAAAAATTGATCCGGTTCTAAATATGAAGATGCAAGACGTACCTTTTGTAATAGTTGCACCTCATTTAGATCAAAATATTGATCCATCTGCAGTATCCAATTTACCGGATCCTTGCCAACAAACTTCCTCATATTGCCTTTTCTTGATTTTAGGAGCTTTATCTTGAAACGACTGTAACTCTGTAATTTCATATCTTCCAGTTCTGGAATCGCGACTTGCAGTAGCCCTTTGCGTCCTCTTTCCAATGCCACCAGTCTGATCGAAATTGGATTCTCCAAGAAAGGGTTATGCACAATCTCCCAAGATGACCTAATTATATACCTTTCTAGAAGAGCGAACTTGTATGAAGTGCCACATGTCACTGTTTTGACCTTCAGATCTGAAAAATATACACATGAAACTACAATCTGTCCTCTTTCTGTAACGTCTTTTAAATTTCAATCTGATGCACAGAGAGACAGTTATGATGATTTTCCCCAGGTCAGTTGTTTGGGATGTAATTCGGGAGTCTAAAAAAACCCTAACTTTCTTAGATTATATCTCCGAAAATATAGCGATGCAGGATCTGAAATTTGGAGCCAAGGTTCAGAACGATTTCTTCTCAAATGGGTTTTTTTTAGCTTCTAAAACTTCGTAGCGAAATTCCACGATCGCCTGTTTTAGATGAAATTATGGAGCTTGCAAAAACCCTAACTTCCTCAGATCATATATCCGAAATTATAGTGATACAAGATCTCAATTTCGAACCTGAGATTCAGCAAGATTTAGTCTCAAATGGATTTTTTTTTAGCTTCTGAAACGTTGTAGAAAAAATGTTATAGCGAAAATTCCACGATGACCTATTTGGAGCAGCGAAACCCTAGAATCCAAAGCTCTGATACCAAATGTTATGAAACCAGCTCACAAAAAGATAGAAAAGATAGATCAACACCTTAGAATTCAACCTCTTCGAGGGGGAAACCTCCTTTACATTACACAAATGAACAATTCCTGGATGATATAAATGACAAGGCCTCCTTTCTATATATAGGAGTCTAAGGGGTCATAATATAATCAGAGCTGACATAACATTAATAATGTAAGGGCACAATAATAACAATAGTGGGCTTCTATGGGGCACAATAATAAAAATATGGGGACTACATGGGCACAACAATATGATAAGGGGCTTGTACTAATAACAATAAGGGTTTACACTAGTAATATACGGACCTAACACGGAAAATAGTAGTCTTATGCTGGTCCACGGGAAGCTTGGCCCGCACACGTACCATTTGTCTTCACTTGATGGGAGGGTTGACAACCTTCCTATCAATGGCCAAGATCTTAAGCATCACTCCCAGTAGATCGGGCCGCGCCCCGTGCCATGTACATAGTCTGCTTGTTGCTTGTTGTTTTCATTTCGTTTTCTTTGCTTATTATCTTTGTTTTTACTTTGTTTTTTTGCTTACTATTTTTGTTTACATTTGTTTGGTTTGTTTGATATATTACTATTTTTGTTTCCAGAAATAAGTGCTTCCAATTACTACGCTCTAGCTTTTGAATAGAGTATGTGGTTGAAATTTGAAGAGACTTGTGACACTGCAGCACTTGGCCAATCTTGTGTCTGTCTTCTCTGTGATTGGTTATAACCTTCGGTCGATGAAGTCTAGATGGAAAATACGAACCGTCTGCAAGGGAAGTTTTGGTCCAACCATGAACCTGTTTCCACATTGGGAATCCCCATTCCTGTACTCAGCCTTTTGCTCTATGTGTTCAAGCTCATCCAGCTAGTAAAAATGGAGAAGGGGAAAATCTAAATGAGCAAACCTATGTCAGAGGTCTTACATGCTTCTCTGAAGGAACAACCTCTTCTGCTCTCAATAAGTCGGGATCCCTCTTCCACCCCAAAAATCGTCTTTTCCATATAAAATCACGATTTTATGTCTAAAATCATCTTTTTTGTCGTAGTCATAGAGATCTTTCCAACGGGTTATCATGCACGTCAAACGGAGATAATATGACCAAGTCGTGACCCCGGGAAGTTGGCTATCCAAATCACCCCAATGGGGCCCATAAACTCTTGGTGTTACATCTCCTCGGGTTAGGGTTTTGGTTGTTTAGGGTTTGCTCTTATTGTTCAATAATAAAAAGGCCCTTGAGCCTCATTGTAATGCAGTTCAGAGGCATGTAGCCGCCACATTTCTTCTCAGAGATAAGCTACCATCGCCTGAGCTAGTCTTATTTCCATTATGTTTGTAAGCATATTTCAGTATTTGATATTAATTAAATGAATTGTTATTTCTACTACATCTTCGTATTTATGGCTATATATGTAATTTGTGGCGTTCCTGTTTAAATCCGGATCAGTGGTATCAGAGCGGTCTGCTCTTTCTCTGTTTTTCTTTGCATGTCCCCAACAAAGTTGGGATATAAGGAGTTAGGACTTGAACGAGGTCGGGATATAAGGAGTTAGGGCTTGAAATGGTCGAACCTTTGCAAGACCAGCCTCGTAAATCCCAATGGCCTCCCATGGCAGATGAAAAGAAAGACGAGGGGGCAGGAGATCCTATCAAAATCTTGCTTGAGGAAGCCCTCGAGCGACAAAGGAACACAATGATGGACAACTTTGCCCAGATCCTTCAACAGTTGCCCAGGGGTGACGCATCTAGTTCCGACAACTACTCTGGAAGTGCCACACCCTTTAAGGTACAAGTTAACTTTGACATTCCCATATTTGAGGGTTAGATAAATGCAAATGTTGTAGATAAATGGTTAAATCTTCTAGAAGGATATTTTTCAGTTCATGATTTTTCCAGTCGGGAAAATATTACCTTTCCACCTCTCAAAGTAGCCCCCCACATCAAGGACTAGTGGGAAACCTACTGTGAGCAGAAGGATGAAAGTACAAACTCATTGTTTTTAGCCGCACCCACTTGGAACTCATTCCGGGATGCCATCAAGGAGCAGTACTAACCTGTGAGGAGTTATGAGGATAAATACATAAAGTGGACAACGCTGCGACAAGGAAGGGACCAAGATGTGTCGGAGTTTACCAATGTTTTTCATACCCTTCGCACGAAGTTGGTATCAAGGATTCTGAGAAGCATTTGGTTCTCAAGTACCTCGGCTCCTTGCACAAGTACATCTAGGACGAGATGGAATTCCTGGACATCTCCTCGCTCGGCACGGCATACCGATATGCGGTCAATATTGAACAAAAGTTTAAACAGAAGAAGCGAGACTTTGGATCTGTGAATCCGAAGCAAGGGAAAGGTGCCCCAAAACCGCAGAACAAAGGACAAAACAAGGCGGGGTGGCCCAGGACAACCCCCAAAGCCGCAAGTAAAGAACAACGTCGCAAAGCTGAAGAAGGACACAGGAAAGTGGTGTGAGTTCCATAAGAGCTCCACTCACAACACAAGTGAGTGTCGGGGCAAGCAATCACTAGTGGCCGAGCTAAAGGCTTCAAAATCATATGCATGTTACGACTCTGAGTCAGAACCCAACAAGGGGATTGGCAAAGGGAAGCAGATTATCGATGCGGAGCCCAACGCCACCGTTGCCACCACGAAGATCCAGAAGGAGGAACTCGAAGATCCAGAGGAGGAGGAGCACCTCTTCCAGTCCCAGATGTGGGTAAAGGGTTCCCCACTACAGTTCATTGTCAACAGCGAGAGCCAAAAGAACCTCATTTCGGCAGAGGTCATGAAGCGGCTTGGCTTACCGACCACAGCACATCCACAACCGTACAGCATCGGGTGGCTTCACCAAGGATGGGATCTTCACGTGAGCCAGCAGTGCTGCCTTCCATACAACATCAAGCCCTTCACGAATGAGGTATTATGTGACGTTTCTCCCCTTGATGTTTTTGATGTATTATTAGGACAACCATACGTATGGATGCGACATGTTGTGTATGAGTCAAGGCCTCGTGTTGTTATTATTACTTTGGGAAATAAGTTGTACAGGATACCGGAGGTAGCACCACCTACCGCCATCTCTTTGGTTACTGTAAAACAATGTTGTACGCTCATTTTCAAAATGGGAAATTTATTTTCCTGATGATATGCCCTCAGGGAAAGAAGAAGACGGTGGCCAAGACCTCTAGACAGGGCCCCTCCGCACGACAACAACAAATGGAAATGGTTATGGAGGAGTACGAGGACATCTTCACCTCCCCCACAGGGGTGCCTCTACACTGTCAGGTCAAGCACTCCATCGATCTGACCCCAGGCGCGCCGAGGCCCAATGGACCAATCACGATACTAAGATAGTTAGTCTTGGTACAAACTGCACACCGCAGCAGTGGTTAGATTTTGACTACCTGATAAAACAGTACTGGGATCTATTCACATGGGTAGATGACGACCTGATTACATACGACATGCGAATAACCCAACAATGGATTTCGGGTAAAGGAGGAGTCAAACCATTGCTGTAAAATTCAGGTAAAACACATATGTCGTTTGAACTCCTTACACAAAAAGAATTGGCTAAGTTGTTGGATGTTTGGATTACTTACAATGTTCGTCACCATACATGGGTTTCTAATTTAAGTTATGCACGTAAGAAATCTGGGGAAATTCGCTTATGCATCGATTTTAGAAACTTGAACCACTCCCGGAATAAAAACAACTACCCCGTGACATAATCAAAGCCTATGTTGCACGCAGTGTCTAAAACAACAGTATCATCCTCACCTAAAGGTCTTTTGGGATACCGCCAGATTTCTGTAGCGAAACCTGGTAGTCTTATGCTGGTCCATGAGAAGCTTGGCCCGCACACGTACCATCTATCATCACTTGACGGGAGGGTTGAAAACCTTCCTGTCAACGACCAAGATCTCAAGCATCACTCCCAGTAGGTCGGGTCGTGCCCTGTGCCATGTATATAGTCTGCATGCTGCTTGTTGTTTTCATTTCGTTTGCTTTGCTTATTATCTTTGTTTTTACTTTGTTTTTCTGCTTACTATTTTTGTTTATGTTTATTTGGTTTGTTTGATATATTACTATTTTTGTTTTCAGAAATAAGTGTTGCCAACTACTACATTCTGGCTTTTGAATAGAGTATGTGGCTGAAATTTGAAGAGACTTGTGACACTGCAGCACTTGGCCAGTCTTGTGTTCGTCTTCTCTGTGCTTGGTTATAACCTTCGGCCGATGAAGTCTTGACGAAAAATACGAATCGTCTACAAGGGAATTTTTGGTCCAACCATGAACCTGTGTCCACACTGGGAATCCCCATGCCTGTACTCAGCCTTCTGCTCTGTGTGTTCAAGCTCATCCAACTAGTAGAAACGGAGAAGGGGAAAATCTAAACGAGCAAACCTATGTCAGAGGTCTTACATGCTTCTCTGAAGGAACAACCTCTTCTGCTCTCAATAAGTCGAGATCCCTCTTCCACCCCAAAAATAAATAAGTTCCTATGCACAGTCCTCTTGAAAAATACAAAGGTGAAAGAAGAGAAAGGCTTCCTGTGTAGAGAGGTGAAGCATGCAACTCCACCAGGGTACTGACCAAGCTCGTTGGTAGTGGAGCAATGTGTGTGTTCCTACGTGACTCTGTCGGGGTACTGTCTAGGCCTGCTGGTAGCGGAGCAACACCAGAGATGAAAACTTATACTCTAAAAATCTTCAACTCGCAAGCTAAACTACCCTTCCTGGATTCGAAACACTCGATCAAGATGAACTTTTGATTGTGTTTGACTGAGTTGGCAAAAGGGGAACCATGTATGTCCATGGGGTAAGTGGGGAAGCCGAAGTAACCCACGCAGTGATTCAATACTCCCCGAAAGACCAAGGCCCTGTGCTATCAATGAACCAAAACAGAGAAGCTGGATTTCTATGAGTGTGTCGCCAAGTGTTGTAGCGGCTACATCCACTCTCCAAAATTTTGGCCAGCATCCAAATTCGGAGCCTCCCTTGAGAGTTTCACTTGATGGTTGAATACACTCGGGTTCACTCCGCGAGCTCGTGTGAGCCTTCACACCCACCTTACTTGTTCATTCCACCCAATGTTTTGCATGTTGATGTCAATGTCTTGCTTGCAACCATGTTCTGGTCATGCTCAAGGTCTTCACTTTGTGTGTACATGTTATGTTCGCTATGAAAACTTCTGTCACACTCACACACAGAGTCACTTTCACTGTCGCGCAAGCATCGTCATGGTCGATCAACGATAAATCATGAGTTTCGTGCTTGTCACTTGCACCGTTGGTCGGTCATGTTGAACATGTGTGCCTGATTGGTTTGAGTCGTCTCGTCGTCAAGTCATGAGGGTGTGTGTTTGTAAGATCACATTTGCATCTTTCACTCATTCACACACTTAGCCATTTTTTTGAAGTTATGATGACCAGAATCCCTCCTGACAGCCGGACCATCACCCCGCCATCGACTCGATCGACTATCACCCATAACAGCACAGAAGCACCAAGCAAGTCTTTTCAAGCTATGTTGCTCACAAGCAATTCAATCAACCTTCATGCTGGCCACCTAGAGAGTCGGACCCGACAGCCACCCCGGGACTGACTCCCCTCAAAAATTGCGCAGAGGCTACTGACCTTGCTTGCTCTGCTGACTGAATAAATTGCGCAGACAAGCCAGACAGACACCTAGTGCCTGTCCCTGTCTCCCTCAGGAAATTGCGCATTTTTTCCAGCCAGTCCTCCCGATAGTCAATCGGCTGCTCATCCAGAAAATTGCTTAATTTTCATGAGCATGCCCCCTGCTGTCGAGCAGTCCACTCAGTTCAGAAATTGCATAGAGATGATCAGTAGGCCAGCCTGCCAGCCTCAGTGCAGTTTCTCTCGCCAGTAGAAAACTGCTAGTTCCCTCCAGGAATTGCGCAGTTTCTGTTGCCAAGCTCCCAACAGCTCACTACCTGTTCCCCTTGGGAATTGCACAGTTTCTGCCGCCAATGACCAAGAAGCCAACTGCCAGCTCCCTCCAGGAATTGCGCAGTTTTAGCTGCCATGCTCTTAGCAAGTTCCTCGAAAAAACTACACAATTTCTACCTATTGATCCTCCATGCAGCCTGGCTTGTTCCTACAGAAAATTGTGCAAATTTTGCTGTCAAGCCCTTGCTACCCGCTCATTCCGGAAAATGCACAGATTCTGTCTACCTTGCCTTCCTGCAGCCTGAACTGTCCCTCCCAAAATTTGTGCAGTTTTGCCTTCCAGCCGAGCCAGACCTCGCAGACAGTCACTGTCGACTTGGATTGCCCATCTTCATCACCCAGTGACTCTTGCACAGTGTTCTCCAGCAGTGCCTGGAGCCATCATATCACCTCCCAACCTTGCTGCCTCTCCCAGTCACCTGCATCCAAAATGATCATGTGTCATGGTAGACTAGGAGGTTTTGGATTTGATGTCGTCTCTTCATGAGTGACTGTAGGTACAGGTACACCAACAAACATGGCGTGACGACGAATGGGATGAACGAAGGGAGTAGATGCAGAAGGAAAGGTTCACCAATAGATGAACAGACGATGCATGCGAAGAGATGCGCTCGCAAACGAATGATCATGCAGAGATGTGTTCACATACAAACGGACGAGCAAACATGCAAGATGTGCTCACAAATGGATGAGCGGACAAACATGCACCTTTCGCGAACAGATGAGCCTGTCAAGCCTTCCACCATACAAGCAAGAAGCAACATCAAGCAAACCAATGACCATCAAAGTCTCCGCACATTTTTCCATGCGGAGGTGAAGCTGTAACACACCATGAAGACATTCATCACCTAACAGCACTGCAGGTCGACATGCACTCCAGCAACAGCATGAACGTACCAGCATTGTCATGTCGAATCGTGTCATGAGTCATGTCGTCCACATCTCTACTGTGGGCCATGTTTCCAATCAATGTAATGTAACATGGAAGGCCAAGAGACCCACTTGTTGTACAAAGAGTCATGTAAAGTTGAAAATTCATGGAATTCAAACAATCATGATGGTAGTCGAACAACCACAAGGGTCAGTTTCACCCTTGGCTATAAATACCCCGTCATTTGTACATGCAAAGGACTTTTCACCTCAGCTCCTCCCACATAGCCAAGAGAGTCTGTTATCTTTTCTTTGAGGAGTAAGCAGTGGCTCCAATGCCCCTCACACAGGGTTAGTGATGTATGGTGTAACGATGTGTCTTGGAACTTTCGCTTAATTCAGAAGCCTGCTAACAGGCCAGCACATTTTCACACATGTATTGTATCTGTTGTAAGACTAATCTTTAACACTTGTAATGCATGTTGCTCGAACCTATGTTTAACACTTGAACTAATTCACTTGTTGTAATACACATATGTTAATGGAAATGTGTTGTATATGTTGTTAACGTTGTCTCGCCCGTGTAGACTACTCTCCTGGACATCAGACAAACCTTTCACGTAAAAATTTCTATAACAACTGTTGCACTCGTGCAAACTAATCTGTTGAGTGTTATACGTGTTATCTTCCCTTGTGTGTTGTGACTGTCGCATCCATGTGGACTGTTCTGCCGGAAGTTGTGCATGTCCTGTTGTGTTGTGTGTTCCTAGCAGAGTTGGGACTTCTCCCAACCGACTTGGGGTTCACTCTCACCGTCTCTCCCTCTACAATGAAAGAACCATTGACACAAGTAACACTTACACTCACCAGGCACACAAACCTCTTTTCTCAAAGACAAAGCAAACCACTTTCCTATGTTGACAAGCAAGAGTTGAGGCAGATCTTTAAGATAATGGCAACCGGGCCATCATATCGGATTGGACTCCCACACCAAACGATGTGAGGTCTAGTTGGGACTTCATACTGAGTTGATCCCCTGAATGTTGTCGGGTCCAACACCGTCAACACATTGTCTTGTATTTCCTAGGCGATATGATTTGTTTCACGTTTCCTCTTACCATTCTTCTTTCGCTTGGGACAATCTCTTCGGTAGTGTCCATATTCGTGGCATTCAAAGCATTGAATCTTTGACATGTTTTTCTTGGGGTGTTGCTGATGACAAAATCTCTCAAACTTTCTTAACTTTCCTTTTCTCTTGAACCTGGCAGCAAATGCTTGTTCCTTGGATCCAACTGCAATATCTTCCTCGGCCTTTAATATGGCTTCTTCCACTTTGCATATTGCCCACAGATCATTGAGTGAGGATGCCTCCTTTTTAGCCCATATGTTGGTTGTAAAGTTTCCCCACTCCTCAGGTAGTGCATTCAACACTAAAGTAGTCATCTCTTGATCAGACATGATTTCTCCTCGATCCTGTAATTGATCTCTTATTTCAGAAACCCTTACGAAGTATGGAACTATACCTTATTCTTTGTTGATCTTCATCTTGTACAACTCATTCCTTAAAGAGATCCCTTCTCCTGCAGTGTTGACGGAGAATAGGTCTATCAATTTGTCATAGATTTCCTTGGCTGTTTCAAGCTTGGCTACATAAGGAATCAAAGAGTCCTTGATAGATTCTATGAGAATATTTTGAGCTCTAACTTCGTTCTTGTTATACTTAGCCAATTCTTGACTATCAGTAGGAACAACAATTTTCTTTTGTACATGTTCAATAACTTCTTGTTCTTTCAAATTGAGGTCAGTTCTCTTCTTCCAAGTAAGGAAGTTGGAAACTCCAACTAACTTATTGCTTTCCTTGCAAGAAGACATCTTTTTCAAGATTAGTTTTGCTCAAATAAATAAGATACTTACTTGATGTGATGATCCTTGAAGCTTGACTTTGGATGGCTTCCTTGTATGAGCTTGAGGAAGCTTGTCTATCCTTGAATGCTAGGGAACCTGATATTTTATCCTTGAGGATCTGCTCTTCAACTAAAGTGAGAGGATTCTTGATACCTTCCTCTTATAGATCTGCCTGAATAGTAGATCTTGTCTTCTCTTTGATAGATCTTGGAGTTTCAGAATGTGGATCTGAATCTAGCTTTGCCTTCAACTTCAACTGCCTTGCCTCTTCTTTAATGTTCTTTATCAACCCTTCCTTGATGTACTACCATCCCTCTGATACCATGTTGATAAATCTAAGGGCTTGATATGTTAATGATTTCTCTATCTTAGATAACTTCTTGTGAAGTATTTTTATCCTTTTACTTATTCAAACAAGATATTTTCATATGTGTATGTTTATTAACTTCATCAACCAGCTATCATGCATAATAAGCAAAAGAACAATAACACAAGATATAGGCAATAACCAGGGAAAAACCTCTCCAACCTGAGAGGAAAACCCACGGTAATTCTTCTTATAGAATCTTCACTTGAAAAAATTTCCAAGACCCATATAAAGATCCTTTGACCAAAGTGTCTCCAAGATCAAGGCTAGAACCTTCTACTATTGTTGCCCTCTGACCTGTTGTACCATGGATCAGATCTACAAGTATAGATGGAAGGATTAGCTTCCCTCTCCCTTCCTTCTTCCAAAAAGCTTCACTTGTCCAAAATAGTTCACTTGTCAAGGTTTTTGTCCTCAACGCTTGCCTTTAGATATGATGATCTGCTTCCTTGATGTGAACTGTTCAGCAACCCTGGCAGCAAACCTGAAGATTTCACTATCTTCGCATGTGTGAGTGAGCTACTTGATCTTGTAGCCTCCTCCTTGCCTCACTATACTTGGACCTTCCTTCTAGACCAACAACCAAACTCTTTAGGCCTCAAATCAACCCTTTTCATGAAGATGACCTACGACTGTAATGCAGCCCTAAGTGTGACCTGTTCCTTCACACGTGTGAGAGGTTTAGGGCTCTTCTAGCCCTCCTAAACCTTCTCTCTACTTGTATCTGCTCTTCAAATAAATCTTCCCTTTAAATAGACCCAAGATCAAACTCTTTCCTTGCTAATGAGAGCATATAATATGATGCCCTAGCCTTTCATGTGTGGATAGATTTCCTACGGTTATAGATGGCAAAAAAAAATTCCTTCTTGTTGACCTGTGGCTCCTTGAATTGACCCTTTCTTCGCATGCTTAGACAGACTTCTTCGCATAGGAGAGAGACCAAATTGATGTGATGAGTGTGTGCTAGAATGAAGGAGGATAGGCCCTTATTTATAGTCCTCTCATGGCTACTCCTTAGGCCAACATGGCTTGTCTTTAGGCCAACTTATATAATTGATTTAGCCGACATGAATATAATATATTTTTGCCGAAATTACAATGCCTTTTTATATTCGATTGGAGGAGACTTTTAGTAGCCATTTGTACCTGAACTTGGAGGAGATATTCCACATGGTTCTGCCCTTGATCTTGGAGACAAAAACTATATAGTTCACAAGTGTAATTGTTTACATCAATGACACAAACCTATCACCTAGCCTAGAGCTCTTCAATGGGAGCTACTACAAACAAATTTTGAGCATGAAACCCATGACTCAAATTTACAAAATATTTTTCTAGATACAATTTACATCATTTACACTAGAATGTGTCATTATGAAGACCGAACCTAGTTACACTTTCTTCAACACTCCCTCTTAACTAGGGAGGTATTCATGCATACATGGTACTTGGGCAATTTTTCAAGTTCACATAATAATTATCATAAGAAGACCGGATTTGCATTCCATCTGTTATAGCATCATTTCAACCAACATTGTTTTCATATATTAAGGCCTTGACTAACAGTTCTATCTCTCGCTTAGACCAGAGCACAATGTTGGCGATGCCAATGAATAATAGACACACATCATCATTGTCTCTCTTAGGGTCATACCCACTGGGGTGTTCTCCGAGTATGCCCTACTAGGACTATTCTCATCTTGGGTTCCCAGGCCTCAAGAATATCGATCCTATTGCCCACTCTTGTCTTGGATGCCCTACCACATCCTCAAAGAGTGTCGGATGCCAGATGATTACACAATCCTCCATTCTTTCTTCCAAATTGAAGACAATAATGTTGTGTCTAACTCTCCCTATTAACCAGGGATGAGTTCCAAGTTTCTCTTTACTCAGAAACTTACTCAAGTTCCTTTACTCATAGGAACCTTCCAGAGCTCCCTCTTAAACAGGGACTCTATCATCAGTACTTTATAGGGTCTTCTAGTTGACTGATGATCAAAGACCTTGATGTCATCAATTTCTTCATATGTAGGGTTTAGCCATCCATCACTTTCCTCCATCATGTCATTCCTTATTTCCTGGAAAGTATCCTCCTTGGATTTACATCTAGGGCTTCCTTTATAGGGCCATCTATCTCCATCTTTCTTTCAACAGTGATTTCTCTAGATCACAAGGTACATAGTTGTGACATACTTCACAACTCTTCTTAACATGGCCTTGCACACATACCCATACTTATCCCAAAAGGTCAAAAACCAAAAAAAATCACATATTACCTTTTTAGTGATGGCCTTTTCCATTGAAATCTTCTTGTAGGTACCAACACCCTGCATACATGTTGACACATCTCCCAAAGATATATGTTGTCAAGGGTCTTCATCTTTTCAGACTTCCATCAGAGTCTCCATATCTTTCTGGGGATTTCCTAGTCAAATCTTCCTGATTCTCTGGATGTTGATTGCCTTCATCATGGTTGCATATTTCACGATCTCTACCATCCTCACACCTTCCATTCCCAGGAGCTTTCAATCAGAATTTCTTAATTGTAGTCAGCCACCTCATACTCCATATGAGGACATATTATGTTGATTTCATCTAGTTTGACTTAAGCCTTCCTACAGCCTTTCATAGGAGGAGATCCCTTTTCTCTTGATCATGCTTGATCCATGTTACTTGCAACCATATGACATGATATTATAATATTAAACACAAGTATACTTACCTCATTTGTCTTGAATCATACAATGATTCTTGCAGTGGGCTTCTTGAGGGATCTTTGATCTGCAACGAAGTTGTCTTGATCCTTACAGGTTCTCTTAGCACCATCGTTCTAACATATATGAACCTGGATTCTTCCAAGAGGATATTTTCCTGTAAAAACTCTTCAAAGATTCAGAGAACCAAAGTGGTCTCATCTTAGGGTTTCCTACACATAGAAATTCCTAGAATCCTTACATAAAGAAATACAACATACTCTAATCATAACCATTAACACTATTTATAGAGGATTCAACATATCCTAATACATCAATTATTCATACATCGATGGTATGGAATACATAATCAGTACATCCTTTAAAAAGTTGCTTAAACAACACACAAGAATGTTCATGAATCACAACATGTCACAAAATGCTATGCAGTCTTCTATGCAACTAAGACCTATGAAAGAAAACATGGGGTGGTCTTTTAATCATAGTAAAGATCTTGTGGCTCCTCCTTCTTCGGCATCTTTTCTTTATCTTGTATTTCCTGGGTGACATGATCTATTTCATGTTTCCTCTTGCCATTCTTATTTCTCATGGGACAATCTCTTCGGTAGTTTCCATATTCGTGACATTCAAAGCATTGAATCTTTGACATGTCTTTCTTGGGATGTTGCTAGTGACCAGATCTCTCAAAATTTCTGAACTTTCATTTTCTCTTGAACTTGGCAGCAAATGCTTGCTCCTTTGATCCAACTGCAATATCTTCCATGGTCTTTAATCTGGCTTCTTCCACTTTGCATATTTCCCACAGATCATTGAGTGAGGATGCCTCCTTTTTAGCCCATATGCTGGTTGTAAAGTTTCCCCACTCCTCAGGTAGTGCATTCATCACTATAGTAGTCATCTCTTGATAGTTGTCACTTTTATGAATTGCTAGAACAAGGGACACACTCTACACAAGAGACATAAAAAAGCAGTGAACATCATCTCCTTATTTAAATGTCCATTAATTTTAAATCTTCCATATAATATTTTACTTATAACAATAATGTTGACTATGTACAATGGAAATTGTATATTTCACTTATTTTAAAAGCCAGCTTCGTAGTGATCTTGTCTCTTTTTCCACGCCATTCAGTAATTTTACATGGTTGTGTTACAGTGTATATGAATAATAATCAGCTACGTCGTATAACATACCGACTTCATAGTCTCTGGCTCCGATGTTTTCACTTCACTCAGCTGACATACCCGCTTCATGGTCTACATACCTGACTCAACCGACATACCCGCTTCATAGTCTACATACCTGACTTAGCTGACATACCCACTTCATAGTCTACATACCGACTTCATAGTCTTTGGCATAGTCTACATACCGACTTCATAGTCTCTAGCTCCCGTGTTTTCGCTTCACTCAGGGGACATACCGGTTGATAGTCTCTAGTCTCTGGCTACCGTGTTTTCTCTTCACTCAGTGGAAGGGACTTGCTAGTCTCTAGCTACCGTGTTTTCTCTTCACTCAACGGCAGGGACTTGCTTCTTTGCAGCCTCTCTTGTTTATTTTCACAGTCTGGAAGCATTATTGGAAATTACTGTCTGTAAAGAAATGTAAAATTAGTATCATTATCCTGGTTAAATGATGTGATTATAGTCTTACAAGAAACCAGATATGTATATATATGGTAGGGAAACATAACCAATATTATGAGGATAAATACATAACGTGGACCACGTTGTGGCAGGGAAGGGACCAAGACCTACCATAGTTTACTAATGTTTTTCATACCCTTCGCACGAAGTTGGGTATCAAGGATTCTAAGAAACATTTGTTACTCAAGTACCACGACTACCTACACAGGTACATCCAAGATGAGATGCAGTTCCTGGACATCTCCTCGCTCGGCATGACGTACCGATAGGATGTCAAGATCGGGCAGAAGCTTAAACAAAAAAAGTGAGACTTTGGATCTGTGAATCTGAAGCAAGGGAAAGGTGCCCCCAAACCACAGAACAAAGGACAAAGCCAAGGCGGGGCGGCCCAGGACAACCCGCCAAATCCGCAAGCACAGAACAACACCGCGAAGCCGAATAAGGACACAAGAAAGTGGTGTGAGTTCCATAAGAGCTCCACTCACAAAACAAGTGAGTTTCAGGCCAAGAAGTCACTGATGGTCGAGCTGAAGGCTTCTGAATCAGATGCATGTTCCGACTCTAAGTCAGAACCCGACAAGGGGAATGACAAAGGGAAGCAGATTATTGATGCGGACCCCAACGCCACTGTTGCCACCGCGAAGATCCAGAAGGAGGACCCGAAGAGATTGTGGCCAAAGGTAGCCCTCTTCTTGTGGCTTGTTGATTATAGAAAGCTTCTAACCTGTGACTTTCTTGAGAATAAAAGTTCATTGTGGGGCTTCTTTCTAACCTCTATGTTGACTACAAGAGGAAACCATAGCGCATCTATTGAACACATGTTCTTTCATTGAGACACTATGGGATAAAGTGCTCCAGCTCTTTGGTCATATGAACTAATTCCCAAACAATATAAGAGAATCCTTAGAAATATGGTGTCAAAATTTCTATAACAATCCTATGGTCAACCGTGCTTATGTCTTAGTCTAGGTCTTCCTACTTTGGAACATTTGGAAAGAGAGAAACTAAGCAATATTTCAAAACAAGAACCCATCCAAGGAGTATGTATGGTAAACCACTATAAAAAATCTCAAGGAAACCATTCTCTCTAAAAACTGGAAGGTTGAAGATTGGAAAACAGATCAACAGGAGGAGAAAATCCTTAAATTTATGGAACTCACCACCAGAATGGTTTCCCCTCCTAATCTTAGTAGACACCCTATTCTCATTAACCCTATTGATTGTTTTATGCCTCCTCCTAAGGACTTTATAAAACTAATTTTTGATGGGGCATCTGAGGGCAACCTTGGGTTTGTGAGGTTTTGTGGCATTTTTTGGGATGACAAAGGTAGAGTCATAAGAATTTATGTAATATTTTGTGGACATACAACCAACAATGTGGCATAATTACTTGCTCTAGAGACGAGGCTAAGGATAGAAAGAGAGGAGCGGCTCTCCATGATCTATATCACAGGTGACTCTCAAGTCTCTATAGGCATTACGCAAAAAATTATTGATGGAACCTCGACCTTTAAGCTTGTCAGAAGTTGGCATTTGGATCTTCTGGTCTCCGAGATAAAAGCTATGCTTCTCTCTTTCCCATATGTGATCACTTCCTATAATTGTCATGATGGGAATAAAGAAACAAACCTTCTAGCTAACTGGGGAAGTGGATTTATCGATTTAGACTTCTCCCGGTTTGGCCTCTTAGTCAGAGCTTCAGTTGGTTAGAAGAGCTGGACAAAATCTTGGCTAGTGACGAAGCCTCCCGATGGGGGTGCTAATTCCTCGAGAATCGAAGTATAGGGGGGTGGTACGCCATCCTTATGATCATACGAATGTTTTGTAAGCTTGATGGTGTGGTAACGCTCACTCATGCAGGAGAGTTGGGGTCGAATGATTTACAATAGACAACATTTACTGTACTCCATTCAAGTTATTTCTAGGGATAGTGATATAGAGGTTGGCAAGGCTTGTTCTCTTTATTTATGGATTTGGAGCCTCATGCTCTGCTCAACGAGCAATGGAGGTATGCTTGGCGTGCTGATATGGGGAAGAGGTGACCCTAGGATAATTATTTTAGATGTGCTTGGTAGTAGGTCAGTTGGTCTCTCTAATGTCAGTCTTTGGGGGGTCTTTATGGGCATGACGCCTTGTGGATTCTCCTATGCGTTGGTTCAACAGGCCAAGTTGTTTCAAAGTGTGTTGAAAGGTATTTATGTTGCCCTTTTTCCTCTGAGCGTTATTTGGCTTCTTTTATGGGCTATTCATATTAAATTTAAGCTTGGGTGGCTCTCTGGTGGTGCTTGGGTCTCTCTTGTATACATAATTTTACTTATGTGGAATTCTGAGGCCAAGAGTGGTTCTTTGCTCTTAATTGTAGTGGCCCCTCTTTACTTGTGGCTTAATTGGTGAGTGGGAAACCCTATATTGCCTATATTCGTGCTATGGCTTCTTGTGGTTTGTTGTTTTGGTCGCTATGGTCTGTGTGTTGTCGGGGGATCCTTCTACTGGATTTGTTATGTTTCTAGGTGGTTGGATCTCTCGACTCGCTCCTTTGTTTTCCCTCCTATTAGCTCCTCAAGCCTGTATTGTCGTGGGTGGGTTGTATGTAGGAGTTGGGAGTTCGTGGCTTTGTGGGAAAGGTATTCTCTTCCCTTCTCTTTTGGCCTCGAGGTGGTGCAGTGGTTCGATGTGTGGTCTTCTATGGTGTTTTTTGCTTTAGCTGTTAACTCCTATGATATCATGCCTCCTTGTCGTGGTGGTTGGCAGTAGGATGAGGAGGGCAACGGGTCTCCTCTCATTGGGATTCAATGAGATGAAGGGGACCTCTTGTCCCATCCTCACCTCATCGAACATCAAGTGTTCTGTGTGATTCCCAATGGCATATTACTTTGGATATGTTGGTTCCATCTTTGCTTCCAAAATTGGATTAGTTGAATCGAACTTGTTAGGAGGATCATGTGGAAGTCATGAAGGTCCCTGGTCATATCTAGCATAACCAATGACAATTGCATGATTGGATGGTGAGTTTGTGGCGCGATCAGTGTCGCAAACTGGAAAAAATAGAGAGACATGAAGCAAGGTTGGCTCACATGGAGGGCCATGTTCTTTGTGGTTTCAAACCACCCCCGTCTCCGGGGGCAGGTCCGGATCTAACCCTGATCTAGTTAACTCAACTGATTAGTGATGACTGTGGGAGTTTTTCTTACTTTGCATGTATTTTGGCACTTTTGGTATGTAAATATTTGACCATCTTATCCTTTTTGTATCTGCTCGCCAACAAATCAGGTCAAAGTGAGGCTCTTAGAATTTTGGAGACGTACTTTGCAAAATTTAACTTTCTGAGTTAATATAAGACCTTAACTTACAAAAAAAATGAGTAAACAGAGTAAAATTACATTTGAGATAAATCTCTCTTTTGGTTTATGACTATTATTAAGAATATTTTAGAATATTCCATACAAGTTAAATCTCTATCATCTACTTAATAATTAAATTATAATTCTGGAAATCTTATTTCAAAACATACATACCCATTGACTAAAAAAAACAAAAACAAACTTTAAAAAAAAATGTTTTTCCTTAAAATTCGTGATTTATGAAATATTATTGATAAGGATTATATATCAATCTATATAATATAAATATAAAATAATATATATAAAGAATATATGATATAATTCATTTTAATTTTATGAGTGGTAAAGAATGAATAAATAATATATATGAAATTGTTGAATTTAGGCTTTTGTGATCCATATCAAGATTATTAAGATAGTTTTCGGCAATAATCACATCGAAATTCATTTGGACGCGTTTCGAACCAACAAGTGTGGTTCCTCGATGAACCACACTTGTTGGTTCGAAACGCGTCCAAATAAATTTCAATGTGCTTATTGCCAAAAACCATCTTAATAATATATAGAATTGTATTAATATATTTTATTATTATAATAATCTTAATATCTAATATAATTGATAATTATTTATATTAGTTTAGATTCATAACTTTAAGTTTATTAAAAATGGAAAGAGATTAAATCCCTTAAAGTTTAATTTTTTTATAAATATAAAACTTGAAAAAAAAATTGTCCTTATACAATTTTGAGACCCTTAAATCAAAATTAAAATAAATCTAGACTAATATATAATTATTATAATAAAATTATAAATTATAATATCATTTAATAAAATCCTAAAACATTCCCATGGTACAAAATACAAAACAATTCCACACATCTATCCATATTTTAAATAAAATTAATAAACAAATCTAAAAGAAAGGTCAGGCTATTCAGGGCATCCGATGCCAGCAACAAAGTCAAAAACTGATTTCTAATGAAAGTAACAAAGTCAATGTCAAAACTTTATCTTTTAAAATTTCCAATAAAAAAATAAAAGTTAAAAGTTGATTTCTTGGAATGCCGAATACCAACCACAAAGGTTTCTTCTGAACATTATAAATTTGGATCTCGAAAAAGCTGAGTCACAATTGACCATTAACTTTTCAATTCAAATACTTGCAAACCTAGGTCAACATTTATATAATACGGTAAACACAACTGATCCCAAAATCGTGACTTGTGAGGTCAAAGATTAAGCAAATCTTATGTTTGTTTTTTTCAGAAGAAAAAAACGTTATCCAGAAAAACAAAAACAAAAAATACATAATTCATGAGATGATCTATATATTTTTATCAGTTTTTCTATATCTCCTAATTGTTATATATATGCCTGAGTTATTCCTATAATCATCTTTTTACCACTTTCATAGCAAGAAAGTGTTATTATATACTTGCAAAAAAATGTCCGGCAAAAGACATAGCAAGTGTCTTTATAGAAAAAAACATTGACAAGCAGCAAAAAACTAAGAGAGTCCCATAAGATCAACAATTCTTTTTCTTCCAATTGCTCCTAGGAGTGGTAGAAGAATCCAGCATCAGTGAATACACCATGTTTATAAGCAGCTGAGATCCTTTATGATTCCTCTTTTTTGAAAGGAGGTCAGTGATCTGATTCTGCGCTTTATATATGTGACCAAAAACAATGTGATGAAAGGAGCTTACCCGTAGCCGGATTCTCCTCATCCAGTTAGCTAAGATGGGAGGATTAAAAAGTGTGTAGTCCTTAACCCAATCGATGATGCCCTTCACGTCCCCATAGATCATAATATCCTCAAGTCCCAACCATTTTGCAAATGTGAGAACGCCCTAAAGGGCAATGATTTCAACCCTATTATTTGTCCCTTGACCCCCTCCCACCAAAAATGGAAATATTTTCTTGGTTCCATGACAATGCCTACCCCACACCCACATTCCTGTTCTGGCAAGCCCCATCGAAATACCCCACATGAAAGATTTTCCAATGTCTCGAAGTTTGATCTTTCTATGCAATTTATTTTTTACTGTCATCCTGAATTCCAAGAAAAAGGCCACAGAATTGATGACAACGTCTCTAACAACAACAAATTTATGGTCAAAGATAAGAGCATTCCAGCATCTCCAGATGGACCAAATGATGAAGAAGGGTAAGGACAATATTGTGACGGAAAGTTGATCCAATAGGATAAGCATGTTTTCAGCATGAGAGGTGTCCTATAATGTGCAATGCCAATTTCATCCATTACACCATCCCAAACCGCAGCAGCAAATGGACATTTAAGTAAAAAGTCATCCACATCTTCCTCTACCTGATTGCACAAGCATATACCAGGTCCGATAAAGCCCCCTTTTTTGTAGGTTATTCCAGTTAGGATGTAGTCATGAATTGCCAGCTAGCTGAAGAATTTAAGTTTCAATGACCAGATCCCCCTGTATACCAATCTCATCAGCCTTCTTCCAAGTCTGTCTTAGATTGTTTATCTTCCAAGTCTGTCTTAGATTGTTTATCTGTTGATTCTGATAAATCTGTTGTAAATAGCAGATGTCAATTTCATGAAGAGTTATGATCAAAGAGGCCGAAAGAGTATGATTCTCATCAAAACCTGAAAGCGCAGCCAACCCAATCTCAATGGTGGATCCATTCCCAACTTCCCATCGCAGAAAAGTCAACAGCCATTGAAGATTATTCTGCGTGCATCTCCAGATGAACGATGAGCAAGTTCTATTGCTTGCTCCACCTCTGATCAACAAATTAAAATGTTGACCAAATATATATTTCTTCCCAATAATATGTGACCATATGCCATCACCTGTCATACCCCTCCAACTATTTTTAATTATCAATGCTAGATTGAAATTGTGAGTATCAAATATTCCCCATCCACTGTCATACCCCTCCAATTATTTTTAATTATCAATGCTAGATTGAAATTGTGAATATCAAGTATTCCCATCCACTGTCATACCCCTCCAACTATTTTTAATTATCAATGCTAGATTGAAATTGTGAGTATCAAGTATTCCCCAGTATTCCCCATCCACTGTCCTTATTCCCCATCCACTATCCACTGTCCTTAATCGGCCTAGTAAGAGCTTTCCATCCAACAAGGTGGATTTTTTCCTCTTTCATAATTCCAAACCACGTGAACATGGCCATTATTGACTCTATATTATGAATGACCACCATAAGTAATTGGAAAAGGTGCATCCAATATACAACAAGGTTTTGGAGCATGGATTTAATCAAGGTAAGGCACCCTCCCATCGATAACCACCTACGCTTCCACCGCATAATCTTTTTTCAAATCTGTCGATTAGCCAATCCCAACAATGTACATGATAATTGTTTGATTTAATTCTAAATCCAAGATATTAAGAAGCTATGTACACGGTGAAAGGAACCAATCTCGAAAAGGCTGCTAATCTCGTCACAATCTCCATGAATAAGTCAGGATTTGGATTTATTTATGACAACGCCGGAGGTGGCACTAAAGGTGATCATAATACTGTGAACACGGGTCCACTGTTCAAGATTAGATGCACCACCCCCAAAAAAATATCATCCACAAACATCAAGTGAGTGATGGGTTGTGGTTGGAAATGTTGATACTCAAAATACGAGTCAAAGTCACGAGGAGGAAAAGTAGCAAAGGACAAAGCACATCCCTGATGCAACCAAGACAGTAAACCATTGATGATTACCACAAAGTTTGCAGTGTTGATGCAATGAATCCAAGAGTCCTCGACTCCTTTGCTACATCAAATAGATATGGCGGAATCAAGTGAATGAATAAGTCCAGCCCCCATGAATTCAACTTGATGTCGAGATCCACCGGAAATAGACGTTGTAATCAGACATATATTTGATATTAAGGCATTCGAATGGAGCCCATGAGAATTAAAACAGTGAAAACAACAAAACATGACAAGAATGCAGGCACAAATCAATCTATTTAAAGCGATCATAGTTCCTTTGATCATATTTCCTTTGTTGTTTTCTTAGAATGTAGCCTCTCCACCTATTGTCGCTGCATACATCATATTTCCTTTGTTGTTTTCTTAGAATGTAGCCTCTCCACCTATTTTCCTTTGTTGTTTTCTTAGAATGTAGCCTCTCCACCTATTGTCGCTGCATACATTATCTTTTGTATAATAATCACTAGTTAAATAATTTCATGTAACATTATCTTTAAGCGTGATTAATACATGAAAAGACATGTCCTAACATCATCTTAAAAGTTTGCATTGCTCTACATGTCGTGAGCATCACATTACCTTCAGATATTTTAGAGATGTGTTTCACTATAACAATCTTAGTAATATAGATAATTTAATTAAAATAAAAGTAATAGAAGAGAAAAAAACAAAAATAGTGAGTAATGACGAATGTAAATAATTGTTCAGTGCCTTTCAATGAATTGTTGATTCACAAAATTTGACATCACTAAGACTCTTGATAGTGTATGCATTGACAACAGGTGGAGAGGCTACATTCTAAGAAAACTACAAAGGAAATATGATCACTTTAAATAAATTGATTTGGTGTTATATATCTGTACATTGAACTATCCCTGCATTCTTGTCATGTTTTGTTGTTTTCATTGTTTTATTTCTCATGGGCTCCAATCAAATGCCTTAATATCAAATATATGTCTCATTACAACGTCTATTTTTGGTGGATCTCGACATCAAGTTGACGTGGTTCCGGTGCAAAACAAGAAGTCAGAGGAAGAAGAAGGATGATTATATTGCACAAGGGTAAAGGCCATGAAATTATTTTTCTTAGTCCTCGTGAATCCATTTTCCCACCAATCACCAAATTGCCCGATGACAAACGACCACTCTCATGAAGGACCATCAAAGAATTCAAATCCAGGGATGGTCTTATTAAGAAATCTAGGGCATAGAGATTAAGTGATTTCTCTTCTAAGAGTAACTGTTTGTGAGCGCTTTTTACTTATTATATTCTTTTACTTAGGTTATTAGTGTTCTTCTTCATCAAACAACTACCAATGCATAAACCATAAAGAGACAAGAGACACAGAATATAGGCTATCAGCCAAGGCCAAAACCTATCACTATTTGAGAGGAAAACCCGAACAAATCCTTCTTCTTATAAAGATTCATATTGACGAATACCAAGACCAAGACCCTTGACCTATTTACCTCTCCAAGACCAAGACGCAAGTTCCCTTCTGTTAACACCCAGGTTGTTCCCTATGACTCCCAAGGGAATACGGCCGGGGTAACCACTAACCAATCTTTGGATCACAGTTCCTAGCCAAACTGTAATCAGAGAGGGCTCTCTCTTTATGATTTGTCTCTGTTTTGATGGTGTTTTTAGGCTAGCTATTATGCTCAGGTTTTGTTTTTTGTTTTGGTTGAAGGACTTCTTTCAGGGCTTAAGATGTAGTGTTCAGAGAATAGTATATCATTGGGCAATGGAGTCTAGAGCTGTGAAATGCTTTGAAATGCAGGAGTGATGATGTTCAGACTGCAGGGCCTATTGTGTATCTCAAACAAACAAATTTAAACTTAAGTGGTGATGCATGGTCAGCCAACAGAAAGCAGTTAAGAATTCTCTATTGAGCTGGTGATGTGAAAGTGAAACATGTTGCACAGGAGCAAACTTGAATTCCTGAAACAAAGGTCACTGTGAAAGATATATTCTGAAAGTGCAGCAATTAAGAATTACACTTATCAAGATTATAGCTGAAGAAAACATTCATTAACAACACAGATTGAACTCAGGGTATTGCATGAATAAGTCCTGAAGGTTATTCTTTTTCTTTGTTGTCAAACAATTGGAAATTAGAAACATATATGGATTTTAATAGATCGAAAATACATAACAAAGAGAGTTACAGAAACTTATTGTATTGTGAAATACACAGGAATCCAGCAGTTTTCAACAGACACCAGAACGCATTCAACACTTCAGAAATCCGAGAAATTCCATCACTTTCTTTATTAAACTCTAAAAGGATTATAGCGTAAGAACTTCTTCAGGAGAAATCAACAACAACCCTGCGAGCTTGTGCGAGGGGCAAATATATACAAAACGTATTACAAAATATCTCAGGCGTTGAGTCATCTGAGAAATGAAATATCTTCACCAACTTTTCAAGATATTTAGATAATAAAGTTATTACATCATTGAATACAAAGTAAATGCATCTTTATGTTTGTCAGAAGATATTTTGGCCTTTGAAGGCCACTGAGTCGGTTGGAGTGATCTGCATTAATACTGAGAAATGCGCTTTTGGAGCTGCTCTGCTGTAGCTTCTCGGCCTGGACACCTGTAGCTCCCTTCCTTGCTTAGTTGGCCGAAATTTCTGCTGAGTTGGCTCAGCCTTTATCTTTAATGTCTGCTGATTCTTTTAAACTGTCCTGTATATGGCAGTTTGCATTTTCCATGAACAAAATTTGTTGAATGGCACCCTGTTTATAAAATAGTTTGTATGGCCTTGGTCCACCATTCTAGTGTAGGTAGTTGATGCCTGAGAATTGCATCCATGGTCTCCTCTGCCTCTGTATACTTATAAAAATTGGGAGGTGCCTCAAACAGGTGTTTGATTTCATTCATTATAAAAAATAAATTTTCTACTCTGTTGTAGAGAGTCTGTCCTGTGGCTGGCCCTATTTCCTCTGAGATGCTGGGCTTCTCATTGATCTGACTTGTGGCAAATGTGTTAACCATTTTGGCATACTGGTCATGTGTGAACAATCTCCCTGCGTTGTTCAGTAAGCTAGGGAGCCCTCTGTTTTCTAACACCTGAAACTTCTCCAAAAACCTGTTCACCTCAGTCTGCATATCCTGGGTTCTTCTTTCCAATGTCTGCACTAAGTTTCTCAGTGTGAGAACCCTCTTGATTAACTGAATGTGCTCAGTTCTGTTTGAAATTCCCATGGCAGCCAACTGAGTGCTTGTTCTATTGTTAAGCACATTGATCATCCTGGTGGCTATCTCAGGCATGTTGCTTAGAGCAGCTCTTGATCTTTGAATCTCAGTCTGTGCTTTTGGAATGAGCTCCAACTGCTCATGGATTGTTTCAATATATTGCCATTGCTCATTTATAGATTGGCCAATGTTAGCCCACAACACTATTTTAAGCTCAGCCACAACTTTATCTAATTTGAGCTCATTTTCTAGCTCTTTGATTCTATCTTTGAGGGCTTTTATCTCCCTGCCCTTTTCTGCCACAGACTGCTTGGATTTGTCATATCTGTCATTCACTTTGGCTAATTTATCCCTGGTCTCATTCAGCTCTGTCATTTGAGCTTCCAGGGCCTGGATCTCATTCCTCAGCTTTTGCATGTCCAGGCTTGGGGCCTGCTCTGTTGTTGGTGGTGCTGCTGAGGTGGATGTTGCTGCTTTTTCTAGTTGTTGAGGAGGAGGAACAGTAGGTGGAGCAGTTTCCTCAAGATTTATCACTTCAGGAGGAGGCTGGGAGGTCTGACCTTCTTCTCTTTGTTTCAAAGCTGCCTGTAATGCTGCCTGTGCAGCCTCTGATTCTCCCAGCTTTTCTTGTGCCTGGATGAGCTGTTTATAGAGAGACACCAGCAAAGCTATGGCATCTTTATCATGCCTTTGTTGAGCCACTTCATCTGTTTGAGGGTGAATTGTGGCTGGCATTTTGATCTTTTTCTTCAAAGCAGCCATGTCTGCATCCCTTAACTTCAATATCTCCTGGATGCCCTTGATATCTTTGGGATCATGCCCAATCTCAATAATTATATCTTCTAAGGACCTAATTCTATTGTCCTTAGCCTGTGATGATGCCCTTTCCAACTCAAGTTGGGCAGCTGTGTTATTAAGGCTATTTTCCAGCCTATAATTGTCCAGTGTTTTGTCTGCCAAGGACGCATAGACCATCTCACCTGTTTGTTTATGCAATTCAATTTTATCCATGGGGTGGATGTCCTTGGCCAGGACCTCAAGATTGGTCCTTATATAGTCTGCATGAGACTAGGGCTATGCTACTGCTGGCAAGAAATGACTCATGATCATCTTGCCCTCCTGGACATCAAAAGCAGACATTAGACGTTGCTGGTTGGTGGGAGCAATATTTAACAGATGGTTATACAGCTGTATTTTTATTGGTTCATTCCTTTTCTTGATTTCAATGAAATGCTGCTTAATGCTGAGTTCACCCCTTCTCTGCTGGCTTGAGGAGTTGACTTCTCCTCCCACAGTTCTGTTCTGTTCCTCCTGGAAAGAACTTGCAGATGCGTCCCTGCTAGGTGGGCCCATGCCCAGAGACTGCCCTGTTGGCATTTCCTCATCAGAGAAAGGGTTCATTCTCTGTCTTTTTTCACCATGACTTTCTGATGTGGTCAAGGGAGTCTCTCTGTCCCTTTTTCTGCTAGTATCCTCCTTTTGTGGAGTTTGGAGGATTGATGCATCAACTGATGTTTCTTGCCTAGGAGGCACCGTATTTTGTGCCTGCTGTTCTGTGGAAATTGGGGCCTCAACTGCCCCTTCTTGCTGTGGGGGCTGCTCTTTATTATGCTGCCCTTCTTCTTGCTGCAATTCCTGTTGTTGTTGTTGTTGTTGTACCTGTTGCTGCTGTTGTTGCACCTTCTCATGCGGTGGCTGTTCAGTATCCATCTCTTTTTCCTTGCCCTTGCTAGATATATCTTCAGTGGCTTTGGGTGCTTGCTGATTTACAGTCGAGGAGGATGCAACTGCTCCCACTTGTGTGCTTGGCAGTGAAAACACCTGTGAACAAAGTTCAAGGTCAACCATCTTTTTAAGGTTCCTCACCGCTCTTTGATTCAGCTCTTCTTGTGTAACTGGTTCTTCTAGGGTTCCTCTCATCCATTTTGCTTGGTTTGCATGTTTTTCAATGTGAGGGATCTTTACATGATCATAGCCAGAGAGCCTATATCTGAGCCTTCTCAAAGTGATGAAGTGGTTGGGGTCATAAGGTTTCCAGAGGAAACTGGTTTGAAGGCCAAGGGACTCAAGCATCCTGTCTGCTTCTCTCCAACCTTCCTCCCTTTGGTTATAAACAAAGTGGCCAAGTTGGTTCCTGACTTTTAACTGTGCTTTCTTGCCTTTGCCTGAAAAGTGAAGCACATCAACATTGCCAAACTGCCTGAAGTATTCTATGGCAAAGAGCCTCATAGGCACATATCTGGGTAGTCTGTAGGGAGGCAGTTCACACCCATACATCCTGATGACGGTGTGGTGCTGGTAAAAGTACCAGTCCCCAATGTTGTATGATTTGGATAACTGCATGATCCTTTGCATTTCATCTGTGAGCCTCGGAGGAGGTGAGCCCATCATCATTGACATAGCTGGGTGGATGAACTGATCTATGAACTCACAATAAGTATAAGGAGTTTCACCTCTACAGTGGAAAACAGATGACCAATAGACCACTGATCTTGGATTGCCTTGGGCATCCTCTCTTTTGATTGGGAAAGAGAATTTCTGATGTTGATGATATAAGATCAAGTGGTAAATGTAGGAGGTATACCTGAACACTCTTTCTCTTGCCAGGTTCATTAGTTGCTCATGTATTTTGTCTGCTATATAGGTGGCATAGTCATAGCAGATAGGAGACTTGCCAGGAGCAAACATGAGCATGATTACCAACACAGTTTGATCAACAAACTCAATGGAGTTGTAGCCCAAAATGGGACTAATCATGTCTGCCAGATCTCTGCCCAGTTGGTTGAGGTATACCTGATTGATAGGAGGATATTTCACAGAGTCAGAGACAATGTATAGCTGGTTTAGTTTGGTGACCTGAGCATCTGTCATTCTGGCTCCTTGATTTATCAGGTCTATAAGTGATAGAGGGACCAGTTTCTTCTCAGTCCTGAAGCAGAGCATATCCTTGATAGCTTCTGGGGTGACATAAAACACAGCTGACCCTGAATGGTCAAGAACTGCCCTCTGAGTGGGGTCATAATTTTCAACACACAGATGGATCAAATCAGGGAATTGGTTAACTTGAGGGAGCTTGAAAATAGGGAGGAATGAGTCCCATATGCCCAGCACATCTGTTCCAGCCTCATGCTTGGCCTTCAATTCATTGAGCAGGTGGATGTGGAACTTAGTACCCATCAGCATTTCCTCTGAAATCTGATAGTCCATGTTATAGACATTTTTGTGCCTTACAGCATAGAGCATGAAATGTCAATAATCTGAGGGATCCAAAGTCCCTAAACAAGTTGTTCTTACCCTTAGACGAACAAGGTCAGCAAACCACAGCACTGCAAAACAGTTCTCCACTGAAAAACACTCAAAAACAGGTCAGTTTTGGATCATTGCAGCTGCTCCACTAGGCATCTGCGCTGCATAGCAGGTACAACAAAGGCTACCTGCGTTGCATAGCAAGTAGAACAAAGGCTACCTGCGTTGGGCGTACTTGGACATGTGGAGGAATCTTTTTCTCAAAGTGCCAGTGCCCAGGAAGCTTCTAAAAAGACACTTGATGATAAGATTCGCCTAATGATGAGTTAAGAGCTTCTAAAACTCCAAGTGGAAGACAGAAACTCCGAGTGAAGAACTGAAGAACAACTGGAGTTGAAGAGGACAACAAGTCACACATCAAGCTGACTTATCTTCACTCCAAAACTCTATATAAGGATCTCATCCCATGGGATCTGGGAGGGCGGAATTTAGTGCAAAGAATTGTTGTTGGTTTGCAGTTGAGAGTATTGGGTGATTGCTTGAGGGAGGTGAAGAAGAGATTTCTCTCCGTCGGGAAGGTGATGCTGGATTGGACCTCTCATGGTTGTATCACCGCCTGAACCTTACTTCCATATATTAATAAAGCTTTTGAGGTTCTTCTATTCGCATGTGTTTCAATGATGTATTGTCTTACTTGCGTATTTGATTTATGCTAATCCTTGAATCAGTTATGCATGCATGCTTCTTGTAGTTTCCTTTTCTTGTCTTATTTGCAGGATCTCGTGTAGCTGGGCCCGTGAAAAGACTTGGAGCTGGGAGCAAGCGGCAATCAAAGGAGATTGGATCGACCATTTGCGCAAGACATCGGTAAGTGGATCTCTTCCTTTTATCTCTTGCATGTCATAAAGAAGAAACTTTAGATAGTTTTGCTTTCAGCTGTTGCTAAGGAACTGTCACCCTTAGAGTGGGTTAGGGTCATTCCGAGTTGGATACTTTCCCCCACAACAGACTGGCGACTCCGCTGGGGATCGTGTCTTGTTGGTAGCTTGTGTTTCTTGCTATTCTTTTCTTAAACAAAAGGGTACCGAATCGAAAACTGCATTCGAGTTCTTCGAATGCAAAGTAGAGGGCAGCTACTCTAGCCCAGTGCTGGGCATGTTTATGATTTGAAGAGCTGATCCACAAGGACTCTTTTTAGCTCTTTGTGATAGTGTTCATCTTCCTTTAATCATCCTCTAGAGTATACTTGACTGATAGCAACTGATTTGGCCAAAAACCGCTCATTTTTTAGCAAACTGTGAGCCGGAATCTGAGAGAGACGAGAGTTGTCTCGTTCAGTGCAGCTGCAACAAAGGCTACCTGCACTGCAACGCAGGTCCCGAAGGGGCTACCTGCGCTGCATCTCAGATTGACAGTGCAGCACCTGCGCTGATCCAGTCTTGCCTTGTGCAGCTGGGATTCTCCACTGTCTGTTGCCCAGTTTTCAGTACTGTTTTTGCAGCCTGTTGTCAACCTGTATACCCAGCTGAAACCACTTCTCTTTGCCTTCATTCCGCCTCAGTTGTGTGAAGAAACCGTGATTGTTCTTATTGTATTTCTTGCTGTCATTCACAGTTTCCCATAGCGAAAGTGAACTAGTCTTGCTATGACCTCTTGAATCTAGACCTGTGAGAAAGTGTCGTTGTGATTCTAAGAGTTAGTTTATTGCTGTTCATAGCTGCTTGAGCATTTGCTTTCGTTATATGGTTCGAATCTCAGTATTTCTTGTGATTGAAACGAGTAAATATTAAGGTGTTCTTTTGATTATTGGACAATACTTGTTTGTTTTCGCTTGAAATTGAATTCGAAATCGTACAACAGCTTTCTTTTTGTCATACACCAAACATTAAGAAAGAAGAAAAGAAATACTTGCATTGTGCATGTGCATTTTGACAGTTTGCATGTCGATTTAGGAAAAGTGCATCAGTGTGTGCTCTATGATCTGTTTGAAAAGATGATGTCTTTCTTTTCCTTCAGTAGTTAAGGTTTTCATAAGTTGAAAGAATTGAAAAAGCTTGCTTATCATTCTTAGACTGCATTTAGGAGTTGTCTCATACATCACGTGGTGATCCATAAAGGCAAACTGCTAAGCAAGATCAACCTAAAAAGAACTGAATTTATCTAACAACGCTTTGAAACATAACAAAACACAGTAGAGGTCTAGGTAGAGACGTGAACCGGCGTCGTTAAACATAGTGACTGTCGATCTCTACGAAGGTGGGTGATTCCTCCTGAGGGACGATAGCACTAATACGGACTTGTGCCCCCGCGTACCATCGTGTATATTGGGGGACCCCTATAGGAACAAAGCCTTTATCCATAGGAAGCCATGTCGGCCGCCCTACTGATCGCGATGCAGTGAACACAGCATTCACGAAGATCGACCACTCGTACCATAAAACGTATTCTGTGGTTTCGCGAAAGGTTTGGCACACCCTTGCCTAGAACTCCAGAGTAGTTTCTTTTGGCCTTTTTCAAACTCTATAACTGAAAAATTCCATCCGAGCATTTGTCACTTCGGGCTCGTTAATACATCGAAGGAGACTAGAGTCATCTTTAGCTTTTTCTCGACTCTTAAAACATGAAAAAGCAAGTTGTGTCTTAAAAGCGTCTAAAATTAATTCAATTCGAAAACACATTTTACCCTGTGCATTGTTGGTTGATCAAGTAATCCGCAATCGTGGAAGAAAGTCAATCGATGAACCGTCGTTCGCGGAGGAATACGAGACAAACGTCTTTGTCCCCGGAATCGAAAACAACCCGGGCAAAGCGACCTCGTTCAACTGGTTCCAAATCACCTGTCAAAGTTAGAACGAGTGTTCCAACGACATCTGAGGTTCCGGTTACTCCAAACATTTCTGGAAACCCTGCCCCTATTGAAGAAGTTCAACAGCCCCAGAAGGACAGTAACACTGATCCTAGTCTGAGAACAAATACTTGTGTTACTGAATCAGGTCCATCAGTGATCGGTTCAGAGAGTCTTGCTCCTCAGACAACTGTCGCTGTCGAAACAACCCCTTCTTCGGCACCAGAAATATTCTACGGACCTGACGGTCTTCCTCTTCCACCCGGTCTGATCGCAATAGAAGAGATTGTAGAAGATCCGCAAGCAACTACTCCAACACATTTTGGAGCAGGGATCACTCTACTTCCTACTGCATCAGAAGCTAGCCTACCACCCAGAGAAGTTCCTGAAGAATCACTAGGCAATCTACTGGATAAACTAAAAATGTCTGAACAACCGTCGACATCTAGGACTGTGCCAAATGACACAGCGACAGCAGAACTCCCTGCAGTCACTCCGACAATGTTCGCCGGCATACCATCTGTCCCAAACTCTCAACAGCTGGGAGGGGTCCCTTCGGGGGCCATGACGACAGTGTGGTCTGTTCCTGTTTGTTCTCCCGGGATAACACCCGGTAACTCCTATGTTGGAACTCAACAGATTGATCCTTTTGGAAATCCGTTGGGACAATCCGGTCCTCGAGGTGTATTAAATCCTCTCAGTGCCGGACCACCACCGTATGGGGGGCAATATGCTTTTTCATTACCCCCTCCTGGAGGGTACCCATACGGGAGTTCACAACCATACCCAAGTTATACTGGAATAACTGCAAGTGGTTGGATACCTATGCTACCCCAGCAACCAAGAGTTGTGTATTCTATGCAACAACAGATGCCTGTGACGAACATCCCGACGACACCAGCAATTGTGACTGTGTCGCAAGTTCAAACGATACCTGTTACATGTCAACCTCAGTTTTCTCAGGTTGTAATGCAACAACCCGTTGACCCTGCAACCCAACCGCAATCGCCGGCTAGCGAGGCGTCACAAACACAAACGGGTACCCTTACCCCTCATCTTGGCCCAGTGGTAAGCATCGCACAACAACCAATGGTCTCACAACCATGGTTGGTGCAGTATCAACAACCGCAGTTCCAGCAAGTGTACCAAGGTACCGAGCAACAAATTTTTGCGAATAATGGACAACCGTACCTACAATACGGTCAAAACCAACCACTCTATGGTGGAGCAGTCCATCAACCGTATCAATCATATCAGCATCAATCACATTATGCTGGTATGCAAAGACCAACTGCTCAGGCGATTCCGTCGTATCCTGGGTACGCTTCACCTAACTTGAGTCAATAGCTGCCATTCGTGGCAACTCTGGAGTTACCCGATCTACATCGGTTGACAAACGATCCTATCGCCTACGCCCCTTGGTGGCCCATGATTCCTCACAAACTTCCATCGTACATTCCTAAATTCAATGGAAATCCAGGTGAAGACCCGTCGAATCACGTCATGACCTTTCATCTGTGGTGTTCATCGAACACCCTGAACGATGATTCGATAAGACTTCGCCTCTTCCAGAGGACATTGACAGGTCCGGCGGCCAAATGGTATATAGAATTGCCAAGAGCCTCTTTCGACAATTTCAGCTCCTTAGCCACGACTTTCTTAACCCACTTTCAATTACCTATCAGGTATGAAACAGGAACCGAGATACTGACCAACTTCAAACAGACGACAGCTACTCACATATCTGACCATATACATGAGTGGCGTCGTCGACGTAGGATGGTCAAAACATACGTTCCTGATCAGCTACTAGCTGAATGGTTTATAAAGTCATTACTTCCGGCTATAACGGAAGATGTGGCCAAGGGGGGGGTCGTAACGGAGGAGCAAGTCATTGCTCGTGCTCAGTATTTAGACTTGGTATATACTCAGTCGGGCACGCTCTATGACAAAATACCTGATGCCCCCAGACCTGAATTTTCAATTCCTCCCCCTCCTAAATCGAATATTGACTCTCATGCCGGAGATGGCGTGATTGGCACTGCAAGCGCGAAGTCGAGAAAGGCTTCACCTCAGAAAGCCCGTAAGACTTCAGATCGAAATGCCCATGAAGAGATTCTTGCTTCGGAAGTAAATGCCATATCAGCAGATAAAGGCAAAGAAACCAATCAACCAGGAAACAAGAAGAAGCAACAGGATGATCCGTCACCTGAGAAGGCTTCTTCAAGCTCTCCTAGGAAAGGGAAACAGAAAGAGAAGTCACCTGGTCCATGTTCTATATGTGACGAGGACCATTGGACACGAGATTGTCCGTACAAGGCTGAGCTCAAGAGATTCTTTAAAAGTCCAAAGAACCCAGCTGTGTTGACTGACCCGTTTCCCAACCCAGGTCAAAATATGGTTGATAATGGAAAAGCTTCCCCGTCGCAAGTACTGATGTTGTCGATCTCTAAGCACCAAAATGATGCTTTGATTTCGACAAGGAACAAAGATTACGGGAATCCGTAACTATCAAACGAAAAAGGTAACGATCAACCTAGTAGTTCGACAACAACTTCGTCAGAAGTTGTCCCTCCCATAATGCCGGAATTAACGATAAAACCACCTAAGGGTGTGGTACACAAGTCTACTTTTAATCCTCGTGCCAGAGCGGCGCAACATTATAACATAGTGGAAGATTTGGCTCAATCGCCATCCGCTATGTCGACTCTAGAAGTACTACAAAATTGCCCATCCCAAAGGCAGGCATTGTTATCGGCAATAGGGGGGGTTGATCCTAAGGATTCCAATCTTGTGTCCTTTGATCACAAAGGGTATGACCCTCAGTTACCAGCTCAGCTAGCTTTCCTGATTCAAGTGAAGGCCCTCAACAAAACTGTTCACAGAACAATTATTGACGAGGGAGCATCGACATGTATTATGTCGATGAGCTGCTGGAAAACGCTAGAGTCACCAACCTTGTCGAGATCTTCGACAACACTAAAGGCTTTCGACGGTAGGACATATACCCCTTACGGTATCCTAAGTAACTTGAAAGTTGAACTAGGTGGAAAAACGGTAGAGATTGATGTTGAAGCCATAGATGGAAATCTAGATTACAACATCCTACTGGGAAGACCATGGATTTATGCCATGGCAGCTGTCGTGTCGACTTATTTTAGGAAGATCGCTTTCCCGTTTGAAGGAGGGATTACGGTCGTCAACCAACAGAACTTCCTCCTTAATGGTTCACAAGTTACGGGAAGCATTCCCATGATCCATGAAAGCGACCATTCAATTCAAGATATAGGAGTAGGACTGTTGAAAGACCCCACGATGATGGGGACTTTCTCGCTACCAAATCATATGTACATAGGAAATGTACCATTGGTGGCCACCTGCAACATGATATCTTCCACGAAGGTCGCAAAAGACAAAGTCATCATGGATCGGGCAATGGTGTTACACCCGAGCCCAATCGAAATATTGTAGCAATCAATGTTTCAGGCATGGGAGGCGAGCCCAAATCAATGCTCGTCAAGCGTTTGGGTAGATAGGTCAGGAGAATGTGGAACCCCCTTTGATCCTTGGTCACGAGTGCATGCAAGTGACGAAGGAATCCTCCAATCAATGTGGATTGAGGGGGCGCCATGGGAGGATAACCACCATCGTTCCCTTCCTCAGGAAGATACTCAAGGCGACCTATATCACCCTTCAGTATTTGAATTCCTAACAAATACTGTAAATACGGTGGATTCCGAGAGAAACCTATCCAATATAGAAGAGACTATAGCCATAAATATCTCGACCAAAACAGACATTGTAGAGAATATTTATGTCGGCAAAGGTTGTTCCCCTTCAGAACAAGAAATATATAAAGCTCTTTTCCGCGAATTTAGAGATGTCTTTGCTTGGTCATATGATGAAATGCCAGGCATCGACTCGAGTATAGTTGAACATGAAATTAAGATGTATCCTGATGTCAAACCAGTAAGACAACGGCTTCGGCAGGTGCACCCCAAGAAAGTCGCTGCCATCAAGGCGGAAGTTGAAAAGCTCCTCCATGCTGGTTTCATCTACCCGGTTCCTCTAACCGATTGGGTATCGAATATTGTCCCTGTTATGAAGAAACAAGGAACAATACGAGTGTGCGTCGATTATAGGGATGTAAATCAAGCTTGTCCAAAGGACAACTACCCTACACCCTTCATCGACCAGATAATTGATGAATGCGCCGGATGTGAAATCTTTTCATTTATGGACGGATTTTCCGGGTATAATCAAATTAATATCCGCCCACAGGACCAGTCAAAGACTGCATTTATTTGTCCGTGGGGCACATTCGCTTATCGAAAATTACCCTTTGGTTTAAAGAACGCAGGGGCGACATTTCAGAGAGCAATGAATTATGCTTTCCATGACATCAAGAACATCGTTCAACCTTATCTCGACGATCTTCCGGCTCATTCGCAAAAGCGGACTGATCATCCGCATCATTTAAGAGCAATATTTCTACGTTGCCGACACTACAAGATAAGACTCAATCCACACAAATGTGTGTTTTGCATCGGTTCTGGTCGTTTACTTGGCTTTATAGTCTCCAAGGATGGGATTCGTCTCGACCCTTGCAAGGTGCAGGCAATCATTAATTTGCCTCCACCTTCGAACTTGCTTCAGATTCAGAAACTCCAAGGGAAAGCAAACTTTCTGAGGAGGTTCATTCCAAATTACGCAGAACTTGCTAAAGGTTATACCCATCTCCTGAAAAAGGATGTACCTTTCGTCTGGGACCAGGTTGCACAAGCTTCCTTTGATGCTTTGAAAGAAGCGCTAGTCAAAGCATCATTAATGTACGCCCCAGACTATCTAAGGGATTTTAACCTGTATCTGGCTGCAGCAGATATGACCATTGCAATGGTTTTGGTTCAAGAAGTCGATGGAATTGAACACCCTATATATTATTTAAGTAAAAACTTAAATGATACGGAAAGTAGATATTCTCATGTTGAAAAGTTGGCATTAGCAGCTGTTCAAGCGATTCAAAGATTTCGACATTATGTCCTCTTTAGGAAGACCACTGTATTGTCAGATTGCAACCCCATGACTTATATACTGTCGCGACAGTTGCTTGGGGGCAAATATTCAAAGTGGATAGCTATCCTTCAAGAGTTTGATCTGGAATTTGTGAAATCCAAATCAAAGAAAGCTTTAGTTTTCGCAGAATTATTATGCGATCTCCCGTCATCGTACAACGATGTAACGTCCAAAGAATCGATCGTGGACGAAAGTTTGTTTCTGATATCAGCAAGTGATGAGTGGTATGGAGATATAATAATTTATCTCCAAACCCAAAAGTTTCGGCCAGACACCTCTCACTCAGAACGAAAACGCATTCGATACCAAGCAAAAGACTACATGATCGTCGGTGATACACTTTACCGTCGTGGTGTCGATACGGTCCTGAGAAGGTGTCTAACCCATGAGGAAGCCGAAAAAGCCCTGAATGAATGTCATTCAGGCACATGTGGGGGGCATCAATCTGGATATGCTACAGCACAAAGAATCTTACGAGCAGGATACTTCTGGCCAACCATGTTCAAAGATTGCATAACTGCGGTTAGAAGTTGCCATGCATGTCAGATTTTTGATAGCAAAACCAGCAAACCCCCCGCTCCTTTACAGCCAATAATAGCTGTGGGGCCTTTCGCCAAGTGGGGCATCGATTTCATGCAATGTAACCCCACCTCGACCGGGGGGCATGGGTATATTATAGTCGCAGTTGACTATTTTACCAAATGGGCCGAGGCGATGCCTACATTGGATAACACTGGTGAAACAGCAGCCCTATTCTTTTTTAATCATGTAGTCGCCAGATTCGGCGTGCCACAGGCCATAGTAACAGATCATGGATCACATTTTCGCAATCACATGATGGTTGAATTAACTGCCAAACTAGGATTGTCTCACGACAGCTCTACTCCGTACTATCCGCAAGCTAACGGACAAGTTGAAGCGATCAACAAAGTCCTGAAGCGCATGCTGCAAAGGATGGTGGGGGTTCACAAAAGAAGATGGCATTTGATCCTATACTCGGCTTTGTGGGCCTACCGAACATCGGTAAGGAATGCCACTGGGTTCACACCGTTTCAACTGGTGTATGGCCTGGAAGCGATCCTACCAATCCAGTGCGAAATTTCGTCCCTTAAACTCGCAATTGATCTCCTCCCCGGAACCTCAGAAGAAGAAGCTCGTTTCTTAGAGTTAATCCAGTTGGATGAAACTCGTCGTGATGCCGCCTTGGCCAACGAAGCCCATAAGAAACAAGTCAAAGCGCAGTTCGACAAAAATGTCAAACCCCGTGTCTTCTCGGAAGGTGATTTGGTCTTGCTTTACGACCAAGAATCCGATAAATTGGGAGCTGGGAAATTCAAGTCCTTATGGATGGGCCCTTATATTGTTAAAAGTGTATTAGCAAAAGGTGCCTACGAGTTGGTAGATTATGACGGAGTTCCACTGGCGCAACCTCGCAACGGGTTGTACCTTAAGCGTTACTATGCCTAGTAGTAACCTGTATGCTTTTGTTACATTTTTGTTTTCGCTAAAGCGTTTGTTCCGGTTTAAGTAATCCACTTTTTACACTTATTGCAGATGTCAAATCCATTGGAACCGTGGGTCGGATATGCTGACGGAGCGAGTCGTAGTTCGAGGAACCTATCCTCTGCAGCATGGGCCATTTTTAACCCAAGCGGCGAGTTAGTGAGTTTCAGGGGGGTATGTATTGGTCAATCAACAAATAATATCGCTGAGTATAGCGCGTTGATAGAGCTCCTCTCTGATGCCATCACCCATGGCATACGCCGGCTAGTCGTCAGGCTAGACTCGCAGCTCGTGGTACTACAGCTCAATGGTACCTACTCTGTCCGAAATCCAGCTATTTATCGCAAGTTCCTAAGAGTTAAAATCTTGGAAAGACGGTTTGATTTTATCCAATATCAACACATTTCCAGAAACTTAAACACATTAACCGACTCGTTAGCAAACTATGTGTTAGATAGACATCTGCAAAATTGATAAAAAGAGAAGCATCATCGATGTTTCATACATGGATCACATAAAAACTGGAATAAACTCCGAAAATCAAAAATATACACAACTGTTTACGGTTTACATGTAATGTTCTGTAACCAAGACAAAATCGGTCATATGACCCCAAAACTCAAAAATGGCTGGGGGGCACCCTAGCCTAGTGATGCTCATGATAACATGCCACAGCCTGTGCAATCATGCGCAGAAGACGAGACCATCGTCTGGGAACACCAACAGTATGTCGCTGCAATCGTAGAGGCAACTCGTCGATCCGTACATCCGGAATCCCAAGGGTAAGACCCTCGACATGTTCCTGCACAGCTGTAAGAGTCTCGGCCAAGTCAAGGTCACGGAGAATAGCTCTCCCAGGAGCCTCCCCTGCGGGGGCAGCGGCCGGAGCTCTCGGACGAACTGCTGGACGGACAGGGCCCACATCTGCATGCGCACATGAGTTTGATTAGAGTCTTGATAGAGTAAAGCACAAGGACATTATAAATAAAAAATAGTAAACAGTGATAAGGTCAAAATATTTACCAAGATCACCCCACTGCTCGCCATCCGGTAGTACCAAATCCGGATCACCTCGGAAGTCCATGCCAATATATGGATACTCGGAAAAAGCCATATCCTGCCGCTCAAACCACCTAAAGAAGGCATCAGTAAAAGTAATCTTAGATTGACCCGCATGCCTAGCCATGTGGTCAACCCACCTCTGCATGCGTGGCTCAGTAGGAGATGGCAAGTCGAGAATAATGTACTGAGGTTGCATGAGGGGTATCTTCTCCAAAGCGAAGGCAGTCAAAACTGAACCGAAGCCAAAATTCTTCAGTTTCCCGTCCTTTACTTTGGTCAACTGGTTTTTCATCTGAACTAATACTGCATCACACCAGTTAAAAACTTTCGGCTGAAGACACTCCAGGGCGTGCTGCACATATGACCTGTTGGCAACGTGAGGGGATGCACTACCGGCCATCCTACAAATCGTGTACAGAATAGACCTGAGAGACCTGTCAGTGACATCACAGATAGAAATCTTGTCGTCTCTGCTCGACTGAGATCCCTCCCTGCAATACTGACGGATATAATCTTTCACGGAATCACTCCCTCGGGCCGAACCGGACAAGGAAACGGGGGCACCCCGCCTTGACAAACCAGTCAAGAAGTAGATGTCCACTATGGTCAAATGGATGGACTTGCCCATAATCTGGAACACTTGGTTAACAGGATCCCAAGCATCAAGCAGGTACTGCAGTAAACGTATATGTGCCCTCATGCTAGATATGCGGAAGAATTTTAGCAAGCCACAGTTCCGCAACGCGCTCACAGTAACAGGATCATGGAGGGCAATCATGTCCTCCTCTTCATGCTCTCGTTCTCGCCACGTAAGAGTCATTCTGCTCCAATAAACTCTGCAAAACAAACAAGAGGAGGAGTAAGATCCCTGACTCAGTGAAGAAAATGGCAAAAATCTCATGAAAAATTGTGCAACCAAGATGTTTTCTGCGCCCAACGCAGGTAGGGAAGGGTCTCACCTGCGTTGGGGCACAAACTGCCTTTGAAAATGAGAACCCCAATGCAGGTTTCGATATAGGGAACCTGCACTAATGGCAGAGCGCCCTAGAGAAATCCCAGGGGCTCATGGGGGCAGGAAAACAAGCATAAAACTGAGAAATAAGGCCATGAAAAGATAGAGCTAGGGTTTAGCTCCTACCTGGTGGAAACGGCGCTGAAAATCGTCCACAGAATCTCCCGAAATCAGCTGGTGAAGAATCAAGAGGAAGAGGCACCTCGAAAGCTCCAACAAACCAAATGCACACGAAATGGCAAAATGAGAGGTAAAAACATCTTTTAAATTGCTTTTTACGTAATTCAAAGTGGAATATTAGTATTTTTACTTCATGTTATCCGTTTCTAACAAAGTTTGTTGCAGCAATTGATGATACAGTACTATCTCTGAAAAAGAAAAAGCTAGTCCTGGTAAAATATGAATTTGATCTTATCAAATGAGCAGTTTTGGCAAAGTTCATGCTCGTTAAAAAATAAACGCAAAACCGAGCAGTTTTCGCAATTGTTCATGCTCGTTAAAAAATAAACGCACATGTGAGCAGGCTTCCCCCCAGTGTTCAAGCTCATTCAGAAAAAATGAACCGGTAAATAACCATTTGAGACCGTAAATTCATTAGCCATAAAAGCCTTGGTCGTGTTTGTGCACCGTCACCTCCACTTTTCCTTTGGCCGATCATTCACATCCACTTGATTGTTTACCTATTTTGAGGAACAGCTGCGAAGAGTGATCCCATTTAGCCATCCTTGTAATACTGCCGTGATTGGAAAATTCCAACCTGTACCTGGAATCTGCTGCTATCCCTGTTTATCACTCGTTCCTCAAAAGACGAGTCTTCTTTGAGCTCTTTTCTTTGACTCGTAAAATATGAAAAGTTTGCCGAGTTTTGGCCTTCCAGCTCGTTAAAAGGACCGGAAGAGCTATCCCTCCTCTAGATTTTAATCTTTTTGGACCTGAGGGATTATTGCACAAAAAGATCGAGTGCTTGTCTAGTTCGGCTCGATAAAGATATCGAACATTCATCCCTTTTGTATTGTTTTATACTTTTTCGGACTTAAGGGATTAGATGACGAAAAAGGACCCCTTGGAGTCTACTTTATGTACACTTTTCAGACTCTCTAAAAATGAAAAGGACCGAGTTGTCTTTGTCGCTGGGCTCGTTAAAAATATTAGATAGCGACAAACTTGTCCTTAGACAAGAACGAGTTTCCCTATCGCTAGGCTCATTAAAAACATAGCGATGGGCTTGCCTGAAGGGCAGGTTATAGATCAAGCATATGTTATCCTCCTCAAGCTTGTCAAAAAATAAAGAGGTACTGGTCAAAAATGACTGGGGAAAAATTGGGAAGAACCTCAAAGCTTAATGGTAGCAAGTCGCTCTTGAACATGACACTTTTGCCTCCGTAAATATCGGGTTGGGTTATTATCATTCACCGGTCCCTTCACCATGGTCTCGCCATACCATCCATACATGGGGTAATGCTACCGATCCATCACATCAGTGTCGTTATATGTTCAAGAGATGTCATTCAGAATGCGTCAACCGGGTCCCATTCACTACCATACATCATCTTTCATCCTTCCATGACCGCCACCCTGAATCATATTTCACAAATTGTTTTCACCAATCATCACTAGCTCCGTTCCGTGTCACTCATGTGGGATTCATTAGGGCCCTCCTTTGACGGATCACTTCTTGTCGACATCAGCTCATTATCCAAGAAGTTGATCTAGGAACACCCCCCTCAGTACTTTGAAGCTTGCATGCCTCAATGGCAAGTTTCTCACTCCCGGCGATAGGTATACATTAATGACCTTCGACCAGGAGACTTTGCGTGGTGTTCGACGTCAGATCCTATATTCACACCACGTGAATTGTGCTGCAGTACCTTGAGGGTCATCATCATTATCGGTGATTCCTCTCGTGCTTGTTAACAGTTTACATTATTGACTGGTAATCAAGCGATGTCTTTCCATGTTCGACTTCAAGAAATTCTCACATGGATCGACTTGTACTAATGTGAAGATCGGACAAGTTTGGAGACCCCGGATCTAGTTTCATCCATCCGGGCTGCGATATATATTCAGGAGATAAAGACATAGACATGTGCAGCAGATGATCATCCTACTAAAAGGATGATAATTAAAAGCAGAGAATTATCCGTCTATTATCAGACGATCGTCTGTTTATGTACAGCAAATGTATTTATAAAGCTGAGCATGGGAAATGCCCGCCTCAGCTAGATCATGAAAAGAAAGTATGAAAAGATAATGTATTGTATTGTATTTTGTTACAGGTCACCTCCCGGCGATTGAATGAACTTCGGATCCTCCTAATAAAGCATTTCACCCGATAAATGACCTCATACTTTAGGGGGCAACTGTTATAGACATTTTTGTGCCTTACAGCATAGAGCATGAAATGTCAATAATCTGAGGGATCCAAAGTCCCTAAACAAGTTGTTCTTACCCTTAGACGAACAAGGTCAGCAAACCACAGCACTGCAAAACAGTTCTCCACTGAAAAACACTCAAAAACAGGTCAGTTTTGGATCATTGCAGCTGCTCCACTAGGCATCTGCGCTGCATAGCAGGTACAACAAAGGCTACCTGCGTTGCATAGCAAGTAGAACAAAGGCTACCTGCGTTGGGCGTACTTGGACATGTGGAGGAATCTTTTTCTCAAAGTGTCAGTGCCCAGGAAGCTTCTAAAAAGACACTTGATGATAAGATTCGCCTAATGATGAGTTAAGAGCTTCTAAAACTCCAAGTGGAAGACAGAAACTCCGAGTGAAGAACTGAAGAACAACTGGAGTTGAAGAGGACAACAAGTCACACATCAAGCTGACTTATCTTCACTCCAAAACTCTATATAAGGATCTCATCCCATGGGATCTGGGAGGGCGGAATTTAGTGCAAAGAATTGCTGTTGGTTTGCAGTTGAGAGTATTGGGTGATTGCTTGAGGGAGGTGAAGAAGAGATTTCTCTCCGTCGGGAAGGTGATGCTGGATTGGACCTCTCATGGTTGTATCACCGCCTGAACCTTACTTCCATATATTAATAAAGCTTTTGAGGTTCTTCTATTCGCATGTGTTTCAATGATGTATTGTCTTACTTGCGTATTTGATTTATGCTAATCCTTGAATCAGTTATGCATGCATGCTTCTTGTAGTTTCCTTTTCTTGTCTTATTTGCAGGATCTCGTGTAGCTGGGCCCGTGAAAAGACTTGGAGCTGGGAGCAAGCGGCAATCAAAGGAGATTGGATCGACCATTTGCGCAAGACATCGGTAAGTGGATCTCTTCCTTTTATCTCTTGCATGTCATAAAGAAGAAACTTTAGATAGTTTTGCTTTCAGCTGTTGCTAAGGAACTGTCACCCTTAGAGTGGGTTAGGGTCATTCCGAGTTGGATACTTTCCCCCACAACAGTCCATGTCTGCCAGAGACTGCCATTCCAATTGTCTCTGGGGGGCATTTAATGGAGCAACGTTCAATGCTATTGGAGCTACTGGTGGATCCATTATTTCACCTAGGATTATGGATGGAGTTGCTATGCAGAGCAACACAAAGAGTTTTCTTCAACGAAAAGTGTGAATTGTATGGCACAGAGGGTGAGTGAAACAGCTGCAGCAATTGAAATACTGTTTAAGGTGAAAATAAGACCAATGTGTGGTCTCAATCTGTCTTTTTAACAGGTAGGTGCAATTTGAGTAAGTTGTTTCGCGATTGCGCGAACAAAGTGCAGTTTTTGTGAAAATATGGGCAAACAAGGCTCAGCTAGTGTTTTTCGACCTCACAGTTGTAAATGGGGGCTAGGCACCAAGATTTCGCCGGTGAATTTTGAAAGTTCTTTGTCGTTTAAGCTCTTTTGAGGGAATTTACAGACAAAGTAGGCATATGAAGAATTTATAATGGAGAATACCTGGTAAAGAACGAGCAATGGTCACGGATGACTATGGAATAGCGCGCTGTATGTCTCCGAGTCGATTTCAGCAAAGGTGGTATAATTTGGACGTGAAATCATGCAGAGAAAGCAACAGCTCTTGCGGAAAAAAGTGTGAAAAAACGCGAAAATTGGCCTAAATATGGATTTTTGGCATATTGGCGCGTTTTTTGGATGACGTCATCAGGTGGGGTCAAGGTCGGATGACGTCAGCATGACGTCATCGGGTGAGGTGGCAGGCTCTGATTGGTCCACGAGGATGATGAAGTGGCAAGACAGATCAGCATGGAGGCGGGCGCGGGGCTGACGCGACGGCGGGGTGGCACTGACGTGGGTATGACGTGGTGGTGACGTTGGCTGGGCGGATCGACCGAAAACCGGGAGCGGTTAGCGGTTTCTCATCGCACCGCTTATGATACGGAAGAAGGATTTGTCAGGCGTACCTCCGATGAGCTGTGGGGATGACGGGTGGCGGAGGCCTAACGTCACCTTCTGACAGATATCGGAAGGTATCTGTCGGACGTCGGGGCCGGTCCGATATGGATTAGGGCCGTCCGATCAAAAGCACTCGATCGGACGGTTGACGGGTCGCTGAGATGATCGGTGGATATGACAAGGGGCGAGATTATTTTAATATTTATTTTCGGGATCAGTGCTGGGCGGAAACTCTTGGGATATGGCGGGTTTACAAAGGTTTTTTAAATGTCCATTCAATATAAAATTTAAAAAATAACCTGGCGCCCATACTTTGGATAAACGAAAATAGTGGGCTTTTGTTCATTTTTTGCAAATTAAAGCGGGCATAGGTAGAACAAGGTCTTCTATAAGGTTTTCTTTGACAAATGAGGGTTTTAAGGGGCCAAATGGATTCAGAAGAGGGGAGGGGGTTAGACTTAGGTTCAACAAAGTGACCAGATGCCAATTCGATCCCTAACAGAGGATTTATTGGCTATAATGCCAAGGGGAGGGATATTTATACAATGTTTGGGGTTTATACACCATGGTGTTATAATACTAGGGAAAGGGTAATATAGGGGAGTTATATAATAGAGTTAGGGTTAATATGGATGAAAGGAGTGGATGAGGGGAGATAACACTAAGCTTTTTTGAAAATAACTTAGCTTAAGGAGTAGATCAAAATGAAAAGAGTTTTAGACAAGAAATGTGGCTTCTAATAGGACTAAGAACCACTAAAAACCACCAATTCTTTCATGAATATCAACTGATGAGGGGATGTTAGTAATGAATGGTGAGGGGAAAATTGGGAAGTTAGACATGCTTCTTTGCTTACTGCAACCTGATGGAGAAGAAAGACTTCCCTAATCCATTGACTTTGCTTTGTGAAATAGGTTAGCATACCTTCAATTGTAAGGAATGATACTTCTGCAACCCCAACTGCCTACCCATCTACTTGCCTAGCATTTTTTGTTTCTTCTTGGAGGGTGCACTTAGGCTTGCAGACCCTTATTTGCCTTTTCTTTTCTTTGGCTTTTTTCTTTTGTTTTTCTATCTACTTCTACCCTTATTACTTCCAAGGTCCCAGATTAAGCTGTTGGGAACCTTTCTTCTCTACCTAAACTACTTGTCTACCAAGATTAAACAGTTTGGACAGACTTCTTTCTCTATTCTACAACCGAAAATTCAAAACATGGCATGATCCAGATTAGGCTGTTGGACCATCCATCAAAATTTGAGTCCACATCAAGCTATAAGCACAGATTATATTCTCTTGGAAATATGTGATCTTTGAATCATCAAAGCAGAGCATATTTGGACCTTTTCATTGCCAATCATGAAATATGAAACCTATTGGTATAGGTAGCTAACAGTAGCTCCACATGGGGATGGTTTTTCATCTGAAAGACCAAGAACAGCAGGTCAGATTGCCTTGCCCCTTGACTGCTCTTGCCAATCTTGAAGTTTGCTGCTTTGAAATGCAAAAATTGTGTGCTTCTCTTCTTGGTAGACCTCTGATTCTATTTACCTTTCGCTGGCAGTTTAAGAAAACTTTGAGAAATTGCATTTTTACATGTTGACAGAAAATAATATATACATCTAGATATGTACAAGGGAAAACTCAGGCTGCACTTATGGGTGATATTCAAAATAGTGCTTCAGCATCCTGCCATTCACAGGGCCTTCATCCAAATCAGTTTCATTGAGGCTTTTAAGGAAATAGGTGTTGTTTCCTTGTACTGCTTGGACAGCAAATGGTCCTCTCCAAAGGGAATCAAATTTTCCATGTTTTCCCTTATCCTCTCTTCTTGAATCCCACTTGAGGACTTTGTCACCAATGTTGAAATCTTCTGCCTTGGTTTTCCTATCAAAGGCCTTCTTTAATTTTTCTTGTAGAACTTGAACTCTGCTGAAAACTTGGTCTCTAGTTTGCTGTAAACATATGATTTGATTGATTCTTCTTTGCATATCATTTGGTTCAACTTGGCTTTCTTGAAGAAGTTTCATAACAGGTATCCCTAGTGATGAAGGAAATTTGGCTTCTAGTCCATAAACCAACTCATATGGGTTGGTCCCAATTGATCTCTTGGTTGTTAGTCTATCTGCCCATAGAGCATTCACAAGCTTCTTATGCCAATTCTTTTTGTTCTCTTCTAGTACTTTCTTTATGATGTTTACCAGACTTTTATTTGATGACTCAGCAAGGCCATTTCCTTGGGGATAGTATGCAGTAGAATGGCCCAAGGTGATGTGAAATTTATGGCAGAAATTCACCATCTTCTTGGATCTGAAAGCAGCAGCATTGTCTGTTATTATTTTGTCAGGACAGCCAAATCTAGCCAATATGTTGTTCTCCAAGAACTGAATGATAGTGGAATCATTTGCTTGTCTGCATGGAACAGCTTCAATCCACTTGGTGAAGTATTCTGTCGCTGTTAAGATCCATCTATGTTGGCCTGAAGATGAGGGATGAATTTCCCCAATGAAATCCAAGCCCCATTGTTGAAAAGGTCTCTCTGTTGCAATAGGCCTCAAGGGAAGTGGCAGCAACTGTCTCTTTCCCTCAAATACTTGACACTTATGACATGAGGTAGTGAATTTCTTGACATTAGAGAACATGGTGGGCCAGTAGTAACCAGCCCTTAGTATTTTATCCACAGTGGAATTCCAGTACAAGTGTCCACCACAGTCACCTGCATGAAATTCCTTTATGATATTGTCAGTTTCATTCTCAATTAAGCAGTTTAGCAATATTCCTTCATGGTTTTTCCACAATAAATTTCCATCCATAACATAGAATTTAGAAGCTTTCATTTTTAAGAACCTACATTTAGTTCTGGACAATCGTGGGGGAGCACACAGGTTTTGCAATACATAACATATATCAGAGTACCAAGGGGATTGTTCAAAGGCTACATTGATCTTTGGAGTCGCCAGCTCCGGTTCACTGTCCAGCTGGTTGATGTCTAAGGCTTGGAAGTTTGCTTCTGTCATTAGTTTGGCCAAACCTTGCCCTTTTATTAATTTTGTAGGTTTTATCTCAATATCAAATTCCAAAATGTTGGCAATCCACTTTCCTCTTCTGCCCTCTAAATTTTCTTGGGTGAGAATGTCTTTGACAATAGGACTTGGTACATAAGCTATAACATGTGAATAAAGGATGTAAATCCTAAAGTCCTTAATGGCCTTAACCAAAGCATAAGCTTGCTTTTCCATGATTTGATATTTTAAAGGTGCATCTCTAAGAGCTCTGCTAAAGAAAGCAATTGGTTTCTCATTTCCTTGGTCATCTTTTTGTAACAAAACAGCAGCAATAGTATGCTGGGAGGCAAAAGAGAAGATGATAAATTCTCTGTCAAATTGAGGATTGGTCAAGACTGGGGTTTGGGTAAGGGCCAGTTTTATACCTTCAAAGGCTTGATTGGCTTCAACAGTCCATTTTACTTTTGAATCTTTCTTTAGCATGTTATTTAATAATCTGATTAGTTCTGCTAAGTTTGGGATAAACCTTCTCAAGAAATTGATTTTTCCCAAGAATCCTTGCAACTCTTTGATATTTCTTGGGTGGGGCATTTGTAAGATAGCCTGTATCCTATCTGGGTCAATTCTAATGCCATCTTTAGAGATGATGTGGCCCAAGAGTTTACCTTCCTCTAAACCAAACAGGGATTTCTTGGGATTCAAGGAAATTCCATATTTTCTGCATTTTAGGAAGATCTGTCTCAAATGTTTTATATGTTCTTGGTCTGATTTTGAGAAAGGTGTAAGGTCATCTAAGTAAATGACTAAAAATTCATGAATCTCCTTGGCAAAAGCAATATCCATTGCTCTTTGAAAAGTTGCCCCTGCATTTTTCAATCCAAAAGGCATTTTTACATATTTGAAGGTTCCCCATGGGGTTGTAAATGCAGTTTTGTCTTGATCATCAGGGTGTACTAAGATTTGATTGAAACCCGAGAATCCATCAAGTAATGAGATCCTTGAAGCCCCTACCACTCTTTGGAGAATGTGATCCATCTTGGGTAAGGGATAGTTGTCTTTGAGGGATACTTGGTTCAGATTTCTTAGATCCACACACAGCCTTATTTCACCAGTTTTCTTTCTTGTAGGGACTAAGTTTGAGATCCAGTCAGAGAATCTGATTGGTGCTATGATGCCTGCCTTGAACATTTTCTGTACTTCTTGCTCCATTGCTGGGAGAAGCATAGGATTGATTCTCCTCAATTTTTGTTTAAAGGGCTTTTGATCAGGCTTGAGAGGGATTGTATGCTGGATAACAGAGGTGTCATAGGACTTTAGGTCCTCATAACTCCATGCAAAAACATCCTGGAACTCTTTAAAGAGGTCAATGTATTTAGGCTTTTGGTCAGGAGGTAAAGAAGCAGACAATTTAATTATTTTGGGCTTGTCAATGGTACCAATGTTGCATTCTTCAATGGCTGCATTTTTGGTTTTCTGGGAATATCATTTGAATCAAAGATGTCCTCTAGTGGAGTTAGGCCTGTTGGTAGAAAATTGTCTTTCAGCTCTATGATTTCAGTTTCAGCATTGGCCACTTCTTCACAATTGATTGATTGAATTTGCTGAATGTTGTCCTTGTTGAAAATAGTTGGATTTAGCATTTGTTTTGCTGTTCTAGGTGATATTGGGTGAGTAGTTTTTTGAAACTGTATTTGTGATGGACTTGCTCTTTCAAGTATTTGTGATTGACTTGCTGTATCAAGTATTTGTGATTGACTTGCTGTATCAGTGTCAATATTTAATCCTGCAAATTCTTGTTGCAGAGTTAAAAAATGGTTTATTTGCTTGTCATCCTCAAATACTTGCCAATCATTAACATTGTTTGGAATGGAGGGTCTGTGTTTTACCTCAGCAGTAAAACAATGATGGGGCTCAAAAGGCAGCTTGCAGGTACTTGCAAATGTAGCTAAACTATGAGCATGCAGATTGTGAGTTCTAGGAATTTTAGTGATTTGGAATTCAGAGAAAAAGTTTAGTACCTCAGCAACAGCAGACCTATAAGTCCTTAGTCTTTTGTCATTGGTGACAAAATTTCCCTTCACTTGTTGGATAACTAAATCTGAATCACCCATGATTGAAACCCTGGCGGCTTGTAAGAACTTTACTAACTTGAGGCCTAGTAAAAGAGCTTCATATTCTGCCATATTATTGGTACATCTGAAGTTTAATCTATAGGCTCTGCCTTCTGCATGACTATTTTCTTTATTGTGTACCCAAACTCCAGCTCCTGCCCCTAACTTGTTGACTGAGCCATCAAATTCAAGGAACCATAGAATATCCTGTTGGGAAGGAGATTTAATGATTTGTTCATGGGCTGGCAATGTAAGTAGAAGTTTTGGTTTTTTATCTGGCTTGTCTTCTAGGACAGTTTCATCATTTGATTGGGTATGCTTGATATTTAGAACAGCAGCAGTGTCTAGCATTTGATTGACTGTTGTTTCATGGGTGGTAATTCTTTCATTAGAGTCTTCCTCCTGTATGAGTATTTTGGTTTCAACATCATTTTTTGAGAGAATTGTGCTGTTATTGAAGAGAATGTATGAGTCTATGTCTGAATGGACAGCATATATGGGAAAATTTTGAGGCTTTTCTTCACTGCTGACCATGTATTTCATGAGTGTTTCTCTGTATAGTCTTTTTGGTTGCCCAAAAACAGAGATGGTGGCGTATGACATGTCTAATTGTAGGGAGCCTTGGAGTTTAGCTCCCCATGATCTTGATAACAGCATCCCATACTTAGGTGGGATATCAGCAACTACCACATCCATTAGGATTGTTTTGTTTAGGTATTGAACCAGAGACACACATAAGTCCTTTATGAGACCCAGACACTTGACTTGGCTGGAGTCAAAAGAAAACAAGTCCTTGTATGGTCTTGTTATATCTAGATTCAATCTCTCCATGACTGCTTTTGGCATGAGATTGTGAGAGGCACCTGAATCAAACATTGCATTATGTAATATTTTATCATGAATATGTAAGCTGACATAGAAAGGTAACACCCCTGTGACTACCATTTTCCCATCCACTTCTGGGCCGAACAGTAATTCTGGGGTGTCAGCCAGCACATTGACATCATCTTTGTTGCTAGTGAGTTGAAGGGACTTCTTGATCTGTAGTTTATAGATGTCATGCTTCGCTAATTCTGAGAGAGGAACTGCTATTTTTAGTTTGCCAATTTCAGTTTCTAGGTCAAAGGGTTTTTCAGATTGAGTCTTGGGGTTATGGATAACAGTCCTTTCCTTGTTCATTAAATCTTCTTCTTGATTTTTATCTTGACTTTGGGACTTGCCTCTTTTACTCATCTCTTGGGGAGTAACATTTAAATTAGGTTGAGAGGGTGAAGTGGCCGTAGGCTGCTGTTTTAAGGACAGTGGTTCAGTGATTTCTTCAATAATCACTTCTTCTGCAGGTGGATTTGTTTTGTCATTAGGCTCTGTGACTATGACTCTTTTAGGCTGCTGATTATCCTTTATCTTTTCAGGCTGATTTATGTTCACAGTTCTGCTCCTTAGCTTGTATTGTTTATGGACTTCATAGACAGCAGTGTCATAGCCTTGTTTAAAGTCAAAGGATTCACCTGATTTAGTTTGGAACAGTTTGATTTCATCATCCTCATGATCTTCTTGTGTTAAGAAAACTTGACTTTCACCATCTAGACCCATTAAATTAATCTCAGGATCTTCATTGGGCTCTGTTGATGTGGAAGTTTCTGCATAATTTTCTTGGAAAGGGGGCCTTATGTCTTGATCAGCATTGGCCTTGCCAACATTTGGGTTTTGAGTTCTCCTAAAATTTGGATTCCTATGAGGGTTGTTTTGTGGTGCTTTCCATGATGATTTTCTCTCAACCGATTCCACCCTGTCACCCAATCTTTTCATTCCAGTGAGTATTGCATCGAGCTTTTGATCAAAAGCAGAGGGTTCCTCTTTGAAAACAGTCCTCTTTTCCAACCTTGCTCTATTTCTTTTGGCAATTAGGTTGGCTTCCACTATAACAGCAACCCTTTGGGCCTCTGCAAGGGATTGAGGATCTCTTTCCTTCAACTGATAGGCCATGTCAGGGTCAAAAACATCAGGGAATTTGTACAAAGCTAAATCAGGAGGGGGTCTTAAGTTTTGTGGAATTGCGTTATATACATTGTTAAATCTTGCACAATACTCGAAAACAGTCTCTTGGGGACCTCTTTTGATAGTGTCATATTCCCCAAGTATGTGCAGAGGATCCTTTTTCTTCTCCCATCTGCTAGTAAAGGCTTGATAAAGCTCATCAGGAGTTGTGATGGAATTTGCATTCAGGGATCTAAACCAAGTTCTTACATCCCCAGTTAGGCTTTGCACAAACATCCTCATTCTCACACTGTCATCATCTATTTCATAGGTCTCAAAATGGTCTTGCGTCCTTTTGGCATGCTGGACAGCTGTCAGAGGGCCATTGGAGTCAAAATATGAGATTTTGGTTTGGTAATCTTGGGGTAGAGCTGCAGCATTAGCTGGTATTTGCAAGGGTGCATATCTGTTAGCCATATTTACAGGGTTTAGAGGATTAACAGGGGTAGCTGGGATAATAGGAACAGTGGGTACCACAGGGGTAATAAGTAAGGGTGAACCTAGAGTGTTGGTCAAGGGGATATGTGCAGTGGATGAAGATGTGAGAGGAGGACTTTGAGATGTGGATGGTGAACTAGGGGAACTAGGGGTAGACCGGAAAAGGACCTTGCATGGAGTAGAGATAAGGCTGGGATGATCTGAATCTGAGGTTAAATCAGCAGGCTGCTCCTGCCTTTGCTGCCTCCTGATGTTTCTAGGGATGGTATTTGGATTATCAACAATGATGGGTGGATTAGGGTCAGGATTTGCCCTAGTATGCCGTGGATTTTTCTTGGGAGCCAGCTTCTAACTGTTTTTTAGGATTTTATAGGAAGTTTTTATGTCTGCAAGGACTGGATAAAGATTTTGGAATGGCTATATATATTCCAAAGCTGAGATGAAGACTTACTGAAAAAGCTCTTCCCTAAAGCTGTCAATGTGATACAGAAACAGTTTTGAAGGCCTCCTGACTAATTTCAGGCTTGGTTTGCAGCTTTGAGAGATGTATAGAAATTGGAAAATCCTAAGAAGTCCCCAGTGGAGTCGCCAATTATGTTAACACCCAGGTTGTTCCCTATGACTCCCAAGGGAATACGGCCGGGGTAACCACTAACCAATCTTTGGATCACAGTTCCTAGCCAAACTGTAATCAGAGAGGGCTCTCTCTTTATGATTTGTCTCTGTTTTGATGGTGTTTTTAGGCTAGCTATTATGCTCAGGTTTTGTTTTTTGTTTTGGTTGAAGGACTTCTTTCAGGGCTTAAGATGTAGTGTTCAGAGAATAGTATATCATTGGGCAATGGAGTCTAGAGCTGTGAAATGCTTTGAAATGCAGGAGTGATGATGTTCAGACTGCAGGGCCTATTGTGTATCTCAAACAAACAAATTTAAACTTAAGTGGTGATGCATGGTCAGCCAACAGAAAGCAGTTAAGAATTCTCTATTGAGCTGGTGATGTGAAAGTGAAACATGTTGCACAAGAGCAAACTTGAATTCCTGAAACAAAGGTCACTGTGAAAGATATATTCTGAAAGTGCAGCAATTAAGAATTACACTTATCAAGATTATAGCTGAAGAAAACATTCATTAACAACACAGATTGAACTCAGGGTATTGCATGAATAAGTCCTGAAGGTTATTCTTTTTCTTTGTTGTCAAACAATTGGAAATTAGAAACATATATGGATTTTAATAGATCGAAAATACATAACAAAGAGAGTTACAGAAACTTATTGTATTGTGAAATACACAGGAATCCAGCAGTTTTCAACAGACACCAGAACGCATTCAACACTTCAGAAATCCGAGAAATTCCATCACTTTCTTTATTAAACTCTGAAAGGATTACAGCGTAAGAACTTCTTCAGGAGAAATCAACAACAACCCTGCGAGCTTGTGCGAGGGGCAAATATATACAAAACGTATTACAAAATATCTCAAGCGTTGAGTCATCTGAGAAATGAAATATCTTCACCAACTTTTCAAGATATTTAGATAAGAAAGTTATTACATCATTGAATACAAAGTAAATGCATCTTTATGTTTGTCAGAAGATATTTTGGCCTTTGAAGGCCGCCGAGTCGGTTGGAGTGATCTGCATTAATACTGAGAAATGCGCTTTTGGAGCTGTTCTGCTGTAGCTTCTCGGCCTGGACACCTGTAGCTCCCCTCCTTGCTTAGTTGGCCGAAATTTCTGCTGAGTTAGCTCAGCCTTTATCTTTAATATCTGCTGATTCTTTTAAACTGTCTGTATATGGCAGTTTGCATTTTCCATGAACAAAATTTGTTGAATGGCACCCTGTTTATAAAATAGTTTGTATGGCCTTGGTCCACCATTCTAGTGTAGGTAGTTGATGCCTGAGAATTGCATCCATGGTCTCCTCTGCCTCTGTATACTTATAAAAATTGGGAGGTGCCTCAAACAGGTGTTTGATTTCATTCATTATAAAAAATAAATTTTCTACTCTGTTGTAGAGAGTCTGTCCTGTGGCTGGCCCTATTTCCTCTGAGGTGCTGGGCTTCTCATTGATCTGACTTGTGGCAAATGTGTTAACCCTTTTGGCATACTGGTCATGTGTGAACAATCTCCCTGCGCTGTTCAGTAAGCTAGGGAGCCCTCTGTTTTCTAACACCTGAAACTTCTCCAAAAACCTGTTCACCTCAGTCTGCATATCCTGGGTTCTTCTTTCCAATGTCTGCACTAAGTTTCTCAGTGTGAGAACCCTCTTGATTAACTGAATGTGCTCAATTCTGTTTGAAATTCCCATGGCATCCAACTGAGTGCTTGTCCTATTGTTAAGCACATTGATCATCCTGGTGGCTATCTCAGGCATGTTGCTTAGAGCAGCTCTTGATCTTTGAATCTCAGTCTGTGCTTTTGGAATGAGCTCCAACTGCTCATGGATTGTTTCAATATATTGCCATTGCTCATTTATAGATTGGCCAATGTTAGCCCACAACACTATTTTAAGCTCAGCCACAACTTTATCTAATTTGAGCTCATTTTCTAGCTCTTTGATTCTATCTTTGAGGGCTTTTATCTCCCTGCCCTTTTCTGCCACAGACTGCTTGGATTTGTCATATCTGTCATTCACTTTGGCTAATTTATCCCTGGTCTCATTCAGCTTTGTCATTTGAGCTTCCAGGGCCTGGATCTCATTCCTCAGCTTTTGCATGTCTAGGCTTGGGGCCTGCTCTGTTGTTGGTGGTGCTGCTGAGGTGGATGTTGCTGCTTGTTCTAGTTGTTGAGGAGGAGGAACAGTAGGTGGAGCAGTTTCCTCAAGATTTATCACTTCAGGAGGAGGCTGGGAGGTCTGACCTTCTTCTCTTTGTTTCAAAGCTGCTTGTAATGCTGCCTGTGCAGCCTCTGATTCTCCCAACTTTTCTTGTGCCTGGATGAGCTGTTTATAGAGAGACACCAGCAAAGCTGTGGCATCTTTATCATGCCTTTGTTGAGCCACTTCATCTGTTTGAGGGTGAATTGTGGCTGGCATTTTGATCTTTTTCTTCAAAGCAGCCATGTCTGCATCCCTTAACTTCAATATCTCCTGGATGCCCTTGATATCTTTGGGATCATGCCCAATCTCAATAATTATATCTTCTAAGGACCTAATTCTGTTGTCCTTAGCCTGTGATGATGCCCTTTCCAACTCAAGTTGGGCAGCTGTGTTATTAAGGCTATTTTACAGCCTATAATTGTCCAATGTTTTGTCTGCCAAGGATGCATAGACCGTCTCACCTGTTTGTTTATGCAATTCAATTTTATCCATGGGGTGGATGTCCTTGGCCAGGACCTCAAGATTGGTCCTTATATAATCTGCATGAGACTGGGGCTGTGCTACTGCTGGCAAGAAATGACTCATGATCATCTTGCCCTCCTGGACATCAAAAGCAGACATTAGACGTTGCTGGTTGGTGGGAGCCATATTTAACAGATGGTTATACAGCTGTATTTTTATTGGTTCATTCCTTTTCTTGATTTCAATGAACTGCTGCTTAATGCTGAGTTCACCCCTTCTCTGCTGGCTTGAGGAGCTGACTTCTCCTCCCACAGTTCTGTTATGTTCCTCCTGGAAAGAACTTGCAGATGCTTCCCTGCTAGGTGGGCCCATGCCCAGAGACTGCCCTGTTGGCATTTCCTCATCAGAGAAAGGGTTCATTCTCTGTCTTTTTTCACCATGACTTTCTGATGTGGTCAAGGGAGTCTCTCTGTCCCATTTTCTGCTAGTATCCTCCTTTTGTGGAGTTTGGAGGATTGATGCATCAACTGATGTTTCTTGCCTAGGAGGCACCGTATTTTGTGCCTGTTGTTCTGTGGAAATTGGGGCCTCAACTGCCCCTTCTTGCTGTGGGGGCTGCTCTTTATTATGTTGCCCTTCTTCTTGCTGCAATTCCTGTTGTTGTTGTTGTTGTTGTACCTGTTGCTGCTGTTGCTGCACCTTCTCATGCGGTGGCTGTTCAGTATCCATCTCTTTTTCCTTTCCCTTGCTAGATATATCTTCAGTGGCTTTGGGTTCTTGCTGATTTACAGTCGAGGAGGATGCAACTGCTCCCACTTGTGTGCTTGGCAGTGAAAACACCTGTGAACAAAGTTCAAGGTCAGCCACCTTTTTAAGGTTCCTCACCGCTCTTTGATTCAGCTCTTCTTGTGTAACTGGTTCTTCTAGGGTTCCTCTCCTCCATTTTGCTTGGTTTGCATGTTTTTCAATGTGAGGGATCTTTACATGATCATAGCCAGAGAGCCTATATCTGAGCCTTCTCAAAGCGATGAAGTGGTTGGGGTCATAAGGTTTCCAGAGGAAACTGGTTTGAAGGCCAAGGGACTCAAGCATCCTGTCTGCTTCTCTCCAACCTTCCTCCCTTTGGTTATAAACAAAGTGGCCAAGTTGGTTCCTGAATTTTAACTGTGCTTTCTTGCCTTTGCCTGAAAAGTGAAGCACATCAACATTGCCAAACTGCCTGAAGTATTCTAGGGCAAAGAGCCTCATAGGCACATATCTGGGTAGTCTGTAGGGAGGCAGTTCACACCCATACATCCTGATGACGGTGTGGTGCTGGTAAAAGTACTAGTCCCCAATGCTGTATGATTTGGATAACTGCATGATCCTTTGCATTTCATCTATGAGCCTCGGAGGAGGTGAGCCCATCATCATTGACATAGCTGGGTGGATGAACTGATCTATGAACTCACAATAAGTATAAGGAGTTTCACCTCTACAGTGGAAAACAGATGACCAATAGACCACTGATCTTGGATTGCCTTAGGCATCCTCTCTTTTGATTGGGAAAGAGAATTTCTGATGTTGATGATATAAGATCAAGTGGCAAATGTAGGAGGTATACCTGAACACTCTTTCTCTTGCCAGGTTCATTAGTTGCTCATGTATTTTGTCTGCTATATAGGTGGCATAGTCATAGCAGATAGGAGACTTTCCAGGAGCAAACATTAGCATGATTACCAGCACAGTTTGATCAACAAACTCAATGGAGTTGTAGCCCAAAATGGGACTAATCATGTCTACCAGATCTCTGCCCAGTTGGTTGAGGTATACCTGATTGATAGGAGGATATTTCACAGAGTCAGAGCCAATGTATAGTTGGTTTAGTTTGGTGGCCTGAGCATCTGTCATTCTGGCTCCTTGATTTATCAGGTCTACAAGTGATAGAGGGACCAGTTTTTTCTCAGTCCTGAAGCAGAGCATATCCTTGATAGCTTCTGGGGTGACATAAAACACAACTGACCCTGAATGGTCAAGAACTGCCCTCTGAGTGGGGTCATAATTTTCAGCACACAGATGGATCAAATCAGGGAATTGGTTAACTTGAGGGAGCTTGAAAATAGGGAGGAATGAGTCCCATATGCCCAGCACATCTGTTCCAGCCTCATGCTTGGCCTTCAATTCATTGAGCAGGTGGATGTGGAACTTAGTACCCATCAGCATTTCCTCTGAAATCTGATAGTCCATGTCTGCCAGAGACTGCCATTCCAATTGTCTCTGGGGGGCATTTAATGGAGCAACGTTCAATGCTATTGGAGCTACTGGTGGATCCATTATTTCACCTAGGATTATGGATAGAGTTGTTATGCAGAGCAACACAAAGAGTTTTCTTCAACGAAAAGTGTGAATTGTATGGCACAGAGGGTGAGTGAAACAGCTGCAGCAATTGAAATACTGTTTAAGGTGAAAATAAGACCAATGTGTGGTCTCAATCTGTCTTTTTAACAGGTAGGTGCAATTTGAGTAAGTTGTTTCGCGATTGCGCAAACAAAGTGCAGTTTTTGTGAAAATATGGGCAAACAAGGCTCAGCTAGTGTTTTTCGACCTCACAGTTGTAAATGGGGGCTAGGCACCAAGATTTCGCCGGTGAATTTTGAGAGTTCTTTGTCGTTTAAGCTCTTTTGAGGGAATTTACAGAAAAAGTAGGCATATGAAGAATTTATAATGGAGAATACCTGGTAAAGAACGAGCAATGGTCATGGATGACTGTGGAAATAGCGCGCTGGATGTCTCTGAGTCAATTTCAGCAAAGGTGGTATAATTTGGACGTGAAATCATGCAGAGAAAGCAACAGCTCTTGCGGCAAAAAGTGTGAAAAAACGCGAAAATTGGCCTACATATGGATTTTTGGCATATTGGCGCGTTCTTTGGATGACGTCAGCATGACGTCATCAGGTGGGGTCAAGGTCGGATGACGTCAGCATGACGTCATCGGGTGAGGTGGCAGGCTCTGATTGGTCCACGGGGATGATGAAGTGGCAAGACAGATCAGCATGGAGGCGGGCGCGGGGCTGACGGAACGACGGGGTGGCACTGACGTGGGTATGACGTGGTGGTGACGTTGGCTGGGCGGATCGACCGAAAACCGGGAGCGGTTAGCGGTTTCTCATCGCACCGCTTATGATACGGCAGAAGGATTTGTCAGGCGTACCTCCGATGAGCTGTGGGGATGACGGGTGGCGGAGGCCTAACGTCACCTTCTGACAGATATCGGAAGGTATCTGTCGGACGTCGGGGCCGGTCCGATATGGATTAGGGCCGTCCGATCAAAATCGGTCGATCGGACGGTTGACGGGTCGCTGAGATGATCGGTGGATATGACAAGGGGCGGGATTATTTTAATATTTATTTTCGGGATCAGTGCTGGGCGGAAACTCTTGGGATATGGCGGGTTTACAAAGGTTTTTTAAATGTCCATTCAATATAAAATTTAAAAATAACCCGGCGCCCATACTTTGGATAAACGAAAATAGTGGGTTTTTGTTCATTTTTTGCAAATTAAAGCGGGCATAGGTAGAACAAGGTCTTCTATAAGGTTTTCTTTGGCAAATGAGGGTTTTAAGGGGCCAAATGGATTCAGAAGAGGGGAGGGGGTTAGACTTAGGTTCAACAAAGTGACCAGATGCCAATTTGATCCCTAACAGAGGATTTATTGGCTATAATGCCAAGGGGAGGGATATTTATACAATGTTTGGGGTTTATACACCATGGTGTTATAATACTAGGGAAAGGGTAATATAGGGGAGTTATATAATAGAGTTAGGGTTAATATGGATGAAAGGAGTGGATGAGGGGAGATAACACTAAGCTTTTTTGAAAATAACTTAGCTTAAGGAGTAGATCAAAATGAAAAGAGTTTTAGACAAGAAATGTGGCTTCTAATAGGACTAAGAACCACTAAAAACCACCAATTCTTTCATGAATATCAACTGATGAGGGGATGTTAGTAATGAATGGTGAGGGGAAAATTGGGAAGTTAGACATGCTTCTTTGCTTACTGCAACCTGATGGAGAAGAAAGACTTCCCTAATCCATTGACTTTGCTTTGTGAAATAGGTTAGCATACCTTCAATTGTAAGGAATGATACTTCTGCAACCCCAACTGCCTACCCATCTACTTGCCTAGCATTTTTTGTTTCTTCTTGGAGGGTGCACTTAGGCTTGCAGACCCTTATTTGCCTTTTCTTTTCTTTGGCTTTTTTCTTTTGTTTTTCTATCTACTTCTACCCTTATTTCTTCCAAGGTCCCAGATTAAGCTGTTGGGAACCTTTCTTCTCTACCTAAACTACTTGTCTGCCAAGATTAAACAGTTTGGACAGACTTCTTTCTCTATTCTACAACCGAAAATTCAAAACATGGCATGATCCAGATTAGGCTGTTGGACCATCCATCAAAATTTGAGTCCACATCAAGCTATAAGCACAGATTATATTCTCTTGGAAATATGTGATCTTTGAATCATCAAAGCAGAGCATATTTGGACCTTTTCATTGCCAATCATGAAATATGAAACCTATTGGTATAGGTAGCTAACACCTTCCACTGCTCTTCGTGCCCAAGTCAATACTAGTCAAATTTCTGCTTCTTCCTTCTTTTCGGCTACCCTTCAATCTCAGCTTCCTTCTGCTTCAGATTTGCACTATATTTCGGCCCAAATTGCAACATGTGAGAAGTATAATAACTAACTTCTACACCTTGTTACTTATGCGCTTAGAGGGGAGACTCTCTCACATATTTCTGCTTGATGACTTCAACTTCTATAAGTGACTTTTCCAACCTTGGATTCTCGAGAAATACGTTCAGTTACCTCTGCAATAGATGTTGCTTCTTTACTATGCATGTGTGACAAAACGAAACCCAAAACCATCTTGAAATAATTCGATCTTCTTCTACCTTTACTCATTGGTTATACGTTGCCTTCCTTGACCCATTTCGCACTTCTTGAAATTGCAGATGATCATTGAATTACTTGCTCTGAAATGAGGATGTACTGCCCTATATATAGTTGTTGTAGCCTCATAATAAGCCGACATGACATTATTGTGAGATAAAATGTCTATTTGAGAGATTATGTTATCCTTTTGAAGCTGACTTGAAGGAGGTGAATTTGCCTTGGCCTTGGAGGGATTTCTAACTTATTTAAGGACTTATATAAATATGTTACATGCCCAAGAAGAGTTCTTCATACATGTCATAGACTCAAATTGGCTTTTATGACTAGATGACAAATCCTAAAGGCTCACAATGGAAGCCATCACTAAAATAAAATTCCTTACTCATGAAACCCATGAGACAAGCATTACAATAATAATTTTATTTTTCTTCTTTTCATCAATTACATAAAATCATATTTCCACATGTCATTATGAATACCGAACCTAGTTACATTTTTAAAAACTCCCTCTTAACTTGGGAGGTGTTCATAATGGTACTTGGTCATTCTCAATTTGACGAATTTTCTCATAAGAATATTAGGAATGGTAACCCATCTATTTAGCATCATATTAACCGGCATTGTCACATACCAAGGCCTTGACTAAAAACTCTATCTCTCTGCAAGATCTTAGCACAATGTTGGCAAGACCAATGATGTATAAACACCCTCATCATTACCTCTCTCAGAACATAACTCGCCCAGGTTCTTAGGGTGTGTTCCACTAGGACTATTCTTATCTTGGATTCCTAGTCCTCAAAGAATATCGGTCATCAACGACTACTCTTATCTTCGATGCCTTAATACATCCTCAAAGAGCATCAGATGCCAAATGCTTACCCAATCCTCCATTCTGTCTTCCCAAGTGAAGACAATAATGATGTGTTTCTCTCTCCCTCTTAATTCGGAAGGACATATCTATTCCAATAAAGAAATGTACTCATTCCTACGGAAGGAATGTACCTAAGCTCCCTCTTGTCTTTAGGAATTTCCAAGTTTCTTCCAAGTAAGAAACTTGTTTCCAAGCTCCCTATTAATTAGGGACCTATAACAACTCCTCAAGTGGAGATGATGGGACAACTAGCTGCTTGAAAAACTGCTCCTCACGATGTCGTGAACTTCTTTTCGTTATCTAAGAGTCTTCATGTTTCGGAATTATACATAGGGCACCGACCATCCATCACTTTCATTCATGAGTCATCCATGTCATCATCGGAAAGTGATCCATCAGTACATATCTGGACTTCCTTCATGCCATGTTTCTTTCTTCATGCCATGTTTACTTAAGGATCTTTCATCCTACTACATGCGCATTGGTGGTGGAATACATCCATAGATCTTCCCTCGGCAACCCTGCATAAACCCATCCAGATATTTGTTCAAAAACAAAGGAATGAACATTAAAATCAACATTAACTTTGTGTTGGTATTTCATCATGACATCTTCTAGTTTGCATCAACATCCTGCATACATATACACATATCCCAAAGATATATATTTTCAAGGGCCTCCTTCTTTTTCAGACTCAATCAAAGTCTTCATATCTTTCATGGAGATATCCTAGTCAGATCTTCTTGTTCTTTCAGATGTTGATTGCCATTACCATGGTTGCATATTCCACGATCTCTTCCTTCCTTTGTTCACACGTTTCATTCCCAGGAGCTTCCAATCAGAGTTCCTCAATTGTTTTCAACCACCTCATATAATATGTTGATTTCATCTAGTGAATGTGTGACCCATGCATTCCTGCATCCCTTTGAGGGAGGATATCCTTTCTTTTGATTATGCTCTCAAGACGAAGCATTGATCCATGTTACTTAAAACCATATGACATGACTTCCACAATATCAAATGTACTTACCTCATTTTTCCTTTGGGTCATCCAAACTTCCTGCAACAACTTCCTTGATTGAAAGAGCTTCAATCCCTTGATCTGCTTCACTTTTATGTCATCATACCATCATCCCATGAATTCCACAAGTTTGGAATTCTTGATGAAACACTTGCTTTCTCTCATGATCAGTGAACCTTTCAATGAAGATTCCATTAGAGAATATTGAGGATCTAAATTATCCCCATTAGCAGATGTTTCTTTTTGACAGATTTATGATGACCCCTGAACTAGATTACCTGCCACTTATGTTTCCAATGAGATTTCCAAGAGCTATATCCTTGACTTCCATAGGTTCTAACCATCTTTCATGCTTCTCTATGGTGATGTCCTGAGCTCTTGCTTCCAATGCTTCTATGATGCCTTGATGCATCCTATTTAGTGAATCATGATAGCCATATCTTATAATATAAGACTTAGGAACTTGAAAAGAACTTAGGCGAGGAAGACTATCTCAGTCATAGTAGATATCTCTTACTTCCTCTATCTTGGACTTATTCTTTTCAGCTTCCTCCACTTCTTCAGTGATATGACCTTCTTCTCTTCCTCTTTTGTTATTGTCCTTCTTGATATTAGGACAATCTCTTTTGTAGTGTTCATATTCTTGACACCCATAGCATTGTATTTTAGCCATGTTCTTCTTCTTTTTCTGAGGACCAAAATTTCCAAATTGTCCCTTTCTTTTTTGTTATTATGGCATAAGCTTTCTTTTGCTCACCTGCTCCCACATCAAATTTGGCCTTTAGTCTAGATTCTTCAATATTACACAATGACCATAGATCCTAGAATGGAGCATATTCTTTCTTCCCATAAATACTTGAATTAAAGTTACCCCACTCGTTTGGTAGTGCATTTAATACAACTGTAGTCATTTCTCCATCAGGCATGACTTCTCCCAAATCTTGTAGTTGATCTCGGATCTCATATCCTCCTGAAATATGAGGTTATTCCATCTTCCCTTAGCATCTTCAGTTTGTAGAGTTCTTGCCTTAATAAAATGACTTCTCCAGCAATGCTTACAGAGTAAAACTCTACCAGTTTGTCATAGATTTATTTTGAAGTTCAGAGTTTAGATACATATGGGATGAGGGGATCCTTGATGGATTCTATGAGAATAATTTGAGCCATAACTTCCCCTTGCATATACTTTGAAAGAGCTTGAGCATATTCCTTTATTGGTTTAGTGATAGAACCTTTGACATGTTCCATAACCTCATTTTCAATGAGATTCAAATCTGTCCTTTTCTGCCATGCAAGGTAGTTTGAAGCCCCAACCAATTTGTTGCTTTCCTTGCAAAATGACATTTTGATAGATTCAGATGTGGACATAAATATAGTTACTTGATAGGATGTTCCTTCTTCTTGCTACTTCCTTGATGATGATATAGAGGATAGAAAACTTCTCCTTGATGAAGGAAGTTTTCTTCAAGAATGATCCTTGATCCCACAGAGAGTGAGATGACACTGCCTTTTGATCTATATTCATTTGGATGAATAGGATTCAAAATACTTTAACTTGAGTAGATGTATGGTTTTGGCCTTCTCCCTTTTGACGATGGTTCCAATATTTCTTTGTAGACTTCTTTGATCTAGGGTTATGATGTTTCCTTTGACTTCAAGATGATCTTCGCTTTGATGCTTTCCTTTAGATTTGATCCTTGAGTGTCCCTTGATAAGATTTCCTTCCTTGACTTAGTCACCTTACCTTTGTTACCATGTTGAGAAATCTAGGGCATAGAGATTAAGTGATTTCTATTCTACTAGAAACTGCTTGTGAGTGCTTTTTACTTCTTTAGATTAGGATCTTCTTTTACTTAGGTTATTAATGTTCTTCTTTATCAAATGAATACCAATGCATAAACCATAAAGAGACAAAAGACACAAAATATAGGCTATCAGCTAGGGCCAAAACATCTCACTCTTTGAGAGGAAAACCTGAATAAATTCTTCTTCTTATAAAGATTCCAATTGATGAATACCAAGACCAAGACCCTTGACCTATTTGCCTCTCCACGACCAAGACACAAGTTCCCTTCCACAGCTCTTCATGCCCAAGTCAGTACTAGTCAAACTTCTGCTTCTTCCTTCTTTTCGACTACCCTTCAATCTCGTCTTCCTTCTGATTTAGATTTGCATTGTATTACTACCCTAATTGCAGCATGTGAAAAGTATAATAACTAACTTCTACACCTTGTCACTTCTTCGCTTAGACTCTCTCACATATTTCAGCTTGATGACTTCAGTTTCTATAAGTGACTTTACCAACCTTGGATTCTCCAGCAATACTCTTGTTTACCTCTGCAATAGATGTTTCTTCCTTATTGTGCATGTGTGACAAAACAATGCCCAAAATAGTCCTGAAATAATTCAATCTTCTTCTCCCTTTACTCGTTGGTTATAGGCTGCCTTCCTTGACCCCTTTCGCACTTATTCAAACTACAGATGATCACTGAATTACTTGCTCTGAAATGAGGATGTACTTCACTAAATAGTTGTTGTAGCCTCATAATAAGACGACATGACATGATTGTGAGCCGACATGTCTATTTGAGAGATTATATTATCCTTTTGAAGCCGACTTGAAGGAGGTGACTTTGTCTTGGTCTTGGAGGTATTTCTAACTTATTTAACGACTTATATAAATATGTAACATGCCCAAGAAGTGTCCTTCATACGTGACATAGACATAAATTGACTTTTATGGTTTGATGACAAATCCTAAAGGCTCACAATGGGAGCCATCACTAAAATAAAATTCCTTGCTCATGAAACCCATAAGACAAGCATTATAATAATAATTTTATTTTTCTTCTTTTCATCAATTACATAAAATCATATTTCCACATGTCATTATGAAGACCGAACCTAGTTACATTTTTCAACAGGTTTAACAACACAAAAATTTGAATTAGTGAGGGAAGGATGAAAGGAAGTTACTGCAACCCACCGATGCAGATAAGTTCAAATCCAACTGATGCGATAATATCTAAGAAATAAAATATGTATAACTTATGAATCCCAATTTTAGAGTGACAATTCAGCTTTGAATCTACGTGACAATGGCATTCTTGGTGTTCTGGCTTGTTTTCGCCATCATTCTTATTCTGCCCATCTTTTCCATTCATAATATTGGTACAATTACAAATGGAAATTCATTCCACTGATTTTGAAGCTCTCATAGCATTCAAGAGATCAATAACCAATGATCCCTTTAATGTTTTAGTCTTTTGGGATAACGACAACTTCAATAATGTTGAACATCAACATTGTAACTGGTCCAGTGTAGACTATGGTTATTTCAACAACGTCATCTCGATAAGCTTACTAGACTGACAAATCCAAGGCGTCATCTCTCCCTTCTTGGGCAATCTATCTTAATTGTCTTCACTAAACCTAACGATTAACTTCTTCAAAGGCCCTATACCTCCAGACCTTGCCTTATTCTGGCAACTTAAAATCCTAGAGCTATTCCATAATTCTTTGACAGGTATCATTCTTAACAACTTGAGTGTGCTCCCTGAGATCTTGAGACTTTGGACCTATTTTCCATGGGAAGCATTCAAGTGATGTGATTTATTCATTCATTGAGAAAACATTTAACTATATCGAGTATTAATTATTATTTTAAATAATTTAATCGAGTCAAGATAACATTACATTACAAAACATTTTACAACATCATTATCATACTAAGATCACTGGAATAACTTCTTCTTTTTATTGTGCTGAGAGGCGCTCTACAACCCAGTATGGGGTGGATGTCAAGCTTAAATGTTTAACATGTAAAATTTAATATTTATTGCGTCAAGATGCATTCTAAAAGCCAGTATGGGGTAGATGTCAACTGTAAATGTTTAACATGTAACATTTAACATAAACACTTAAAATTTATATGTTGGCTCAATTACAAAAAATAAAACATTAAAAGTAATAAACAAAAAGTTAAAAGTAATATAAGCGGTAAACATTATATGTTGAATCAATAGGCTTTGTTACAATACCATGGCTTATCAATACCACATGCTCAAAAACCATAACTTGTTTGACAATCAAAATATTTTATAATAGGACATGATTCTTAACCATGAATATTCACCCTCACTCTACTATGGATATTATTAACATGTAAATAAACTTTGTTACAATACCATGCGCCAATACCATGGTTTATCGATACCACATGCCCAAAACACGTAACTTAATTCACAATCAAAATATTTTATAAATATTTTATTTTAATATAATAATTTAGAACCAATTGAGTTTTTTTAATTTAGATACTTTCTTAAACACAATATAATGGGATCAAATTTAAGAGAGAGAGAGGGAGGGAGATAGCGACACAACTGGAGAGAGAGAGAGAGAGAGAGAGAGAGAGGAGGAGAGATGAGAGAGAGAGAGAGAGAGAGAGAGAGGAGAGAGAAAGAGAGAGGAGGGGGAGAGAGGGAGGAGGGAGAGAGAGGACGAAAGAGAGAGAGAGAGAGAGGATGGGAGAGAGGGAGAGAGAGAGATGGAGTTGGAGGGGGAGAAGAGGGAGGAAGGAACAAATACATAGAGAGATAGAGGTGGAGAGAGAGGGAGTGGCAAGGGAGGGATGGGAAGAGAGTGAGTGAGAGAGGAGAGGAGGGAAGAGAGAGAGAGAGAGAGAGAGAGAGAGTGATGGGGGGAGAGACAAAGGGATGTGGGAGAGAATGATAGAGAGAAAAAGGAAGAGAGAGAGGAGGAGGGAGAGGGAGAGAGAGAGATGAAGTTTGAGGGGGAGAGAGAGGGAGGGAAGAATAAATACATACAGGGAGAAGGATGGAGAGAGAGAGGGTGTCATGGCCCCACGTTGTGGCGATTTTGTCCATAGTGGGCACTATGCGGCACCGACGTAATTTCAATTTTAGAATCGGACTACGGCTACTTTCAAAACTTAGTCAATTTTCTGTTCAAGTGTTCTTTCTTCAATTTTTCAATGTGTAGTGAAAATTCAATTACTTATTTAACATAAAACACTTATGTAAATGTGCGATAAACAATGTGTGATAACCATACAACAATACAAATGTAAAACAATGTGATATCATACATAACACAGATTTACGATGGGAGGGGGCAAATCCCCAAAACAAATTCGCCCCAACTGTTATAATACTTTAATAAATATAATACAAATATATTTTACAAGTTACAAGGCATGGAAATTTCCTGGTTGCACCAGAAACTTGTCCACCCAATTCTGCCCAAGTCATGTAGCTCGCCTTGCACGTTCGGCCTGAGTCGTGCACCCCTACCCACACTTCTTCCTTAAACGTGTAGCCTTGCCCACACAATGCGACCTATCCAACGAACCTCAAAATTCCTGCCCACAAAAAAAGACTTAGTTCAACTTGGTCATGCATGCTCGATGGGTGAGCCTCACTCTGCCCATCACTCTACTACTACGTCCCTTTCTACCCTTTGCAGGTATCTTGTTTCCTGCGATATCATAGACTTTTCCATGTGATGCCTCTACGATGTCTTCTTCTCTTGTTCGACTTGCCTTGGATGCATTTTGGTCAAACTTCTTTTTTGTATTTATATATGTCCCACCGATGTCAATTAACTTGGCCGATGAACCTTTTCATCTTTGAGATGACCCAACAATTGTGTTGAATGCCCCTGGCAGACCTGTCGATGGGTAGGTGGGCGTCCCTTCGTGGGCAGGGGTGCCCTTGGTATGACATGTTGATGGGAAGGCGAGCACGCCTCTGCTTGGCCACTTCGCCTTTCTTAACATTCACGTTACCTTCTCATTCGTCACTTGCTTGTCATTCACTTCACGTCGTTGTCGCTCGTTCCACCCGTTGCACTCGCTCGTCACGTCGTGCTGCTTACCCGTTATGCCTTTCCATTGCGTCACACTGCCTTGGCACCGGACACCCTTTGTTGTGGGCGTGCCCATGGGCATGGGTTGACAAGTCGGTCACTATAAGTTTGCGACATGCCTCCCTTGCCCGAGTTGTGTGGGCACTCTCCTCTATAGGCGTTTGCACTTCTCAAATCACCCTCCTATGTGCGTTCTTTTCTAAGTCACCACCAAGTCACCCTCGTTGCATAGGTGGGTGCCCTGCCTTCATGCGGGTGCGCCCATCATGCGCTCTCGCCCAACTCGGTTCAACTTCGGTTTTTCATCTCTCTAAGTGAGTGTGGCCCGTCATGGACACCTGTTGGCCTTGGTGCCAAATCGGGGCCCTAACAGAGGGGGTGACAAGGGAGTGATGGAGAGAGTGTGAGAGAGAGAGGAGAGAGGGAGGGAAGAGAGCGAAGAGAGAGAGAGGGAGAGGAATAGGGGGGATAGAAAGAGATAGATATGGAGAGAGAGTGTGTATGTTTGGGGGGTGAGATAGAGAGAGGGAATAATAAAGAGACACATAGATACAAATATAGATATTATATAGTATTATATAACCAGTGTAGATCCATCTTAACCCTGGATCTATCAAGCATCGAGAGGGATAAAATATCTCGAGGTGCAAATGTCTTTCTTGAGTAAAAAACTTGAGGAAATGTTTGTACCTCGAGAGATTTGATCCCTCTCAACGCTTTATAGATCCGGGATTAAGATGGATATTTTAATTTAATGTTTTATTTTTTTTAATTGAATCGACATGTAAATTTTAAATGTTTATGTTAAATGTTAAATGTTGCATGTTAAACATTTACGCTTGACATCTACCCCTTACTCCGTTGTAGAGCGCCTCTCGGTGCAATTATAATTATAATTATCAATAAAATATTTTGACTTAATGAAATTACATAACACTCAAAAGAAAAAACATTAAACATTTTGACTTAATGAAATTACATAACACTCAAAAGAAAAAACATAAAACATTTTGACTTAATGAAATTACATAACACTCAAAAAAATAAAAACATAAAACATTTTGACTTAATGAAATTACCTAACACTAAAAATAAAATAAAATAAAACATAAAACTAATATTTATAATTATAATTAATAATTAAATAATCATTAAACCCAATCTAGATCCATCTTAACTCTGAATCTACCAAGTACGAGATAAATCCAGCCCTTGGTAGAGGAGTTAAGATGGATCTACCCTGGTTTTAATTATATAAATAAATAATATTTTTCTTATTTTATGTATTTTTGATAAAATAATACTTGTTATTTATGCAATTAATATTTGTTTTTTTATAGATATTAAGTTGAAATACAACATTTAATTTTTAATATTTTTAATATTTTAACTTGTAAATTTAAATATCATGTTATCATATCTATAATTTTTAAATAAATATGCTTCTATTTTGGAATAAGGTTCTTAGAATTTTAATTTAATTATCAATAATTATAGGTGAATGGTATGGATTTGATCTTTAAACACAAATCAAATGTTGAGATTTATTTTCAAAGTCATTATGTTTTTTTTTCATTTTAATTAAATTCATAAATTAAAAAAAAAAATGTAACAAATGTCATATGGAAGAAGTTATAGTTTTTTGGGCATGTGGTATTGATAAGTCATGGTATTGTAACAAATCCTATATAGAGATTAAGAATTTCTATAATAAATAAGTTTGAATCTTTTTACATTTATCGAGTTTAGGCTTCTGTGATCCATATCTACATTATAAGAATTTTTTTTGGTAATAATCACATCAAGGAAAATTTGTCGATGCATTTCAAACCAACCAATGTGATTCATCATCAGGATAAGATGAAGAATCAGATCATGATAGCGGGTTAAATAGATAGACATATCCTTCCAACGGCTATAAAAATGACTACTTTTGAAAGATATATATGTTTAACTCATATATGAATTTTTTTTTTATCATTACTAATACTAATAATTATTATTTATTTATTTTTATAAGTCAACATTCTATTTATATATATATATACATCTAATACTTCAAAAAGCATGTGGTCTCACCCCGACCGAGTTTGTTGACCAAAGTCTGCAGAAGGTGGACAAAGTACAAAAGAGATGCCAATAAAAGTGTCCACAAACGAGAGGGCCATAGGCTCCAGTAGACAAATAAAACATAAAGAAAACCAGAGGACATACTAGTCATATGAGGTGACATAAGATAGGTTCTCTAGAACAGTTCTTGGAGGAGGCAAAGGACAGAAGTTTCACTAAACGTGCCCTTCGAAGTGTGCCATCCAATTCTTCAGCTTTTCCACTTTCTCCACTAGATGGTTTTGTCCCCACCAGACTACCACCACTCACTCCCTGACATGGCACTGGAAATAATGCATGCGATCCAATGTTGCCATCAGCTCGTCGTGCTTTTCCTGATTGATTCGTTCTGTCGCATCTACCCGGGCAACCAAGGATTGGATTAGGCCTCGACAATTTTTGAAGCATCAGTGTTGCAATCCCTTTGGGTTTGGGGTGTCACAGCAGCCGTCATTTTGAGCTGCATGAGCTCTCCTATGCCCACCACCCCTCTGAGAGCCAAGAGTCTAAGTACTACTACCATTATGGGATGTCTTTGTGCCGCCGCTATCGCCATGCTAAGTCAACTGCCCCCAACTCCTGCCACCTCCTCGGGAGGTTAGGCATCGATCACCGCGAAGTTCACCACCTCGCCCTCCGCGTGCTCCAGTCCCTGCACCCCGAGCCTTGCTCACCAGTTTTCTCTCGCTTACATCCACCATGGTTGCAAATGCAAGGTCCTCCTCCCTCTTCGTCCCTGGCTTCACCGGGAGGATAGATTTCCCTCGTCAAGGATTAGGGCGCATCTGTCACCACCGAATCATGCCCAACTCAACCGAGGGTGTTTCCCCGTCTGCTAAACTGAATTGCCACCCACCCGTCCACCAGAAAAAAATCAAGGTTCCCCACCTGCTCCAAAGCGTGATGGTATCTCCACTGCTCCACTCATCAATCCACCCAGAACAGGTTAAGGGAGAAGTTGGAAGCAGTAGTGGATTGTCCCTGTCCTGCAAAACCTAGATAGAATTGTGCCAACCATGAGATAGGATCGCTCTCTTGGAGCCCGGGGAGTCCTCTCGACCGCCGCGGCTAACACCACCTTCACATTCCCCGCCACACCAGTCACTTCACTATACAGAGTTGGCTACTAGGAGGATGATGGTCCTCCCGAAGCTTGGCACTTCCCAATCACCGCCCTCACCATGGCACTGCCAGCTTTTACATAGATGCTTCTTACCCCAAATGAACCAGAAATAACATTTACCTTCACACAATTGTTTCCAACCCAGTCTGGCCCGAGAAAAAAAGGAGTTGGACTCTGTTGTATGCAGTGAACCATAATTCCTCGAAGACAATCAAGAAACCACCAATTCTATCACGCCTCCGACGCCTCTTTCGTCGTTAAGCAAGAGGCCAAGTATAGTTCTGCCACCAAACCTAAGCACTGAAACGCAATGAAACACCCCCTCCCGGGTCTAACCAAAGATACCATGCCAATTGGGGTAAACATGAGGAGATATGCCACTACAATCATATTCTACTTCCTTTGTCACCTTAAGGAAGTGGAATCGATGGAACATCACATACAGTCATCCAAAATCATCAACAGACCCCTCAGGAGACAAGTCAGCCACTCAGACAGCCTATTCCTAGATCCCACTGCTATTCTGCTGCTCTTGTGCAATAGTTGATCTCATGCTATGGGCAAGGGAGCGACCAACAACCTAAAGTCGCTCTCATATGCCTACCTGCCAGCGACTGTGGTCTAGAATTGCCAGTTTTGTGTTAGCAACCCCAAGATTTGAGCCACTTTTCTAGCCCAGAATCCTGGCCTCTGCCCAGAACTTGTTGTAACTTTCAGAAATCATTAAAAACATGATAACCATGCTGATCAATCAAAAATCACCCTCAAGAATAGGCCTGAGCATCCCCAACCGGGATTGACATTTTGTCAAACACTTGGTATTAATGCAACCTATAGGTCTAGGATACAAGATAGAGCATAAACGATTGAAACAACTTATGAAACATAACTAGAAGGATCACCTCCTTCTCCATTGAACTACTACATCATCAATTAGGTCTTGCATCCATCCATTTAATAGTTACAAGTAAATACATGAAATAACCATGACATAAACCAGTCATTCAACCATGCTTATAACTAGCATAAAACCATATAAATATCAGAGATATGACAACCATTAAATCCACATATAAATCAGTGCAAAAGTAAGAGAACTTAGCTTTTACTAATCATAGGCAAATTCAACCAGGTTCGAGACTTCCATGTACCACCCGACCATAGACATGACTGAACCAAATCCCTCTTTCAGCCAGTCACCCCCGTGCCATATTCGAAGCATGAATGTGGGACCTCATAGAAAAACCAATCCAAGAACAACCAAGGGAATCTAGAGGTTAAACCACCTCCACCCTCACCAAACCGTGATCACACCAAAACCGCTGCTCCGATCACAACCAAATTGAACTTGGAATGTCATCCATAACCCATCACTATCCTTGAGAAATTTTTCGTCTCCTTGTCTCTCAGGATTTACCACAATCCAAACCAGATCACTAGGCCCTAAACCGAGACCAGTCTCTCAGGCTTTATTGCAATCCAAACCCAAATTGCTAGGCCCTAAATCGAGACTTCTCCCTTAGGCTTTATCGTGTATCCTGGCCAAACCGGTCAAGGGATTCCTAGGCCTTTGGGAATGGAACTTGAGACCACCTCCGCCCCGGATTCTGAAATCCATCCAGCAAATCAAAGCTCAAAAACCAAAATAAACATTCCAACACCATGGCATCTGGAAAAAGGCTAGGCTGGGCTGAAATCCACTGTCATAACCAAGCAAAACCATGCCACCAATAGTAAGAGAACCATACACCAACATTCAAAGCCATGCATGTCCAAACCGGCTAGGAAATCACACATGAAAAAGGTTACCTGCGAGTATTCCTACTGAAGCTGCTTGATCCTACTTTCCTTTCCTTGATCCTTGCTTGCTTTTCCTTTCCTTCCCTTTCCTTTGCACCAAACTAGAGTGCTCCAAGAAAACTCTAAGAAAACAAGACTGAGAGAATAATGAGAGAGCTCTAAACTTTCACTGATCAAGCTTACACTATCCAAACTTGAGCTAAGAGCCTGCAAACTGATCCTTAGAAGCCTTTTTATCAATGAGGCCTCCAATTTCTTCATTTTCCATTATTTTCCTTCATTTTCCTCCTCACATGCAACCTATTACCTTTCACCTTCCTTTTCTCCTAATTTCCATTATGTTCATAAACAAGTGTGCCAAAATACCTTTTTGCCTCTTTAATGCCTTAGCCATTGCCTTTGCCAATTTCCTTAGCCATAAACAACCAAATGAACACCCACTAGGATGTCTTGCCCAACATTCACCTTGGAATAAGTGTCCCTTATCTGTGATCTTATTTTTCCTTTATTTACATTATTACATGAAATTTTCACCAGGGTTGTTACAGAACCCTCCCCCTTGGGGAACATCATCCTTGGTGTTAAACCACACCAAGAGCTCAACAAAACCGCTGAAAAGAAAAAACTCTGCCCATGGAGCTTTATAACTTATCTCGGAAGACCTTCTCAAAAGAAAAAAATTATGACAACATGACCAGGTAACAATCATACTACATACTGGAGCTTTATAACACAACTCATTACGGTATTTACAATAACCGCATATACACATATGCACATTTGCTAAACTAGAAAATAAAAGGATACAGTGCTCATATCAATCAACAAGGGAATCCAAAGGATCACACCTCCACCCTCAAAGTAATACCAGGAATCACCTCCTTCCCAAGAAGTCCAGAATCCACTACCATTGTCAAAGCTACATCCAATATTCAGCGCTACAATCCTGCGCCACTTGTCCCCTCAGTGAACAGTTACTGACTCATTGTTCCCGGGAAAACTCCCAATGTGCATCTGATTCCATCTGACAACGCCAATGATCAAAACCAATATATCCATGATCTTCCCTTCTCTGCTACACAGTCCCTCGAGAAATCCGATCACCCCCTTTCGTGTTGTCACTCACCTTCCAAGTTCCCCGGAATCCCCAAACCTAAGCGATTCATCCCTTGGCAAGGCTTCCTCACATCAGAAGATACAAAAGAAAGGCATATACCTGCCTCAAAACCAGCATACTGGTCATAGCATGCTCATGGTAATCAATGGACACTATTGGGTACCAGTGTCCCACAATGGTCCTGCTCCTAAAGTACTTTACCAACACACTACTGCATGTTCCAATTTCTTTTGTTGTTGCTGCCAATTCTTGCTGTTGATTTCAACGACCAAACCGAGCATGTTCATGCATTCCTGTTCCAAGCACATAATTTCCATTAGATTCAAATAAATTGAAATAACCTCAAATCATACCTCATTGGTAGTTCCTCAATAAGGTACACTAGCAATTATGTTTGCTTCCTGTCACAACAAGTTAAACTAATTGTTTGATCAAAACATAATATATAAACATATCACATTTGGTTAGCTAAAAACACAACCATCATAGAACAACATCATAAATCACATGTAACCATCATAAACCATAATCATAGATCACATATAATCATCATATACAATATCCATAAGTCACATGCGTAATAAAACTAAAATAAAATGTTGATACTTATCCTTTCATCAATCCTTAGATTCTACCTTTGTCTTTATTTCGTACGCACTCTGGATCAGTTTCCACACCAGACAAACACCCAGTGCCTTCTCCTCAACCATGTGCACATACACATAGTGTGCATCACACACATACAACTACACACATCATACAACACCATGCAATACATGCATCTACACCATTACCATATGTACCACATGTACATAGTACCACCTATACATTGCAACCACCTGCACAATGTGTGCACAACATCACATGTACATGGCACCACCTGCACAACATGTACACAATGCCACATGTACACTGCACCACTGTACAACATGTACACAATACCAAATGTACACAACATCACATGCACGACATGTGCACGACACCACATGTACATAGCATCACATGCACAACATGTACACAACACTACATGCACACAACACCACATGCTCACAGCACCACTTGTACAATCATGCACACAACACCATATGTACATAGCACCATATGTACAACATGCATAGAAAACTATATGTACATAACACTACATATCCAACATGTACATAACATCATTTGTACACAACACTGCATATCCAACATGTGCACAACACCACATATCCATCATGTACATAGCACCATCTATACCCAACACTGCATATGCGATATTTGTACAATACTATATGTACCATCCTGCACATAACATTGCATAAACAACATGTACACACAACACTGCATGCGCACAACATCATAGATTGCAACATGTACAACATATACAACAATAGTACCTCACATCCAAAAGCACATTATTTATCTTGCTCCTAGTGTCTTATCTATGCTTATCCCAACACGTCACAACCACACTGCTTCGTTTCATTGATGTATCTCTCAGCGTTACCTATCATAACATAACATAGGCATAATATAATCACATAATATCAATTCATAAACATATGCTACTGACCTTGTGTATTTGTCGTGACTACTCTTCCCGCTTGATTCCTTATGAACCAAGAATCTCTTCATGCATAAGAAATCATTCCTCCACAAGAACAATCCCTGACAACCCTATCAGATAGTGACAACATACATATATACATATATAATCATTAGCATAAAATAATCATCATCTTGTCAGAAAACAACATACATACATGCATGCATACATATATAAACATCGGCATAACCATGATCATGACATAATTACCAGATAGCATAAGGTCTAGGTTAAGAGAACTTCCTTTATCCGTGTACAAAATGTACAACATTGAGAACAATCATCATATCCAAGGAATGTGACACCTCATATCCATTTAATTTACCCTTTCTAGTTACCTTTCACATGTGTGTACTACCACCATCCATTTACCATTATGGACTAACTAGTCCAACTGACTGTCATAGTCTTACCTTCCACTGCACTTACTCATGCACAGAGCTTCATCTGAGTCTTATCTTACCTTAAGGGTACCATATGACTCTCCTCGAGCTCCACTAACTTTCCTATTTCCCAACCAATTCCCAAGACTCAAAACATAAAAGGCAACCCAAGAAATAAATAAGAAGAAGATCATGAAAACCCATAACAACGATACGGCACCTCAGTAAAGTGGCATAGCTATGCACCAGACACACACAAAATCGTAAATCAATCACAAATGACCAAAAGCACAAGACTAACAACAGACAACATGACTCAATCCTCATGATTCCCAAGGAAATCTCAACCTGATCCTTCTTCAATATTCATGGCAATCTCTCTTGCCCTACAACTCCCTGCATTATACTGCCATAAACACACAATGTCAGTGCATAAATAAACATAGAAATACATTAGTTACCTTATCTTGTCGTGCCAAGCTTGCTGCCTTGCAACTGAACACATCCACGCCATCTCTCAAGGGACTCCAATTACCTTGATAGATCCACCTATAACTAGAGACTAACTAATATCCCTGTCAAGTAGATGTTCATGAATCTAGCACATATCCACATAATGTCAAGAAAATCAAGGTAAATAAGACTCCTTGTATGCAAATAACTCATTTGTTTGGAATTAGGGTTTCCAAACATAGCCAAGGAAATTCTTGCCCAATTCCTTTCTTTTACCTTTTTCCTTGCTGCAATCGAGGCTTACTATGTATTGTCACATCACCCAACTATTATTTATATAAACACATCAAGTGTTACCCTATCACGCTAATACCAAGCATGTTTCCTGCAACTTCTCACACATGTCAACCACATGTTCCACATATCAAGACAAATATATCTATCAATTCGAAATCAACCTCTACCAAGACTAACAATCATGTCATAATCCATAGTTAACTCATAGTTATTAGACATTATGCTACAACTATCACCTACTTACACTCAAGTACATATCAACTGTCTCAACACATATATGTTAATGCAATCACCTTAAAACAAAATCATTTGAACACATGCTCATATTATGCAATTCATCAAACATTCAACCAACTTGCAACATACCATGTTAAATAAATCAACTAGACGACATAATCAAACAGTGAAGCACCAAATATACAACATAAGCAAACTCGTACCTTACTGTGTCTTAGGGGAGGCTATCTTGTCTACACAATCAATCTAGTTAGCAATATATAACTTCACAACATATCAACTCAAACATAAATAATATCATGGTATCCAGAATAGTCACTAACTAACATGTTCACATCCTAACTCATAAACAATTATCATTCCCACATATTCAAAGTCAATCTAGATTAGTACAACACCATATCACAAATATGTCGGCTCATAGATGAATATCGTAACCATAACTATCTACATAGGCCAATCCAAGTTAGCATGATACATATAGAATCAAGGTATAAATGCTATAACCCTAATCATTAAGCTAACTATCTTTCTCATCAACAACATATAACATAATCATCAGGTTATCTAATATAAAACAACAACAACAATGCATACCACTATAGGTTACTATCATTCTTGACTATTTGACACATATGCATATAACTACACTATCAACTAACATTTATCATGAATGTAACCATAACATCAAAAGACATGTACATAACCCTAATGTATATAAACCTAATGCATATAAAAATCATTGACTTACATACCTGCATAACAAACATACAATACATGTATGATGATCTGCTCTTACCCCAAAGTCCAATGCTCCAACCTCATTATGATACTCTACGTCTCCTGCTCTATCTCAACCAACACATTAGCATCATAACATACCAATATCACCTTGATGACCTAAATTGCATACCATGACTTCACAAGGCATGTTTGACCTACTATTCATGCATAACTATAACCAAGACCATTCATGCATAACGATTGCATATAGGCATATAACACATGAGTACCAAACCATATACACATCATTCTAGCCAAGGTCTAGTCATCAATGCATCACCTCATGCATGAAAACAACCATTACTCCATTGTACACATTGCCTCATGCAACTAGCAACTTGCATAAGCAATGTCTGATCAACTACACATACGCATAACCGCATGTAGTTGAGCATAAGCGATCAATTCTTGTAATCAACCTACAAGACTGATGCATGAAATCAAATAACCAAGAATGAAACCTACCAAACAAGGATGTAATTAAGCTGCATATAATCATGTAACTGGTCATATACTCCTGACGATGAATTCCATAAAATCAACATCAAGTTCCTCATGCCAACCTTACTACAACCATGATCAATCATTATGCAATGCAACAAGCACATGGAATGCAAGTGTAAGAGACACACATGAAACTGGCATGCATGCATGACCAACACATTCACCCAAGGAGAGCACAACCACACTTTGATACCAATCTGTAACACCCCCTCCCAGGTCTACCCAAAGGTACCATGCCAACCGGGGTAAACATGAGGAGAGATGCCACTACAATCAAATTCAGCCTCCTCTATCACCTTAAGAAAGTGGAATTGACAGAACATAACATATAGTCATCCAACATCATTAATAGACCCCTTAGGAGACAAGTCAACCACTCAAATAGCCTGTTCCTGGGTCCCATTGCTATTCTGTATCTCTTAGGCCATAGTTGTTGTTGGGAAAAGTATCCAATACGGAATGACCCTATCCCACTCTAAGGGTGATCGTACCTCAGAAACAATCAAAGCAAAGCTATTCGAGATTACTTCTTTACGAGATGTAAGAGAGAGGAGAAAGAGATCCACTAACCGTTATCTTCCGCTAATGATTGATCCAATCTTCCCTCTTTGCTGCTTACTCCCAGCTCCTTGCTCTTTCACTGGCCCAGCTACACAAAGATCCTGCAAAAAGGCAAGAGAGGGAAACTACAAGAAGCATACATTCATAATTGATTCAAGGATTAGAATAAATCAAATACACAAGTATAACAATACACCATTGAGACACATGCATATAGAAGAACCTCAAATGCTTTATTAATGGAAGAAGTAAAGTTCTGAGAGTGTTACAACCATAAGAGGCCCAATCCAGCAACACCTCCCAGCAGAAAGAAATCTCCTCTTCACCTCCTTCAAGCAAATCACCCAATAGTTCTATACTCAAACCAACAGCACTTCCTTACATTCACAAGATTCCCGCCTCTCTAGACCTCATGAGAGAGCTCTATATATAGGAGTTTTGGAGAAAGGATGAGTCAGCTTGAGTTTGGCATGGAGCTGACTAGTGTCCTCTCCCACTTCAGTTATTCTTCAGTTCTTGAGTCCACTTGGAGGTTCTTGCTTCCACTTGGAGATCTAGACCCTCTTACTCATCACTAGGCGAATTCCCTGATCCAAGTGTCATTTTGGAAGCTTCCTGGGCATTGACACCTTGAGGAATGACTGTGCCACTTGGCCAAACTCGCCCAGCGCAGGTAGCCTTCATTACAGTTGACATTCAAAGCAGGTTCAGAGTGGAGCAGTTGACATTCAACGCAGATGCTCAGTGGAGCAGTTGACATGATCCAGAATTAGCTTGTTTTTTAGTGTTTTCAGGTGGAGAACTGATATTTAGTGCTGTGGTTTGCTGACCTTGTTCCTCTAGGGGTAGGAACAACATGTTTAGGGACTTTGGATCCCTCAGATTATTGACATTTCATGCTTCATGCTGTAAGGCACAAAAATGTCTATAACAGTTGTCCCCTAAAGTATGAGGTCGTTTATCGGGTGAAATGCTTTATCAGGAGGATCCGAAGTTCATTCAATCGCTGAGAGGTGATCTGTAATAAAATACAATACAATACATTATTTTTCATTCTGCTTTCATGATCTAGCTGAGGCGGGCATTCCCATGCTCAGCTTTATAAATTCATTTTGGTACATAGAACAGACGATCATCTGATGGTAGACTGATAATTCTCTGCTGAAATTATCATCCTTTGAGTAGGATGATCATCTGCTGTAATGATGTACATGTCAAATGTCTTTATATTTCCTGAATATATATCGCAGCCCGGATGGATGAAACTAGATCCGGGGTCTTCAAACTCGTTCGATCTTCACTCTAAGTACAAGTCGATCCATGTGAGAATTAAGCTGAAGTTGAACATGGAAAGACATCGCTTGATTACCGGTCAATAATGTAAACCGTTAACAAGCGCGAGAGGAATCACCGATAATGATAATGACCCTCAAGGTACTGCAGTACAATTCACGTGGTGTGAATAAAGGACTTGGCGTCGAACACCACGCAAAATCTTTTGGTCGAAGGTCATTGATGTATACCTGTCGCCGGAAGTGAGAAACTTGCCATTGAGGCATGCAAGCTTCAAAGTACTGAGGGGGGTGTTCCTAGATCAACTTCTTGGATAATGAGCTGAAGTCGACAAGAAGCGATCCGTCAAAGGAGGGCCTTAATGAATCCCACATCATTGACACGGAACGGAGCTAATGATTTTAGTGGAGGTGAAAACAATCTGTGAAATATGATTCAGGGTGGCGATCATGGGTGGATGAAGGATAATGTATGGCAGTGGATGGGACACGGTTGACTCTTTCTGAACAACATCTCTTGAACATATAACGACACTGATGCGATGGATCGGTAGCATTACCCCAAATGTGGATGGTTTGGCGAGGACCATGGTGATGAGACCGGTGAATGAAACAACCCAACCCGATGTGATACGGAGGAAAAGTGTCATGTTCAAGAGCGACTTGCTACCATTAAAGCTTTGAGGTTCTCCCAATTTTTCCCCAGTCATTTCTGACCAGTACCTCTTTATTTTTGTCAAGCTTGAGGAGGATAACATATGCTTGTTCTATAACCTGCCCTTCGGTCAAGCCCATCGCTATGTTTTAACGAGCCTAGCGATAGGGAAACTCGTTCTCGTCTAAAGACAAGTTTGTCGCTACTTAATCATTTTAACGAGTCTAACGACAAGGAAAACTCGGTCCTTTTCATTTTTAGAGAGTCTGAAAAGGTACAGAAAGTTAACTCCAAAATTCCTTTTTCGTCATCTAATCCCTTAAGTCCGAAAAAGTATAAAACAATACAGAAGGGATGAGTTTTCGATAATTTTAACGAGCCGAATAAAACAAGCGCTCGACCTTTTTGTGTAATAATCCCTCAGGTCCAAAAAGATTAAAATCTAGAGGAGGGATAGCTCTTCCGGTCCTTTTAACGAGCTGGAAGGCCAAAACTCGGCAAACTTTTCATATTTTACAAGTCAGGAGAAAAGAGCTCAAAGAAGACTCGTCTTTTGAGGAACGAGTGATAAACAAGGATAGCAGCAGATTCCAGGTACAGGTTGGAATTTTCCAATCACGGCAGTGTCACAAGGATGGCTAAGTGAAATCACTCTTCGCAGCTGTTCCTCAAAATAGGTAAACAATCATATGGAGGTGAACGATTGGCCAAATGGAATGGAGGTGGCGGGTGCAAACACGACCAAGGCTTTTTATGGCTAATAAATTTACGATCACAATGGTTATTTACCAAGATGGGTTCATTTTTTAATGAGCTTAAACTCTGGAGGAAACTCTTGCTCAATCTTATGTTTATTTTTTAACGAGCATGAACTATGTGCTAAAACTGCTCGGATCTCGCTTTTCTATTTTTTTAACGAGCATAAATTCCGCGGTAAAACTGCTCAATAATACCAGTCATAAGATAAGAATGTCTCCTGTGAGATAGCTATTTTTTATGGAGCTTTATCTCATGAAGCTATGCTCCTCATATCCTTTCTTTATGCAAGTTTGGAAACGGCTAATCCTACGAGTTTAAAGGGTTAGACCTACAGGTTTAAAGGGAGGACCTAAAAATTTAAAAAAATAAATAGTCGTCCCTTGCTTGCACTCCAAAAGGTTGCATGCCCCCAGGTATAAGACAGAGTTTCAAGGTTACCCCTACTTCTTTCCGCCAAAACTTTCGTTTCACCGAGAGAGGCATACCTCTTTCTGGTTACCCAAAGATTGTTTTGTTAACACCATCAAACTAAAATATCTCCTCGGCACTGTCTACCGAAGTAGACAATGGTGAATGACCTTTGTCAAACAAGTAACCTTGACAAAAGAATCCTATTCCAGAACAACCCCTCTTCCTTCCACGGACGGGGTACGGACTAGTCATATTCTTTCGCGGAAATTCTACCTTATACCCAAGGTTTCCTCTGCACGAAGCAGACCAGGATGCATGCCCCCTGGGTTCCAGTCCCATCTTTCCGAATCACTTGCACTCATCGGGAAGGAGGACTGGGGGTGGAGACATTTATTGAGTGAATAGACCATTGAGGGTTGGTATGTGACTATTTGCGATGCGTGATCCCAGAAATGAAAGTTGGTCTACGAGCTTGACCATCCTTCCTTCATGTGGAAAACACATTACTCTAAAGAGTGAGGAGACTATAGCTCCCATGCAATATATATAGTCTCGTCCAAGGAGTAGGTTATAATCCAAGGGTCCTTGAACAACCATCACGTTCATTTGAACGGTCTTCCCTTTCAATGTAACAGGTACATTGGGGAGGATCCCTAATGGTCGACTGGTTCCTTTGTCAAAACCCGAGAGATTTCTTATCTCAGGCAAAAGCTCTGGGGAACCCAGTGCTTTCCAAGCAATAGAGGAAAGGATACTCACAGATGCCCCTTCATCAATGATAGTTCCAGCCATTACCATTCTATAAATTTGGACCATGATTCTGAATGGTATACTGGCTGGCAATCGGGGTCTGCCTAGTTGGTTCCAATCAAAGGACACAACCAGGTTGCTTGGTGGTGGGACCGAATACACAGTCGGATATGACCCTGACGATGTTCCTTCCTACGATAAAGGAATGGGCGCATTTCCCTGATGCTCATCAGATTCTGTGTTGATGAAAAGAATCTGGATGGTGTCATCCTTATTCTCTTTAGTGAGGGTGTCATTTGAAGATGAATCTTCAGTGACGGTGTCATTTGAGGATGAAACCTCTGAAGGAAGAACCAGGTTAACTGCCGTATCGACCTTTAGACTTTCGTCTGGTCTGGATTCAGTAGGTTCATTTTCAATGACTGACGCTTCAGCTGACCACTTGAGCGGGCCAGCTATATTTTCAACCAACGAAGGACTTGGCACAAGTTTTTTGTATCCAGGAGGAAGTCTCAACGGTGAAACCGGGCGATCTTCCAAAACTCTCTTCGCTTCGTCTAAGAAGGGACAACGGTGGATGGCGTGATCGCCTTTACACAGTTTGCAGGGGGATCTTATTCCCCCTCTTTGTCTTGAACCTTCACTTTCGCTGGTTGACGGTAAGCATTCAACATGGCTATCAGAGGTTGATGCTCCCGAATTGTGCAACCGAGGGGACCAGTCCCTTAGTATCCGGGGAATACAGGGACAATATCTATGGAAGTGGTCTCCTCTACATATGACACATGGCGATTTAGGCCCGGTCTGTGCTGTGTGTGGATTTTTGTCAGATGTCTTTTGCTTGCCCCCAGTCGCCTTAGGCTCCTTCTTCTTCTTCTCTCTCTCCTTCTTCTCCTTCTTCTTCATGGGAGCTTGGCTTTTGCCGGCTCTACCTTGTGAAGATGAAGGATTGGAGGAAGAGTTATAGGAAGTTGAAGGCTGGTGGGCAGCTTTAGACTGATCTAACTGTTGACTTGACTGTTCAGGAACCATGGTGTTCTGAACTACATTGGTTGAGAATAGCCAAACTGGCAGGCTAATTGTCAGTCCTGGAAGCGACAACGTGGCCATGTGGGGCGCGCCAACTTCTCCCCAAGAGGAGAAAGGACTAGGATTTCCATCATGTGGAATTCCTTGGTTGGGGCGTTCCATGTTCTCAACCTACAGATCAACGCAGGAATAGGAGGTGATTATGTTCCGTTTAAAATAAATTTTATAACGACGCTTTAGACACAACTTGCTTTTTCACTTTTTAAGAGTCGAGAAAAAGCTAAAGATGACTCTAGTCTCCTTCGATGTTTTAACGAGCCCGAAGTGACAAATGCTCGGATGGACTTTTTCAGTTATAGAGTTTGAAAAAAGCCAAAAGAAACTGCTCTGGAGTTCTAGGCAGAGGGTGTGCCAAACTTTTCGCAAAACCACAGAATACGTTTTACGGTACGAGTGGTCGATCTTCGTGAATGCTGTGTTCACTGCATTGCGATCAGTAGGGTGGCCGACACGGTTTCCTATGGATAAAGGCTTTGTTCCTATAGGGGTCTCCCAATATATACGCGACGGTACGTGGGAGCACAAGTCCGTATTGATACTTATCGCTTCACCGTGGAGGAATCACCCAACCACTCAACGCTAAGATATCACGTTTAACGACGCCGGAACACGTCTCTAGCTTAGACCTCTATGTGTTTGCGTTATGTTTCAATGCGTTGTTATGTAAATTCAATTTATTTTAAGGTTGATCTTGTTTAGCAGTTTGCCTTTATGGATCACCACGAGATGTATAGTAACACTCCTAAATGCAGTCTAAGATGATAAGCAAGCTTTTCAATCTTTCAACTTTGAAAATCTTAACTACTGAGGGAAAAGAAAGACAACATCTTTTCACACAGATCATAGAGCACACACTAATGCACTTTTTCCTAAATCAACATGCAAACTTTCATAATGCACATGCACAATGCAAGTATTTCTTTTCTCTTTCTTAATGTTGGTGCGATACAAAAAGAAAGCTGTTGTATAACTTTGAATTCAATTTCAAGTGAAAGCAAACAAGCTTGTCCAAAATCAAAAGACACCTTAAGATTTACTTGTTTCGACACTAGAAATATATAAATTCAAACCATATGACGAAAGCAAAAGCTCAATCAGCTATGAACAGCAAATAAACTAACTCTTAAGATCAAAACGACACTTTATCACAGGTCTAGATCTAAGAGGCCACAGCAAGACTAGTTCACTTTCGTTATGGGAAACTGTAAATGATACAAGAAATACACAAAGAACAAACACAGTTTCTTTATACAACCGAGGCGGAATAGTGGCAAGGAAAGTTGGTTTCAGATAGGTACATTGACTGGTAACAAGCTGCAAAAACAAGGGTGAAAACAGGGCAAGAAATAGCAGGGCACCCCAGTAGCACTAGGCAAGACTGGTTCAGTGCAAGTGGTACACTGTCAATTTGACATTCAGCGCAGGTAGCCCCTTCGGGAACTGCGCTGAAATGCAGACAGCCTTCACACAGCCTGCACTGAAGAACGAAACTTTCGTTTCTCTTGGTTTCCGGGTCACAGATTGCTCAAAAATTCACAGTTTTTGGCCAAATCAGAAGCTATCAGTCAAGTACACACTAAGGGATGAAAAGGAGGATGAAAAGTTATCACTAAGAGCTATTTAGAGTCCTTGTGGATCAGCTCTTCAAATCATAAACTTGCCCAGAAACTGAGCTAGAGTAGTTTCCCTCTACTTTGCATTTGAAAGATCCAAATGCAGTTCGATTCGGTACTCCCTTTGTTTATGAAATGAATAGCAAAAACACAAACAACCAACAAGATACGATCCCCAATGGAGTCGCCAATTTGTTGTTGGGAAAAGTATCCAATACGGAATGACCCTATCCCACTCTAAGGGTGATAGTACCTCAGCAACAATCAAAGCAAAGCTATTCGAGATTACTTCTTTACGAGATGTAAGAGAGAGGAGAAAGAGATCCACTAACCGTTATCTTCCACTAATGATTGATCCAATCTTCCCTCTTTGTTGCTTGCTCCCAGCTCCTTGCTCTTTCACTAGCCCAGCTACACAAAGATCCTGCAAAAAGGCAAGAGAGGGAAACTACAAGAAGCATACATTCATAATTGATTCAAGGATTAGAATAAATCAAATACACAAGTATAACAATACACCATTGAGACACATGCATATAGAAGAACCTCAAATGCTTTATTAATGGAAGAAGTAAAGTTCTGAGAGTGTTATAACCATAAGAGGCCCAATCCAGCAACACCTCCCAGCAGAAAGAAATCTCCTCTTCACCTCCTTCAAGCAAATCACCCAATAGTTCTATACTCAAACCAACAGCACTTCCTTACATTCACAAGATTCCCGCCTCTCTAGACCTCATGAGAGAGCTCTATATATAGGAGTTTTGGAGAAAGGATGAGTCAGCTTGAGTTTGGCATGGAGCTGACTAGTGTCCTCTCCCACTTCAGTTATTCTTCAGTTCTTGAGTCCACTTGGAGGTTCTTGCTTCCACTTGGAGATCTAGACCCTCTTACTCATCACTAGGCGAATTCCCTGATCCAAGTGTCATTTTGGAAGCTTCCTGGGCATTGACACCTTGAGGAATGACTGTGCCACTTGGCCAAACTCGCCCAGCGCAGGTAGCCTTCATTACAGTTGACATTCAGCGCAGGTTCAGAGTGGAGCAGTTGACATTCAGCGCAGATGCTCAGTGGAGCAGTTGACATGATCCAGAATTAGCTTGTTTTTGAGTGTTTTCAGGTGGAGAACTGATATTTAGTGCTGTGGTTTGCTGACCTTGTTCCTCTAGGGGTAGGAACAACATGTTTAGGGACTTTGGATCCCTCAGATTATTGACATTTCATGCTTCATGCTGTAAGGCACAAAAATGTCTATAACAATAGTCGCTCTCATGCTATGAGTAAGGGAGCGACCAACAACCTAAAGTCACTCTCACAGGCCTGCCTTCCAGGGATTGTGGTTCAGAATTGCCAGTTCTGTGCCAGTGACCCCGAGATTTGAGCCACTTTTCTAGCCTAGAATCCTGGCCTCTGCCTAGAAATTAATGTAACTTTTAGGAATCATTAAAAACATGATAACCATGTCGATCAATCAAAAATCAACCTCAAGACTAGGCCCGAGCATCCCCAACCGATATTGACATTCTGTCAAACACTTGGCATCAATGTAACCTACAGGTTTAGGATACAAGACAAAGCATAAATGACTGAAACAACTTATGAAACATAGCTAGAAGGATCACCTCCTTCTCCATTGAACTACTATATCATCAATTAGGTCTTGCATCCATCCATTTAACAGTTACAAGTAAATACATGAAATAACCATGACATAAACCAATAATTCAACCATGCTTATAACTAGCATAAAACCATATAAATATCAGAGATATGACAACCATTAAATCCACATATAAATCAGTACAAAAGTAAGAGAACTTAGCTTTTATTAATCATAGGCAAATCCGACTAGGTTCGAGACTTCCACGTACCACCCGACCATAGACATGGCTAAACCAAATCTCTCTTTCAGCCAGTGACCCCCGTGCCATATTCCAAGCATGAACATGGGACCCCATAAAACAACCAATCCAAGAAAAACCAAGGGAATCTAGAGGTTAAACCACCTCCATCCTCACCAAACCGTGATCACACCAAAATCGGTGCTCCAATCACAATTGAACAAAACTTGGAATGCCATCTGGAATCCATCATTATCCTTGAGGAATTTTCCATCTCCTTCTCTCTCGGGCTTTATCACAATCCAAACAGATCATTAGGCCTTAAAATGAGACTAGTCTCTCAGGCTTTACCACAATCTTAACCTAGATCAATAAGCTCTAAACTAAGACTTCTCCCTCAGGTTTTACTGTGTATCCTACCAAAACCGATCAAGGGATTCCTATGCCCTTGGGAATGGAACTTGAGACCACCTCCGCCCTGGATTCCAAAATCCATCCAGAAAACCAAATCTCAAAAACCAAAATAAACATCCCAACACCATGGCATCTGGAAAAAGGCTAGGCTAGGTTGAAATCCACTGTCATAACTCGACAAAACCATGTCACTGACAACAAGAGAACCATACACCAACATGCAAGCCATGCATGTCCAAACTAGCTAGGAAATCACACATGCAAAATGTTACCTACAAGTATTCTTGCTAAAGCTGCTTGATCCTACTTTCCTTTCCTTGATCCTTGCTTGCTTTTCCCTTCCTTTCCTTGCCTTCCCTTTCCTTTGCTCCAAACTAGAGTGCTCCAAGAAAACTCTAAGTGACAAAGAGTGTGTGAGAGAGAGAGAATAATGAGAGAGCTCCAAACTTTCACTCACCAATCTTACACTGTCCAAACTTGAGCTAAGAGCCTGCAAACTTATCCTCATAAGCCTTTTTATCAATGAGGCCTCTAATTTCTTCATTTTCCATTATTTTCCTTCATTTTCCTCCTCACATGCAACCTGTGACCTTACACATTCCTTTTCTCCTAATTTCCATTATTTTCATAAATAAATGTGCCAAAATACCTTTTTGCCTCTTTAATGCCTTAGCCATTGCCGTTGTCAATTTCCTTAGCCATAAAAAACCAAATGAACATCCACTAGGATGTCTTGCCCAACATTAAGCTTGGAATAAGTGTCCCTTACCCATGGTTTTATTTTTGCCTTTATTTACATTATTACATGAACTTTTCACTAGGGCTGTTACACGCAATCTCGACAGCTTCCTCATCCCACCTATTAACCCATTATCGCTCCCCATTCCCAATGCAACATAAATACTCACATGCCTGAAATCTAAGGTTTCTATACACCATTCCCTCCTCCATATAGGAAGAGGGGACTGGGAGGTACGAACCTCCCCGACGACCCATTTGTCACTCCTCATGGGGCCCGATGACCATGCTAGTCTCGGGTCTCACCCCCGGCGGGGAAGTGGCCTCCTCCTCCACTATTGTCCGCAACCCTTCTAGGTGGTTATCTCCGCAGGAGGGAGGCTAATCTTGCTGCGCTTCCTGTCCCTGTAACTCACAACCCCGATTTGATAGAAGTTTTGTTGCCTTGTTACCTTTCCAGTCAACATGCTCCATGATCACATAATCAAAAAATGAGAGGTGGGATTGGATGTGTTCCCCTATCAATTCCAAGCGCCAACTTTTAATTACCTTGTCTGAGGGCGAGTCGTTGATAAGTTGAAGCATAGAGATTGCTATTTGAGAATCCTTAGTGACCTGTAGTTTTGTGATTCCAAGATCCTTGGCCATCTGTAATCCTTTTTCCATAGCAAGATACTCTTCCACGTTGTTTGTTTTTTGTCCACACGAAGCTGCATATAACCTAATCACCTGTCCTTTGTCATTCCGTATGATTCCCCCAAGGTTCGCTTTCCCAAGGTTTCCCTTAGATGCTCCATCGAAGTTAAGTTTGTGGAATCCATGTGGGGGGCATTTGAACATGTTGGAGGACACCTTCTTTGATTGCGAGCGTCGAGGAGGAGGAGGGATAGAGGACTTTTGAGAAATACCTAGCACCAAGAGGATGGTTCGCTCTCGTCCATCCGCTTTCCAATCTTTGTCCTCCCATTGGGTGATGGTGAGGGTCTCTTGGATGTTCCGCTTGATAGTTGTCCAGACAGTGAGGGGATGAAAAGGTTTTGAATGGAAGATTACTTTGTTCCTTGCTTTCTAGATGTTCAATAATACTAAACCTTGTGAGAGGCACCAAGCCCTGTTGATGATAGGATTTTTGAAAAGGGACCTGTTGTGTTGTACAACAACCCCCCATTTCATAAAATTTTTCTTTGAAATCATAATAGGAAATGGGTCCCTTTTAAACATAGATATGTCAATAAATTGGTATTTACTTATTATTAGGAAAAAACCCTCATAAAAAGTCCAATTGAAATATGATTTCCCTTTTGAAAACAATGAGAAAAGCGCCTTTTTAAAGAAGCAAATTATAAAGCTTTTATTATTGCGATAAAGCGATCGCAAGATCGCATATCGCAATAACAAAAGGAACATAAGTAAAGGCACATTGAATAATTCCGATCCGAAAAGGGAAATCACTATCGGATATCGGGGAAAGACAAAGCACATCACCTATAAAGCATTCCCCATTCCTCCGATGCGATAAAGGCATCGCTATCGGCAATCGGCATTGGTAAGTGTTGCGTTAATTGAACCATCCTCAATTCCTCTGATGCGATGAGGCATATCGCTATCGGAAATCGGCATTGGTAAGTGTTGCGTTAATTGAGCCACCCTCAAATCCCCCGATGCGATGAGGCGTATTGCTATCGGCGATCGGTGATTCGCAATGGCACAAATAAAGGAACCCAAGCCTTGCCCCGATTGCGATACATTAAATCTGGGCGTGTATTTCTAAACATAATAAAGATTGGCATGCATTGTATCACCTTCGGTGATTGAACGATATTTTGGATTATTATGTAAATCCTCCTTTTCACGACGCCAATCATCAAATGCGATTAACCGCCAAAATATAAGCCACGCTTGAATCAATATATGTTATGATGGATTATTTAAAAGCTTCCTTATCATCACTGACAGATGAAGCGACCAATTAATGAAGGAATTATGCCAAGATTTTCTACTTAGATTCTGTCTGCGGCAATTTTTATCGTGATTTTTATTCATACTCTTTCATATCGGCTCTTGCTATCTGTTTCTTTGTATCACGCTGGTCTTCCTTCCTTGTGCAGAATTCCGCTGAAGTTTCAAGTTTTAAGCAAATGGGGAAGAAATCTAAGAGGTCCACTGCAGCAGCAGCCCCTGCAGTTACTATCCAGCCCACTAGTGACCCAGGACCAAGCAAGAAGGGATTGATTTCAGACACTACATGTCTCAGCCTGGGAAATACCAGTTGGAAAAGTATTTATAATCTGATTGAGGTTGAAGAACCAGAGGAAACAGAAGAAGAAGCGATTGCAGACTCATCCAACTGATCAGAAGCTTTGCTAAAGGATTTGGCCGAGTCATTTTTACACAGGATAGCAGCTCGGGAGAAAATTCTCCCTTACACTGATGTGGTCCGATGGGTGGTTGAACAAATTCCTGTTTCTAATAGGACCTTTTGCACGGTCGATGGAAGAGTTTTCGGTTCATTCCAGCCTGATGACTTGAGGAAAATGTACCATTTGCCCGAGCTGTAGAAGAAATACAACAAATATTTTCTAAAGAAATTCGCAAATGAAAATGAGACGGAATCAGCCCCAATTAGACAGTGGAGACAGAATCCAGCAAAGCACAAACACGAGTCATCGGGTAAGTACTCCGTGGATTCCTTAGCATCTCCTTACTGTTACGCTGGGGTGATGATGTGTAGGATATGGGGGATGCATGATTCTGCAAGATTTGATATCGAAATGGTTCCTTTAATGGAAGCGGCAACAAGTAGTTATATCATGGATTGGGCCAATATTTTGTCTGATAAATTAGCCTCTGCAATTCTTGATTTTAGATTCAATTCACGCAAAACTACCTAGACTATCCCTCCCTTCTATTACAGTGCTTATGTCATGGATATGCTTTGTTTTAATTCTGAATACCCGATACTCGGGTGGAGGTGGACGCCACAGGACCCCAAACCAATTCACATCTACCATCAGATGTTATGGAAGGCACATTACAAAGACCACTTATATCAAATCTGTAATGGTTTTATGTTGCCCATTTATTATGCTATCTTTGATAGGCCTGCCCCAAGAATTTCCGAGGAGGCCGAAATTGATTTAACTGCAGTGGGGAATTGGTTCGGGGAAGAAAAATTCACTTATATACGGGTGTTTGGCAGTGCCACAAAGCCCCATGTTCTCCCATTATATGTGCCCGATAAACTGTTGGCACGTGAATTAGCCTACCAAATTACAACCGCTGGAACGTCCAAAACTCTTAGGACTTCCAAAAAGCAGCTATGGCCCGTATTCCCTTTAAGATGTGGTGTTTACACCATACTTGATTGGAAACATGCTGAGAAGGAGGCAGGCAAAATTAATGTGCTCAACCTTGCGACCATCCCTAGTAGGCAATTCGATCCCCGGAAGGTTGCCTACAATGTGCTCGAACAGGCCAAACTCACCAAGTTTGACCATGAAAAAGATCAATTTGATGATTTATTTTCTTCAGCAGAATCCTTGTCGCAGGTTAAAACATTGGCTAGAATGAGATATAATGATGAAGCACTGGTGGAATTCAATAGGCTCAGAGAGCAGAGGTTGCAAACTCTGCCTCTGGACTTGTTGGCCACTACACCAACAATTAAGTCAAGCGAGCCTGGACAGAAGAGTACTGACGAGCCTCCCGCTACAAAAGAAATTCCCGAAAAAGAAACAGAGCAGGAGAAAGGAAAGGAGCAGGAAAAAGAGCAGGAAAAAGGGAAGAAGCATGACAGTGAAGTCATTGATTTGGAGACTCAAATTGATCCAAAACTCCTCCAGGAGTGGCAACAATTTGACTCTATTATTAATAATCCCGAGACTCCACCAGGATTCGGCAAGCCTCAAGTGACAGTCAGCCAAGAAACAACCACAACTACGGTTCCGATGGAAGGAACCAGCGGCCTACCCAGTAGTAAGGATGCAGAGATAATCCCCAGAGATCCATCAGATCAAATTGTTTTACAGGTAGAAGACATACCACCACTAGACGTCTTTTACAGCCCTAAACACAGGGTTGTGGTAAAAAGAAAGAGGAAAAGGAAAAGACTTGATCAATCTTCCATTTTTCCAGATCAAACAGAGATGGCTAACGTGGTGTGGAAGGAGGAAATGAACCCTTCCGATGACCTTACAAAACTCTCCCAGTATGCCGGAGCATATTCGGCAGCCACAATGGATAAGGCTTCGGAAGTGAGCAGTCTCCTCAAAGAAAAAGATCAAATGATTGATTCATTGCAGTTACATGTGTCCGAAGCACAGCGAAAAATAGATCAATTATAACAACAGCTAGCGGCATAGCGGTGAACCAACAACCAATTAACTGAGCAATTACACAAAGAGAAACAGAGAATAGATTCAAATGCAGTGCAGAAACAGAAGGAACTGTCTGAAGCAATGGCCAAATTAAAGGCAATGAATGAACAAATGAGCAAAACTAAGGATGAGCAAATCGCTCAACTGTCGCAAGAAGTGGAAAAGTTCAGGAGCCTTCCTCAAATAGCAGAATTCAGAACAGAAGCTCTACAAATCAATAAAGCATTGATTACACAACTGAGACTGCTATGTCATAAAATTTCTTTGGCTGAACCTCTTTGTGAAATTACTACAGCTATAGTGGATAAATCAGTTGAAGCCAGACAGGAATTGGAACAGGCCGATGAAACCTTAACCAATTTCCTCGCTTGGCAAGACTCCCTTGAAGGACAAGCTTCGGACCTACCCAAAATTATTGAAGCACATAAAGACATCCTGTTCCTAGAATGGCAGACTCAATTAATGAAGGCAGAAAGAGAAACATCGAGATGTCGGTTATCAACTAGTAATTTAATTGAATTTGTCAACAACACTCTTTATCTCTCTAATATGATTTCTTAGTGTAACCCAGGAAAATTAACATCGGCCAAAGCTTTGGAACTAACAGGCAATCAGGAGCTGGAAAAGAAAGGAAGATTAATCGCTGGTATCCAAAGTCTAACTTGGGATACCTTTTGGTTTTTCCTAATCAAGCCATACAGTCAGAGGGCCGCGCTCAAGTGTTTAACGGATGCTATCAGTTGCATGATCCTCGAGATACAAGATGCCACATACTCAGCTCAACTGAATTCTCGCCTAAGCCGCCCCCCAGAGTTGCAACCGATGTTAGAAATCTGCCAGCTCAAACCGAAGGGAGATCATTTGAAGCAATGAATCATGCTGCTGACTAAAGACAAGCCAATTTTGAGGAGATCTTCATAGCATAGTTGTACCAATTTATTAGCAGTTTTATTTTGTAATTAGTTAATTTAATTAGTATTTATAGGCCCTTTCAATGCATTGGAAAGGGTTCTTAGTTTTTGTATAAACTCAAATCAGGAAGTCACACTATTGTGCTTCTGATCTATTTTTTATAAAGACTGGGCCAGTATTCTGATTTTTGACAAAGAAAGCTTTGATAATCTGTGCATTATTGCCTCTTGTGGAAGTGTTTTCTAAGTTGAAAAAAGGGATGTGAATGCGGTGGATATTGGGAGTGACTCGAATAAACATATGGTACTATTATCTATGTTTTTCTGTCATTTTTATATGAATTTGCATTCGTTTAAATTTTGTTATCATTGAATATATATATGTGCTTTAACAGCAAGCCTTGTACTTTTCTCTATTGGATGTCTGAGGATTGTTATCCTTTCACTCATGTATATGTCTATGATATAAATGAGAAATAGTGTAATAATGTTTGCTTGATTGCTTAGTTAAACTATTTGGGCTTAGTAATTATCATATGAATAAACATCTTTACTTACCAACAAAGGTCATCTATATGCCTGTTTGTGAATGAAGACCATCCAAAATTACACTAAAAGCAGCAATTTCCCGGGATAGAATAGTTGTTTATATTTTGCTTTTTAAATTAGATCATTCATTCATCATCGTTAGATATTAGAAAATCAATCATTCATTCATCTCATTTACCAATCATTGGGAAACTGGTCCCATTATATCCAGTCGGAGCCACCATACCAAACGGAAAAGGAGCTGCCTTTAAGATCCGGACTGGGTGGTTATCCCCGATGTTGATGCAGCGATTTTCGAGGCATCAACAGGACCATCGCCATGTTTCTATAGTTTCCCCGAGGCTATTAGCTGATCTGTTCGAAGCTTCGAAGAGCTCCGAATGACACCCCCAGAATTATAGTGCCTTTGGGCATGAATTTAAGAGATGGTCTATCATTTCCTCCTCATTGTGACATAATGGACAACATGATGGTCCACTGAAGCCTTTTTGTCGTATTTTGTCCCATGTTAAAAGTTTACCCAATCTTGCTAACCACAGGAAGAATGATACTTTGGGCCATAAGCAAGAATACCAGATTCGTTTCCATATGGAGTCCAGATCCGAGTTCCCTTCCGACGACATGAGGGAGTAGGCTTCCTTCAAGGTGAACATTCCTTGGGGTCTGTATCCCCAGCGTAGCTTATCTGGTTCCCCATTGTTGAGGATGGGTCATTGATGAAGGTTTCAAGGAGGACCTCCCATGCCCTGTGTGGAATTTGAGGGGGCCAGTCCTCAGAGGTCTTCCATTCCCTCCATTTTGATTCCGAAAGTGAGTCCTTCCAAAAATCCTTGACGAATTTCACTTCCAACTGAGAGGTGAAATACCTGGCCACTGAGAAGGCCTGATCTTTATCTAGTCGTGGATGTTGCATCCAACGTTCATTCCAGAATCTGGCACTGCCACCATTCCTGATTTCCCAAAATCTGTGAGTTTGGATGAAGGCTTGCTGGGTTTTAGCCTGGTTCCAAACCGAGGATCCATTTGTGAGGTGTGGATGTTCTTGTAGGGGTTGTAGTCCGCCCTCGAGCCCATATTTGGAATTCCGTATTTATTTCCATATCTTGTGTCCCCCTTGTATCCAATGCCACCACACCTTGGCACTGAGGACGTGGGATAGGATCTCTGGGTCTTTTAGGCCTAGGCCACCCTGGGATTTTGGTTTCCACAACTTGTCCCATGCCACCAATGCCCATTTTTTTCCTGATCCAAGTCCCAGACCAGAGAAATTTCCATAATTTTCCTATCATTTCTCTATAGGTTCTCTTAGGTGCCGATAATGCTGAGAGCTGGTATATCAGGATTGCCTGCAGAATTGATTTCAACAAAACCAACCGCCCTGCTGAGTTAAGAGCCCTGAATGTCCACCTAGAAATTTTCTTATCAATACGGGATCACACCTCTTTCCATATTGTAAATTTAATGGAATTGGAGACCAGAGGAACCCCTAGATAAGTATTGGGAAGCACTCCCACTCTGAATCCCAGGGTTCTAGCCAGGTGGTTTCAGACTCATGGATGAGTATTGAAGAAGTATATGTCTGACTTCTCTCCATTTATTTGGGTGCCTAAAGCATGTTGGAATGTCTCCATAATCTTACTGATTTTCTTCGCCTCTCTTAGTGATGGATTTCGAAACAACATGTTGTCATCTACAAATTGTTGATGAGTTATCGGTGGGGTTCCATGGGATATACTGATGCCCATAAGGTTCCCAGAGACTACTGCAACTTTGATTAGGCGGCTCAGGCCTTCAGCAACAATGATGAAAAGGAAAGGGGATAAAGGGCCCCCTTTCTTCTCGCGATCCTCGAAAGGGTCGGGAGGGCACCCCGTTCACTAAGACTAAGCATAAGAACATCGTTATTAATGATTTGACCCATCTAATTCAAGCCGGGGAAAAGCTGAACGCAACAAGGATCGATAACAAAAATTTCCAGTTTAATATATCATATGATTTAGAGAGATCTAGCTTTATGATCATACCTAGAGTGCGTGTTGATGATAAGGTATGCACTACCTCATGGGCCGCCAAAATTCCATCCAATATCTTCCTGCCTTCAACAAAACCGGTTTGCTCCAGTCCTATGATAGTCTTCAACAAGGGTTTGAGTCTTCTAACTAGGATCCCCGAAAGAATCTTGTAGATGACGTTGCAAAGGGTGATCGGGCGAAACCCACTCAGATCCAGGGCTTCACCCTTCTTGGGGATGAGGGCAAGAAATGTTGCATTCAGGCCCGCCCATAACCATTGGTATCAACAAGAGTATTCCACAATCTCCAAGATTTTTTCCCCTAAGAATTTCCATCCCACTTTGAAGAACTCGGTTGTGAACCCATCTGGGCCTCGAGCCTTGTTTGTCGGAAGGGCTTGACCACTTCCTGACTTCTTCTAGGGAGATTTCTCACATGAGGGCTTCATTTTGTTCCTTCGAGATGAGGGAAGGAATGTGCTGTTGAATTTGTTGAATTGCTTCCTGTCTGTCTACTTCTGGTTTCGTGAAAAGGGAATGGAAGTATCAGATCAGTTCTTTGGTGATCTCCTCGTGGTAGACCAAACGACGCCCCTCCTGGTCCTTAAGGGAGAAGATATGATTGAAGTGCCTATGCTTGATCATAGTTCGGTGGAAGAATTTTGTATTGCGCTCCCCTTCTCGTAGCCATTGCACTCTTGATTTTTGTTTCCACAAAATCTCCTCCTGCTTCCGCCTCTATTCTAAGGCATTGAGGATTTCCCCCTCTTGAACTATGTGATCCTCTGTCCGACCTTCCAATATTATCTACTATTGGAGGGATCACATGGCTTCCTCCAGACGACGCTTCTCCCAATGGATGTTCCCAAAGTCCATCTTATTCCAAGCTTTGATTTTTCCCTTGAGCTCTTTGAGTTTAAGTTGAAATGTTTCCATCGGGTTTTGCCCTCTAGCCCTTGAGGCACCCCACCACTCTTCCATTTTGGGTAATAGATCTGATCGATCTAGCCAAAAGGATTCAAAGCGAAACGACCTGTTCTGAGGAGCCATTCGCAAGTCGATCTCAAGGCATATAAGCCAATGATCGGATCCCATGCACGGGAGGATCTCAGCCTGGAAGAACATATCCTATAATAAAATGTTGTCAGAAAGAAGAAAACGATCCAACTTTGAGGCTATTTGGAATTTACCTCCTCACTGATTGTTCCAAGTAAAAGTTCCATTCCTGAATTCCACCGGTTATGTTCCCATCTCTTAGATTGTTTCCTGGAACGCCCCCGAGTTCTGATCTAGGCGACAATTGCCCCCCTTCTTCTCATTGAGATCCTTGATGAGGTTGAAGTCTCCTACTAGAATTCAATTTTCCATTCCCACTATTTCCTTCAAGTGTCACAATCCTAGTAGAAAGCCTGGTTTTAACCCTGACATAGTGGGATCATATACCCCTATTAGCCAAACCTTTTCTGGAGTGCCTATGCATTCAAATTTCCCTGTAAGGGAGTAGGGGTTGGCCATCCATTTATCAAAAGCAATGGATATGGGATCCCATAGGATTCCCAGGCCTCCCGCACTGCCTCGGGCATCCAGGGCCATGCAATCCACCAATGGCCAATTTTTGTTTGCTATTTCTTTGAATCGCTCTTGTGTCACCTTTGTTTCCTGAATAATGAGGATATCATACTGCTCTTTTTGAATTATTTCCTTAAGTACCTCATCTTCCCTTTGGAATTGAGGCCATGAATATTCCATGAGATTAATTTCATTGATGGGGAGAGGGGGTGGAGCGATGATAATACTCCGTCAATACATTTGTCTATCCTGAATTAACCAGGATTTCCCCTACTTCCCGAATCACCTCCCTCGTTGGTCTTCTTCCCCTTTTCCTTGAGCCTTGTCTTTGTTCGAAGCATGGGGACGGGGAGATTTCCTCCCGTGGTACTAGAGCCAAGGGCTGCTGCTGGTCTGCCAACACTTGTCGTTTCTCCCATTCCCTGAAGATCTGATGGAACTGTTCCAGCTGATCCTAAGGAATTTCGGTCGATCCATCTTTCGCTCAACTGCGGAGGTGAGCAACCATGACTCGCTAGTTAGAGTTTAACTAGTCTAATTTCACTTCATGATCAAGTGCATGACACACTTGAGCCAGGGCTTGAAGGATATCTTTTCTATTGGATTAGCCTTCCGGGGTCTTGCGCTTGCTCTGCTACTTTCTTTTTTGGCTCTCCGCGTCCTGCTCGACCCCATTGCTAAATGCGCTGAGGAATCTGATGTCGGATTTTCAGTCATCTCCGGATCTAAGGCATCCGCCAAAAGGGAAAATCGATTTTCTTGAGGGACCTGTGGGGACGGATGGGGATTGATAAGCGGTCAATCGAAGGCAGCAATGGTGGAGTCCCCCGCCCGACTAGACAAAGCATTTGTGGTCTTGGCGTGACCTTTGGGTGGGGGGTTTGTTTGGAAGGGGGCATCGATGCTGTACTTCCTAGAATCCATTAGAGGTTGGAGGCACGGGCAAAGGTTGCGCTTGTTGAGGGAAATCCCTGAAGAAGTGATTGTACTCATGGCATAGTTGGCACTTGAACGACACATGCTCGTTGTCTAGTGGTTGTGACTAGATTTCATCATGGTACTCTATTTCCATTGATTCCGAGAGAGGCTGAGAGATATTCATGTACACACATATACGAGCATATGATGAAAATCTTCTTCGGCAAGTGACCTCCGAGATCTGGACAAACTCTCCAATGGAATTTCCTATTAGTTCCAAGATATATATTTCCCAAAAACCCTCTGGGAGGGAATATAAATGAACTCAGATCGGGGCTGTCAAGAATTTCTCCTTGTCTAGGTTGTAGTAAGGTTCTCAGTGTCTCATGAATAACCCCACACTGTTCATGAAATAGGGGCCATTGTCCAGGATTCGCTTCCAATCCTCTAAGTCTTCAAAGATTACCGTGAAGAAACCCTTAGCCCTTAAGCAAAGGTCAAAGGGGGCTTTTGGTTGCCATTTTGCTTGGATCCATCTGAGGATGTCTACTTCCATGAGCCAGATACCCATAAATTTACAAATGACGGCATGGTCTTGCATAAACTAGCAGGATTTCTCAAGTCGGTTACCTGGGATGATCACTTTGGGGTTTTTCGCTGCCTTTGAGAGGAAACACCCCTTCATTCGTGCCTGCCATTGAGCCCCGAGTGCCGGATATTCTAGTGTTTTCTCGCTGCACGGCCCTGATGAGGACGAAAGTGTCAAGGATGGCTTGTTCGCTCCGGTGAGGATTGATTTGAAGGAGGGGGCTGACCCCCCCTGGAGGTCCCATCTGGGGTATGATCAATCTGACAATGCGTAGATAATGATGTTGGTTGCGTCGTTAGTGGGGAAGACCTCTGGTGATTCAGAATAGAGACAGTGCTTCGAACGAAGCCCTAGCCATGAGCTTGCTTCCTCTTCTCAATACTAATAATTATTATTTTAAATAAAATTATAATTATTTAATTTTTATGATTTATTTTTGTTTTGGCAACTTGTATGTTTAATTAAATAAATGTTTAATTTACAGATTCATTTAATTCATATAGCTACACTTATTATACCATGGTATTACGTATTGAATTTTGCCTACCTATTAGTTTGTCATTGACCAAAAAATTACGCTGCTTATCCATAGTTTAACCTTGAGAATTCAATTTTTGTTATTTTATTATTATTATTTAATTTGATTTATTTGTAAGGTGATTGGTTGAAATCGTTTAGTAACTTCCATTCTATTAGTTACTAACTTTTTGTTTTTAGTTTTATTTCCTTTTTTTTCATGAATTATAGTTTTTTTTTTCCATATTTTCAATTTAAGATCACAAATTTTAAAGAGGAAAACTAATTAAAAAACCTTTTCCAATAATTCTTTTTTATATTACATTTTTTAAATCTTTTTTTCTATTGTTTTTTTAAGACACAAGGAAAAAATAATTAATTTTTTTTCTCTATTTTCAATTGCAATTACATTAATCATAGTTTTCTTTCTTGTTTACACATAACTTTTATAATTAATAACTATTATGATATTTTTCGGCAAAATCACATCATGATATATTAGTGTGGTTCATCGTTAGGACAAGTTGAAGAATCAGACTAGCAAATTAAATAGAGAGAACAAATCATCCAACGACTATATTGGACCAGGAACGACTATATTTGACCATGAAACGGCTAGGTTTGACCAGGAAACTGTACTAGGACTGAGGGATATGGATAGGGAAAGTTAGTTTGGCTAATTTTATTATTAAATTTAATAGTTTATAATTAATCAAAAAGGTTCACTTAATTGGTAAGTTAGAGTAAATTTAATTTAACCATTCTTTGACTTTTTATATTAAGTTTGAAGCCTATTTAATTATATTATATTACTGATTAACTAAATCTTAGTTTTAACTCCATATAATTAAGGAGTATAAAATAATATATATATTATTAATGTTAAAGTTGTATAAATTTAGATTAATCTTATTAATAATAAAGGAATTAATAAGAAAGATTAAAAAGTTAACCTAATAAGGGTCTAACTTAGAGGAAAGGGGAATATCTTATAAAATATATTATTTTAAGGTTATTAAGGTTATTAGGGTTATATTCAATTAAATTTTTAATTGTTAATATTTAATGAGAGTAACTAAATATTATTACAGTTAAATATTAATTAAATTAACATTGTTTATTAAGGGCTCACTCTATTAAACAATTAAATAATTATTATTATTTTAAGGTTATTAAGGGACTAAGAGAAATTCTAAATGGTTAAATGAAAATTCATTAATAAAGTTTATCTGTTATGAAACCAGCTCAAGAAAAGATAGAAAAGAAAGATCAACGCCTTAGAATTCAGCCTCTTCGAGGGGGCAACCTCCTTTACATTACATAAATGAACAATTCTTGGATGATACAAATGACAAAACCTCCTTTCTATATATAGGAGTCTAAGGAGTCACAATATAATCCAGCCGACCTAACAATAATAATATAAAGCCACAAAAATAACAATAGAGGGATTCTATGGGGCACAGAAATAACAATATGGGGGTAATAGGGGCACAACAATATAAATAAGGGGTATAACTACAATAGTAATGGGGTAATCACTAGTATTATAGGGACCCAACATGCCCCTCTCCTTCAAAAAAGTGTTGTCCTCAACGCTTGAGCAGTTTTGGATACTTCTGCATAAAATTCTCATCCTCCCATGTGGAATCTTCAGCGGATAAGTTCTTCCACTTGATAAGATACTCTGAAATTGATCGATTTCGTAGCTGTCGAGTTCTTGTTTCTGTGACTGCTTCCGGTTCCAATATAATTTTTCCTTCCTCGTCAAGTTCTGGCAATATTGTTTGAACTGGGAGCTTTTCGCCTATAACCTTCTTTAAACATGGAAAACTGGGTGCAATCCAGAAGCTGCAGGAAGCTCCAATTTGTATGCCATAGTACCAATCTTTTCCAACACCTTGTACGGACCATAATACTTTGGTGATAATTTATTATCCTTCTTAGCTTGCTTTAGGGACATTTGCTTATATGGTTGTAGCCGTAGGAATACCCAATCACCTACATCAAAACTTCTTTCACTGCGATGTTGATCTGCCTGTTGTTTCATTCTATTTTGTGCCAACACGAGGTTATCCTTTAAGAGTTGGAGGACTTGTTGTTGATGTTCGATGTGATGTTCCACTGCCTGAACCTTAGAATTTTCTCTTAAATATGATGTGATGATGGTGGTTGATACCCATAAAGTGCCAAAAATGGGGTCATTTTTGTTGTTGTATGGAAGGAAGTGTTATACCACCATTCAGCCAGAGGCAACCATTTGACCCATTGTGTCTGTTTATCAGATACAAAGCAACGAAGATATCCTTCCAAACATTTGTTTACTATCTCAGTTTGCCCATCAGATTGAGGATGATAAGATGAGCTATGAGCTAACTGAGTACCAAGACAAGAAAATAATTCTGTCCAAAAATTTCCAGTGAAAATGGGATCTCTGTCACTTACAATAATCTTTGGGTTTCCATGTAGCTTTTGAACTGTTTCCATAAATGCAGTAGAAACTGTACTGGCTTTAAATGGATGTGATAATGCACAAAAGTGTGCATACTTGGTAAGTCTGTCAACTACCACCATGATGACACTCTTTCCCTCAGACTTGGGTAAACCTGTGATAAAATCCATTGAAACCTCCTCCCAACGTTGGCTTGGAATGGATAAAGGTTGTAATAGACCCGGTGTCTTAATTGTTTCAACTTTATTTTGTTGGCAAACCAAACATTCCGCCACAAACTTTTGAATATCTGATTTAAGGCCATCCCAAAAAAATTCCTTCTTAACCCTGTGGTAAGTTTTTAAAAATCCTGAGTGCCCTCCTAAGGGAGAAGTGTGCAATTCCATAAGAATCTTTTGTTTTAGCTGGGAATTCTTACAGAGGTATAAGCGATCTTTGTACCATAACGAATCATTTTGCCAGCTAAATGTATCAGAAGTACTGGAATCTTGTTGTAGCTTTCGAATAAGTGCCCACACTTCTTCGTCATTCTTCCATTCCTCCTTTGCTTCGTTTATCCAATCTGGTTGGATAATAGAAATGGCACACAACAATGCTTCCACATCCTCATCCTTTCTTGAGAGTGCATCTGCCACCACATTTTGCTTCCCTTTTTTGTAGATGATTTCAAAGTCATAACCCAACATCTTTGTGACCCACTTTTGTTGCTCTTCAGAGGATAATCTTTGTTCTAAAAAGTATTTAAGGCTATCATGATCCGTTTTTACCTTGAAGTGTCTTCCCATTAGGTAGGGTCGCCATTTCTTAAGTGCATGGAGTATTGCCAACATTTCCTTCTCATAAATAGCTTTGCTTAAAAACTTTCCCTTGATTGGACGACTTTCAAAAGCAATGGGTCTTTCATCTTGCATTAGAACAACACCAATTCCATTTCCTGAAGCATCACATTCCACAATAAAGGTTTTTGTGAAGTCCGGTGTAGCTAAGATCGGTGCTTGGCACATTGCCTCTTCAATAATGTTGTTAGAGGTGCTGCTATTCTCCCATAATTCTTAACAAACTTGCGATAATACCCTGTCAACCCAAGAAATCCTCGCAGATGCTTTATGGATGTGGGGATTTTCCATTCCTTAATGGCTTTAATTTTGCTAGGGTCTACCTTAACTCCTTCATGAGATACAATATGACCCAAATATTCCACCTCCTGGACTCCAAAGAAACATTTGGATCTTTTTGCATATAATTGTTTCTCCTCCAATAGTTGTAGCACCTTGTCAACATGTTCAACATGATCCTTCCAAGACTTGTTGTAGATTAGTATATCATCAAAAAATACTAACACAAATTTTCTAAGGAATGGTTTGAAAATTGAATTCATCAAACCTTGAAATGTTGAAGGTGCATTGGTAAGGCCAAAAGGCATGACCAAAAATTCATAATGACCCTCATGAGTTCTAAATGTCGTTTTCGGAATGTCTTCAATCTTCATTCTGATTTGATGATATCCGAACGAAGATCCAACTTGGTGAAGTAAATTGATCCATGCAATTCATCCAGTAATTCATCAATGACAGGAATGGGGAACTTATCTTTAATAGTGAGCTTGTTGAGCTCCCTATAATCTGGACACATGCGCCATGATCCATCCTTCTTGTGCACCAATACTACTGGAGCTGAGAAAGAACTTTGACTTGGTTGAATTATACCAGCCTCTAGCATTTCTGCAACCATACGTTCAATTTCACTTTTTTGGACATATGGATATCTGTACGGCCTGATGTTTGGAGGAACACTTCCTGGAATCAGATGAATAGCATGATCATGATCACGCATAGGTGGGAGACCTTTGGGAGTCTCAAATACCTTGGAATGATTGTCCAGGACTTTTTGGAGATCTGGAGAAATAGATGATTCCAATGTGGAAACATCTAGCGAACATAATTGTGCAATTACACCTCTTTGCTCCTTTTTTAGAAGCTTTGTCATGCCATTAGAGCTGATTATCTTTCCTGGTTTCCCTGCAATACCCCTTAATTCAACTTCCTTTCCTTCCACAGAAAATTTCATGAAAAGTTCTTGAAAATTAAAAGCTATTGTACCCAAGGATTGTAGCCATTGGACTCCTAGTACAACATCAGCACCTCCCATTGGAATGGAAAGCATTGGGCTAGTCAATACATATTCTCCCATGGATAGCTTGATATTATGGCACTTTCCAGAACAATTTATTGTTCCTCCATTTGCAATCATCACTTGACACTCTGGTGCTGGATATAGGAAGCAATTCAATTCTTTTGCTACCCTACAATGAATAAAATTGTGGGTGCTTCCTGAATCAATCAACACTATTACCTTTTTCTTCTTGATTTGTCCTTCTATCTTGATGGTTTGAGGAGTGGTAATTCCCGCCAATGCATTACAAGATATGGTCGGATTTATTTGTTCTTCATCTAGGCTTTGTTCCTGGAATATATCCTCTTCTTTTGACCTTTCTTGCTCCTTTTCTTCTTCCTCTTCACAATCTATGTAGAATAATTTCTTCTCAGCACACTTATGACCTTTTGTGTATTTGCTATCACAATTGTAACAAAGCCCTTTTGCTCTTTTTTCTTCCAATTGTTGTGGTGTCAACCTTGTAGGTTGTGGAAGACTATGGGCAACAACACTTCCGTCTTTATAGTTGTGAATGGTATGCTTCCTAGTTGCCATAATTTTGCTTTCCATTTTTCTTGCTAACCTGAATGCCTTCTCTAATGAATCAGGTTCCCAAAGGCGCACATCATGTTGGATATTATCCTTTAAAGACCCTATGAACACATCAATCCTATGCTCCTCTGGAATATCTTTTACCCTTATGTTCAATTTTTGGAACTCCTCAATGTGCTCCATTATTGAACCCTTTTGTTTGAGACTTATCAATTGGCTAAAAAAAGTGTTGCTTTTTGTATCCTCATAATGTGCTATCAATTCTTCCGTAAAAATTGCCCAAGTGATAAATTTTTACGAGAACAAAGCCATTGATACCATACAAACTGATTTGGTTCCAAATATAAAGTTGCCATACGTACCTTTTGTGTGTTTTGCACATTATTGAGATCGAAGAATTGCTCCATCTGTAATATCCATGTGGCGGGATCCTTGCCATCAAACTTCCTCATATCGATTTTTGGAACATGGTGAGTCTTCGATCCAACATTAGAGTCTATGGAATCATGATTAACATTTCTTTTGTTCTCATCATGAGTTTCCTTTAGTACTCTTTCACCCTTAGTGACCATTTCTTGTAGCAACTTATTCATATTTATCTTCAATTCTTCCATCTTATCATCCATGCCATCAATTTTAGCGTCCATGCCATTCACCTTAGCTTCCATGCCATCCATCTTAGCTTCTATGTCTTTCTTTAAACAGTCCATCTTAGCTTCTACACCTTTCTTTAAACCATCCATCTTAGCTTCTACATCTTTCTTTAAACCATCCATCTTAGATTCTGTTCTTTTTTGTGCAAGGGACAGTTGTTGCACTTGGTCTTGTAATTTTGATATATCATGTTGCATTTCTTCCTCTTCTTCATGAGTCATGCTAGAGCTTTCAGGTTCCTTACTAGGTGTTTGCATTTTCTTTCCTCGGGGCATCAGTTACCGATAATAATGCTCTACTATGCCCTTTGAATTCCTTCAAAATAAATTTTCAAACCAAGCTTAAGCAAAAATTTAAAAAAAATCTACACACCTTTTTTCACTTTGTAGGAGCTTGATATTGCCTCTGATGTATCTCTGTACTTTCCAATCATCTAGTTCTGAAATTGTGACCTGTAGTAGCTCTCTGTGTCCTCTTTCCAATGCCACAGTCTGATCCAAATTGGATTCTCCAAGAAAGAGTTATGCACAATCTCCCAAGTGACCTGATTATAGACCTTCCAGTAGAGCGAACTTGTATGAAGTGCCACGTGTACAATTTCGACCTTTGGTTCTGAAACAGATATACAAGAAACTACAGTCCGTCCTCTTTCTGTACCTTCTTACGAAATTTCAATCCGATCCCCAGAGAGAAAGTTATGACGATTTTCCCCAGGTCACCTGTTTTGAATGTAATTCAGGAGTCTGCAAAAAGACCAACTTCCTCAGATCATATCTCCGCAAATATCGCGCGAAAAGCTCTGAAATTCGGACCCAAGGTTCAGCACGATTTCTTCTCAAATGGGTTTTTTTTGCGACTTCTGAAACGTCACAAAAAAAAAAGTTATAGCGAAAATGCCACGATGACCCTAGAATCCAAAGCTCTGATACCAAATGTTATGAAACCAGCTCAAGAAAAGATAGAAAAGAAAGATCAACGCCTTAGAATTCAGCCTCTTCGAGGGGGCAACCTCCTTTACATTACATAAATGAACAATTCTTGGATGATACAAATGACAAAACCTCCTTTCTATATATAGGAGTCTAAGGAGTCACAATATAATCCAGCCGACCTAACAATAATAATATAAAGCCACAAAAATAACAATAGAGGGATTCTATGGGGCACAGAAATAACAATATGGGGGTAATAGGGGCACAACAATATAAATAAGGGGTATAACTACAATAGTAATGGGGTAATCACTAGTATTATAGGGACCCAACATTATCATCTTTAAAAATCCTTTAATAAAATAACGTGTTAAAAATGTTGATTAACTAAGGCTTAAAGAGATTCTTACAATCCTTATAGATGGTTATCTAAGGAGAACAATAGAAAGGTTAAATATAACTAAAATCCCATAGGAGAGACAGGATGAGGGATAATCCAAGGTCAAAAGACAAGGTCAAAGGACAAGAGAACCTTTCTATTGTTCTCCTTAGATAACCATCTATAAGGATTGTAAGAATCTCTTTAAGCCTTAGTTAATCAACATTTTTAACATGTTATTTTATTGAAGGATTTTTGAAGGATGATAAACTTTATTAATGAATTTTCATTTAACCATTTAGAATTTCTCTTAGTCCATTAATAACCTTAAAATAATAATAATTGTTTAATTGTTTAGTAGAGTGGGCCCTTAATAAACGATGTTAATTTAATTAATATTTAACTGTAATAATATTTAGTTACTCTCATTAAATATTAACAATTAAGGAGTGCGAGAAGAGCGGAGGGAAAATGGCAATTAGGGTTTCTTCGCTTCTGAGAACACAGAACTTGGACGCCGCTTTCATCTTTCAAGACTCTGCTATCTTTTTTTGGCCTGGGTCTGCGTATTGTTGGCTTGATGAAAGAGTCAACACTCTCGATCAGGCACCGAAACTTGCAGGTGGGGTTTTTCATGATGGGGGTTTTTTCGCCAGGATTGGGGCCCTGGTTGGGGCGGCCATGACAGAGAGAGGCTTTGGATCTGGTGATGCAGTTAAGCTGCAGATGCCCTCTTCTCAGGATCCCTATAGGTTTGTGGTGGCCCCTCAATGGGCTGGGTGTAAGACAGATCAAGAACTCCCTTCAAGCTTTCAAGACCTGTTTAAGACCTGCGCCGCGGAGGTAATGATTGGTGATAGGAATGAGGCGGCCAATGGGGTGGGTTTTTCGCCAGAGGCCCTTATGGGCACCCCTGTGATTTTCCTCTTAGGGTTGGTAGTTATGGAACCTCACACCCAGCGCTGGAAGGGACCAGCACGTTCCAGTGCCCACGATTTTGTCGAGCGAATGGGGTCCTGCAAGGGTGATAGCATGGGTGTCTTGCTTGTCCGCGGTGCTTTCCCTTGTAAGGCGACCACCAGTCACACGTTGTTCATGGGGCATTCAGAACTCTGGGGGCTGAGGACTATGGGAAGCAACCATTGGGGCGTCAGTCAAACTGACATTCTCCCTCGGGACCTTGAGAACATCAAAGAGGAGATTGCAGAATCCACAATTGATCCAGATCTCATCTCTGCCAATAGCAAGCAGCGAATCTGCTCCTCGTTCTCGCCAGATATGATTGCAGAGGTTCCTCTCCTGAAACAACCAGATCTGTCTGAAGAATCACAGGCATTTCAGATCCAAGTCAAACTCTTGGGCAAGACGAGGATGCAATGGGTTCGCGCAACAGATCTCGTGCAGGACCTTTTGCAAAATCTCGAACGCCGGCTGGGGATCCCCTCCTCTTACCTCAGATTGCTATATAAGGGTAAGCAACTTATGAATCCCCTTCCTCTCTCCTTTTACAACATTCATAAGGACGCTTCTATTGGGGCTTCTTTCCGTTTAAGAGGTGGTTCCTTTGGGCAGACCTCCTCTACCCCTTCTTTCTCTTACAAAGATGCAGCTCGAAAAGAAGCTGCCCAACCTCAGTTCTCTTCGAAGGCAGCCCAACCAAATGGCGCTCCAAAGCCGTTTCTGGTAGACAAATCAGAGGAAATTCTCTCCATCAATTTTTCTGATCCCGAGATTGAAAATCGCTACCAGATACTTACAGAATCAACACTCATATGCAGATTTAATGGGCTTTGGCCTCGCACAGCAGATCTTTACCAATGGGTCCATTCCTCTTGGACTAAAAAATGCAAGATCTTCTTATGTTCAAAAGGATTCTTCTTGGTGGTTTTTGACTTAAATGAAGACTACTAGAAGGCCTTAATGGGAGGCCCTTGGTTCTAGGGTTCGGCTGGGCTTTTTCTCACCCCTTGGTTTCCAGACTTCGACCCTTCTACAGCTGTCATCTCCAAGCTTCCCATTTGGGTCAGGCTCCCGAATCTTCTGGCTCATTTATGGCATTTCTCTGTCTTCTTAGCCATTGGAAATACTTTAGGACGCTTCCTGGCTACAGATACCTCAAGAAAGGAAAATGGTCTCTACACCTACGACAGACTGTGTGCAGAAATAGATATCAGCAAAGGACTGCCGGATCAGATTAATCTCAAATTTGGAGATTTCCACTGGACTCAGCCCTTGGATTACGAGAACACAGCTTTCTGCTGCCGCCATTGTCATCAAATGGGGCACCTCCAGAGTACATGTTCCCAGTTCATCGATAAAAAGAAGAATCTGAATCGCAAGCCCAAATCCAAGCGCTGGAATCCTTTTGAGCCTCCCTGTCCTTTGGACGATTTAGATTTCTCTAGTTCGGATGAGGAGGAATCTGAAGCAGATGTGCAGAATAATGAGGAAACTGAAGCTGATATGCAGAATGATGAGATTCCGATGGACGCTCCCTCGGTCGGTCCGACGGTTCCCTCTGACCCTCAGATTTCTCAGAAACGTTCTCATTTATCTTCGTCCTCAGACTCTGATAAGGATATTCCGCCGCCAGTGCAGAATAGTCTACAACTTGTTATGGCTCAGCCAAACTCCTCTGGGTGGGTCAAAGTGAGCAAGAAAAAAGGCAAAAAATGCCGTGTGGCAGGAACTAACTCCTCAGGGTAGCTTTCTCTGCTTAGTTCTATCTTTTTGTATTCCAGTGTTTTCTATGGCCCTTTCCTTGACTGTCTCTAAGGAGCGAGGTTGATAGCCTATCACCTCCGGCTCCCTTGCTTCTCTGCTTTGCTTGTATGCAAGCCTGATTGTACTATACTTTTCTTATCTTAATAGAATTAGTCTTTATTCAGAAAAAAATAAAAATAAAAATAAAAAATAAAAATTAAAAAAAAAAAATAAAAAAAATAAAAATAAAAAAATTAATATTTTTAATTGAATATAACCTTAAAATAATATATTTTATAAGATATTCCCCTTTCCTCTAAGTTAGACCCTTATTAGGTTAACTTTTTAATCTTTCTTATTAATTCCTTTATTATTAATAAGATTAGTTTAAATTTATACAACTTTGACATTAATAATATATATATTATTTTATACTCCTTAATTATATGGAGTTAAAACTAAGATTTAATTAATTAGTAATATAATATAATTAAATAGGCTTAATTAGTAATATAATATACTTAAATAGGCTTCAAACTTAATAGAAAAAGTCAAAGAATGGTTAAATTAAATTTACTCTAACTTACCAGTTAAGTGAACTTCTTGATTTATTATAAACTATTAAATTTAATAATAAAATTAGCCAAACTAACTTTCCTTATCCATATCCATTGGCCCTAGTACAGTTTCCTGGTCAAACCGAGCCATTTCCTAGTCAAACCTAGCCGTTTCATGGTCAAATATAGTCGTTCCTGGTCCAATATAGCCGTTGGATGATCTGCTCTCTCTATTTAATTTGCTGCCTTAGTCTGATTCTTTAACTTGTCCTAACGATGAACCACACTTGTTGGTTCGAAACGTGTTGACAAATATATCATGATGTGATTTTGTCGAAAAATCTTCTCAACATTGATATGGATCACAGAAGCCTCATCTCAATAACTATTATGATAATTAGTTATTAGTTTTTAAAAACTTGTGAGCATTTCTTTCCTAAGAAAGTTTTCTTGATGTATAGTTACTAATTTTTAGGATGTGGTGACCATTTTTTTCCTCACTTTGTTGAATTTGTTTTATTTAGGCATATTTTTTATAATTTATGTCTCCAAGTATATCAAGAATTCAAGAAATTGATCTATATATATATATATATATATATATATATATAATCCTTTCACCTGTCTGTTATTAATGATAGCAAGTCAAAACCAGGATTCCACTTTGAAGTTCCATATTAGGTGTTGTCTATAAGTGAGACTTTTTGAAAAGTTTTACAGTTATCTAATTTGTTTAGAATCTTGCAGGGATTCATTGAAATCACAAATTTGACGGGTTTCACAATCGAAGTGTCCTAGGGTTTTGGAAGGCGTTGAATCCATATATGCAGTCAAAAAGTCAAAAAACCAATTTAAAGAACATAAATCAAATAGACAAATCTTCCATATTATGCTTCAAGTTGTTGGAGATTGCTGGACATTTATTGGGAGATTAACCTTGAATTTCTCCTATGTTTCAATTGGTTTGTTAAATTTGTTTTATCTTCTTTCCTCTAACCAAACATAGAAGATTTTGTTAAAGGGGTTTAATCTAGTGCAACTTTATTCTTGGTTTTATTCAAAGAGACTGTGTCTCGTTTTATTAGAAAATATTTGAAAAGGACTAATGATATATTTTATTTATTTTAATAATTATTTATTTTTAATGTTTTTTTTTTTTGTTTTCACAATAACAATTTTTTAGGAACAAAATATTATGATTAGAAACTAAATGTTTTGATATTAATTTATAGTTACTAGTGATTTAATTTATATAACTATGCTAGTCATAATTTAGTTGTTAAATTAATAGTAAAATAATTGTTATTAGGAATTATTTATAAATATTAATTAACTTGTCTTTACAATTTAATTTAAAAATCAATTTAATACTAAATCACCAATTATAGATCATCCCAACTCTATTTTGCGCTGCAAAAGAAAGAAGTCCTATTTAAAACGGGACACCATTTGAGAAATAACATTAAAAGTTTTGTTCCATATTCCCATGCCTTCACTGCCACAAACACAAGTGCATTCAACTCTATATTAATTATGTACAATTCCCATGAACTTTGTAGGAGACAATTGTTTGTGCAAAACAAGTTTTTTGGAATTGACATCTCATTGAGTTGAAACTAAGTTTCTCCATATCAATTTGAACTAAACACTGCCAAAGAAATAAAATTATGAAGCTTCATTATAACCAATAAATTAAGACGCTCACCAAAAAACAATATTTTCACTTTTTTTTGTAAGAAATTAATTAATCATCTCACTCCCTATCTTCATATTTTAAATTAAACAACCCATACTACTACGTAGCACTTGTTAATTTATAAGGTTGAAAATAAATAATAAAACTTCTCTTTCTCTTATTAAACAAATTTCACTTATTACACCACATAAAGGCGATATATTTCATAATTCATGTGATGAATGGATGGCTAAAAGGATTCTAACTTGAGACAGACACAGGATTTGGTTGCATTGTTTTACAAATTGAATAGATTTTGGTTGAAGTGTTTAGATTGGATGGAGGATGGTTTTTTCATAGAGTTACATTGAAAAACCCAGATTTATATCGGGAGTTGTTTA